>OX123196.2:51396195-52596195 GCA_944739405.2 Euclidia mi | reverse complement strand
ACTATGGCTGTTTCTTTTTTCTGACAGAAATATCCCTAAGACAAAACGAGACAACACTATGTTTGGTGGCTTTATGTCGATTTCGTATATATGTGTATAATGTAATTTTTCTATATGTACTATTTGCCCTCTCCGTGTGTATTCCTTACTCAAAGGTCAAAATTCGCGTGGTGCGTGGTGCGCGCGACGTCGGCGAATAATTATTATTTTTATTTTAAAACTTTATGTACTAAAAGTGTACATAGGTGGACTTAATTTTTATTTTTTTATTTTTATAGTATAGGAAGACAAACGAACAAGCGGGTCACCTGATGGTAAGTAATCATCGCCGCCCATAGACACCTGCAATACCCGAAGGATCACAAGTGCGTTGCCTACCTTTTAAAAAGGAATATTCTCGCTTCTTGAAGATTCCAATGTCGAACTGGTTTGGAAATACCGCTGCAGGTAGCTGGTTCCACAGTTTGGTCGTACGAGGCAGGAAATGGCGTGTGAATCGTACCGTAGAAGAATGTGCATTTTAATTTGGGGCGAGTTGTACGACGGTGAAATTCTGCAGCGGGTATCAGACCAAACAACTCCTCAGAACACTCCCCATGATACATACGATAGAGAACGCAGAGGGACGCAACATCTCTACGTAGGTCAAGATGGTCGAGCCGGTTTGTACGGACCGCGTCATCGATGACTCGAGCCGCTCGACGTTGGACACGGTCAAATGGAAGCAGTTGGTATTGTGTGTGCCCCGGCCCAAAGATGGCAGCAGTACTCCATGTGGGGCCTAACTTGAGCTTTGTAAAGCAAGAGATGCTGCACTGATGTGAAGCATCTTCTTGCTTTATTGACGAAATTGGACGTCTCGCGTTATGTCGACTCCGAGAATCCCTATGACCGGCTTAATATCAAGGGAAGTGCTCTGAAATATTGGAGAATCGACAAAGGGGGTCTTTTTTGCGGTAAACGCGCAAACCTGTGTCTTTTTGGGGTTAAAAGTGACCAGATTACGATGACCCCAATCGGAGACCAGGTCGAGTTTGGTTTCCGTTAAAGACACAAGTTTGTTCCGACACTCAATGACTTGTGCCTGAGAGATTTTAGCACTACCGGGGTACAGAGCGTCTACAGTGCTGTCATCTGCATAGCAATATATGTCACTGGTTTGTATCATATCATTGATATGCAGAAGAAACAGTGTTGGCGATAGTACACAGCCCTGAGGGACACCAGCATTCACGGGCCTTGGATCAGAGCATGAACCGTCAACTACGACTTTAATGCTACGCTCCGAAAGAAAGCTGGATAACGATTTGCATAAATTCTCAGGCAGCCCATAGGAAGAAAGCTTCGACAAAAGCGCCTTATGCCAGTCCCTGTCAAAGGCTTTTGCCATGTCCAAACTGACCGCTACGGCCTCCCCCTTGTTCTCAATTGCCTCTGCCCATCTATGTGTCAGGTACACTAAAAGATCACCAGTTGACCTGCCGCGGCGAAAGCCTACTGGCGGTCGTTGATCAACTGGTGCTCCTCTAGGTATCGCAGGAGCTGGCAGTTAATAATGGATTCCATTATCTTGGAGAACAAAGAGGTGATAGCTCTATACCTATATGGCCTATGCCTGTAGTTGCCCGGATCAGAGCGATCGCCCTTTTTGGGAATCGGGTGCACTGTAGCAGTCTTCCATGACGACGGGACAATGCCATTCTAATAGAAGTGCCGGAAAAAACGCGTCAAGACCGGAGCCAGCTCAGGAGCGCAAACTTTCAGCACAATGGGAGGAACACCATCTGGCCCACTCGACTTCAGAACGTCCAAGGAGAGGCGAGCTCTACGAACAGATTTAACGTAGAACTGAACGTCTGACATAGAGCCCCCAAACTACGGGATGGTCGGCGGTAATTTACCTCCGTTGTCTAAAGTCGAGTTAGAGGCAAAAAGACGGCATCAAAGGCCAATCATTTGTCTTCCCTGCGCAGAGGTGGAAAGAAAAGCTGACAGAAGTTACCTTCAGCAGCTTTGGCAAGAGACCAAAAAGCTCGTGTACCCGAGGGCGTTCGAGCTAGTCTCTCGCCAATTCTGCTAATATGTTCCGCTTTCGCGTTGGCCACAGCTCTTTTGAAGGATCTGGAGGCGTAGTTGTACTCTTTCTTGTAGAGCTTCACTTTCGGGTTCTTGGCCGTAACCGCATTGGCCCAGGTTTGGTATTTTTCTTGCTTGAGGTCAGAAGCCTCCTTGCAGACGGACACAAACCAAGGCTGGGACTTACCACCAACGGCTACTACAGAATTTGGGATGAAAAGTTCCACACCCTGCAGCACCACATCAGTAACAGAGTCAGCGATAGCGGTAGGATCCTCAAGCGCAAAGCAAACTCGCCTCCATGGATAGGAAGAAAAGAAGGTCCTCAACCCATCCCAGTCTGCTGACTTAAAATGCCACACCCGGCGGCATCCCGCAGGGCGGTGGTTATTATGCCCTGTTAGGGGCACCTTGCACCGGATCAGACAATGATCCGACGAGCCTAGAGGGGCATCGACAGTTGCCTGGTATCTGTCCGGATGGGAAGTCAGCAGCAAGTCCAACAGTGAAGGCTTATGGTCGTCAACATCGGGAATTCGCGTTGGCGAAGGGATCACCTGTATGAGACCATAGGCCAAAGCGAAGGCGTGCAGAGCTCTACCCGCGTGGTCATTCCTTTGGGAACCAAGCCATTCGACGTGGTGAGCATTAAAATTGCCTGTATAACGTCATTAGGCATTCTCTAACAGTCGACCGACAGTTTAGGCGGAGCAGAAATAAATGTGGCAGGTGCATTGGAAGCAGGATAGAAAGTCGATAACTGAAAAAAGAAATATAATAATATGGTATACTAATGTTTGCCATAATTTAAAATGCCATAATTTCATATGCCATACTGGTATTTGCCATAATTTCACTAGGAATAACGCTTCAGTTGCCATAATCGTGAAATGACATAAAATGACTTTCACTAATTCCATTGGTCATAATACTCATAATCGATCAAGTGCCATAATAATTTAAATCCATAAATGTATTTGCTATAACAACTCCCGCATTAGGACTAAATCCTGTGTCACGGGGGACTTTACAAACATGCATCTAACGAGGACAATTAACACCCAGACTCGAAATAACAATTTATGGATCACACAAAGTGTTGTCTCGTGTGGGAATCGAACCCACAACACTCGGCGCAGTGTCAAGCGACGATGCGGCTGCTTAAACCACTACGCCAACCGTGCAGTCTATATATTGAAAGTATTTTTTAGGTAATCAGGAGGAGAAGGGGCAGTAAGAATAGAAAAGCGAGTAGTAAGAGCAGGCAAACTCTGGCGTTGACGTATGGGTAACCACTTGAGTTCGGAACGTAAAGCAGATACGTGATCATACTTACGAAGATTATACATGAATCGAATGCAGTTATTTAGAAGTCAGTCTTATTTGTTGAGATGTTCTGCATTCAGGTCATAATAGCACACATCACCTTAAGTCGATTAAGGGAAAGATTAAGGTCTGCACAAGCATTGTCTTGGTTTTGGGAGTACAGCTGCAAGTCATCGGCGTAAAGATGATACGAACATTGAAGTCTAAGGGTCAAGAGGTTAATACAAATAGAGAAAAGTAAAGGAGAAAGTATGCCACCTTGAGGGACACCAGAGTTAAGATCACGCCAACTTGATGAAATTTCATCAACGCGGACCGCCTGCTGTCGTCCCTGAAGATACGTTGAGAACCATTCCAGTGAACCAGGCGAGATCAGAAGATGGGAAAGGATTGATAGAAGGATATCGTGACTAACGGTATTAAAGGCGTTCGAGAAGTCAACCAAGAAACCGATAATGCGTTGACGAAAACGGACCAGACGCTGTACGCTCGATGTACTAACGGATCATCGGTCAGGTGTGAAAGGTTGAACGTTTTTCTATATATTTGTATGTTTTGGCGGTACGCGACCGATAATACGCGACGGATCTTCCGTCAGATATGTTCCAACTCTAAGAAAGATGTCCCATTTTGTAATATAAAAAAAAACTTCAATGGATTGACTTGAAACTTTCTATATCGGTTCCTCAAGTGACATTAGTGAATTCACCACTAAAATGGGGAGTTCAAAAAGGGGTCCCAGTTTGTATGAAAATTTTATTTCCTTCACTTTATATTTTTTTTCATCGTCCCTGATATGCATGTAATTTTCATAAATTTAAATTTATGTGGCTGGCTCTCATCTAAGCGCTCTTCATCTTCACTAACTAAAATGTGGGATGGTTCTTTATATGACCATTAGAAGCCAAAATACTCAGAACCGTTACTTTGCTATATTTATTTATTTTTAAGCAGGTAAGCATTTTTTATCAGTTATCTGCTTTGTCCAACTGCTGACCAAGGCTTCTCTCATTTCTTTAACCTTAAATAGTTAAATACTAAGAAAGGGTTTTTGAACTTGGATAATTTATTTTACGTTGTTTTACAATGTCGCTGAGATATAGGTACAAATCTATACTGCTACGGAATCCTTGAATAATTTAATTTTAACTAGCTTTTGCAAGCAGCTACGCCTAAATGAAATTTTCATAGTTTGTTCGAGAGTTTTCATGAACCATTAGTAAAATACACATCTAAATCGATTCAGTCATTTATAAGATTACCCTGAATAAATAGACAGACAGAAAAACAATCTAAATAAATCATTGGGGTACTGGAAACGGGTTAGCAACAATATGCAATACAGTTAATTTGAGATTACAGACAGTTTGTCATTTTTAGGGTTCCGTACCTCGAAAGGAAAAAACGGAACCCTTATAGGATCACTTTGTTGTCCGTCCGTCTGTCAAGACCCTTTTTCTCAGGAATGCGTGGAGGTATCAAACTGAAATTTATACTAAATACTCGAATCTACGGTTCCATAGAGCTGTAAAAAAATCAAACTTCTAATCTAACGCAATCAAAAGATACAGCTGTATATGCTGCAAATTGCAGCATATTTTCAAACTCGCATTGGAATCAAAACCTACAGGGTACTTCCCGTGAATTCAGAATCTTGAAATTTGGTACGAAGCAACGTTTTATATCACTTATAAAGGAAAAATTGCGAAAACTGTAATTTTTTAGTTACAGCATATAAAAAAATATTTTTAATAAATTTAAAGTTACTACCCCTTTCTCTTGAACGCGGGGAGGTATTGAATTGAAATTCATATCAAATACTCAAGTATATAACACCGTAAGCCTGCAACAAAATCAAGCTTCTATGTCAACGCAATCAAAAGTAAGAGCAATATAAGCATATTTTCAAACTCGCGCCTACTCGCAAGTGAATCAAAACCTACATGGTACTTCCCGTGAACTCAGAATCTTGAAATTTGGTACGAAGCAACGTCTTATATCACTTATAAAGGAAAAATTGCGAAAACCGTAATTTTTTAGTTACAGCATATAAAAAAATATTTTTAGTAAATTTAAAGTTACTACCCGTTTCTCTTGAACGCGTAGAGGTATTAAATTGAAATTCATATCAAATACTCAGGTAAATAACACCGTTAGGCTGTAATAAAATCAAACTTCTATGTCTACGCAATCAAAAGAAAGATCAATATAATCATATCTTTAAACTCGCAACTACTCGCAAGGGAATCAAAACCTACAGGGTACTTCCCAAGAACTCAAAATCTTGAAATTTGGTACGAAGCAACGTCTTATAGTCCAGATAAAGGATGCGGAAAGCTGAGGACCGTGTGCTGTGGTGCGTGTTGGAAGAGGCCTATGTCCAGCAGTGGACTGCGATAGGCTGATTGAGATTGAGATTTGAAATAATTACATAGTCTTCAAACCTTTTTGCTAATTATTCTGTACTTTATAAGTATTTTTGTAACAGATTTCTAATAGTCACTAAAAACTTTGATAAAAAATCTTACCATGATTTATCAGCAGACTCTTGCAAGGCTGGTATAGGTATTTAAGTTATATTATAAAATAAGCGATATATGTTAATATATCGCTTATTTTATATAAAGGATGACTGATTACAAACGACAAAGACCTCTTTTTATTTATCAAATTTTATACTATTAATTAGACTTATTTTTATAAAAATCCAATAATAAATTAAACATATAAACAATAACATATAAAAAAAATAATTTCTTTATAACAAATATCTTTTTTTATTTGCGTTTCCAAAGGTGTTTTCTTTGAGGTCGAATTCCAAAATCGAATTTCGAATTCGAAGGGGTTTGTTTTTTCCCTCATTTTTTATATGCATGTGAAAGAGACAGAGCACAGTAAAATTCGAATGTTTCAAATTTATGGCTGAACAATGTCAATTCGTGGCCCTGAAGATTGAAAAATTAAAAAGCTACTTTGCCTCACGCTCGAATCAAAATCGCGTTTTGTTCACTGTTGTCTCGCAGCAAAAGCGGCATGTTTGAGCTGCTGTGGTGAAAAAGTTATTACCTAATACCATAATTGTTTGTACTGATAGTCAGAGTGCACAGAGTTTGTCTTTAAATCCGGTACACGACCATAGGACGAAACATATACAGGGTGTCACAAGACCCATCACCAAGTCGAAGTCTACTCGTTGTGGACATCATGCCAAGTCATACAAACCAAAAATAATACCTGGGAAACGTTTTTTTTTTAAGATTTCACATTTTTTAAACCGCAGTTAAAAGCACGCGCGTGCAATGCTCCAAATACTTACCTATCCATGGGGTCATAGGGCATCTAAAGAACATATTGACGGGGTAAATGCATCGATTTTGTACCTAATTAGAAAAATTCCATACTAACTTTGAGCCTCAATATCTCCTGAACCAGTAATTTACCAGGTATGGTGCCGAAGTAAAAAATGTTTGTAGTGATTGGTACAACATGGGATTTCATTTTTCGTTAAGGATCTTTTTACACCCTGTAGATACCAAATATCACTTTATTAGAGAAAAGATTAGTGATAATTCGGTAAACTTAAAATATATCATATCAAGTGATATGCCCGCTGACATCTTAACTAAACGTGCGTATTCCAGCGTGTGGCGTATGGTAGATGTGTACTAGGCTTAGGTTTAGTGTAAATATATTTTACACGTTTACTTTGGTACTTAGTATATATTTTCATAATACTGTTTTTTCTTTTAATTGATATATTTTGAGTTCATTTTTATGTTTGATTTATTCTAGAGAATTTTGATTAAGGGGGTGTGTTGTAATAATACTGGTTTTATAGTGTTTTTACAAAGTATTCAAAATTCTTCTTATTCGATGTAACTAGGTTACCACTTACTTCAATAAAATAACAACTAGATGAAACACATCTTGTATTCTCAAATACAAAAATAAATTACAACAGAATTTCATATGAATTAGATACATCATCATCCTCTTAGCATTATCCCAGTTTTCAATCTGGGGTCCGCTTTCTAGTCTAACCGGATTTGGCTGAATATTAGCTTTTCCACAGAGCGACTGCCTGTCTGACCTCCGCAACCCGAAGGGATAGCGATATTCCATGGTTTAGACTAGTGTCAGTTTATTTAGAAGGTACTGACGCCCTGTAACGACTGTCAAAGATCTTCATGACAACCGGGACCGACGGCTTAGCGTGCTCTCCGAGGCACGGGACAAGAGATAATTAACAATTCAATACGCACATTACTCCGAAAAGTCATTGGTGCGCGCCGTGGATTCGAACCTGATATCCTCTGCATGGCAGTCTGTTGGTATCTCCACTAGGCTATCGCTGCCTTTTTTTAAAATAAAAAACGGAATACGTCCCGTCAAAATAACTGGTATTTGAATCGATAACTAATGCATATTAATTGCTATAATTATCAAATCCATTAAATTTAATCGATTTTAAATAATGTACTTCACAACATTTCCTGCTGGATCTTTCTTTAACTTATAGACCCATTTACATGGTATAATTTTCTTGTTTTCTCTGTCAACCAATTTCCATGTCTTCAGCTTCATCAATGATTTATATTCATCTGTCATTGCCATCTGCCACTTATCAACATCATCAGCCAATATAGCCTCATTATAAGTTCTAGGCTCATCAGACACTTGACTAGACACTTGGTATGAGAAGTAATTAGGAGGTTTTCGATCTCGTGATGGATATCTATCCTGTTTTTGGCTGCACGCAAAACTCTAATAATAATTATTATAATAACTATTGAGTCTTGTGATTTCTGTTTTGCTATGTACCATTGTTCTTTTTTTTTCCTTGTCTTGTTGTATTTCACTTGATTTATGTGTTATTCTTTATTTTATCTTTTTATCTTAATTGTCAATATTGTTTCCCATTTTTTGTGTGTATGCTAAAAATAAATGTATCTTTATCTTTTCCTTTATCCATCATTTTGACTAGTAGAAACTACTTCTTCCTTAATTGCTTCAAAGAATTGATCAGCTTCAGCAGTCTGATCTTCAGTGACAACAGTATGGCCTGGAGCTGGTTCAACAGTGACCACTGGAAATTGATCTAAAGACTCTTGAACTGTACTGTTTTCTTCCGGTATAGGCAGACTTAGACAGTACTAAAGGTTCAGTAGAAGTTTTAGTATTGTTGACATTTCTATTATTTAAACTAGAAAAACAATCTTCAAAAAATGTTACGTCTCTAGACTTTTGTAAGATTCTAGGACAAGATGGTTTTCTAAAAATATACGTATTAGGGTCTTCTGTATAGCCTACAAATACAGCTTCATCAACCTTAAGATCCAATTTCTTATGGTGACAAGAAGGTAAAATGTATAAGTGCTCTACACCCAAAAACTCTGAGATTACCAAGGTCTGGTTTGCAACCATTCCACAACTCGTAAAGAGTTTTATTATTTAAGTCACGGTGTGGGCATCTATTCTTTAGATATATAGCCGTTCGAACAGCATCTTCCCAAAAAACTTTAGAAAGTTCGCTTTCAGCTATAAGAGAGCGTGCTTTTTCTACAATTGAGCGATTAGTACGCTCGGCAACACCATTCTGCTGAGGACTATATGGTACCGTAGTTTGATGCTTTATTCCACAAGATCTAATATAACTTGAGAATTCACTATTTACGAATTCCTTTCCATTATTCGTCCTTATTGTTTTAATTTGAGCCCCAGTTTGTCTTTCAACCATAGACTGGAAGTGACAAAATCTATCCTTTATTAGTATGTACCTAACATACTAGGATGATGGGTACATACATAACATCATTAATTGTATTGACGTTGATTTTGGTATTTATAGATATTTTACCGAGCCCCTCAGCGTCAATCTTAGTCCCGTTTGCAACTGTTACCTTATTATCAATAGGTTTTATGTCTACAAACCAATCTCGTCTTGAAGTAATGTGTTTGGTCGCACCTGAATCAATGTACCATTTATCTATGTCATAATTATTTGTTTCTCCTAAAGCAGACACAAAGGTCGAGTCCTTATTAGAGGGATTCTTCCTTTTTATGACGTTCTTTTTCTTCAAAGGACAGTTTGGTCTCTTGTGACCGGGTTCTCCACAACCATAGCACACAATTTTCTTTGCCTTTGACTCAACAGAATTGGCATCAACTTTTGACTTCATAGCTGTTTCCAGTTTTATGCAGCTTTCCTTGGATATTTCGTTCAGTAATTTGGTCTTTACCAGTTCGGTTGTAACATTTACATTACTATTTTCAAGAGACATAATCAATGGGTCATATCTCGACGTTAGACCTCCCAATAGAATAGCAGCAATGGACGTATCATCATATTGGGATCCCTTCTTTTTGCATAATGTTCTTTGTCCTAATATACTTCGGCATAACGATTTTGGCACAATTTGTTTTGGCATAGGTAATAATACTTCGGCATATTTTTTTAGGCATACATTTTATGTTGGCATAATCATCTTAAAGACTAATTTGTTTTGACATAAATTTGATTCGCATAACGTTAATAGGCCTAATGACTATTAGCATAACGTTAGTAGGCCTAATGACTATTAGCATAATATTTATATAAGTATATATTTAACTTGTAAAAAATGTATATGCTGTGCAACAAAAGTTAGTGACAGAATCGAATTGCTGCAAATCCGACTCCACGTAGTCTTGTTTGTCCTACCCCTAGAGTGTTATTTAAAATCGCGTAAGCGCAAGGGGCCGCCAGAGGCCCGCAATGCCGGAGCCGTGACAGCAGCCCTGCCTGCTGCATGTTGCATGTTCGCTTGAATGCTGCATGCTGCATGCTTGCTTGTATGCTGCATGCTTGCTGCATGCTATGCATGCGATTATTTTTTCCTAGAATTTCACCTGACTTTACGTTTACCTAATTGTGGATTAAATTATTTAAATTTGTGTTTGCCCGCAGGGTTTTAATTACTGTGCATGGCATTTCATGAAAATCTGCTAAGCATTCATGCGTTATACCTATTATATATTATATAATATTTATGTATAGAGAGAAATGGGACTAAACACTATTCACAGCGAAGCGCTTTATATCCAGTATTGATATAATTTAATTTGTATAGGAACCTGTTCTTACCAGATTTTAGTTTAGTTTGTTTGTAGGTACTTACACTTACTGCAATGTTTCCGACGGCAATGGTTACTGTCAAGCACCCAAAATATCAAAGAAAACAGATTAACATGCTCAAAATCAAAAGAGTACCGCCATGTCTGGAAGTATCATAGTACTGCTCCGATATTTAAGAAAAACATTTTGAAGTAAAGTTTCAACTTATTATAGGAAGGAAAAATAATATTGAAGCTACGACGTACCCCAACAGCATGTCATTACCACAATAACGTAATTGGCCCAGTGACGACGCCCGCCAGATGGCATAAAGGAGACGAAATTAATTAAATTAAGTTTAACGAGACTTATCAAGTGTAAAAGTGATTTTGCCTTGAAGTTCCACTGCAACTTTTGTTTTGAATAGCATATTGGTTTAGTTGTTAGTGACTCTAGCTAAGTTGGAGGTCGTGGCATCAATTGCCACGCAACACATATCTTTGAGAGAGTTCTCGCATAGTTACAAAATACATGATTACACAAAAGAAGCTTATACTACATATATGTGACTATGTGAGAGACTGGTATCTGTACTAGGAGACTAGATAATGACGTTAAGAAGCACTACTCTTACCCTTGTGCTTAAAATTTGTGAGATGATCGTCATCTCTTAACCCACTTACCCGTATAAAATAATTTAATCATCATCTCAGCCGAAAGATGTCCACGGGTGCACACACACTCCCACAGGGCTCCCGCGCATATCTATATCGATTGTGTTCGTCTATAAATAAAATTTTATATACGTTTTTTATTTTTGCTACAAGAACATTAGAAACATAATTAATAACTACTAATCATTACAAGTAACAAAACCGTTTCACAGCGTAACAAAAAGGTACCTATTAGAACGATGTCTTATTTTGTTCTCGTTTTAACAATTAAATTGTTCTAGAAATATAGCTCAATCATAAACATATAGCTCCTTAATTTATTAATAGGTAACTAAGCAACAACGAAAATATATTCAACTGGCATTTTCAAAGTAACTAATTATTACACATACATACATAGACTCACGCCTGTTTCCCGGAGGGGAAGGCAGAGACTACGGAACACCATTTGCAACGATCCTGACATACCTCTTTTGCTTCATTCACTCCCATCAAGTTTCTCATGCATGCTCTTCTGTTTAGGGTACTTCTGACCTGTCCTTTTTTTAGGACGTCTCCAATCTGGTCAGAGAACGTCCGCCTAGGTCTTCCCCTTCGTCCTGTCCCATTCGCACTTGCCTTATATATCTTCTTTGTCAGTCTTTCGTCATCCATCCTCTCCATGTGCCCAAACCATCTTAACATGCCTTTCTCGATGCTTGTCACTACATCTTCTTTTACCCCACACCACTCTCGTATCACACAATTCTTTACTCTGTCGGTCAAAGACACACCACACATACTTCTCAGTGCTCTCATTTCTACAGCATTTATTCTACTTTCAAGTCTCTTCTGCCATACCCAACTTTCACTACCATACATAAGTGTAGGCACTAACACCCCTCTATGCACAGCCAAACGCGCCTTTTTGGACACGTTTTAACTGTTCATAAACGCCTTCAGAGCTCCATTCACACTATTACCTGCATTAACTCTTCTTTCAATCTCTTTTTCATTCTTACCATCTCTTGTAAACAACGTACCTAAGTAAACAAACTCATTCACTTGTTCCACTCGCTGTCCATCGATCAAAACATTACAAGCCGTAACGCATTCCTCCTTTTCAAAAACCATAACTTTCGTTTTACTTACATTCACTTTCATTCCTTTCCTCTCTAACGCACCATGCATGATTGCTACCATCTCCTTCAACTCCTCCGCTGAAGATGCAAGTATTACCTGATCATCAGCATAAAGGAGGCATTTGACGAGTAACCCATTCATCCTTAATCCGCAGTCACTATGTTTTAAATCTTGCAAATAACTGTCCGTGAAGAGGTCAAACAGCCACGGCGACGCTATACATCCCTGTCTAACACCTTTCTCGATGGTAAACCAGTCAGTGTATGCCCCGTTTATCCTCACACAAGCTCTAGAATCCTCATAAAGGGATTTCAGAGATCGAATGAGGCTGCTGTCCACCCCATTCATTGACAGCACCGACCACATTTCATTCCTCTCCACTTTATCGTAAGCCTTTTCCAAATCCACGAATGCGCAATAGACCTTTTGACCTTTGGCCAAAAACTTTTCGGCTATGCTTCGCAAGGAAAAAACCTGATCCGTACATTCCATACACTTTCGGAATCCCGCTTGTACATCCCATATTTTCTTGTCAGTTACTTTCATAACTCTTTCAATCAGTACCTTTGCATACAATTTGCCAACAATGCTGAGAAGGCTAATGCCTCTATAGTTTTTGCAGTCTTGTTGCGAGCCTTTTCCTTTATAAAGAGGCACAACTACAGCTGTGGCCCAGTCATTAGGTACTCGGCCGGTGCTCCACAACACAAGTTATATAACCGCCGCAACTGACCAACTATGATGCCCTGTCCAGCCATCAGCATTTCGACTGTAATCCTATCATATCCTGCAGCCTTACCTACTTTCATACTTCCCAGTGCCTTCACGATCTCATCCACGCCAATAACGCTTTCACCATTGCTATCGGTACCATTCATTTCATCGATCTGTGTCTCTATTGCCGTTCTTTCAAATAACCCTTCAAAATACTCTTTCCATCTCTTCAGCACGCACGATTCACCATTCACTATCCTTCCATTCTTGTCTCTGATCGATGTGTATTCTTAGGATTGAGTTCTTCTTCGAACTGCATGAACGGATTTCCAGAAAAACTTAATGTTTCTCCGGGAATCGTCAGATAATCTGCTATCAAACTCATCTTTCTTTTTCTCTTTTTTCCTTTTAACCATTTCTTTCACTATTGTTTTCTAACCTAACAAACGCCTGTCTTGCTTCGTCTATGTCCTCACTCGTTGCTTTTTCCATTCTTTCAATTGCTCTGACAGCTCTGCAGTTATTATTACACACTGTTGATAATTACGAGTATTTGCCTAAAATATTATTTAGAATAAACTTTAATAAGGCCAATATTATATATTAAAATGAAGTCATCATCAGCCCTACTGGCCCACTGCTGGGCACGGGCCTCTTCTCTCTATGAGAAGGGTAAGGCCATAGTTCACCGCGCTGGCCAAGTGCGGGTTGGCAGACTTTACATGTCTTTCGAGAAAATTATGGAGAACTCTCAGACACGAACAGGTTTACTTACGATGTTTCCCTTCACCGATAAGCAAGCGATGATTAACAATTTAAACATTAAGTATATAAGTTAAAATTTGATCACTATATTCTTGTATCTTTTTGTTTTTCTGGTGTACAATAAAGAGTTTTCTATCGATCTATCTATATAAAAGAATTAAAAAAAAACATTCCCGTCATCCTTACTAAGGGAACCAATATCATAATAGCTTTCTGGCGGCTAGTCCTTTGTCATAAGATATGCTGGGACGAGTGAGCTGAGAGATCGTGCTTGGCTTGTGAAAACTTGCATGTAATATCGTCGCATTTGAAACATCTATGTTCACTATTTAAGATCTTGTCCCCATAGTTTAGACGGCGTCGGTTAGATGAAGCTAATGTTTGTGCCTTTGCTATTATTGGATAGGTATATTTAACCGCTATAAGCCTTGCACAGATATCTCTATACTCTGAATATATTACGAAAAATACTTTTCTAATGAATAATATTGATGACTGCATTCATTATTCTGATTATGACATGATTTTAGAAAACTTATCCGCTTTGAAGGACACAATATACAAAGCTATTTAGAACAACGCTAATAATGCTATAATGCTTCAGGCTTATATATCCACGAAGTTTAAAAGTAAACAAAATCCTTAATAAAATGATCTTTCTCTTCGTGTTTTTCTTTCATACCGCCTTTCATACAAGCGAGGAACCTTTTTAGGCCTTCGAGGAGTTTCCCACATCCGGGCATTTCATTTATCTTTATGGTCGAAAGTCTAAAAACACTTATTATTAGCGTTAGGCGACGGTTCCGACCGTAATTTGTTATATCACGGCCGTAAAATGTAACGTTGTATTATTGCTGTAATGAAATGTGTTCAAGAGATTATATTGTACGCTATTTAATAAATCGTTCAAATTGTTTTTTTATTTCGGAAATAGTAATCATTAAGTATGTTAATTATGATTTTACTCTAGAGTCTATTGGTTTTGCCAAAATCACGTACAAACTATGGTAAAAATATAACCTTTGCACACAGAAAATTACCATCATGTATAAAAAATGAGAAGTCGTGTAACAGTTTTAAGTCTCAACTATATGAATATATTGAAATTAAACTACAGTTTACGGATTTTATCGCGTTATATTACTTTCACTGGTTATTTGTAATTACATTTAAACCGAAAGATCTAGAAACTACATTTTAATTACTAGCCGACGTTTCGAATTCTTTACAGGATTCATGTTCACGGCAGACTGAGGTGATATTTGTCTTTGTCTTGAATTTAAAAGTTATCTCAAAGTACCCGAACATTTTTCAACTATTGGTGTTACTATCTACGCAGAATGTGCTCACTGTGTCTTGATGTCTTCTGGTGACTTTGTCCTTTTTGGGTTTCATTAGCCTGATAACAGGGTCCCAAGCTGGAGATACATTCCAACCATCTTCCCTATTGAAATTAGGATGTACCGTAAACTGTAGTTTAATTTCAATGTGTAACATTCGCGTAAACCCAAGAAAATATTATGTTAACCAGTACGGACTGGAAACAGCAACCAAAATACGCCGGCTAGAAGATCTACAAACCAAGCGCGCAAGATACATAACATCTTTAAATTTCTTGAAGAGATGCCGTGATCACGATCTCATCCCTACATGCTGCAAAATATCAGCCAAGAAGGACATACGTGGGAGCGCTAAGATCTTAAAACAGGCAAGTCAAAAGTTACTCATTCAAAAGATACACGAACACCGCGCTGACTTACGCAGAATAAATAGAAATGTTGAGAATTTGTCTAACGAAATATACAGATTGATAACTCCATTTGATTTTGAAAAATGCATCAATGCAATAAATAACAGAGAAACATCAAAATATTACGCGTGTAAACGTAACAAAATAGAAAAATTTGAAAAATTACAACAAAAATCAAATGACCAGTACAAAATGAAACAGAACGTTTTTGCACGGACCAATCACACGCTACCGTCCACCGATCATAGACAAACAGTTGTCAATCTGTCAAAACACACGTTAGATCAAAACACCGAAAAATTATTATGCAGAGGTTTAAATTATGCGATAACTCCATCCAGAATACCGTATGAGACCATTATTTGCAACGTTGAGGATTGTCTAGTCAAGAACAATGTGTGTAAGGAAGATCTCGAGGCCATACGTCAGGACGTTTCTGCTGTATTGCGTCAGTCGACAGTGCCGAGAAGGAATCTACCAAAACCAGAGTATTTAGCACTGAAGAACCTACGAGCTAGACCTGAACTAACAGTACTCCGAGCAGATAAGGGAAATGCAACGGTAGTGATGGACACGTCCGATTATAAACGAAAAATGCAAAATCTTTTATCGGATGAAAGTACATATAAATTGGTTAAGTAAGACCCTACCAACAAAATACTCAAGCAAACGAGTGACATTGTGAAGAAATACTCCGAACAACTGAATCTGGACGTGAAATACTTAATACCATCGTGTGCAAAACCTCCTCAATTGTACGGTCTACCGAAAATACACAAAGAAAATGCTCCACTGCGCCCTATAGTCAGTCAAATAGGGGCACCAACCTATAGATTGGCTCAACACATTGCGAAGATTCTCTCGCCACTCAGAGGCAAGACGAGAGCGCATGTAAAGGATTCCTACCATTTTGTCAGTGAAATAAAACACCTACATCTCTCTGACAAGGAAACTATGGTTAGTTTTGATGTACAGTCATTATTTACATGCTTACCAGCACATGACTGTATTGAAATAACTAAAAGGAAGCTAATAGAGAACAACATGCCCGAGGAATATGCAGAAATATTAAAACACTGCTTAACAACCGGCTATCTGCTATGGGATGAGAAATACTACATACAAGTAGACGGTGTGGCAATGGGCTCTCCAGTATCGCCTGTTGTTGCTGACATCTTCATGGAGGACTTCGAGGCACGAGCCCTGCAGACTGCCACCATCACACCGAGGTTCTACAAGCGGTATGTAGATGACACTTTTACAATTTTACCAACAGATAGTGTTAATGTATTCCTAGACCATCTTAATTCTATTCATAACAACATCAAATTTACAATGGAATTAGAGGCAAACAATTCTTTAGCTTTCCTAGATGTACTTGTTATCAGGAACAAAAACAGCTCTTTGAGCCACACTGTGTATAGGAAAAAGACACATACAAATAGGTACTTAAACGGTGAATCTCACCACCATCCTAAACAGTTAGCTACCGTAGGAATGTCTTTGTTTCAGAGAGCCCGGGGGATCTGTGACAAGAAACACCTGGACGCCGAGCTTCAACATGTCAAGCAAGTTCTGCAAGACAACAAGCTCCAACCACCGCGCCAACGTCACAGATCCCCGAAGAACAAGCCAGCCACAGTAGAGAGACAACCTGCTGTCCTCCCATACATCAAGGGCGTGACCGACAAGATTGGCTACATCTTGAAGCGAGCTTCAATCAAAACTTTCTACAAGCCGCCAACGAAGATAAGCCAATTATTACCATCTGTCAAGTGTCAGTTACCCTTACAAGAGGCCGGGGTTTACAAGATAGACTGTGAGTGTGGGCTCTCATACATTGGCCAAACCAAGAGAAGCATAGGCATTCGACTAAAGGAACATATAGCTGACATTAAACACAAACGCTCGACGAAGTCTGCTGTGTGTGAACATGTAGAACAAGGAACCAACCATTACCTGCGATTTGATAAACCACAGATACTCGCAAAAGAACACCGCTTTATTCCAAGAATTATACGTGAAGCTATTGAAATTAAAAAACATCCTAATTTCAATAGGGAAGATGGTTGGAATGTACCTCCAGCTTGGGACCCTGTTATCAGGCTAATGAAACCCAAAAAGGACAAAGTCACCAGAAGACATCAAGACACAGTGAGCACATTCTGCGTAGATAGTAACACCAATAGTTGAAAAATGTTCGGGTACTTTGAGATAACTTTTAAATTCAAGACAAAGACAAATATCACCTCAGTCTGCCGTGAACATGAATCCTGTAAAGAATTCGAAACGTCGCACATACAGGTATTTGCACGATCTACGCGGCCAAAAGTCCAAAATGTCAAAATAACAATATCATTCTTAAACCGAGTTCCACGAATAGATTACGAACCCGGGAACAATATCCAAGGTTTGTCTACCTGCTAGCCCACACCCCGCACCCGTGGGGTCAGTCGGAAGTTGACCGTGTTACCTAGTGTACGTATCTCTTCTCGGCGCTTTTCTAAACACTAAACTTACAAAGTCATTTTTTTATGTTATCAAGTTCTTTTTACGATCTGAAAATAATGGATTCTGATGAACAAGGTAAGAGACTTACATATTACATAAATAAAGTCATGATCAACTATCAAACTATATTTTATTTTTTGTAAATAAAAAACCCATTTTAATACTGTGATTTTCTGCAATATTTTTTATTTGCTGGTGTTTTTGTTTATGTATCGGGGTAGATCGGGCTATTCTTTTTCATATAGGTTATTATTTGATCCTTTTCCTTATAAGTAATATCAAAATTGTGTCCGCATATGTCCGGTTAGATACATTTTTGAGGGATCAAAGATATTTAGCGAAATTTCGTCTAAAATTGAAAATGTTTTTAGCGACTTTTAACACAGTTTATGTTTGAATAAGGTTCACAGGAAGCATCAGGAGTAAGAATTGTGACACCACAATACTTATTTGACCTCATGACGAACGAAAATTTGCCTAATTTAGATGCCAAATTAAAATATATAAAAGATCATCTTTTGTCATGTGAAGGTTACAATGAAGACCAAATTGTTACAAGTTGTACAAAGGTGGACGAAAGCTCACTATAAAAAGATAAATTTATAAAAAACAAGCAGTGTTGGCTGGATGGTACTTTTGAAATACCTATTGTTGATACACAAAAACGGCCAGGGCGACAATCAAAGTTGTTTGAAGACGCAAGTGAAAGGAGCAAGAGGCGAAAGACTGAAGAACTTCGTTCAAATTTTGAATCTGGTAAAAAGGATGCATCAAATGTCCTAAAAAATATTACTAGTTCTCCAACACGAGCAACTAAATATAAAAAGGCGTTTTATCATTTGAAATCAGAAAAAGGACAACCCTCCTTGACACCAATGCAAGCTTTGCCGATTTGACACAAGGACAGTACGAAATTATAATAAAGAGTGATAAGAAGATTTTTCCGTGCTATAATGCCTTACACAAAGCCAAGAAGAAATGTTACCCACTTATGAATGACGACGAACGACAATGACGAAGAAAGCCAAAAAACTTAGAATTATTATGTTTTTTATGTTTATATTTTTGTTTGTTTTTGAAAATAATAGTAAAAAGTAAAAAAAATAGTTTGTTTGTTTATTTACAGTGTTTAGATACCAATTAAGCATTAAAATAATTTTGGCCGCGTAGATCGTGAAAATACCTGTATGTGCGTCGGCTAGTAATTAAAATGTAGTTTCTAGATCTTTCGGTTTAAATGTAATTACAAATAACCAGTGAAAGTAATATAACGCGATAAAATCCGTAAACTGTAGTTTAATTTCAATGTGTAACATTCGCGTAAACCCAAGAAAATATTATATGAATATATATCACAAAATGATTGAATGATTAAAAACTTCAAATGAAGAAAAGAAGGCAATATGCGTCATACAGACTGTACTAATATTGTGTAATTCGACGATTTTTGTACCCACATTACAACATTATTTTATTGTTATCATTTAAGTGGATACTGTATCTTTTTATGAGAAAAAACTTCTTTAAACCTTATTTTCGTTTATTTTGAAGCGATTTTTATTAAAGCAATTTGATACACTTTATTTGACAACGTCAAACCTCGTTTACTAATTAAAATTCAATATTTTATAAGATAAAGATAAAAACATTAAATCTGCGCAATTAATAAAAATGAGAACCTAAGAAATATCTTTTGTTATGTCACCGAACAAAAACATATTTATTGCAAAGTTTCATTAAAAGTCGGGTAGTAATTCTTGCGTCAAAGAGAAGTACTATATAAAGCATAATGCTAGTATCAAACGTAAGTGAACACATTCTTACGACACATTCTCACGTCGCAGTAACGACCCTTTCTTGTGAACGATATCCATCAGAGCGTATGGTGGATGACGTCGACTCGCACGTCTCACCTACCAACGATAACATTGTAGGTACCAGACTTTTATTAACTTGCTCACATTTTCATAACTTTATTCTTTAGCGATTTATTGTTTAATATAGAGTAAGTATTTGCTTAAATAAACGGCTACGATAGCATAATGGAGAAACTAACAGACTGCTACGCGGAGCGTCTCGGCTTCAAATACCTGTTCCACAAGTCAAGAACGTATTCAATCGTACATTAAATATGAGCCGTGGAATTGTCTATAAAGGCAATCAATCACAGAGTTGAGAATATTCCTGCTACATAATAATTGTAATAGTTATCTCTGTACTTACACATAAACTGTAGACGACTAGTTTAAAACTTGCGAAGTTCAAAACATTATGTGATTTAAAGGCAGTTACAATAATTGAGAAGTTTACACGTTCGTGGTCATTAACACTGATTTTATATTGTCTTTTGTATGGCGCTTGCCAACGGTGCTGAAATATCATTAACTCGAAACAAAGGTAGTAAACGAATTATCAGATAAGTGTTGAAAGACATTTATAAACCAAAGTATCAACCAAGCTGTTGTAAAAAGAAATCACTTTAGACGTCCATTCAAGAAAAATATTTAAAAAGAATCTCAATTGGGTGAAATTGCTCTTAGACACGTCTATTTTCAATATTTCAGTAGGCAATCTCTAAAGGTCAAGCAAAAGAAAAATAAACTAGACAGGTTGTCTACACAACAAAAATGAAATGTCAAACGTGTCTCTAATTGAAAGCATATTAATATATTTTTCTATTTATCACTGCACTGTAAATCATCACAACAAAAGCATCACATCATCAGCGTTTCGCAGACCACTGCTGGACAAAGGCCTCTCTTAATTAGCCTCACGAAATATTTGTGACTCAATAGCAGGATTTTTCTACTATTCCATGCTCTCTTGACGAGTTGATATAAGGTTTGATATCTAGTTTTTAGGGTTCCGTTTCTCGAAAGGAAAAAAACGGAACCCTTATAGGATCACTTTTTCGTCAAGACCCTTTTTCTCCGGAATGCGTTGAGGTATCAAACTGAAATTTATACAAATACTCGAATCTACGGTTCCATAGAGCTGTAAAAAAAATCAAACTTCTAATCCAACGCAATCAAAATGTACAGCCGTATATGCTGCAAATTGCAGCATATTTTCAAACTCGCAAGTAGGTAGTTCACGGGAAGTCCCCTGAAGGTTTTGAATACTCAAAACCTACAGGGTACTTCCCGTGAACTCGAAATCTTGAAATTTGGTACGAAGCAACGTCTTATATCACTTATAAACGAAAAATTGCGAAAACCGTTAATTTTTAGTTACAGCGTATAAAAAAATATTTTTAATAAATTTAAAGTTACTACCCCTTTCTCTTGAACGCGTGGAGGTATTTAATTGAAATTCATATCAAATACTCAGGTATATAACACCGTTACGCTGTAACAAAATCAATTTTCTATGTCAACGCAATCAAAAGAAAAAGCAATATAAGCATATTTTCAAACTCGCGACTACTCGCAAGGTAATCAAAACCTACAGGGTACTTCCCGTGAACTCGAAATCTTGAAATTTGGTACGAAGCAACGTCTTATATCACTTATAAACGAAAAATTGCGAAAACCGTATTTTTTTAGTTACAGCATATAAAAAGTATTTTTAATAAATTTAAAGTTACTACCCCTTTCTCTTGAACGCGTAGAGGTATTAAATTGAAATTCATATCAAATACTCAGGTATATAACACCGTTAGGCTGTAACAAAATCAATTTTCTATGTCTACGCAATCAAAAGAAAGAGCAATATAATCATATTTTCAAACTCGCGACTACTCGCAAGAGAATCAAAACCTACAGGGTACTTCCCGTGAACTCAAAATCTTGAAATTTGGTACGAAGCTACGTCTTATAGCCCAGATAAAGGATGCGGAAGGTTGAGGACCGTGTGCTGTGGTGCATGTTGGGAGAGGCCTATGTCCAGCAGTGGACTGCGATAGGCTGATTGAGATTTCAAATAATTACATAGTCTTCAAACCTTTTTGCTAATTATTCTGTACTTTATAAGTATTTTTGTAACAGATTTCTAATAGTTACTAAAATCGTTGTAAATCAATCTTTGATAAAAAATCTTACCATCATTCATCAGCAGACTTTTGCATGGCTGCTGCAAGGCTGGTATAGGTATTTAAGTTATATTATAAAATAAGCGATATATGTTAATATAAAATAAAGGATGACTGATTACAAACGACAAAGACCCCTTTTTCTTTAATTTATGCTCCTCCAGCTTTCCATACTGTAATGTTATGGATTTTATTTGGCAATAAAAATACCATAACTATGACTGTTGAACTTTTACTTATATACCTACAGGTTTGTACGGGACCCTCTCGGTGCGCGAGTCCGACTCGCATTTGACCGGTTTTTTCTCTCCATAGACGCCCCTTTCAACATCAACGGAATGAAATGGGCTGGCACCACTATGTATTCTTAACCACTATGTATTCGGAACCACACGGACGGAAATTTATGCAATGACTTTGGGCATGATTTTAATCAGTTGATTTTTAGGGAGACCTTTTTAAATTGAACATCTCTCGTCTGATGAAAACAACTTAAGACTTAATCACGTGCTCCGCTAACGGAATAATATAAAAAATAAACAGTAATCTATAGGCAAGAAATAACCGGCGTTTCCGACTGTAGTATTTTCACAGCTATTCCATACAACAATAGGTACTAATTTTCACGAAAATACTAAATTAGCTATATTAATTGAAGAATACTTTAATGATAACTTCAAAAACACAAAAATATTACAAAATACCGAGATGAGAACCCGTAGTGTGACAAACGCTAAGTTATTAATCCCAGAATACAAAAACTTACACGGTAAGAGAACATTAAAATACATTGTGCCAAACCTCATTAATCAATTACCGCTAAAACTTCGAAATGATATAACACATAAAAACATAAAATACAAGCTTAGTAAACACTTTCTACAAAATACAAATTAGTATACTTAATAATTTAATTTATAATAATCATGTTCAATTTACAATGCCTATGACCATGTTATTCTTGGAAACATCCTGTATCCAAGCCGGTCATTGTGGTATCGACCGCGCTTCGCAAAGTTATACTTGGTGTAAAATTATTTCATAACTACCTTCATTATTTAGCACTTTTCTGTATCCTCAATTTATTTATTTTATGTTATGCCTTACATTTTGTTTAAATACCTATCTACTATACATATTTTAACAGTAACGTCGATCAGATGATACACGTTAAAACTCACTAGAGTTTATGTTTGTATCATTATAATAAGTTGTGATATGTATATTTTTATGTGAAATAAAAAAAATCAAAAAAAAAAATTAAGTAGATATACGTATTCGGATTAAAAACTAACAAAATATTTAATTGTATAAGCACGTGCTTTGCTTGTGACATGATATGAGGGTTATTTTTATAGGCAACTCTTGCCCTAGGAAATAATCCCGTATTATCCTCATATAACCAACGCCAACGGACACAACGAACATTAAGAATAAAATACGAAATAACAATTTATGGAATACACAAATTCTTGTCTCGTATGGGGATCGAATCCACAACATTCGGCGCCGTGTCGATCTGCGAGACGTTATAGATTATTTCCTCAATAGGTGTTCCAACACATTTGACTAATAAAAAATAAAATCGCGAAGAGTCTCAATAAGTTGCATTTATATCACTGAATACGCCTGTTAAATGGTTGTGTAGTAGGATTCTACTCAGAAATACCTACACGGCTATAATTAAATGTTGTGTTTACTCTGGATTAAAACTCTCATAGGGCCTTCCTGTTAGACCAATGTCTCTGTGTACGCCTGCCAATTTACCTGCATATTCCCATCACTTTATGTTAGTAAAATACACATAAAAGAGAAGCATCATAACAGGACCCAACAAAACAGTGTGTAGGTACCTATCCTAAGGCACAATCTTTTTCACCCAAATTTACTATAGTACCGCGAACCGTCCGCGACACTTTGATGTAAAACTCTAGGTTTAGCGTTAATTTAACTTTCTGTAAACAAGCCTGTTTGCGAGATAACTTTTTCAAGTCGCCAAAAACTGAATTGTGAATTTCATTTACAATTTTTTTCTTTACTTAGGTCAGCTACAAAGGAATTATTTCCGTAAACTGGTTTGTGCAAAAGTTTTCTGTGTGTAGTATGGAAGTAACGTTAGGGATGAGATTTGTGCAGAATTATTTGTTATTTTTGCAGTTGGATCATAGGGTGTGCTGTTGCAACTGGTCTTTTGTGAAAAAGTAAATACTACACTGGTATTTACGGCACTAGTTAATCAAGAAGGATTTGCTCGATTTTCTTAAATGTTGGAAGCATTTAACAATTTCATCCTGTCGGCCCATGTGTGAGGTCAAGTTATATAGATTTCTAAATCGAATGAAGCGGTAAATTTACCGCAGAGCGCTGTACACAATGAACATGAGCGGTTTCATGAGTTAAATTAAAGGACTACGAAATTTCTGTTACGACTGCAGTTTTATATGAATTCGGATTAAGACGTTCTTGATATATAGCAGCCACACACGTAATCTCCAGAGCACGGTAGCGCTCTCATGTAAATAACATACGTGGTCACCCATCTGTACTTACCTAGTGATCTGTGTTGGTTGACTTTGCTGACCTATTACGAGCAGCAAGTGAAGTCATGCTACGAGCGCTATGAATGATTGAGTGAATGAATTCGACTTACTTAAAGTCTTTCTTATCAAGACATTAATTTTATAATGACAAAATTGGACACAAAAATGGCGACCAAGAGGCGTAGACTAAAATACAATTACATGCTTTTAACGCTGACATTTAATTAATTAATGAACAGAAGAGCCTCATTGATTTGATTGCATAGCTAAGTTACACAACAATTAGGAAGCTATAAATCAATCAGTACCGCCGCGACCACGGCTGAAGCAAGTCAGCCGAAACGTTGGCAAAAACCGAGGTATTTATGCCTTCAATATAGGATTTATCGCGAATAAGACCCGCTATATAACCTTGTATAAATTAGGAAGCTCATTAGCGATCAATTGTGTGTAATACTACGATGTAACTACAGCATAACGTGTTTGGGTACTCGTTAATGCGTGGGTTTTGTCCACAGAAGTACACATTTATAGATAACTAGAGGACGCCAGCAGCTACGCCTGCATTTTTTTTTAATTTACCCGTTTTGGCCGATCCCGCGGGAATTTCGGAAAATCCGTTCTTAGTGCACCCCTACGGTCCCCAAGGAACATACATGCCAAATTTCAGCTTCCTGCGCCCAATAGTTTCGGCTGTAGCGTGTCTGTCAGTCAGTCAGTAACGCAAGGATTTTATATATTAAGATTACATATACGGTTTATATTCGTAGAAAATAAGGTAGAGTTGTATTAGATCGATATTTTTTATGTCTTGAGAGAATCCCTATTTTCTCTCCTGAACCCGGAGCGAGGGAGGGAGACCCTCAGAGTCGCAGCCTGGTGAAGGGTGTATGTATGTACTTTATTTTGGCACATACACATTTTGGCTTACGTACAATCGCACAACTTACCACTAGTACACCATAAGGGCGAGAATCGCTCAGCAGAACATGGTCGCTTCCAGCTTAAAACTGTCATTATTGGTCAAACGTAATATGGGCGCGTGTTTTGTATAACTGCGTGTGCCTCGACTCTATGAGTGAGCCAAAGGAAACTTTTTAAAACTGATCGACCGCCGACTTGTCTGAATGTACCTACAAACCACTGTATGTATCCTCAATTTCCCTTAGTGAAAGGTCATGCGAGCTACCAGAAACTGATCGGATGGTGAAGGGCACCTTGGATCACCTGTCTGGAGACCATCACGCGCTCTTCAATGCTCGGATCTGCGTGGCTATGGTTGGGAATAGGGCACAGACGCCCTCTCTCTTGCTTCATCGTCTCTTTGCTCAGTATAACTGCCTCGAAGAAGGAGACGGCGGTGTTCTAGAATTCCCAGCGCCGCACCCAAGCTTGAACCAATGTCCAAAGCGAGAGCGCATGCAATAAGTTTTCTTCTACAACAAAGCCTTACTCAGCACTTCATTCGCGACTGAACAAAACCTGATCACAGATTCACTTAAGGCTTGTAAAATTTACAAAATACCTAACGAGATTACGCCTTGATATCGATTGCTATCAAAAAGGTAAGATATCGTACAAATTGAATTGCTCTCCATAATTATTGTCTTATGACGGATCTCAGTGATGTAACACGAAGTCAAATTAATTTTATTAATTGGGTTCCAGGTGGTCGGCGGCGACGAGGACGTCCTAAACGGAGATGGCGGGATGACCTGGACGCTTTTGAGGACGAATGGCCAGAGATTGCAAAGCACAGAGATTTGTGGAAATCCAAGGGAGAGGCCTTTGCTCAGCAGTGGGACAATACAGGCTAATAAAAAAAAAAAAAAAAAAAAAAAAGTTAATATTTGAGCTAAATTTGGGATCGGAACTTATCAAATCAAACTCGATATATTTGTTTGAAGTTTGAAGAACGGAATGGAAATAACTTATATTCTGTTGACGGAACTCTTTTGCCCGAGGGCATGAGATTGCTAATAGTTTGCGTGAGTTGTAAGCAACTACGCAAAGATCAGAGAAAGTGTTGTTTTATCATTATAACGTAGAAAATATATATAGTAAGTGAATGTTTATAGTAAAATTGAAACCTATAAATAAATTGACGTTTTTTCGTCCCACTTGTCATAACAAAAACTATGTGATAAGTTTTCTGGATACAACTATATTCTGTATTTCTTGTTCAAGTATTTTTAACACGTTGACGGACAATACCGCCCAGGGACGTCAAGCTAGCTAAAACTGATACAACAGAACGCCCACTGACGCTCAAGATTTTACTTGCATAAAATCAGTACGCCTCATGATGCACAATTTTCTAGGCAATCATAAGAAAGAGCATGTTGTTCTGTCACCACAGACATAATTTCGAATTTGTACTGTCACCACAGACATCATTTCGAGTTTGTACTGTCACCACGCAATGTTCATAAATCCATTCAAAACAAAGTACCCACACATCCATATTTTGATGGTCCCTTTGATAAGCACAGTACGGCCGTAGACGTCGTATTTTCATAGTAACTGACCAGTACTGCGCGCTGTGGTACGCCGACAAATGGTTACGCGCAATTATATTTCTAATGTAAGTATTGTATGTTTCCAATATTTTATGACTTCAGAATACTAATGCAAGTGTAGTTGCATATTTAAATAACTTATTTATGTTGCATATGCATGTTTTGAAATTGATTTTGTTATAATACCCCTGCGGGCAATTATTAAAAATAGTTCTGTCACAGCACCCGCAAGCTATGAAAGTGTACTGTCCGTCAACGTGTTAAGTAGTTGTTGTTTGATAATACCTATAGGTACAGTTATATTTTCTGAACTTTAAGTTAGATACATGATACGAGAATAGTAAATAATTATCTGTACAGGCGCGTTCGTATATTGACAAATTGAGAATACATACTACATACATATACATACATACATATCGTCACGCCTTTTATCCCCGAAGGGGTAGGCAGAGTTGTATTTCTACACCCACTTTTCGCCAGATATACTTTAGTCCCACGTAATAAGGGGCGAGCCTATTGCCGTACCGGGCACATTTCCAGACTCCGTGCTGCTACTGAGAATTTCGTGACAGAAAATCCCAATAACACTGCCCGACCCAGGAATCGAACCTGGGACCTCCCGATCCCACGCGCACATTTATGCCGCGAGAACAACGAGGCAGTCGTATAGGGTTTGATGTCGAGTTTTCCGTCTCTACGCAAAGATGGTATTTGCATCGTGTTATCCCTTAGTCGCCTCTTACGACACCCACGGGAAGATAGGGGGTGGTGACACTTGTATTCTATGCCGTCAACCACACGGCGCAACGGTGATTGAGAATAGATACATAATTATGGTAAAATTGCGAAAAGTCGTAATGCACGAAAAATTACGATAGGCTTGAGTCCAGTAGTGACCTTCAAAAGGCAAATAATTATCTGCACAGGCACGTTCGTATATGGACAGATTGAAAATAGATACACTGCGTTCATAAAGACAGACAGGACAAGAAGGAGCCTTAATTTTATAAGGTATAGATCATTATAGCAGATGAGTAACACGACTTTCTACGTTTTCTTAACGTGGCTTTAATTTCTTTACAGTGTTCTAGAGAATAACGTACCCCAGTTCTTAGAACGTCTGTCTATGCCAGATATAATATGAAATCATATACCAGTGTTCGTAATTTTTACACACTCCCTGACGTCATATAATAAAGCCTTCGCTTTATGCAACTTCATACAATATCTTACAAAATACGAACTTTTGCGTTGCATGACTCACATAGTCAAAATTCACTCTGCCTTTGACTTCGGACAGTGTAACGTGCAAAATGCTTAACCGAAACTAAAAGCTACCATTTTTTTGGCATTTGAGGTATAGAGAGGAGTCAAGACAGTAATGAAAATAATGATTATGCTCAAACAGTTATTAAGAAAAGTTTCTTTAAATATTCCCTCAAATCATAACAGATATGGCACTAGTCAAAGATATTAATTATGTTAAAAAATGCAGACTTTTCTCATTAATTGTCTTTAGGTACTTCGTCTTCGTCTTTAGGTCTGTCTTTATGTACGTGATAAACTCAAAAAACTAAAACTACCGAACAGAACAGATTTTGTACGGTTTTCACCAATAGATAGTTAGTTTGAGTATTTAATGAATAATTCACACATATTTATTGTCATTCACCAATATTACAAATTAAACAAACAGAAGCACCACATATAAACATTTTACTATTTTGGAGTGTCGTGTGTATCTTTGTTACATACGACATTGTTTTCTCTCGCCACACAAACGCCGAAGTTTTATTGTATGTTGCGCTTGAATACAAACGCACTACGCAAACATTTTTGTTATATCAGATGTGGTATATTTTTATAGACGCCAGTAAGCAATAGGTTCGACTCCTCAAAAAGGAACACCGAAAAAGATCTGATGAAGTTAAATCTAGTGGTTGGATCCTGACTGCAGAAAATATGCGGCTATGGCTGACTTAGCGTGGTCGTAATATATATTTTTACTTCATGCTGAAGTCAGAATCCAACCACTGTTATGAACCACACCATCCTCAAGTTCTCTCGGCTGATAGTCTCTAATTTGCCAGAACGAGACGAGAAGCATTTGAAATCAAAAACATATTTTGGAATGGGTTTCTCGGTTGAAAAATGTGTTTTACAAATTGAAACAATGTCAACAACAAGTGTAAAGTGAGTAGGTGCTGAAACTCGCACTTCTCCGATATGGCGCTGCAGCACACCAGCTACGTAACCCACGCCTACGTCAAAACGTAAACGCCAAACAAGAGGTGCTTTACCGTAAATTTCAATAGATTAGGCGAAATAGACCCATTAAATAAATATTAAAGCAAATGTATTCACGATCCAATTTCCAACAATACGCCTTTTGCCCTGTTATATTTTAAATGGAACAGATAATTAATATAAATGTGACAAAGATAAACATGAAACCCTTATTTGTCATTTGAGGAAAAATAAACTATCAAATACTTTGATTAAGGGCTCGATACAAAGTTAAATGGTCTACACAGAGACGTAGAAGTTTGATAAAGGAATTTTTAAATTACCAAAGCTCTTGAAAAGTTAAATATCTAACTTTAACTTGGAAACTTCGGTCTAAAGGAGCCTTAGTATTATTGCGAATAAGTTTTAGTTTTAAGAGGCAAATGAATACAGCTTGTAGTTACTACTGTTAGGCTGATGAGCTCGGATGAGTTTGATATTGAATATTGTAGGAATTCGTTAGATTATTGATTGTAGATCTTTGACAGAGAAAATGTTTGAGATATTTAATTAATTTAACGTAAAAATTCCAGTAGAGAGGGTAGTTGAGACAGCTTGTATTATTTAAAATTGCTCTCAATATAACAATCAATAAAATAGTTAATTTTAGATATTTAAATAATTTAATGAAAATATACTATAGCTAACAGTGTGTACCTGCTGGTAAAGTGTTATCTTTAAGAACTAACAAGTATTTCACCAACGCAAAATACACTTGAAATGGAAGCATTCAAGGTCACTAATATTCTTGACATGCAATCCTATTTTGAGGACCGTATGGCCCAGTTTGAGAAACAGCTACAAAAAAGATCCTCACAGAACACTGGCAACTTAGCAGATGACTTTGCTACTTTCAAATCATTTGTGCTACTGGCCCTCAAGTCCTTCTCACAGCAGCTTGACTGTATTGGCCATGAAGTAGACAAAATGGAGATGCGTAGCCGCAGAAAAATGTTACTTCTTCATGGTGTGGAGGAACACAAGGATGAGGAGACAACCCAGGTGGTGGCAGACGTTGTCAAACAGCGTCTCAAGATAGACAATTTCACACTTGCTGATGTCCGGCGCTATCACAGGATGGGGCGTCCAACTTCCAGCGACAAGGCAAGGCAGATTCTGATAAAACTTGAATCTGTCGCGGTGCGGGACAGCATTTGGTTTGCGAAGACAAAGCTGAAGAGTTCGGGAATCACTTTGTCGGAGTTCCTGACCCGCTCCCGATACAACGCTTTCATGCGAATGCGATTCGGGGTTGCGAAATGCTGGACAAGGGCGGGCCACATCTACATCTTGGCTCCTGACGGTAACCACCACCGCATAACAACCGTTACTGATTTTAGCAAGATAAAGCTCCCAGACGCAGCGAAGCCCGTTGGTAAACTGACCGCAACCAAGGCCAGGCGAGTTGCTGCCAAGAAATAGGTTTCCCATGATCCTTGGATGTATGTGGGTATTTATATTTACTTCCAAAATATACTTGTTTGCAATGCACCGTCATAATTTATAACTTATTGTTTATAGTTTTTTAATTACCGCAACAACTATTTTTATTAACTTGTCAAACTCTAATCTATCAGAACTGTCAGTAATGACATAACGTCGTTCTCTATGTAGTAACGTTTCTTTTCGCACTAGATTTCTATTTTCATTTATGTTCTGTTAACATTGTTTATAATTTTAAATACCCATACTCTGTATGTATCTTATTTTTATTGTTCTGTACAATACTCTGCTGTTTATATGTGTTAGTTATATATTTTATCTTGGCAAATTTTGTTCTCTTTGCTTTGTTAATACGCAACTAGCAGGTGGACGACACATAGTTGAGTTTATAGGAATATTTAGATAGTTTGTTTTTTACGTGTACCTATATTTACTTATTAGTTATTATTTGTATGTTAATATATGTATATATATATGTATATATATATATATATATATATATATATATATATATATATATATATATATATCATATATGTCACGAATCGACTCGAAAAGCGATGATGAAAGCTTTCATTCAGCAACTAGCTTTGATGAGAGCTTTGTTAGTGTACCTTCTCTGGGAGACATTCTTCGGTCTCAGTTTTCGGACGTACCCAAGCACTTTAATGTAGTCCATATAAATGCACAAAGTATTCCTGCTCTTTTCCCTGACATGCTGGCTAACTTAGACTGCCATAATATACATGCCATTCTTGTGTCCGAGTCATGGTTGAAACCATGCCTACCATCAATTTCTTATTTTCTTCCAGGTTGCCAACTAATCAGGAATAATCGCAGTATCGGTGGTGGTGGCGGTGTTGCCATATATTTACGCACTTACATTCCTTATCAGATTGTCTCTACGTCATCACAACCGCCACCGTTGAATGCTGGCGAGCATCCCTTTTTAGAAGTGGAACTTCAACATACAAAACTTTTATTGGGCGTATATTATTCTCCTTCGTGTCATATTAACTATTTTTCTTCATTTGAGCAAATTCTGGAAAATATCACACCTTCCTATGATCATACCATTATTATGGGTGATTTTAATACTTGCCTTCTCAAGCAGAATTCAAGAACTAAATCTTTACGACGTGTTACAGAATCCTGCAATTTGACTATTTTAAATCTCGATGCAACACATCACTTTCCTAATACTACTCCTTCTCTTTACGACCTTATTCTAGTTTCTTCTTCCAATCATGTTCATAGGCATGGTCAATGTTCAGCTGACGCATTTTCTTACCATGACCTCATCTATCTCTCTTACAATATACGCCCACCTAAACTGAAGCCAAGGATCATACTGATAAATTTCGTGAGGATGGCGTTAATATAGATTGGGAATCATTGTTCTCCTCAGATTGCGTCGACACTAAAGTCCATATTTTAACAACTCAACTAATTAAGTTGTATGACGTGTATGCGCCAGTTCATGCAATTAGAATCAAACATTTACCTACCCCGTGGCTGACAGAGGACATTAAAAAGCTCATGGCGAAGAAATGTGCAGTGGAGTTGGTTTATACTTAAATCTTGATTAAGTATAAACCAACTCCAATGAACCTCGAAAAATACGTGGCTATAAGAAATCACTGCAACAAGGTGTGTAGGAATGCACAACGCCAACATATTCATAAGTTAATTGAAAACGGTGATCCAGAAAAGGTCTGGAAATTTCTCAAAACTTTGGGTGTTTGGTAAGACACAGCAAAAATGGATTCCAAATAATGTCAATATTGACTCTCTTAGCATACATTTCTCATCCTCGTCCAAGTTTGATGAAAATATGAAAAGTAACACTCTACAGCATCTTTCATCTTTACCAACCCGAGATTATTCTCCTTTTATCTTCTCTCAATTCACCGCTTGTGATGTTAAGAAAATCATTCTGGGAATCACGTCTAATACAATCGGTAATGACTGTGTAAGCCATAAAATGATCCTTCCCATCCTTGACGAAATCCTTCCAGTCCTATGCAATATTTTAAATCAGTCCATTTCCTGCGGCATCTTTCCCTCAGCGTGGAAAGAAGCACTGATTATTCCCCTGCCTAAAAAACCTTAACCTTGTAGTTTAGCAGATTACCGTCCTATATCCATATTACCATTCCTATCAAAAGTCCTAGAACGTCTCATCCATAAACAACTTAGTTCCTTCCTTTGTGAAAATTCCCTCCTTAATCCATACCAATCAGGTTTCCGACCTGGACACAGTATCACCACGGCTTTAGTTTGCGTTACAGATGACATAAGGCAAGGGATGAACAGTGGCAATCTAACGGTGCTCTCGTTACTTGACTTCAGTAATGCGTTCAACACTGTGGATTTCCACATCATGCTTGGCATCCTCGGCTCTCTTAACATATCTCCATCGGTAATTGACTGGTTTCAAAATTACCTGTTTGGTCGCCGGCAACGTTTCCGCGTTGATGATACTTATTCCACTTGGTCTAATACGAATGCAGGTGTACCACAGGGTGGCATGCTATCCCCATTACTCTTCGCAATATTTATTAATGCTATTTCAAACCAATTAGTTTCATCCTACCACCTTTGCGCAGATGATTTCCAAATTTACACGCAAGCTCCCTTTGATAAGCTAGCAGAAGCCTGTAAGACTATTAACTCGGACTTCGAGCGGATCTGTGAATGGACTGAGAAGTATGGACTCGTAGTGAACCCTGAAAAATCCCAATTGACTGTTATTGGCAGCCCAAGAATGTTAGATAAAATTGTCTGGTCTGATCTACCACGAATCAGTGTTAATGGCAAAGACCTATCATTTAGGAAAACCATTAAAAATTTGGGTATCCATATAGATGAAACAATGTCTTGGCGACTTCAGATACAAGAAACAAGTCGAAAACTGTTTGTTTCATCCGCATCAATACGAAAATTACGCAATTTCCTTCCAACTGCTACTAAAATTGCACTTGCACAGTCTTTGCTTCTGCCGATCCTTGACTACGCTGATGTCAGCTATCTTGACCACACAGAGGAGCAACTGAACAAACTTGAGCGTATCCAAAACTTCTGCATACGTTTTATATTTGGTTTACGTAAATATGATCATATTTCAGAATTCCGCAACAGGCTCAAGTGGCTTCCGATTCGCCTTTGCAGAAATACTCATATTCTTACGTTACTGTATAATATCCTGTTTAATCCCAATAGTCCCTCTTATCTTAAAGAACGTTTTAAGTTCCTTCATGACACACATTCAAGGTCCTTGAGGTCGTCAGTGGACTTGAGGCTGGAGATGCCAATGCATTCCACTAATTATTTTGACAAATCTTTTACTGTACAAGCTGTGCGCCTGTGGAATGCATTGCCTCTAGATATTCGTTGAGCAAAATCGCCTGGTATATTTAAAGGTTTGTTAAAAACGCACTATCTTTCATCCATATGACATTTTTCATTGTAGTTTTAGTATGTATTATATAATATGTTTATATTATATATATTTATATGTGTATGTCGTATATGTATATGTGTATGTAGGTATATGTATGTATATATGTTTCTGTATATCTATGATCTACTTGTATACCACTCTGGTTGTCTTTAAACTACACCATTTATCGCACTAGACTTATTTACCATCTGTCCATTCTAAGGTTGCCTGGCAGAGATTGCTTTAAGCGATAAGGCCGCCAGTTGTGTTTTGTATATCTTTTACTCCATAATGTAACTTTTTGTAAGGTGTACAATAAAGAATAATCAATCAATCAATACCTCTGTTTTACCGACGTTTCGGCCGTCTTACAACAGCCATGGTCGCGGCAGGACTGATGTCATCTCAGCGTCGTCCTTGTGAAGCGCGGGTTTCGGCAGCTACCCTCACTTGTTTTTTTTATTTTTATTTTGATAAAAACTGTCGGTACGTCGACACACAACACTTATGACGTCTACACACTGATGAGCTGTGTTACTGCGGCGGGGTTTACATTTGTTGATCACTAAATTCCAAGTTGTAGACAGTCTGTATATATCCTCCCGGTTGAAATTTTTATGCTTTTTGATTTCAACGGCTTCACGTACTATTCTGGAGTAATAGTGACGATCGGTAGATAAGACCTTTGGTTGATGTAATTCGATCCAGTGGTTTGGTCCAGACTCCAACAAATGCTCAGCTATGGCAGACTTGTTAAATTGCCGGTTTTTTACAGCTGCGATATGTTCCTTGACCCTTTCAGCGATGGTTCGTTTGGTCTGTCCGATATAGGAACTACCACAACTGCAGTCAACCTTGTAGACGCCAGGTGTTTGTACAGGAATCCTTCGGGGTGCGCAGATTGTGTGATACCTTGGAGAGCGGACTATATACAGTCTCTATTGAGTATTTCTGTAGTACTGTTCCAACTTTGTCCGTGTTTGATGTATACAAATCGCGAATGTTTAAAATCGAAAATGTTTGAGCTCTTAGAGTACTGAGTGGGACTTAATATGCCCTTGAGTCTTGATCGTATCGTAAAACGGATGTGTTTGCGATGGTAAAAGGAGCTTTATTCTAAAGGAAATAACTTTTGCGCGAAATGTTTTTTATTTAGATTTACATTGAATATCAAATTAACATATTTTTAATCATTATAATGTCTATAATTTTACAAACAACAAAATTTGTAAACACTAGAGGATAACCGCAGCACATCATTATTTTTTATTATATTTATATTGTACCTGACCGTATTTGTAAAATAAACAATTTCATTCATTATTACGTTTCATTCATATAAAGTAATAATTATATTGTTTATTCGTTAAATTTCATTAATCCTCTTACTTTCTTTACTAAGTTTGTATAGAATTTTTAATATGTTTTTAACTTTTTTTATGCCTATTGTATGTGTATTTAATACGCATAGTTTCTTCATTATTTTGTCGGTATAATTCCACAAAATTCATTTACTGAAAGTTGTTAAGAAACTAACAAAGGCATAGGCAGAACAAAACAATGGTCTACAAAAACAAAGATCGGCTTCACCGCAGTGAAAGAAACTGAGTAATCCGGCTTAAAACTTCAAACTACTAATTGGTGGATAAATCTTGGGAAGTTGCCGACAAAGTACGCTTTAATTGGGATGTCTGTTTGTCTGTAAACACGACTGCGAGCCTACCCTAAGGCTTCACTCACACGTACCACTAAATAAATCCGCATGCAATTGATTTTATGTAAAAAAGAAAAAAATACATCATGAGACAATCTACACGCGGTCTGATATAAATCTATAACAATGGGTCAAGGTAGGGCTTGTACCATGACCTTCAGAAAACTAGTAAATATAGTTAAATATTCTAAAATTTATCACCAAACTATATTTGAGAAAATAAATAATTGCGCTCACTCAAAAATCAGGACAAATCAACAAAGATTTGTCCTGCGTTGAAATCGAACGCACGACGATGATTTTAGCAGAGTCACTAACCACCAGGTCCAGATGCCAGACGAATACCAGTCGCTTCAGGAATAATTGCCATATTGCAAAATACTTAATTTATAACTAATGTACTATTACCATATTATACAGAGGGAGTAGAATTATTTCATAAGAACAAAACCATTCGTCTCATTGCACCTCCTGCGGTGCGTCACAACGTCACAAATACAGTACCTAACCACTTATGCGATTGCTCCGTTTGCGCACTCATTTGAAAACTATGATTGGTTATTTTATTATTTTAGTTATGGTTTATTATATTAGTTTTATTATATTAGTTATGGTTATAATTCATGATGATAGGATAAGGAGGCGAATAATTTAAGCACTGTTAGACTGGTCTTATTACCATGTGGAGCAGTTTGTTGCATTTGCCAAGCATCATGTTAAGTGGAAAGGTTCCATCTGGTAAAATGTTCATAAGGTTTAAATTTCACCTGCAAACTGCGATATAGACAAATCCAACAAAGACACGATGAAACGGCATATTCATTACCTACTGCACACTCTAGATTTGACAAAGACGACCCGTGTATAAATTTTGTGTGATTTACACACAATGCTGCATACATATTTTTAGATACATTGATTACTTCATCATTCAGTATTTCCTGTTATCCGCTGGTCAGACGGGTTGGTAAAAGGTTCAAGTCTAACTTGCAATCTCTTCCCAAGGATACTATTTGCTTCGTGCATTTTCGTTACTTTCTTTACAGAAATAACAATGTTTAGGCGTAAAAATATATTGATTCCTGATGTAATTGTAGTTAACCGTGGTAATATATAAAATAGTTACAGCGGTACATGTGAGCACAAAATTACACGAAAATTTTACAGTGACAATTAGTGAGTCTGTAATTGCCTTAATTATAGTTTTGGACAATGAACGCTGTGGAGCACTGCCGGGCAAGCGAAGTGTGCAACATAGTTCAGACGAAGATAAATATAAAGTTTTATAACGTCACATGATGAATGGTACACAAGGTTGCAGTTGGTAAATAAAATGTATCTCTTTGTACTTTGTTCGGTTGCACGATAAGAATGTTGTGATAAAACTAAGTTTTACTTCCGTCAGAATAGCACCTATAGTGTACACTATACATGTATGCAACTAGTATAATAATCATAATCATCAGCCCTTTTACTGTCCCACTGCTGGGCAACGGCCTCTTCTCACTATGAGAAGGGTAAGGCCATAGTCCACCACACTAGCCAATTGCGGGTTGGCAGACTTCACATGTCTTTCGAGAACATCATAGAGAACTCTCAGACATGCAGGTTTCTTCACGATGTTTTCCTTCACTGATAAGCAAGCGATAATTATCAATTTAATACGCACTTAACTTCAAAAAGTTATTGGTGCGTGCCGTGGATTCGAACCCGAGACCCTCTGCGTAGCAGTCTATCGGTCTCGCCACTCGGCTATCGCTGCTTGTATGCAACGAGTATATTAAAATGAAACTATGACTTTGTAGTTGTTAAAAATTGATTTAGGCCAGAGAGTTTGCAATATTAAATCACTGTGTCTGCATCCTAGGAGTAAATGTGTATTTCTTTTCAAGCATTGTTTTTTTATTTCATAATAATTATCAGAGTTAATTATACTGAGTACCTACACGTGAATTTTTGGGCCAAATTAATTAATTTAACGACAACTGCTTTTATTATTGCCAATTTTGTTGAGCAAATTACAGTTGACCACAGCTGCAAAAGCAACATTCATAATAATGATAATATATTTATTCAACACAACGCTATATTATAGAGTTTTTGTTTGAACATTAGTTGTACAGTTTATTTTGGGGACACTGGTGCCTAAGCTAGTCGTCATCATCATCATCGTCCTAGCGTTATCCCGGTTGCATCCAAGACTTACAGCCTTGGAGCCCGAGGTCCGCTTACTGGTCTAACCAGATATGACAGAATATCAACTTTTCCACAGAGCGACTGGCGTCTGACCTCCGCAACCCAAAGGGATAGCGATATTCCATGATTCAGACCAGTATCAGTTTATTTGAGGGTACTGATTTCACGTAACGACTGTCAAAGATCTTCCTGACAGCCGGGACCGCCGGTTTAAAGTGCTCTCCGAGACACGGGGTAAGCAAAAATTAACAATTTAATACGCACATAACTTCGAAAAGTCAGTGGTGCGCGCCGTGGATTCGAACCCGATACCCTCTGCATGGTAGTCCGTTGGTATCTCCACTAGGCTATCGCTGCCTCGACTGGTGCCTAAGCTAGTCTTGAGGCCTATGTTTGAAGCCCAGTATTTAGCTAGTTTATGTATAAACATAAACACTTTTGATGCGCTACGACTATGAAAAGCCTGTGATCAGGGCCGTGGCATTGAACTTAAGATCCTCTAGTTGTTAGTCTCGTCCACTACGCTATCGTTGTGTTAAACATTAAATCGCTCAACGGTGCAGGAAAACATCGTGAAGAAATCTGCATGTCTGAAACATTCACCTACTTTATAGATACTTAGAACTAACAAAGACTCCTTCAGTCAACACACACTCAAATCCCGTTTAAATCCAACGGCTTTATTTACCCGACGAATATTAAGGTGTAAGTACAAGCAAAGAAAACTTGATACAAGCATCTCCCCATGTCCTATTCGTAGAGAATCAGTCGATTTTAGGTGTAAATGTTTACCCAACGTATATGGGTCAAAACCTTACGAAAAATAAATCAAGCCATTAGGATTAATGTGATATCACAGAGGCTCACCTTATACATTCATACATACGATCTCGGTTAACATATATTTATTACGTGGCAATACGGTCAATATTGACTGTGGAATGATGTATGAGAGAGAGGGAAAGTTTTGGAAGTAAGTTTAGGAGACAACAAATGCGGTTGATTATTTACAATCCTTCTGTTAATAAGAAAACACCAATAGACTACAGAGGATATCGGGTTCGAACTCACGGCGCGCACCACTGCCCTTTCGAAGTTACATATGTATTAAATTATTGCTTGCCCTTTTTTCAGACTGTCATGAAGTTTTTAGACATTTATTATGGGAAGACAGTTACGCTTTGAATATATTATTAGTCGTTCTGTAGAAAAGTTAATGTTCTGCCAAACTTGGTTAGACTAGAATGGCGAAAGTGTTGGATGTAAAATAACTTGGATAGCGCTAGGACAATGATTATGACTTCTGAATAAGCCATTAAGGATGTAGAGTAGATTCACACCTATCCCTAGATAGGTGTACGTTAACATAGATATTAGCGAGTATACTTATATTTCTGCACACCAGCATTGGTCACGAGACGAGTCATCTTGTCTCAAAAAGAGGGAAGGAGTCATTAAAAGACATTTTATTTTTAATTATGAACAATTGTGCAACATTGTAGGCATGTGTACAAATCGATTATTTTTAGTTGAATGTAAAATCTGAAAAGTATACTAAGTAAATTGCTAAGTATAAAGCAATCACTACTGGTATTTTGTATTTCAACCATTTTGTTATTTGTCCACTAGGAATGTTCTCTATTTCTGGTAGAAATTTGCGAGCATTGTAAGACTGAACTAAATTGCACAGTTTAAGAATAGGTTTGTATTTTACACAATGTTTTGAAATCGTTGTTATCCTTTCGCAGTCCTCTGTTGGGTCTGTCTCTTCTTAATTTACCTCACAATATTATTGTACGTTAATAAAAGAGTTTGGCCTACTCAGTAGGTATACCACGGTAGGCAGACGTGTTGGTATTGAGATTTATGTCGGGTTTCCGTTTCTACGCAAAATACTACTTGCTTCATTTATTTTCCTAAGTCGTCTTTTATGACAGCCGTGGAATGACTCACTTTGTATTCTTAATCCGTCACCACACGGACTGGGTATTTTTGATTGCGTGTTTTTAAAGAGATCGTAATTCATCAAACAAAATCAGAATTTTTTTTGTCTTGCCAAAAATGTAACAAAGAGACGTACCTAATATACGTAACCCAGACAGATGTGTTCTTGACATGATACCAAAAAGTTCAAGCTATAAAAATAATTGTTATGCTATGACTATGTATAACAATATAAACCAAATGAACATCATTTATTGCTTGAGTGCTTGAGTCAATAGTTACTAAAAATTTTACTAGTAGATGTCTTCAATGTGAAACAGTTGCACAGCTTCTTACAAAAATAAAATGTACAACCATTATACTTGATTGAAAAGAGTGGCCATGAGTTTTATTGCCCGTTCTTTCTCGTGGTTCTACCTATTGCATTGCGAACGTGGATAGTAAATGTAAATATGAATCTTTAATGAATTAACTTAAATTTTGACGTTCATAAGCGTCACTTTGTGGCCTAGAGGAATAAATGATTTTGACTAACAAAATTCCAATGCACATAAAAGAGCAAAATTTATCAAAATTCACAAGGGATTAGAGAAATTGGCTACGACAACAAATGTTTTATTCAGTTAAAGAGTATCTGGATTGGAAATAGTACTGGTATACATGCAACATTATAACCCTATTGCCTAAACGTATTTCATTTATTAATATGACCACGTTATAACTAGAAAAGAAAAACAATATATATTTGCATGCTATGAACTATGGTTAAACGGGCTTGTTCTTAATATTATATAATTATTTGAATGCAAACATCGTATACCCTATTTACAGTGAATAAATGATTTCAAATTGATCAGTACATCATTTGTCACTGTTTAATCTAAGTTCAAAGTAACATATTGGCAACTCAAGTATAAACTGTCTCTAAAACATTGTTAAAGTTTCTAAATCAAACATAAATAGCGAGCCTAGCAAATATATTCTAGTAGTTAGTTATCTTCAAAATTTGCATTTGTAATTCCCTTGTGGATCGGCGCTGACAAAGCTTCATTGGTGATATTTGCTGAATGAGTAGATTTTCTTATATTATGTAGTTAATGTGCATAGGTAGTATGTGTATATTTGGGACAGATTCTGAAGTCCAGGTTTCGATACGAAAAAGTTGCCATTGAATTCTTTAATGACAATTTTAACAGTTTTTTGTTCTACAGATTATTTTCTTATTGTCTACAGGCTAACGTTGGACCATGATCTCGCCTGATGCTAACCGATGATACTACTGAAGATATCTATTCGCTTCTTGAAAACACCCAGATTGTACTCACCAGGAAACACTAACTCAGAGAAAGGCCTTTTAACTATATATGGGATTATGCAAGGTAGAAAACAATGGACGCAATCTGTGATCCTAAACTGGAATGATGCAGGCAGCAGACAGATAAAATGCAGAGCAGGTGTCCTACACACGTGACGGTCTTTAGAAGACCTCACGCTTTCAGGAATAAGAAGCCATAAGTCCAATTATCATGCCGAAAGTGGCTCAGGATCGGTCTATGTCGGCAGCCTTGGGGGGGAGACTATGTACAGCAGTACCATATCAAGGCTGAAATAATGAAGATACAAATAGTATCGCCACAGAGATTTTATTACAAGTTCATACATACTATAATGCGAAAAGACTTTTTCCCCAACCTATAACACGTACTATAAAATTAAGACTTCTTTTTCTTGTATGTGTGAACGTGACAAATTCAAGAAATACCGAACGGATTTGTGTTCACCAATGGATAGAGTTTGATGAGGACGGTTTAGGTGTGTAATGAATGCGAGCTAGTAACATCAGTAATGGCTGTCGAATTGAAATAAATGTGGTACTCCTTTAGGTTAGCTGAGATGGTTACCTCCACATAATAACGGAGCATTCAGTGATCGTGCCTACTACTGGGGTTTAACGATTGTAGCTGAGAAGTCACAGACCATGAACTGGAATATATATGGTTATATTATTATAGTAATCGCGTGCGCTTATATATATATATATATATATATATAATGCAACTAATTATCATCAATGGTGTCTCCACATTGCTGTCGATATCCCATAGATGTCGCGAATATTTGTGACTTTGCCATCGTTCGATAGATGGCTCTGGTTATTAACCGAATCCAAAAAGGAGGAGGTTCTCAATTCGGCTGTATTTTTTTTAATGTTTGTTACCTCATAACTCCGTTATTTATCGACCGATTTCCAAAATTCTTTTTTTGTTTGAAGGATACTTTCAGATGGGTCCCATATAAATTTTATCAAAATCAATTCAATAGTTTCATTAAAAACTCCAAAAAGTATGTCATCCAAGTAAACGAAATTAAGCATTTGCTGTGACTTTTCATCAGTGGACACTAGAATAGTCGCAATCAATGGGCCTACTTCGGGCTTCATTATCAGGTATTGATGAAACCAGGAGGAAGAAAGGTTGGAGAGTAAATCTATATATTATATAAAATTGCTTGGACTGACTGATTCATCAACGCAGAGCCAAAACCACAGGGGCTTGAGACTTGAAATTTTGACAGTCGATGCATTTTATGACGTAAGCACCCACTAAGGAAGGATTTTTATACATATTTTTGGTTAGAAAAAGTAAACACGCAAATTAGATTTTTTAAAATCTAACAACTAAGAGGGTGATATAGGGGTAGAAAGTTTGTATGGAAGGTCCGTCATTTTTAAAAAGATAGCGTGTAATTTTGTGTGCAAACTTTTGGTTAGAAATAAAACAAATACGTGTTTTAGCGATTTCTAAAATCTACCGTTTAAAAGGGTGAAAGAGGGGTTGAAAGTTTTTATGCGAAGTGAAATTTCATATACTAGCTTCTGATTACAAATAAGTGATCATGTATTTACGCATTTTTGGAAATAGGGGTTGAATTTTTATATGGAAAGTCCGTCATTACGCGCGAGCGAAGCCGCCAACTGCTATCTTATACATATAATAACTTTGATTATAAATCACAGAATAACTAATAGTAGTAGGGCTTAATTCAAAGAGCAGACGATGAGTACGTTCTTCAGTGTTTTCACGATTAAATATTTTTCACTGTAAGTCTGAATTTGTGATAACCTCTTTTCACGCAGCTCACTACTTTCTCTTGAAATGGCCTTGGACCGAGATTCCCTACTTGGAGATAGACGTTTCTCCCTTTCTTCGCTATTGTGGAGTACTGCTCACGTCTCTGGGCCGGAGCGCCAAAATATCAGCTTGATCCGCTTGACTCCCTACAGAGACGAGCTGCTCGAATCGTCTATGATCCCGATCTCACGGCTAGACTAGAGTCGTTGGAGCAGCGGAGAGACTTTGGTTCTCTCTGCGTATTTTGCCGACTCTTTCACGGGGAGTGCTCCGAAGAATTGTTTAATTTGGTACCAGGGTCACCCTTCTACCAACGTACCACTCGCCGACGCAGTAGAGTTCACCCGTACTGCCTGGAAGCGTTCTCATCTAGTACGGTGCGCTTCCAGCGATCTTTTCTACCACGTACGTGTAGGCTCTGGAATGAACTACCTGCTGTGGTGTTTCCCGAACGCTATGACTTGTCCTTCTTCAAACGAGGTTTAAAGAGAGCATTACGACTGGTTGGCGCACCGGGAGTGTAAGCGACTGCTACGCCGAAGGTCGCGGGTTCGATTCCCGCTCAAGTCAAACATTTGTGTGAATGAACATGGGTCTTGGTCTGGGTGTTTCTATGTATAATATTGTCGCACGAGTGATTGATTTCCACGGGGTAGCCGGGATCGATCACTCGCCGAGCAATTAAAGAGAGATAATTAGGTTGGCTTACGGGAAATAAATAAAAAATATCACCAGGAAAGTTTAAACTCGCGTTATAATTCCAGTTATACACATACAACAGAAGAGACTATTATCCAGGGCGTGAGCGACGTTGTTGGCACTTCACAGGTCTTCAGATGGGGTACTCAGCTTTGGTCGTGTTGTCCCGGAGCAAAAAGGGCGAAACCTCGTGTGTCCCCGGTATATATAAGGCCGGCGAGGAGGAGGGGGCGAGCGGGGCGGCCCACTGCTGTGCGTCACTCGTAGCGAGGCTCGCGGGCGCCGGGGCGCGACGTCACAATATGTAAGTATTTACAAAAAAAAAGTATATATGTATGTTTATCCATTACCTAGTACCCATAGTACAAGCTCTGCTTAGTTTGGGACTAGATGCCTAGATGGTGTTGTGTGAATGTGGTAAAATATTATTATTATTACTTTCACGGTAGGCAGCGGCTTTGCTGTGTATACCCTGACATTAGCGAAGTCCATGAGCAGCGGTTACTGTTTACCATCAGATGGGCCGTTCGCTCGTCTGCCACTAGCAGCAATAAAAAAAAAACATTTAAACGGCGCTGTCTCATATGGACAGCGCGTTTAGTAGGTCTACCCATCTTTAATTTCGATAAATCCGATAAGTGCAGAAAGGAAAATTCACTAAAAAAAAGGAAATAAATTTTTTTTTACCAAAAATATCCGCCTCCAAAAATCTGGAAAATGTGTAAAAATATATGTAGCACTAAAAAGTAAAAAATAAATTCCGTTATCGTAACTTCAATTATTTACTTATAAACATCACCTATTCAACTGAATATTATATACTTATACGAGTAATACGTATCTACAACTTAATTCACATACCTGACACAATACATGTTTTTATATGACTAACAAACTAAATTAATTACCTATCACCAGAAATCAGATAAGTATATTATATTTTTGGAATAAGTACTTAGAAAAAAATATTTTATTAGGACTTTATTATACAATTATACTTTTTTCTGGAGTCGGTGCCAGCCAAGCGAAAAACTGTATTGATACGATAATTTAGTAAAACCTCATCAAACTTTTAAGTAATTTACAAATGACGAGAAATCAAATTAACAAATCGCCGTCCCCGGAGAATAAAATGATAACTACAAAAATGTAACTTTACAGGAAAAATAAAAAACATGTTTTCGTCGATTGCTCCTTAAACACTGGACGTAGACAGATAATTGTAAGCTTTTAAAGAAGGTTATTTTTTGTTTATTCTAAATGTTTTAGTGAAATACGCCTTATTATCAAAATAGAGATATTATGTCAAAAATAGAAGGTTAGTCAAAATTAGCCATCATCTAAGTTGTTTAACGGCGATTATCATTTTATTCTCCGTACAGCCTGACCAGAATCAAATATTGTACTCTTCACTTATCATTTTTCAAATCCATAACAGCCATATTACAAACACGTCTTATATAGAGCGACTGGATGGTTTTGAACGAGAATAAAATGATAACTGCATTTATCATTATCTAGTCGCATATTTTTTTCATGAGAACATAATTCTATGACTGTTTGTCATACTAACAAGTGGGAATAAATTTTGATAATTCTATATTAACACTTTATTCTCATAATTTAAAACTTGTTTTAAATCTTTGTATACTATTGTAATATTTTGTAACTTCGTAAATAACTGTATAAATATTAGGAAAAATATTGAGCAGATGTATAAGCACCCACAGATCCCAAAAATGACATAACACTAAAACTAAGACAATGGCAGTTATCATTTTATTCTCCGGGGACGGCGAAATATAAATCAAATTTTAGGAAGTTTTCTATAACACAAAATATATGTAAAGTTACATTAATACCACAATGTAGGATCGAACCAAACCTATTTTGCAAATAAAGAAAACAACGCAACCTGGCAATAGGCGCGACAGCTCAGTTACAAATTAACCTAAATACCCAATTACAATTACCTATGTAACCAAAACAAGAACTTAAAGCGATACTTGGAACAAATCAAATTCTGAGAAGTTTTTACTAAAAGATCTCAAAATTTGAAAAACAATAAAAATAGAATTATGTAAAGATGCAAACCTATTTCAATGAACACAGATTTCGTGTAAAATAACTCTAAAGAACCACAATCCACTGCAATACAATAATTACCTACATACAAGCGCATAGAAAAAATGGATATCGGAGACAACCGTCAATGACGTCTGCCCTCACGCGTCTGCCCGCGTTCGGGTCGGTCACTTAATCATGTTCCCCCCTGCCGCCACGGTATATGCCCACCACTGCGAGCTTTGCTGTTCAAGATAATATACTCGTACTTCGCAAATTCATAATTACACAACTGCCAAAAAAGAGCGTAATGTTTTATTAGCGTTCATGTATGTATGTAAATATGTAAGTATGTGAGTTTCTTAATTCCGCCATAACTTCTGTATGCCTAAACCGATTCGGATGTGCGGCATATCGTTGGAATCCTTATATTACCCCGAGTGATATAGGCTATATTTTTTTCACTTCATAGTTCTTAATTGATGGCAGTGAGGTTTTATTAATTTTGAAATATTTGTTGATTTAATTCTTAATCTCAGCTGGCACCGATTCCAAAAAAAGTATAATTGTATATTATAGTCCTAATAAAATATTTTTTCTAAGTATTTAGTCCAAAAATATAATATACTTATCTGATTTCTGGTGATAGGTATTCGTTTGTTAGTCATATAAAAATATGTATTGTGTCAGGTATGTGAATTAAGTGGTAGATACGTATAACTCGTATAAGTATACTGGGTGTAAAAATACCCTTAACGAAAACTGAAACCCCATATTGTACCAATCATTACGAACATTTCTTGCTTCGGCATCATACCTGGAAAATTACTGGTTTAGGAGATATTGAGGCTCAAAGTTACTATGGAATTTTTGTAATTAAGTACAAAATCAAGGGTTACCCTTGTTTGATCGAACAACGTTTGATATAATATTACTAAATCGAAATTTAGTTGCAATAAAGTCATTTCGAAGAATTATTCATTTGACCGAATTATTCATTGGTAAATTTTTATTTAGCGTAATTATTTATTTGAACTAATTTCATTTGAACTAATTTCATTTTGCCGAATTTTCAAATGCACTAATTTTATTTAAACTAATGTTTCACTACACTAATAATGATTTAGTCGAAAGATCGTATCGAATATTTAGTTCGGTATTCTCTCGTTTTCCATAAATTCATTTGCACTAATATTGTTTGCCATAATCATCCCCGATCATAATATTAACTTGCACTATTATCATTTATACTAATAACGTTTGCCTTAACAACTCAACAGTGATAACTTTTATTTGCCATAAAATGACTTTCTATAACAACATATATCATAATAATTAGTTTTCATAAGTAACACATCTCATAATCGACTCTTGACATAATCAAAATTTGATATAATTATGAAAATAATACATAATATTGTCAGGTCGAAATTAATTATCGTTAACACCCCGACTCAGAGCAACCCGACTCGGATAGGTTAGGTTAGGTTAGGGTTCTCTCTTGACCCTTAACCCAAAAAGAGGAGCCCTGCGAAGCAGGGCTCCGTCAACTTTGTCCACATTCTTCACACTAGTTTAATAACCTGAAGTTGAATTTATTATCGTTAACACCCCGACTCAGTGCAATCCGACTCGGTTAGGTTAGGTTAGGTTAGGGTTCTCTTTTGACCCTTAACCCAAAAATAAGAGCCCTGCGAAGCAGGGCTCCGTCAACTTAGTCCACATTCTTCACACTAGTTTAATAAACTGAAGTTGTTCAGTTTTTTCTCTATTCACACACAAAATAATGTGGAAGCGTGGCACCACAGGTTAAATAGTATAGTCGATAAAAGAAACCCCGGATTTTATGAACTGTCTACTATACTGCTTGTCGAAATGAATATAGTTGAAGGAAAAATACAGTGTATTTTAAATGGCGAACCTAGTGCAAAGCAGAAGAAGATTTGCACTAAAAAAATGACAATATTAAGACCATTTTGCGCAATTTTGAAACGTATACAGAACTGGATTTACTAAAAGCAATTGCAAGTAATTTAAGATTAGTTTAACTGTTTTCTTGTTCAAAATAAATAATTTTTCAAATATTTACAATGTTTTCTTTTCTGCATTACATTACACCAATTGAATATTCGATAAAATACATGGTTATACCATCTGAACATTACATCAAATGAACATTATACCTTTTGATCATTAGCGCAAATGTTGTTATAGCAAATAAATATTCAAAGTGATGATTTTCTTAAACGTTGTTCGATTTAGTAATATTATATCAAACGTTGTTCTATCAAACAAGGGTGAACCCAAAATCAATGCATTTACCCGGCCAACCTGTTCTATAGATGTCCTATGCACCTATGGATTAGTAGGTATTTCGAAAATTGCACGCGCGCTTTTTTTTAGCGGCTTGAAAAAAGTGAATTCTTATAAAAAAAAGTAATTTCCCAGGTTTTATTTTTGCTTAGTATGACTTAACATGATGTCCAAAACGAGTAGACTTCGTCTTGGTGATGGGTCTTGTGTCCTGTATAATATTCAGTTGAATAGGTGATGTTTATATGCTGTCCGTGTGGTGACGGATTAGGAATACGAAATGTCACCACCCCATATCATCCCATGGGTGTCGTAAGAGCCGACAGAGGGAGCACATTATGCAGAGAACAATACTGCAAGAGAAGGAAAACTTGATACAAACCCTATACCAACCCGTTTGGCCAGCGTGATATAGTAGGCCAATTCCTCTTTGCAAAGGAGAGGCCTAGTCCAGCAGTGGACTATTAAAGGCTGATATGATGAGGTGATGTTTATAAGTAAATTGAAGTTAAAATAACGGAATTTATTTTTTAATTTTAAGTGCTATTTTCACACATTTTTCAAATTTTTGGAGGCGGATTTTTTGGTATTTTTTTTATATATAGGTAACGCTACAGCTTTATTCAATTATTTATTCCATGTTGTATTCATAATCCGCTTCCCACTATCACCGGACAAACGCTTCACTGGCTATGTACCAGACATCCAAGGTTCGACATTATTTATTCGGCGTACATTAGCACGAGTGTGAAAGTGTGAAAAAGTGTTTTTCTGACGGATTACAGAAAATATATACCTCATGTACAAAATTATTTTTAATTTTAATAAACCTCTATTACGCATAAACAGTTGGATTATTTTATTCCTTTGAGTGGTATGATTGATCGTCTGTACAGATTACACGAATATGTATTAGTGTGTATTTGTTTAGGAATAATTTATAGTTCTGTAGTTGGTAATGAAGGTTTGATTATTCTTCCGGGTTGTGTGGTTAAATAAATTAAATATGTTGTGATGTAGCATTGTTTATTTTTATAGGGTTTATTAATAAAAGTATTATCATCGCCCTAGCGTTACCATGGTGGAATCCAAGGCTTTCGCCAAGGAGATCGGTAATAAGTATATCCAGATTTGACAGAATAGTTGCTTTTTACAGAGGGACTGTCGTTTGATCTGCGCATCCCAAAGGGACATAGATATTCCATAGCTAAGAGGTTTTGGTAAACATGTACATATCATTTCAAAGTTATTGGATTTTTCTGGAAGTTAATACTAAGCGGCCGAACGTACACTAAAAACGGTTTTGGTTGGCGTTAATATACGCGTTCTACGTGGAATGTAAATGTATCTCACAGAACATATACGTTACTACCCTTCGCATGAAACACATCCGTCATATTCGTCTATCTACATACATATTATACAGGCGTGAACATCGTCGCTCTGAGCTTGACTCTAGGCGCGACGAACTGAGAGCCCGATCTCCTGTGGCAATCAGTTATAATTATAACAACAGTGTGTTTACATGCCCGCAATGTTTTTGTACCTTCGCAAATAAGTGTGGCTATTGCAGTCATATGAGAGCACATCAACGACAACTATCTACACGGAGTTTGATGTAGCCGCCGTGACCGAAATCGGTCTGGAGATCATCATCATACAGGCGGGAGATCTGAAGAAGAAGAAGTTAAGTTTTTCTGACAAGGCTTTATTTTAAGCCAAAGTTTTGATTAAACTCAGCCAAGCAGAAGCAGATAAAGTTAATAATGAAACATGTCAGATTTTGCTTACCTACTAGTAGTACAAGTTTTGACTTCAATTTTATTAATCGATTTTAAACTTTCGCGATTTGTATACATCATACAAAATAAATTAGCGGGTCTTAATCGCGTACAATTAATTTATTTAAGGTATAAATACCTATTTGTTTCCGACGTTTCGCTCGTCTTGCACCGAGCGTGGTCGCGGAGAGACTCGAGAGTCGGAAACAAATAGTTATTTATACCTTAAATAAATTAATTGTACGCGATTAAGACCCGCTAATTTATTCAATTTTATTTAAAGAATATGTTGAGAACAGCAGTTATAAGCTTGTTGTTCTAGACGATAAATTCAATTTAAAGGTTAAAAATAGCTATTGACTTTTAAATGAAAGTTTTACTCTTTCCAGACCTCAAATTTGCTGAACTCTCCCATTATTTGGAACTCATTTCCAAATGACGGCATGATATACACACTATGTGTTCAATTAATTACCAAATGACGGCATGACCCATTGCAGTCAACAAACTTCACTTAAATGCGTACGCAGGGCACACATCAAAATACTATAAAGTGTCACCCTCTTTACTTGAGTAGTCATGAAATGGTTCATGAACTTTAGAATAGTAAAAACGTTTTACTGTTTGCATATAATCGTCAGCATTGATCTATATATTCAATAAAATTAACTCTTCGTTCTCTCTCTAAAGATATCGAGTTAAGAGCTACTGCTCTTAACTCTATATCATAGTCGTTGTCATTCAAATGTGGGATGCAATGTGCAAGTAAAAACGCAAAGATCTGTAGAGGCAAATAAAAAAATATGAATTAGGACATAAATTAGGTACTTACAAAAAAATATGTGAGATAAAAAGGGCGGAATCTTGTTAAAAATTAATATAGTTTTTCATGCGTATTATTTAGTAGATACATAAACTCAGTATCGGACATCTTTATAACATGAAAACAATGGACACAAAACACTGGCACGAAACGGCAATTTTATAGATAACATAAAATCAGTACAGAATGGAAATCGAAACCTTACACTATATATATTATGTAAATAGACGGAGGAATCCCATCACTCAAAGGTCTGACATAGGCCTCCGGTGTGGGCCCTATTACCCGTCAAAATTTAATAGAACTTCATTTGAAACTTTGATACTTCGTTCATAGACATTTTGATTTATTCGTATAAAAATGTGACGCATAAACATAGTGACGTTATAAGTTTATCGATACTTTTATTTTACAAACTAGCTTCGGCCCACGTATTCGCTGATGTGGGTGACAGTTTTTGCAAAAAAAAGGTAGCTTTTGCACTATTGTGATGTAGAAGCTATACTGCAATATTTCTTTGAAAAATAAGTATAAAGTAAACACTAGTAAATAAGTTACGATAAAAATTATATTTTTAAATTACGTTTTTAAGGTGAATAAAGCAATTGATATACCTACATAATATCACTAATAATCACTACCTATAAGCAATGATAGGGTCAATGACGAGGTCATTACCACGTAATGGTTTTCGAATCCAAAACCACGTTACGTATTTCATAAATGTTAAGGCTTGTGTCGCGATGGGTACCGAATCGGAATCCAGATCACACCCAATATTCACATACCCATTATGTTTATAGTTGAAACTATCTCATATCTAGCCGTGTGGTTGACGGCATAGAATACAAGTGTCACCACCCCCTATCTTCCCGTGGGTGTTGTAAGAGGCGACTAAGGGATAACACGATGCATATACCATCTTTGCGTAGAGACGGAAAACTCGACATCAAACCCTATACGACTGCCTCGTTGGTCTCGCGGCATAAATGTGCGCGTGGGATCGGGAGGTCCCGGGTTCGATTCCTGGGTCGGGCAGTGTTATTGGGATTTTCTGTCACGAAATTCTCAGTAGCAGCACGGAGTCTGGAAATGTGCCCGATACGGCAATAGGCTCGCCCCTTATTACGTGGGACTAAAGTATATCTGGCGAAAAGTGGGTGTAGAAATACACCTCTGCCTACCTCTTCGGGGTTATAGGCGTGAGACTATGTATGTATCCCATATCTAAAAAATATGTGCGAGCATATAGCTGCGGGTATCCCCTAGTATTGCATAATTTCTAAAGGGTTTTTATAAGCATAATATTGATCATTATCCATTTTGATCAAAATTGACTTTCGGTATCATTTGACTACAGTTTTTAGCATTAACAAATATTTTAAGGGTTCACAGCAGTCTACTTGTCATTTGCATGACGACAGGTTTATCATGGCTACGATTATATAATCATGATAATGACTCACACGATTAGCATCATGGTAATTTATCGTTTTTTGGCAATCTGTCGCCACTGCAAAAAAGTAGTCAATGACTACTCAGTACTTAGTACAGTTAATAGTATCGTCCTACATGTGAAGTCTTGCATTTAATTACACAAGCTTTAAACTTACTTTATACTTATTTTTCAAAGAAATATTGCAGTATAGCTTCTACATCACAATAGTGCAAAAGCTACCTTTTTTTTGCAAAAACTGTCACCCACTATGATATAGAGTTAAGAGCTACTGCTCTTAACTCTATATCATAGTCGTTGTGATTCAAATGTGGGATGCAATGTGCAAGTAAAAACGCAAAGATCTGTAGAGGCAAATAAAAAAATATCAATTAGGACATAAATTAGGTACTTACAAAAAAATATGTGAGATAAAAAGGGCGGAATCTTGTTAAAAATTAATATAGTTTTTCATGCGTATTATTTAGTAGATACATAAACTCAATATCGGACATCTTTATAACATGAAAACAATGGACACAAAACACTGGCACGAAACGGCAATTTTATAGATAACATAAAATCAGTACAGAATGGAAATCGAAACCTTACACTATATATATTATGTAAATAGACGGAGGAATCCCATCACTCAAAGGTCTGACATAGGCCTCCGGTGTGGGCCCTATTACCCGTCAAAATTTAATAGAACTTCATTTGAAACTTTGATACTTCGTTCATAGACATTTTGATTTATTCGTATAAAAATGTGACGCATAAACATAGTGACGTTATAAGTTTATCGATACTTTTATTTTACAAACTAGCTTCGGCCCACGTATTCGCTGATGTGGGTGACAGTTTTTGCAAAAAAAAGGTAGCTTTTGCACTATTGTGATGTAGAAGCTATACTGCAATATTTCTTTGAAAAATAAGTATAAAGTAAGTTTAAAGCTTGTGTAATTAAATGCAAGACTTCACATGTAGGACGATACTATTAACTGTACTAAGTACTGAGTAGTCATTGACTACTTTTTTGCAGTGGCGACAGATTGCCAAAAAACGATAAATTACCATGATGCTAATCGTGTGAGTCATTATCATGATTATATAATCGTAGCCATGATAAACCTGTCGTCATGCAAATGACAAGTAGACTGCTGTGAACCCTTAAAATATTTGTTAATGCTAAAAACTGTAGTCAAATGATACCGAAAGTCAATTTTGATCAAAATGGATAATGATCAATATTATGCTTATAAAAACCCTTTAGAAATTATGCAATACTAGGGGATACCCGCAGCTATATGCTCGCACATATTTTTTAGATATGGGATACATACATAGTCTCACGCCTATAACCCCGAAGAGGTAGGCAGAGGTGTATTTCTACACCCACTTTTCGCCAGATATACTTTAGTCCCACGTAATAAGGGGCGAGCCTATTGCCGTATCGGGCACATTTCCAGACTCCGTGCTGCTACTGAGAATTTCGTGACAGAAAATCCCAATAACACTGCCCGACCCAGGAATCGAACCCGGGACCTCCCGATCCCACGCGCACATTTATGCCGCGAGACCAACGAGGCAGTCGTATAGGGTTTGATGTCGAGTTTTCCGTCTCTACGCAAAGATGGTATATGCATCGTGTTATCCCTTAGTCGCCTCTTACAACACCCACGGGAAGATAGGGGGTGGTGACACTTGTATTCTATGCCGTCAACCACACGGCTAGATATGAGATAGTTTCAACTATAAACATTATGGGTATGTGAATATTGGGTGTGATCTGGATTCCGATTCGGTACCCATCGCGACACAAGCCTTAACATTTATGAAATACGTAACGTGGTTTTGGATTCGAAAACCATTACGTGGTAATGACCTCGTCATTGACCCTATCATTGCATATAGGTAGTGATTATTAGTGATATTATGTAGGTATATCAATTGCTTTATTCACTTAACCCATCAGCTCTTTTAAAAAAGGTAATTTAAAAATATAATTTTTATCGTAACTTATTTACTAGTGTTTAAATATAAGCTGTATTTATTCACATATTTTACTTTATCAGAGGATTTATCAACATTCAATTGATATTCATTCTGAGTAAACCAAATCTAAGGATTTATGGTAAACATTATCGATATTTTATCGAAATTCATTTTGAGTAAGCACATCACTAGTGTAGTTAATATTTACGACAATTTCGAAGAATGTTCAAAGATTCAAAATTACATTTCTGTTCAGAGTGAAGTGATATGCACTTCACTCTGAACACAAATGTAATTGGGTAAGGTTGCTATTTTAATGCGGTCTCTATTACCAGTCCAGCGTCTCTGATCGAAACAAACGATTCTTTACGCGTTAGGACCAACGTTCAACGTTTGACAGATTATCACAATTTAAGTCTAGAATAGTTTAGTTTATTCTTTAATAGTTTAACCTTGACAGCCTTAAGCGTTGATACTAAGATTTAGACTCAATTCCACCTTAATAATTAGAGATTAATCGACGATTAACAATCCTACACTGTATATCAAAAGGTTGGAATAAATAACATTTACTTTACAAACGATTACGTGATATTGCTCCCCGATTTTAGTTATATTTATATATAGTTATATTATATATAGTTTCAAATTAGTTAAAATAAATTGACATACATTAAGAGTTTTATCCTCTACGGGGGATTACCATCTTTAATTTGGAAAATATGTCGACTTTAGTGATGCACCATGTTCTAAAATGTCTTATATTTTCATTTTATTAAACAAACTTACATACTGGATAACAATTTGATTTCATAAAAACATAAGTCATGCAAATTTCTATGACCTACAATAAAATTTCAACATCGATTCTGTCAGTATCAAACGTAACATTGGTATAAATACAATGCAACAGTTTAATTTGTGAAATATATGGGCTAGATTATGATAGATTATGATGAGCTATAAGATGAGGGCTTGCTTTAAGGTAAAACAAATTAACATGAGAACAACGTGAAAAGTACTTCTCTTGGTTTTGTAAGGACGATCCGTCCATCGGGACATTGCAGCCGGAGGTCTTCAATAATTTCATCAACCTGAGGTCGAGAATGAGAACCCAAAAGCGCCCCAGTAGCTTTTTCCTCAAAATAGTTTCTGTAAATAAGGGTGGTGTTACACTGCATTATTTTATTGGATTTGGAGAAAGAGAGGGAATAAACTAGGTAGCTTAAGTAAAGTGTTTAGCACAGGTCTATCAACATTCATCAAATACCATAACAGCCTATACCGTTCACTGCTGGCCACAGGCCTCCCAAGTATCAACATCATGCACAATAAATAATACAAGTAAATAGCTGATACGATTATTGCAGCCACCACCAGTGGAGGGAAGGACGAGTCATTGGTATCGTAGAAGTCTTTTAGACAAACAAATAAATACGCAAAGCATCACATTCAGCTCAAAAATACTCGAAATACCGCTTACTAAATCCGGATAAACTATTTATGTTCATTCAAGTTCAAACAAAGTATTAAATAAAAGTGAATTACTAGCTACAACAAAGTAATATCTACTTATAAAAATAAATACTAAAGAGGTTTAATCCATCAAGATGTTGAATGAAGCGTTCTTTGCCTTGTTGAAAAGAAAAAAAAAGACAAGTTTGATCTCCTCCGTATTTTCCGCGGCCTTTTATAAAAATAGAAAATAACTCTCTTTACCATTGATCTATTACTTACAACTCTTTACTGTTCGCTTAATATTTGATAGTAAGCTGGTGTTTATCCTTGAAAGGTTTATAAAAGCGATTCCCGATAGTATTGGCGGAGGTACTTCTGTGTGGGATGAGCGTGGATTCCGTTATAATTATTTTAGTATCGTGAAATATTAAGTTACGTATTGACTGGATTACGTTGTGTGTATGACATACACAGTATGTGGTAGAATAAAGATTCTATTATTATCATATAACTCTAGCCAGTGTAAATCTAACTCCGATGACTATATCCAATAAAAGCCACACTTGAACTTTAAATATATGTATTGTATTCCTAGCAATCGATTTATTGTGTTCTTTACAACACAGTAAGCTCGTTGGTGCAAGAAATTGTCCTGACGTCTTAGACTTAGAGCACCAGTGAGGCTTTCATCCGAGTGGCTTATAAAGGTGATATAGAAAAACAATATATATTGGCTATAACTATACAAGCAACTCCGATTTGTTACTATACAGATATTTTTGCGATCTAGATTTTATACAGTACCGTAGTAGACATTGTTTCGAATATGCACTTATAAAGCTATATCGTGAGGTTTATAGTAGTTCGGTCTTTACCCATATTCACGTATCTATGTACTTATCCTAAATTATTTGTGTTTTATAAGTATAACGCAAAAATCAAATTGTTAAGCTTTTAAACTAACCAATACTGTACACTATCCGAAAACTGCAACAATATACTTTCTTTCTTTCTTCTTAAATTCCAATTAAAATCTCTTTAGTTTTGGTAATTATTGCAAATGCATGAAGATTCTTCAAAACGCATTAATACTTTCCGACTCATTCGCTAAACACGTGGAGTCCAAAGCTTTTGTCGGAGGTTCATACAAAACGCGTTTACACCAGTAAGAACATCAAAAGGTGCAAGAGGTAGCATAATTTATATAAACGTGTATAAATTACGCTGGGTCTAATAAATACACCAGTTACTATGTTTTTAACAGAAGTTTACATAAAAACCAATGAACCTATGTACTTTATAACTGGTCTACCAATATTGCCGGTCCGATATCGTGAACAATCCCTTCAAAGTTATACGTCCAAAGCCTACCATTAAATAAAATAATCTCTCATATTTTCATCAGTAACTATAGAGGTACCGTACTCAAATATTATGAAAACCTTGGTATAATATTTACACTTGAATTACATCTCAATTTAAATTGGGAAAATTTCACCAAAAACCGCTACTCCGTCCGTAATCTCTATGTCTAACGGCCTGGTTACGACCTACAGCGGCGGGCGGCAGCGGCAGGTATATCGATGTACATGGCACGTTTACTCTGACGCGACATCGCGCATCGGGCACGGCGCGGGGCCGTGGTGGAGTTAAGCGCGCCATGTACATTACATTCGCTTGCCGCTGCCGCCCACCGCTGCCGCCCGCCGCTGCCGCCCGCCGCTGCCGCCCGCCGCTGCCGCCCGCCGCTGCCGCCCGCCGCTGTTGGTCGCGACTGGGCCGTAAATGTTTCAATACATATGATATGTCGAATGCTCGAGTGCTCAAAGTAATTACTTTACGTTCCCAACTAGATTTGAAACGTCGATCCTTTGTTTCACTGTTGGTGCATGAGATATGCTTGACTTTGGTGTTATATCTCGTGATTCTCGTGAATGTTGGGATTTAATTACATTCACTCGGTATTGAGATGGATATTCAAAGATATGTTCGAATTGTGATCGTACGTGCCGCGGTTCAAGGAAAATTATATTCGCGGATGAAATGAAACTCATTGAATGAAATGTATGAAACCTCAAATGGGATTTTCGAGATATTCTACAATACCATTATATGTGAGCCCGCAACGAATGAATCCAATATTTTAAAGAGAATGTAAATGCTATTTCAATTTACATAAAAACTGTAATTTAAAACGGTTCAATCAAACAAAAACATGGGTAGCAAATGTATTGGCCATGTCTCCTTTGCCGGTCACCACATAACGGGGACGGCCTTAATAAATGTTGGCTTGATGGCGCATCGCAAGGTATGATATACATGCTAATCGACCAAACACTAATGATGTCCGGGACCATGCGAACCGCAGCCGCATAGTCGGAAAGTGGAACCCGGGCTCCAATGTGAAGGTCTTGGATCGACCAGGACAACGCTAGAATGAAGATGATGGTGAAAAAAACATGGGGTATGTTCAATTGGTAGGTAGTTTTACTGCAACCTGCGTAATATTTATAAGGAACTTCAGTTTACACCTTCTTTTGCACACATCACTGCATCACTTTAGTAGAGTGGTCTTTTCTTTTTTTTTTTTACTGAGCCTCAGTCGTTGCCCATCGCTCCTGAGGATGCCTCGTGCAGAGGCAAAACACGTGTCGAAGAATAGTCGGCGCATACAGCGGGATACTGCCAGTCAGGTATCTTCCTGGAACCCATACCATTCCTATATCCCTTATCCTTTTAGAGGAGTTCGGTATTGTAAACCTTTTTCTATTGCAATAGTTGGGGTGGTCAATCCGAGGGTGCGTGGTGGTTTCCTCTTTCCTTCCATTAGGATACAATGGAGTTCCGCCAAGTAACGCCTGATTCAATCAACTATAGATATTTTTTTATGAAATCAGGGCGTCCAATATACCTGTACCAATATTTACTGTCGTACTGAGAGCTGAATCCATATTAATAACGCCTTCTGACGAAACCGCGCCCGACAACCAGTCAATTTATGTGACGACAAATCCAGTGCTTGTAATCTAGGGCTTTTCCGCACACAGAATATTCAGCAAAGCTTCTAAAGGTATCATGGTATATTCACGTAGTTGTTGAATAATAATGAAGATTTATCGGTGCTGTATAAAATATGATAATAGTGTTCTTGGAACGTTACGATGTTTTATTGAAGTTTGTATTTAAATTTCAGCTTCAGATTTAGACTAATGTACTCTGTAGTCGGTACTAGGATTACTATTCTTTGAAGGCCAAAGATGTGTGTGATAGTGATTAGCTACACAACTCGTTTGCTACATAACTCTTCTTAAAACTGAAGCCATCTATCGAACAATAGGGATAAAACGACTATATACAAGTATCAGCAACTGCTGTCAAGTCGCAGTCTACCGGAGAGGACCTAATCACGATGTCCATCTGCATGGTCTAATCTAATTCGATGCTGAAATTCAACAAAACACAATATTACTGGTGATTATACTTCAATACTCGAGGCTAACTGTGCTTTGTTAAACTAAGTTGGCTTGTGATCTCTCCAGTTCATAGTTTAAACACCGTGATACAGACACACTCCACTGAGCACACTGACTGACAGTTTAGAAGGTATTCCAGCTTCAGTTCACAAGCAATTGGTTAAAGAAAGATTGATCGTGAGTTTTATTGCCCGTTCTTTCTCGTGGTTCTACGCCCTTGCTTTGTGAACGTGGCAGTTAATTTAAATGCAGAAGCAAAATAATGTAAAGTAATAATGTTTTTTTGACGTTCATAATGTAACGTTTATGAGGTGTGGGTATCTATATGCCTATAGAGTTACGTAGTAGGTATATGTACTGGAGAGATAAATTAAATAGTTATTGTTTGTTACAAAATATATTTACTAGGAAGCGTTATACAATAGAAACCCGGTAGCTAGAGGTAAGAGCTAAGACTCAGGGCAGGGTAGGCAGGCAGGCTGACGAGGCTTCGGTGCTCCAGCAGAGAAGTAGCACTTATCTTCAGCGGTGTCCGGGACCGAAAAGGGGACGATCGCTGCCATGCCGCGGTATTTATTTGCCTCTGGGAGGGGAGCGGCCAGCCAGGAGAAGTGGTAGGGGCCAGCGCGACGATTACAACGTCACAATAAGTTTCACTATGAGATCTAAATGAATAAAGGATTTTGACTTGACTTGATTAGTTACACGATGCCAAGTCTTTAAACAATCTTTAATAAAAAAAATGTTTGTCCGTGTATCTTTCTTTTTGTCCGGGGTAGTCTTGAGAATAACTAAACAGATTTAAATACGACTTTCACTATAAAATATAGGACTTTGTAGGGCAAAAAAGAGACGGTAAATTTTATTATAGGCGATGCTGTCAATACACCGAAAATAACGCGGATGAAGCTGTGGAAAACAGAAAATGCTTGATAAATAAAATATATTTTGTAAGTATTTTATTATTGTATGTCTTAAAGATTTTACTACAAAAATAATATTTTAAATTTTTCGAACGCCGCTGTCCAGCCGCTGAAAGAGAGCTGTCCTGAAAGAGAGTGCCTGAGGTGAGGGACGGAGGTGTAGGCGGCCGGCTAAGAGGAGTGGGCGGACGGTGACAGCGCGACGTGACACACTCCCCCCATTAGGCCAGAATTTTCTGGGCGGGAAAATTCTGGCCCCACGTTGGGCGCCACTGTAACGTGGTTAGCTACTTTGGTGTGGTTAAATGAAAATCGTAATTACTGTTACAATTAAAAATCAGTTTAATCCGGTAAAGAATTTAAAACATCCTTTAGCAAAGCACTTAATTGAAAATTATTAAGGAAATTCTAGAACAGTTACAGAGATAGAACCAGGGTCGCGTGATTCGGCGTAGTCTTGTTGAGGATCCGTTTCCGGTGTTGATCAGGATAGCAGTGATACACTTAGCTTTGTCCGCCGCTGACCAGCCGATAAAAGAGAGCTGTCCTCGCTGCACGGCCGTATTTAAAGGCCCGAAGTGGAGTGCCTGAGGTGAGAGACGGAGGTGTAGGCGGCCGGCCAAGAGGAGTGGGCGGACGATGACAGCGCGACGTCACAAGCTTTTAGAAAACCTTCAAGCCTTATTTTGCTAACGAATCGACAGATTTAAACTTTTTCCGAATAAACAAAATGCTAAGTCTAAATAATATTAAAAATTTAAAGAGAGGTTCGTTATTCGCTATGTGCACGACAGTAGCGCCACCTAGCATGCGCAACTATTCGGGATTATGCCAAATAATGACATATCAGTACTTTATTGCTATCTAATAAATATAGTAAATTAAAGATAAATAAAAAGACGACAAGTGGTATTTTAACTATGAACGATCATCCACTGCAGTCGGTATTTCAATTCGGGATTCAGTACAGTCAATAATAACTCTTGATGTAATCTGGACTTGGTAATTGTTGCTTTTACCGTGGCTCTATTCGGCCAAAAGATTAAATTAGTAGTTGCACAAGCTAGATATGTAAGATCAAATGAAATTTTCGTGAGATTGTGGTTCTGTGTATACCAAATAATACACTCAATGCTAAAAATGTCAAGCCAGTTTTCAGAAGTCGGTCTTTAATGAAAACTGTATATTTTTACATAGTTAATCTTGATAATTAAAACTCAAAAATGCTAAATGACACACCAGCAAGATCTAGGAGTTCTTGATAATTTTTTATTGATGAAATACCAACAAATTATTTATTGGCTTTTTGTTTACTCTTTTCATCTTTCTTTCTTGAATTTTTGTCATTTCAATTCTTGATCTTTTTGCTATATCCACTTGGATTTCAGCATCACAGTGATCACTGTAAATTAATCTAAGACAAACGTTTTAAACTTTCACGATTTATAAACCACACACAATAATTTAGCGGTATATTAGCGGTTATTATTAAACAAATAGGTATTTATACCTTATTAAATAAATTAAGTTTACGCGATTTAGACCCGCTCAATTATTTTGTATGACAAATAAAGGTTGTATCTCTTAATTTCGATTCAGAAAACATATTGACTTGACATCCTTGATCGACCACAAGAAGTTGAGATTAATTTAATTCACTTCCTTCTCCAATTATTATTCGACTTGATGAGGTATCTGAGACTTTTGTGGTTCTTCGTTTTGTCAAGCGTGTACGTGTAGCTAGCACATGTGAATCGTTAACCTTCCTCTTTCGATATATTTCAGGGAATATCGTGGGAGCATAACTTCGGACTTTCTTCCTCGTCCGATTTTTTGTATCTCATAAAATGTTCAGAACAACTTGTGTCGTCAAGTTTGGGATACCATGGCGACCCATCAACACTAAAATAATAAAAAAACTAATAAATATCACATAAAATATAGCGCAAATAAAATTCATCACAATTAAAGGTTATTTCGCTTACTTATTTCTTTTTATAGCATCTATCCATTTATTTCTTTGATTTAATTTCCAGTCCGATGTAGGAAATACATAATTATATAGAACTTATTACTATTTTTGCCGTTATTTATGCAGTTTACAACACAACTACATCTATTATTAAGCTTTTTTTTTACGAACTCCGTCCAAATTGACTTTACATTCCCGAATTTTTGCGTATTTCTGCCACGGCAAGCGCTGCAATCGCTTTACTATACCCCCACCATGTACTTCGCACATAGCGAATAAAGAATATTTTTTTCTAACGAACGTCTCTTTAAAGAGATTTGAAGTAATTTAAACTTTGGATACAAAATGAAAATGGCCAGTATCTTTTTGGCGCTAAATATTCGAAAATATTAGAACCTACTCTTCTTCTCTGTACTTATAACTGTGTTTAGGCACATGAGTAGATAATGTGGTATCGGGTAATCGAACGGTCTGACTATGTATAATGGTATGTTTATTGAAAATTATAAAATAAGTTAAGGATCAAAACACTGGCGAAAAGTGGGCGTTTAATATGCCTCTGCCTACCCCTTCGGGGAAACAGGCGTGAGTCTATGTATGTATGTATGTATGTAAAATAAGTTTTTAGAGAATTATCTTTCTTTTTAATAGACCATTATGTGCCACGGATTTGGTCGTACATATTTCTTCGATGGTCGATATTTTCAATGACGGTGAGGTATAATTGAAGTTCTATGTCGTCGATGCCCAGTATATAGCTTGTATTTTTCTCGGCTTTTAGATATACACTTATCCTTTTAAATATTTTCATAGAAAAAAGATCAACGGTGTCAAATCACATGATCGTGGTGGCACGACGAACCCAAACATAAGATCAGAAATAGATAAAAGATGTTCCTGTCAGCATGTTACAATAAAATTAAAGCATAAACTGAATAGAGTTTATGCTTTAATTTTATTGTCACATGCATGCAAAGAATACTTTGACGCAATTTTTCTTCAGTAATAATCTACTCTCTCCATTTATCTTAGTAAAATTCCCTATAATCCGTATCACTGTTTGACAGACCGCCTGAACTACTAGCTAAGTAATAAGTCTAACTTCCCAGTTCAAACTATCATTCACTGGCGCTTCAAGCAAACTGATATTGAAAATGTTGAATTCGTTTTCATTAAGTTTTGTGAGTCACAATCTAAGACTTTGGAAACTTTAAAGAATAATAATAGAGCATTTTCATTTGCTTCGTATGTTATATTACAAACAATTTAATAAATATTATGGATGAATATAATTATGGAGTAGGAAAATTCATACAGGTAAGAGAAATAATATCTCCAAGTACAAGTATACGTCAAGCAGGCTTTTGAAAATGTTCCACACCGTCACCTTACATAGCTGACGAACAAGTTGCAGGTAATTTTCTGTTCCAACCAACTTTATGTTACAGTATGTATCTACTTAGTGGAGTTGAAAAGTTTCTGACGCTCAGCCGTCGCATTGTAGACAAACGCTTTAATATTCAGGTGCATGGTAATCTGATTAGATATTTTATTTTGTGATGTTGAATGTTTGTTTTGAGTGTATAGACTGAAATAGTGGTTACATGGGTTAAATCAAAGCTCAAAGGTGTGCACAGCGCTCAATGTTGACTGCACTTTTGATACTCATACACAATAGATTTGTGTGACCCACAAAGATTTGTGCCAAATCTGGACTCTTGTTGTTTGGGCAATTTATAACTAGTAGTGTGAGCGTGACCTTAATTAAACACTAGAGGATGCTAGATCTAGCACCCAGTAGCTTCGGCTATTCGTTGCCTGTCAGTCAATAACGCAAGAACGAATAAAACCTGAAGCCTGAAGAATAAATAATCTGTCTATAACTAGAAGCACTTGCAGAAACTATCACGAAATATGATATCAATCCGCGAAAACCAAAAACATTATACGAGTAAGTTTCACATACCGATGATTAATGAACACCAGTAAATAGCCTTTCCTTAGTTTAAAAAGACATTAAAGGTCTAATCGGCAATTTATTAAACCCTACATTATATAAAGCCTAGCTACTACCAGCCATACCGTATGGCTGGTAGTAGCAGCGTCAATATCTTGCGGTGGCGTTTTCTCGCCAGCGGATACTGTCATTCACTCCGCAATATTGAAATGCTATTTTAAATCAAGCTCTAGTTTCGCTGCTCTTTTGACTGCTCTTATATTTTGTAGGAAGCTCAATATTGATGCTACGTTAAGCTGGTGTGACAGGGTGAAGATGGTATGCTATACATATACATTTTTGTTAAATAATCACTTTTGCCGAAAATATATAGACTATCTTCTTAATATATAAAATCCTTGCGTTACTGACTGACTGACAGACACGCTACAGCCGAAACTATTGGGCGCAGGAAGCTGAAATTTATGCATGTATGTTCCTTGGCGACTGTAAGGGTGCACTAAGAAGGGATTTCCCGAAATTCCCCCGGGATCGGCCAAAACGGGCAAATTTAAAAAGTAATGCAGACGTAGTACTGCTGGCGTCCTCTAGTAGGTATATATTTGTAAAATAAACTATGCTGATCTCGACATGGAAGGCTCGTTTGTTAAGCGGTTAGTGACTGACTGGCTGCATAATGCTCATGAGAGAAGTTGAAGGAGCTCTATTTTTGGGTGCCGGGCCACAAGAAAACCCAATATAAATTATTTAGTTTCAAGGCGTGATCGCTTAAAGTGGAGTGAAGAGACCAAGTATTTTTTTATATAGTTACATATATTGAAACGTGGCTTTACTGACTATTCATCCCTCTATGATTCAAACTTCTTTGTCCAAGTGCCAAGATGACCACTACCGTATACATACCCTTACCGTATTCCCAGAGTGCTGCCAACACAAGACTTTATAAATTCATGTTGATAACTACCAACTTTAAACTGTGCAGCGCGCAATAAAAAATAGGGTTGTTTATAAATTATTAATTACTTCACTTTAGCTTTAAAAGCTTAACCATGCATAAAGTTTGCATTTAATGACGATAGATAGCTTTTACCCTCAAGAGTGAAATGAGGTTTGTGTATTAACGAGACTTCTTCGTTATAAGCGCATTTAGATTTTTTAATTCTATTTGTATCATTTATGTAATGGCTTTAAGGCAAAATCATTTGAAAAACAAAGGGGAAAATCTCTTCTTATTTTTTCAACCTTTCAGCATGGGTGACGGATGATAACTATAACAGATGGTGGTGACGGAATAACGTAATAACTACCGTACGGCCTGTATAACCTCTGCTGATAATTATGTCGAGGTAAAAGGAAGGCTAATTAGAATTTTATTTACATGTTATTGTTTAATATCACAAAGTTTTAAAATCAAAACTTCGCTACATGTCAAGCACGGTTTCACGAGTACTGACTCTAGAACGATATAGTGACTAAATGCCCCGTTGGTTGGGCAAAAATTAATGATGCTGTAAAGAACATCAAACTACCGGACTTGTATCCACCAGCTGATGATGGCAGATGGATTATTTTCGATATGTTGTGATTAGAATATACATCATCATCCTCCTACCGTTATCTCAGTTGCTACCTAGAGTATTATTTTCAGTCAGTTTTTTAGTCAAATCCTGTTAGTTTTTCCCCAGAGCGAATGCCTATCTGATTCAATAGGATAGCGAAATTCTGTGGTTTAGACTAGTGTTAGTTTATTAAGAGGTACTTTCTACCTAAAACGACGGTCAAAGATCTTCATGACGGCTAGGGCCGACGGCTTAGCGTGCTTTTCTAAGCACGGCGCAAACGATAACTCAGCACAACAGCATTTTTGGTTCATGGAATGTTTTTTTATGGATCTAGCTGCATTTTCTACCCTGATTCCAAATTTGTACTCGGATTTTTGCTAGCAGCTCCACTTTTTGATATACGAAGGGTAGCTATTACAATTTATTTAACCATCTAATTAGAACAAAACTTTCTTCTATGTAACTTTCTTGAATGAGTTCGAGTTTTACTACTATTCTGGATAATCCAACAGTAGTCAGCCATCATACTTTCACTCTAATAGCCCTGGTAGCGCTCCTCCATAGTGTGAATATCCTGATGGATGCGTTCTCTCTGCTCCTCGCTTAAATGTTCAAGATTTTCAAGAAATCGATCAAGGTAGCTGTGAAACAAAGCATCTTAATGCTCATGTTGAATCCAAGCTGCTGAAAGTGTAATAGTAACTGCTTGACGTGGCCAGAAAGTCGACAAACTGCTTTGTTTTTTACTGGCATTTTTTTCAGGTATTGTCATACTTTCTGTGAAATCTACATCGTTTATTAATTTTCTGATTTGTAGTCCATCGAAAATTCCAGTTTTTAACTTATTAGCACTTAATTTTGGGAACGATCTTTGCAGCTAGTGTCACTTTCCTCCATTCGGTGAACAATTTCGTGCGGACGTATCCAAGATGTACTTGTAGGAGTTCTAATGTTGAACTCAGGACTGGTCAAGTAACTGACGGCACAGTAAGATAAACCCATTTGGACTGATTTTGGTGGTTAATCCCTGTTATGTTTACAACGCAGAAATAACATTCGTCGTCGTGGTTCCCCGGTTCACACCAAATCATAGGACTCCACAATCCATAACCGTAAAGACTTCACACACGTTAAACACTATATTCGGTGTCCAAGGCTTGTTGCTTGTTTCCAATGGGCGTTGAAAGTATTCCATGCAAGCATTTTTTACGAAGTCTGACACATTTAAACAGATTTTTTAAATGAATATTTGACACAAATGTAACAAAATCTATTTGACTTGTTTACACAGATCCTTCTAGACGAAACCATTGCAAAAAAGAAACAAAAACTAGTAAGACGTTGATGATAGCGATATCAACACTCAAATGGAGAGTTTATTTTAAGGGGGTACCCGTATCTCCTAAACTAGAGCTGCTAGAAAAAATCTGAGTGTAGATTTAAAATAAGCGAGCCAAAATTAGTAAACAACAGGTAAAAATCTAAACAGGTAAAAAAAGTTCAATTTTGTTGTGCAGTGTTTTCACCAAGAAACATGTCCAATACATGTTTTATACAAAACTTGTAGACAACATAATTATTTGTTTTATACATGTATTGAAACTGTCTCAAACATTCTTTCGTTCACACTGTGTAGCCAACAAGTATCTATACAAGTATAAAACACATTTGCGTTTACACTGAAGTCTGTTACAGTTTAAAACATGTCTTATACATTGATAGCGTTCTCACCTACAAAATACAGTCGTGTTTTAGACAAGTATTGTTTATTTTATTGCAATTTCTGTATTATACAAGTTTTAAACTTTATCCATGCTTGTTGGATAAAGTTTTTTTTTACTGCACGGTTGGCGTATAGTGGTTTAAGCGGCCGCCTCATCGCTTGACATTGCGCTGAGCGTTGTGGGTTCGATTCCCACATGGATCACACAAAACTTTGTGTGATCCATAAATTGTTCCCGTATGTTGTATGTTTGTAAAGTCTCCCGCGACACAGGATTTAGTCCTAATGCGGGAGTTGTATTTAAAAAAAATTAAGAACAAAAAAGTTTTCAACATACCGGACGAACCGCGCTTTTTACTTCGTGAAAACGAAATAAGAAGAAGAATGGAGTGGTCAAAACACAAACTTTAGAACTCATTGAGCTTTTGCATGTACAAGAATGCCTGAGGAATGGAAAAATCAAATATATAAAGATCGTCAGAAGAAAAAAGACGCATTGGCAGCAATTGCTTCGCAAATGTACATTAATGTTTTCTATTTTTTATTTATAGACTCACGCCTGTATCCCTGAAGGGGTAGGCAGAGGTGTAATAATACACCCACATTTCGCCATGAATTTTAAGGTCGCCACGTAATAAGGGGGGGGGGAGCCTATTGCCGTACCGGGCACATTACCAGACTCCGTGCTGCCACTGAGAATTCGGAAAATCCCAGTAGGTAATACTTTTGCCCGACCCGGGAATCGAACCCAGGGCCTCTATTTAACAGTCACATACGCTATCGACTGGACCACGGAGGCAGTGTTAAAGATGTTGATTAAATATAACGAACCTCAAGAACCAGTTTAATAGGGAAGTAAATAAATTAAAAACGAAGTCAGGTTCTTTCTTTTAAAATATAAAACTACTGCTTGAATTTGTCTCGAATTCTACAAGTTTAGCTACGACAAAAACATGAGATCATAAACATGCAGACAACTACAAGTTTTCAACCAACAAGTTTCATACAAGTTTTGTATACGTGTCTACAACAAGTTACATACAAGTTTTGTATACATGTCTACAACAAGTTACATACAAGTTTTCTATAAGGTACAACAAGTTTTATACATGTGTATAGTTTTGTATACAACATGTTTTTTACATGTATATGAGAAAAGAAAACATTGTCAAAAACTTGTTAAATACATGTATTATACCTTGGTGAAAACGCGGGGTAATGATTAACAATTTAATATGCACATAACTCGGAAAAGTCAGTGTTGCGGTGCAGATTCGAACACGATATGCTCTGTATGACAGCCCGTGCGTTGGTATCTCTACCACGATATCGCTGTCTTAGAAATAATACGCATTCCATGTCAATTCTAAGACGTATATTTAATAAGAACAAAATATATCATAAATAATATCATCTGATGTTTAATTTTTATTGAGTAGTATAACGAATGCGACGTGCTCTATCTTATTCTAATTTTGTACAGACCAGTGACATTTAAAATACCAATATTTTTAAAGAAATAGACGTACTGGATAAATAATCTGTCTCATGAAAGTCAGTTTAATGAACTAGATGTCGTATTTTAAGATAGATCGTCCATCATTGATTTATTTCCAAGAACATTGTATATCGACGAAAATAAAGTTTTCAGACAAATATTGAAAAAAAATATAATAAATAAATATTACTAAATATTAGCACTGAATTTGGTTTTAATAAATATAAAATGTTAATATTTTTATAACACTCGTTAACTTTCATACCTCTTTAACATTTATCAATTTTAGTCTAACAGGCAGTTGCGCTACGTATTTGTCCCAGTCCCTTTACGTTTCTATTGGTTTCTCCACTAGGCTACGGCTGATCCGTTTTGTACAGCATTACATTGTAATATTGCTTAGTGACTTCCTGACTGGAACAATTCTTACTATTTTTCGACGAATCCTTTTCATATTTCCTTTTTACTAGGGAAAATCGGTATCAACAAGACGGTGTTCTCAAAGCTATTTCTTCAGAAACCAAGCGGAAATACGTGTCGGAAGACGATCTCGATACAAGATTGTGTCCATTCGTACGATACATTTTCCGTCACATTCGTCTGCCCACGTGATGGTTTCGGATTCGGCCGATTTATAGAGAACGTGTCGGTGACCGATATTGAATCGAATACCCACTTGAGTGGACACATAGTTATAATAATATATCATAACTTGGATAATTTCTGAGATATTTGAAGTTCTTTTTTAGTAAGGGAATTGCCTGGTTTGCGGTATATATCTATAGTTTTAAAATTATACTATCTTTAATTGTGAAACACGTTTATAATCTCGTAGTTATGTGGCATATGTCTAGATATAGTGACATAAGTCTGTCTCGAGTTATTGTTTTTTGTGTGTGTTTATCTTAGCTGTTTATAATGTATGAAAATTTTCAAAAAGAAAACGTAACAAAAGCTGTGGAACCATCATTTACATTTATTAGTGTAAAGTTTACTGGTGTAAGAATAATACAATTTACAGCATAAGTGGAATAACATATTTTTCACCAATTTTCAATTCTTGTTCCAATCTTCTTTTCGTACTAGATTTCCTTAATATTTTAGAAATCTCGCTGAAACTTTTGAATTTTAAAGCAGATTTTTGAATTTACAAGTTATGCGGCAAACGAATGTGACTGCAAATCGTTGATATTGGTTCAAGACGTGCATGTTCGTATTGCGGTAACTTGGCCAAAGATTATGGCAACGCTCAGATAGTTTTGAACTAAATTTGCCTTGCTATGTGTGCATTGAATGCAAAGAGGTTTAAGCGGCACTACTACCGTTTAACACTGCATTGAGTGTTGTGGCCTATTTCCTCCAGGGCACAATACTTTTTGTGATCCAAAAAATGTTGTTTTGAGTCCAATTGTTCTTTGTTTCCCTTGGTTGAATATTTGTAAAGTTCCTTGTGATAAAAGATTTATTCCTAACAATTATATCATGTAACTTATCATGTTATTCTTGTTGTCATAAAATCTCTGGCCTTTTCATACTGACACCCATATTCTTAGACGTTTCCTCGAAAGTTCCTCGACTCACACTCGGTCGAGGATACCTTAAGGTTTCCCTCAAGGAATCCTCGAAAGGACCATGCGTCAAATTGGGCTCAGTGTCCAACAGAGTTATGGCATATGCCATTGGAAAGGATTTTGTTCGTACTTAAATTGTTACTACCAGCACCACCTTCAATTCCATTGCAGAAAAAAGATATGCTTTTTAATAGATTTTGTAGAAAAATACAATTGTTAGTCATAAAACTGTTATAGTAACAATATATTCAAATCAAATCAAATCATTTATTTGCATAAAACATGATAGGTAACAAGTTGTTCAGTATAATATGTGTACAGCATGTTTTTCCGTGGCACACGGCGCGCAAAATAATATTAAATGAGGTAAATTAAATAAATTAATATAAATTAAACATTATACCTTATAATCAAATTAGTATTATATAAATAAAAATAAAGTAAATCTCAAATCAATCAATTAACATTAAAACCAATATAAAAAAAAAAACAAAAAAAAAAAACTAAACATTATAATTATAGATTAAAAACAATTAAATATTAAAATTATTGTCATTGAGGAATTCATGAATACTTATAATAACATTTATTGGTCAGAATTATTTTCAATTTATTTTTAAATACTTTTACATTACAATTTTTAATATCATTAGGGATTTTATTATATATTTTTGGCGCCATACATAATACGCTTTTTCCTGTTCATACTTTAAAATCAGTGCCGTAGTTAGCTTGGGTGGCACCCGGGGCGGAAGTTGGCGGTCGACCGTTTTCTTTTTTTTTTTGTTGATACCTAACAATTACGGGCTAACTGCTCCCGAATCGTAGTACTGAGCTAGTGCTTATGTTTTTTATATGTTTGTACATTGTTCTTAAAATCGAGTTTGGGGTGGCACCCCAAAAAGGGTGACATCCAGGGCGGACCGCCCCGGCCGCCCCCTCTCCCTTCCTACGCCAATGTTAAAGTAATGGTAAACAATAGATGCGCTTGCGCCCGTGTGATTTACAACACTCTCCTTCCCTCTCATACCTCTCGGACGCCTGCCCCGCGCCATTCTGCTCTCAGTCAGTCGACTCGTGATTTTCACGGTGTTATCTGTGTGCCCTAAAAACAGGACAGGTTAGAAGTACTCTGAACCGAAGAGCATGCATGAGGAATCTGATATGGGAGTGAATGAAGCAAGAGAGATATGTCAGGATCGTTGCAAATGGCGTTCCGTAGTCTCTGCCTACCCCTCCGGGAAACAGGCGTGAGTCTATGTATGTATGTATGTATGTTATCTGTGTGTTTTCGTGTATCCTCTCGGCACATACAATTTAATCCACCGGCAGGTCACCTAAACGATATTATTATTGATATTGATTGAAATGTAAATAAAAATATTTTTAACTGTTAGCAGCTGTTTTATTTTTTATGTATTCTTTGCACATGGAATTAAAACTAGTTAAAGATGTGAAACAATAAAAACTACAATGCCATAATAGCATGACTTTGCAGGATTATAGTTTATTTATGGTAGGAGAAAAATGTCTAAAGAAAAATAACCCCATGGATTCTTCGCAAAAATTAGTTTATATCTTTATATTTAGTGTTTTTCAAATATATTCAAAGTGGTCTCATCTCTGTTGGTGGGTGAGCCCAGGCTTCATAAATTTTTGCCCATGGTCCTTTGTATTCTTAGTTAAAATTTAGTTTTGCCTTGAGCAAATCTCGAGGGCTCTCGAGTAAGGTCCAGTCGAGGTAAAACGTCATCAAATACGTCATTGTTACTTAGACTGGAGCCCACTCTTTGAATCATTTTCACTATGTTTATTCAAAAGTCAACGGAGGTAAACATACCTTGTTATGTTAAATTTTTATAATAACATTACAGACGATTAATTATAACTATATACATTACTATCTTAAATAATCATAATTTCTAAGAATATAATAATCAATACATTTTATTTAGAATTTAATAAATAATACATAAATCTATAAATAAAAAGTGAAAATATATATGTACAGATGGGCTTAGGCGTCGAAGAATGCCTCCGTATCGATATCATCGGGTAACGTGCCCAGAAGGCTGGCAGCATTGCCACGTTGGATGGCAATGGTGATTCTTTGAGCAAAGAATAAACCAGCCTTCTGGTCACGTGAGACGTCGATTAACTGTTTAGATATTTCTCGGTATAAAGAGCGAGCGCTCGGACCCCATGAGCCTAGCGTTTCCACCCCAAACGGCTCAAATACGTAATTAGCTACTAGATTACTGTATTTGCGCCGTTTGAGGGTTTCCGCAGATGCAGCAGCAGCGCCAGCGTGGCTTCCCGAGCTTAGAACATGGGATGGCGCGAGGGTGTCTACGCAGGTTGCGTCCCACACCAAAGGCCTACCCATTTTCAATGGCAACAATGTCATACCGTCAGGTCTCTTCCTGTCGTCGCGTACCAAACCATTTGGTTTAAGTACAGCTGGAACACCAGACGCGACAAGAGCACGACGGATTATGTCATTTAGGTGAGCATGACGAGGAATTCTACCAGCGCTTCTGCTGCAGGATAGCCCATGGTGTCCGAGGCTAGCGACGTCATCTCCACAATGACATCGATGCGGAGAAACACACAGAGCACCTAAACGTAGACAAGTGGCGATACGGAACGTCTCACCGTCCAACATGGTTTCTGTTTTAGCCAGGCTGGGTCGTCCAATGTTATTTTTTTCCAAAGTTGCGATGATCTTAAGGCATGAGTAAATTTTGGGACGAAAAGGCAAAATCGGATAATAGTATAAGCCGAATGTATATTAATTTTGAATAGGCGATCTGAAATTTCACAAAAAGAATTGTATCTTTTCTTCTAAGAAAGAATCAAAAGCTTCTTCAAATACGGCCGAACCTAGGAGGCGAAATTAACTCTTTTCAATAATTTTGATGTTTGGTGCCAAATGATTAAATTTAGATACTATCGAAAGGTTTTTTGTGAAGTCTGTTGTATTTATAAATAGCTCACACTTACTAGAATTTAGTTCCAAGGCAATAGATGCGAATTTATTTTGAATAAAAGCTAAATCTTGTAATAATATATCTACATCTCCTCCTAGGGTTCCGTCGTCTAAATACCATACATTAAATTTAGAATTTATGTGCCAAATAATGGGTTGTATAGCTAAGCTAAAATGACTGGTCCAAGAGGGTCACCTTGTTGGCATCCAACTGCAGATTCCAAAAGATTGTCCTGATATAGTAATTTTGTGGGATACCTGTAACATTGCCAAAGATATTTGTAAATTTAGGGGTTTCTAATTTTGCCTGTGCCAACAAAGTCTCCCTATTCACTGAATTGAAGGCGTTCTTCAAGTCAACCTTCAGAATGACCTCCCCATCTGGTGATGTGGAGGTCATTCTGAAGGTTGACGGTTGGAAGTGGTCTTCAAAGATACGTCGAAAGGGCATGTATAGCAGCCTCACAACCTTCCTTGGAACCAAAACCTAGTTGGAGATGTTGGAATTTATCAGATAGCTCCCTGCTGTAAAATTTGCAGCATATCTTAGCTGCTATGCGCCGATAAGTGCAACCCACGGCAATGGGAGGAATGCCACCATCTCTCTTGTTAAGGGCGCACAGGTTCGCCCCATACAAGATATCAATGATAGCATCGTCCACATTACCTGAGAGCATCATATTTACTAGCTCAGTCAACTCCTTCAGAAGTGTATCACCAGCTACCCTAGCACTTGCACACACAAGATCTTTTAGTTGCTGTGGTGTCAAGGCATCGAGGCCACCTGCCGAGCCACTTCGGAAGAAGCAAACCGCTGCTAACACGTCCTTGGCTGTGGTGATCAGATGTTCTGATTCACTGTCGGGAGCTTCAGAAAAGGAAAGATCATCAATGGGCGCTGGATGCTTGCTCTTCAGACCCGCAAGCGTATCTGGAGAGCAAGGCGCCACCACATCACTGCTGAATAAAAGTCTAGACGCGCCCCGTATGTCGCCTTCCCTTAATTTGGATTCCACATATTGATACAGAGATTTACGTTTATTTGAAGTGAATTTAGGGTCTTAAGTGATGGCCGAAATTTGACAATTATATTTAATTTGAGATGTTAATGAATTTTTGCCTGCCTGATTTTTATCAACATGTAGAATCCTATAAGGGAAAGTCAATTGCTCCCAGGCCGCTTTTGAGTTCTCCCTTAAGACAGGACCAATGCATTCAGCCAATTTTTTTGACACTGATGGTCTTGCCCCACGGGGAACTCTTTTGACTATAGGAACCGAATTTTTTAATTTAGATATAGTTTGTCAAAAAGGAATTTGGTTGTTGTCTCCTGATGTGGTAGTGAAGATATTGAAGGGCCTGAAAGCACATTTTGGGATTTCTGTACTTTGTCAAAATGTGCTTTCAAGCCCCACCACCACCACCTTTGAAAAAACGGTCCTGAGAACAGTCCAGATAGCGCACCAGACCAGTCAACGATGTGATAGGTTGACTGATATTAACTTCCGTATCCTAGCGATACTCATTTGTCATTGTTATCTTGCATAAACACAATATTTACAAAATTAACACAATAAAAATCCTTACTTTCAGATAAAAATATACACAAACAATTGTATCATAAATAATATGTACAAACTGTCAATGTCACTTCACTTTCTTTTAAAAGTGCTATAAACAATAATAATTTGTTTTCAGACTCAACAATAGCTTTTAACCCATTGTCTGCTATACACACTCAGCCATGCGTGCGCCAGCCATGCTGCGACAGTGGGCCTGACGAAGTATCCATCGTGGGTGGTTTATTGTTTTTATTTGCAGGAAGAGTTCTTATTTCGTAGGCAATGTGTATTATATTTTATCGAGCGTTGACAGCGGGTGCTTCTTAGTCTTCCGCTTTTTTGGCAAATTAGTTTTTTACTTGACATTTCTTGACATCTTGACATCTTAATAAGTTTAATTATTCCACAGTTCGGTGTAAGGTAATGACATATGCTATAGTTCTTGTTATTGTTTAATGTTATCGTATTACTTACTTAGGAAGGTATAACTGTTACCATCATCGTTTATTGACAAGTTTTAACTTGAACATTTCAAGTTGCGTAGAACTCTTAACTCTATTGACAATTGAATTAAAGGCGCAATAGGTAATCCTCTGTTACTGCACTTGGCACTTATTTTATAATACTAACAGCATCAAGATATTCATTAAGTAGGTACCTACTTTTGCTTTATTATAACGAGAGTTTCAATGGAATTCTACATTGTCGTAATATACAAGGTATGAGGTTACCCAGATCTCTTAAATAACGCCGTTCGGGATAATAATTTTGATTATTTAATAGATCATTTTACTTGCAAACTTTTCAAAATCCATTAAAAACACTTTATAATGCAGAATAATAAATCTTGAAACATTTTTTACAAGCGCGGGCGCAAGAAAATGGTGGAATTATTCCTCGAAAGTTCTTTAAGGTAGATCGGGACGTACCTTGAGTTTGACAGTTGCTTCCTCACCTCGAGTGAGGAAAAATTTTTATTTTGTAAACTATGAATACCGATTTCCTCGAGTGAGGTTGAATAGATTCGAGGAAGTTTCGAGGATACGTCCTAGAATATGGGTGTAAGACTAGGTTTTATTATATGACTCGGGTCATTATTATAACCGGAGATTCAGCTACTAATGCCATTGTAATTTTCTATGAAACAAAATTTTTCATGCATTTTCGTAAACAAATCAATTGTGCGAATAAACATACAATAGGAGCGCGGCCTAGAAATTGGAAAATATGAGCCATGAATGAGTACCTAAGTGCAAAAAGTAGGTTGTGAGTTTGGTGCCCACACACTGTAAATCCTCTCCAAACATAGCTTCAGTCAAGCGCAGGTGGCCTTAAGGAGAATAACTATCAAGGAACCCAATTCATGGAATTCCCTAAAAACATAGGTATTTGTATTAAAAATGTTTTTTTTTAAATTACGTATGTTTTCTTTATTATTTTTTTTACATTGTTAGTATATTACAGAAAATAAGACTAAATAAACTCGAACTCCCGAAATAAAGATCGAGCACTTGTACCTCACGGAGAATTATTATGAACGTCAAATTTAAAACATTATTACTTTAAGCATGTACATTATTAATTTGCTGTGCAATCAAAAATATTATCCCTCTGTATAATTGTCCCATTTTACGGCATAGCGGGCAACTGCATCTTAAATTTATTTTAATAAGTAATTTTAGTATAGATCCGCAGTACCCTTCGTACTTCATACTAACCTTAATGGTCTATCCACACACATCCGGGCCGTGGACGGGACGGGGACGGGCCGTCACCGTGCTTCCGAGTCCCGGCCGGGATATTTCGTTCACACTCGTCAGGGCTGCAACCGGAGCGTAGACGGGCTGTCACTAGAGCTTGAATTTTAATATTTGAATTATTCGAATTATGATTTGTGTTAAATATTCCAAAGGAAATTGCAATTTCCGATTCTAGTTCGAACAACGTTCTCAAAATTGTCCTAAATACCAATAAGCACTTTTGACATTTAGTTGACATTCTTAAGATATACTTATTTTAGTTATTTAATTTTATCTTGCGGACGAACACCTAAAAGGAGGAGTTCTCAAAATAATAAGAAGAATAGCCGAGGAAAAAGAATCATAATAATAATAAAAATCTCTGGGGGCAGTCATCATCTCAACATGAGACTAACGCAATCGGAGGGCAGAGTGACAGCTTTCAAACATCACCTTCATCTTATGATAAACAAAAACAGCATCACAGGATGAAAAGAAAGCTTACAAATCACAGGGCAGCTTTGTGGCGAGCTGTCAGTGTTCAATTCAAAAGTTATTGGATGGTTGGAGTAGATTTCCAAAAGCGCCCGCAAATTCACACAACTTTAATAATTATGCGTCTCATCGCACCGATTGCTGGGCCCAGCTAGACCATGTCGTCCGTACCTATAGCTGATGTTTATAACAACTCCATCATCATGACAGTCGACACCAGCCTTGCTGAGTAGAACAATTAGCTGATTTATAAATAAAAAAATATATATATATAAAGGCGTGGTGAGCTGATTTCCTCTTGCCTCACGCCAGATTTCAGCCCATATTAGCGCTATCTTGAGGGCACGTAACGCTGTCAGTCCCGGTTCTTGTCTCAGGGTAGGAATCGTTAGGCTATGAAGACCTCTCCGACACTAGAGGTGGCCACAAACTCTCACGAAAAACAACAACGAAACAACAAGAGGTTTAAGGTCGAATGCCTTATACAGGTCTAAAAAAACCGGATTTACATGTGTTTTTTAACTATATAGTACCGGACGGTCTGTGTTAAAAACAAAACTAAACTAATTAAACTACGCGACGTGCAGACAAATTTTAGGGGCCATGTATGTATCCAGCAAACTATCGAGCACCTTAGCTGTAATGGTTGCCAGGAATATAGGCATATAGTTATGAATTTCAATAAAGAAAAAATTGTTGAATATAAAAATATCAAATAAGTATTCGAATAAAATTTAGAACATTTGCAAGCTCTAGCCGGGACCTTTCATCTGTAACTATTTGCACTTGGGCAATTCTAATACAAAACACCGATCTGGGAATAACATGGATTGGACATACCTACTTTTAGCCTGCATTGTAAAAAAATAAAAATTAATTTTGCAAAAATATGTAAATTGATATTTGCAGTAAGTTACTTTAGTTAGTTTAAATCTTTTTCCAGATTAGTTTAATCCATGACGTAAATGCGGGCAAACAAGGTAAAGCATAAAACGTCCCTTGACATGAAGACAAACTAAACATGAAACAAAATGTTCTCTGGTAGCAAATATCGATACAGTGTCGCTGACAAAGAACCGGACATAAATGGCGCCATACATACCGTAACGAAACACACTGCCACACTGAAATACCATAAGGGGATAAGAAAATTAAAATTGATTGATTTATTTTATTTATAAATAATATAAATAAAATTAATCAATATATTTTATTCAACGTTTCATTTCTAGGAATTCTCGCATACAGTTGCTGTCCATGTTATCTTTTGGCAAAAACAAAAACTTTTCCATAATGATGTACTATTTGCCCTCTCCATGTATGTTCTTTACTCAAAGAATACAAACAAAAATGGGCGAGTTCATTGCGATCTGTCAAACTTATTATGTCAGGTTTTGGTCATAGATTAATAAGAAAGATAAGTTAATTTGCAGTTATTATAAACTAGATAAATTCTTATGCAAATCACGAAAGCATAATAATAAATACTACAAGATTTATTACCAGTTTATAAGTAAGCGTTTTCTTGGTAGACTTATGTCCTGCAATGGACGTTTATTGGCACATATGCTGATGAAGTTAGTTAGCATGAAAGTGAACCAACATACATTTTATAGTATTTCTTAACGCTACAGTACCGTCGCACGTCTCGCTGTATGATGAAATACTTCGAAGAATATAAATAAAGTTTCAGGAAGTTAATTTCTACCAGTGATCCTTCTTCTATTTTGTTTGTAGGTACTACCTACGTTTCTATGTCCCAATAATTCATTTCATATGGAATGAATTTGAAGGGTTAGGTTAGATGCCTTTCATAATTAGTAATTGCGGCAATTTATTTCACATTACCTCTTTTAACATTTTTTTACCCCATATATAGTCATCCCTATAATGTTTATCTGGGGTGATGATGAGGTTGCGATTTTAAGGGTAAAAAAGGGTTTATCTCGATTGCCAACAAAACTAGAAGTCCTGCGTGAAAAACGTCAATGGCAAAGTTGTAGGTAGTAAAAAGATCTACAACTTTTGTATTTACACTTTATTCATACAACGTCATAATTAATTTGAAAAATTCAAATAACCAAGTTTTTGGTTTTTTTTATTTTTTACTTTTACAATTGTTTTTTTCTTTTACACAAAATTTGGTGAAAACTTGCCTTTTTATGTTCCAAACACACTGTAAATGTTTTTTTATTTAAAATATTTATTTTTACACCTTATTTTGACTTAATATCGAAATAAAACCCTAATTTTCAATTGAAAATTCTCACGTCAAAATATCAGCTTTTTTTTTTAAATTGTACGTACATTTTTTTCGTTGAAATCTTTACTTTCTGATTATGTGAATAAAATATACATTACTAAGATAAACCTTCTCAGAAAATGCAAAGAAATGAAACAAACTCGAGACCGATTTTTTTTGTTCATAATGTACAATTTTGAGATATTTATTAAAATGAATACTTTAATTACTCGAAAAACGTAAGATTCCATGCTACATTGATAAATAAGAACTTAAAAATCGGTATATACAACTAAAATTAGCAACCAAATAAGTTAATATTTAATAAGACATTTACAATATTTGGAGAAAGTTATAGCATCTTCTGTAAATTATAGCGTAGACTCCTATTTATTGCTATTTTAAGATAATGTATATACCTGAGTGACCCACAGACAATTTGAGGCCATCAATAGTTATTTTATAGAGAAGTGGGAAGGGCTAGGTGGATCCCAGCCCTGACATGTATTTTTATGAACAATGTTGTTCACTCTTCTGTATTTCGAATACTGACTAATTGTTTTACAGCTGATACGAAATAACAGGCAGTAAGGCCCAGATCCACCTAGCCCTTCCCCTTTTCTCTATAAAATAACTAATGATGGGCTAAAATTTTTGTGGGTCACTCAGGTATATACATTATCTTGAAATAGCAATAAATAGAAGTCTACGCAATAATTTAAAGAAGATTCTATAACTTTCTTAAAATATTGTAGATGTTTTATTAAATATTAACTTATTTGGTTGCTAATTTTAGTTGTATATATCGATTTTTAAGTTGTTATTTATCAATGTAGCATGGAATCTTACGTTTTTCGAGTAATTGAAGTATTAATTTTAATAAATATCTCAAAACAGTACATTATGATAAAAAAATCGGTCTCGAGTTTGTTTCATTTCTTTACATTTTCTGAGAATGTTTACCTTAGTAATGTATATTTTATTCACACCATCAGAAAGTAGAGATTTCAACGAACAAAATGCCGAACAATTTAAAAAAAAAAGCTGATATATTGACGTGAGAATTTTCAATTGAAAATTAGGGTTTTATTTCGATGTTAAGTCAAAATATGGCGTAAAAATAAAAAAAATAAATAAAAAACATTTACAGTGTGTTTGGAACATAAAAAGGCAAGTTTTCACCAAATTTCGTGTAAAAGAAAAACTATTGTAAAAGTTAAAAATATAAAACCAAAAACTTGGTTATTTGAATTTTTCACATTAATTATGATGTTGTGTGAATAAAGTGTAAATACTAAAGTTGTAGATCTTTTTATTACCTACAACTTTGCCATTGACGTTTTTCCCGTAGGACTTGTAGTTTTGCTGGCAATTGAGATAAACCCTTTTTTACCCCTTAAAATCGCAACCCCATCCACTTCCCGACCTCAGATCGCCCGTAACTTATTTTTCCTTAAATTTTTGCTATATTCTCTTTCTTTTCCAATGGGTTTCATCTTACTATAATTTTTTATCGTTTCAAAAATTATCTAACCTGGTCTATATATAAATTTAGTGTCATCGTATACAGGGTGTCACAAGACCCATCACCAAGCCGAAGTCTACTCGTTTTGCACATCATACCAAGTCATACTACGCGAAACGAATACCTGGGAAACGAAATACTTTTTTAAGCTTAAAGAAATATACACATTTTATAAGCCGCAATGTATAGCGAGCGCTTGCAGGAAAAATTGGCGCCAGAAATGAACTGTACCTAACTACACCGGCCGTATCTACGCGACGACGGCAGTTTATGATCACGTGGTCGCGCGGCCGAGAGGGTAATGCACTTGTCCACAGCTCAGCTGATGACTTGTATCGCGTCCATGGCGTTTAGAGAACTTTAAAGCTGCTTATTTTAGAGAAATATTGAAAATTTTGTTTATGTTTATATATGCGGTAAGCATATCTGTTTCCACCTTTAGTACACATACAATATAAAACATCAATATAAAAAACAGGTATTATAACGTGTAATAATCTTGTGATCACAACTAGGTTACAGGGTAACCCATGGTAAAGATACAACTTTCATTAAAAATACAGGATCTTTCCAATCTTTGTCACGTCTGTCCTAGAAGTGACAAAATAAATATTGGAGTGAAGAACATTTCATATTTAAAACTAGAGTTTTAAATATAAAATGTGCTTAGTTGTATTTTTTTTCATGCGTCATTTCACTCGCGTTTAAAAGTGATAGTTTGCATAATAGTTAATAGACTCGTTCTTTTTTATTCATACCTAATAGACTGGCCCAGAACAAAAAAAATATTATTTAGTTATATTTACTAGTTAACGCGTTTATAACATTTTAATAAAACAAGTAGTTACTTACTTGCAAAATAATATAAAGTAACAATTTAAGCTTCGATTGTCTTTCAGAAAAATCTTTTTTAGATTTTTTCTCTCTCAAGTTTGTGAACTAAGGAAGCTAAGGACTAAGTAAAGCGTCAATGTGCCTTAACGACAATTCACTGCCATGTGGTTCTTCTGAAGATTACATCGAACACAGCGCATCTAGTGCTTAATATATGTATTTATAATATTGTTCTTCTGGATGTCACATCGCACTTACCGCATCTAGTGCTAAATATATTATATCTATGGCGCCCGTCCCCGGCCCGTGCACGTCATGGCCCCGGTCGAGGCACTGACAGCGCACTGACACGGCACGGAAGCTCCGTCCCCGGCCCGCCTACGGACGTGTGTGGACGAGTCCATATAAAATGTATGCAACGATTCTTTTCTGCGCTCTGTCCTGTCCACGTCCCGTCGCCGTCCCATCCACGTCCCGTCGCCGTCCCGTCCACGGCCCGGTTGTGTGAGGACAGACTTTTATACTTCCTGCAAAAATAAGTCACGAATTTACAATGCCAAAACTCTTTTTTGCCAATACTTCAGTAATATATTCAAATAATGACTGAACACGCCAGTGCGTTTACGCTACGATGGCATTTGAATGTGACACTAAAATGAGGCTAAGTTCAAGGTTCAAATCGATAGCATTTTTTATTGCAGTACTTCATACTGCGTTACATTTTAGGTATTTATGAAGGGACTTGGTATTAAAAATGTTGTGTGAAAAATTGTAAAAAAAATTCGTCGTTTTCGCTTTATGTTTGTAAAAGGAAAAGGTGATACTGACGTGTTTATTTAGCTTATTAAACATATTCTATGTAACGTATGTCCGGTACTTACCGCGTTTGCGTCACAGTACCGCCCATACGCTCGGCCAATCAAAGAAAGCCATCGTCCGCGCTCGCAAAGCCTGACCAAATATGGTCATAAACGGACTCTCACCCTGATGGAGGGCCCGGTATATAAAGGGGCCGACAGAGAGGCCGGCACCGCTACTCTAACGTCGCTTCTACTTCCTACCTACTATAACTAAGCGTACCTACTGACCCTACGTCGTATCTACGTGTATCCTGGTCCCAGCTACGGGTAAGCACTACATTTACTGGGTTAGCGTACTGCCCATCTCTCTACCTGCTAGCTGAGGCCGGCTGACGCCGCCTGCCTGACTCTATTGGTTGTGGCTCTCCTAATGCTGCTTTCCTTCAGGTTCCAGGTCCACCTTGGAAGCTCCGGGCTACGCTCCTAAACCGCTACACTTTCCTGCATCGCCTTCGGCATCACCTCTGCCGAAGAGTCTGGCCTGCCCTGCTCATCGTACTCGCACCGCCGGCGTCTGCCAGCTGAACCAACGGCCTGCGAGGATCTACCGCTACGCGCAGCCTTCGAGCAGCCTGCCTACACACTACCGGAGGGAACAGCGTGGGAGACTGCAGCCCTTAGTGTTCAGGCCAGTGTCGTGTTGTTGGTCGGTCATACTCGGCATAGGAAGTGAGACAATACTCGGCAATAAACGCATATAGAACCTTTTCTGCGTTTTACTACCAGAACTCGTTACAGTGGCGCCTACGTGGGTTATTGTCTCGCTTTCCGTGCTCGAGTTCTCTTCTAGCAGGTCTCCATCATTGTAAGCGAGGAGGTGCGGCTACAGTGAACCGGTACGTATTGTTGTACTAATTGTCTACCTTTTAGTGTAACTACCTACTACGTACTAGTTCGCAAATTTGAATCTTAACGTTTTTCTAATTAGTCCCAATGGTCGAACTTTTACGCCTAATCGTAAAGTAGGCCATTTTTAAGGGCGGAACGCTTGCGCACTAAGTGTAGTGTGTAGTGTATACTTACGCGGTTATTCATACACCATGGGCTCACACCCCATAAAATACTTTCTTTTAAATAAGAACGAGTTAGCTTACGAGGTCGCGATTAGAGGTGAGGAGCCGGCTACCTCTGTCCTAGGTCTGCGGAAGCAGCTCCCTAAATTACTGGAAGCCATTCCAAATGATGATATTTTGGAGTCGGGTCTAGCCATAGCGGTGGACTTCGAGGGCGCTAGCGAGGCCGTCTCTGAGCTGGTCAAACGACTAAATTCGTTATCTGTTTCTTACGACGCGAACCTAGCTAGGAGGTCTACCGCACTGCACAACCACATTTTCCATAGACTCCGTAGGATGGAACGTCCTACGGCGTATTCAAAACGAATAACCGAATTGTGCAGCCGGTTTGACAAGCTCTCGGCGGAGCTGTCCGCCATTGAACAATCAGGTGTTCGCTCAGCTGATGCTGTGGCTGAGGCCCAACTTGCGCCGTCTACCTCGACGCAGGCAGGGTTAGCCCCAGTATTGCATTGCGAGCATTTGAGAGTTAGCGAACTGTCTAAGCTAAAATACGACGGTACGGGATGCGTCCGAGCGTGCCTACAACGCGTAACCGAATTCCAAACCACGCGTAATCTACCTTCCACTAAAATTTTATCATATGCCTCCGAAATATTCACCGGTAACGCACTTCACTGGTATCGCGGCCTAAAAGAATATTTCAATACATGGGAAGAACTCACCACTAAATTAATAGACGATTTCACACCGTACGATTATGACTACCGGCTATTAAATGAAATCCGCCGACGTACTCAAGGTGCTACCGAAACTATAATTATTTATCTCTCGATAATGAATCAGCTGTTCGCTAGGCTGTCACCGTCAAAGCGATTGTCCGAACGCGAAAAGTTAGACATCCTATTGCATAACATACGTCCATGCTACTCACTAGTGCTAGCTCCGTCAATATCTTCAATAGACAATATAGCAACACTGCAGACGTTATGTTTAAACTACGAACGGATGAAATGTTTGAACTCTCAATTCCGCGAACCGTATTACAGTAACGACACGTTGGCACCAGACCTAGCTTACAGTCACAAACCTAATAACCGAGCGCGTAATAATTCCTACAATAATTATCCCGTTGCTACTATAGAGGGCATGTCCGGAAATCCCGAATACACTGAGAACAACGAACCTAGCAAACCTAAGTCTAAACCTAGCTCTGTCGCTCTAGTCACGTCCAAGTACTGCCCGCGCTGCCGTATCAATGATCACAGTTTGAATGAATGCAAACGCGATCGGTTCGCAATTTGCTACAAGTGCGGCCGTAGGGATGTGACATTCCCTAACTGCCCGAACTGTAAATCGACGAAACCAAAAAACTAGTTGGTCAGGGTCGGGGCGTGTCAAAATCTAAATTAGGTTCTACAACCTATTCAACCAATTTTGACAAAGATGATTGGAGAAATTGGCTAAACACTCTAAAAGTGTATTTCTCTAGTTATTCCGTCGCCTCGATCCTGGATAATAAACCTAAAAATGACCTACGGCCCTATGTTAACGTAACGATTAACAGTTTACCTATTTGTGGATTGCTCGATTCCGGTTCAGCCATTACAATTTTAGGTAACAACTCCCATCTGGAGGTAATTACTAAAACCGGGTTAGAAATACAGCAGTGTCACAACACTAATTCCATTCGGACCGCGAATGGAAATATCTTGTTGCCGCGCGGTTTTATCAACTTACCCACTACTTTTAATAATCAAACCCACTTATTGAAAGCTTATATTATTCCAGAAGTTACAAGTAATTTGATTGTAGGCATCGATTTCTGGAAACTATTTAAATTACTGCCTAACCATATCGCATCCGTATGCATGTCTAAAACATTGCCGTGTAGTGTGTTAAGTGAAAATAAGCCGAGTAACACGAACGTATTGCAATCTTTTAGTGAGTTGAGTGAGTCACAACAAAGAACGGCTAAGTTAATTATAAAGCAATACGAGTCGATTTCTACTGAAAAAACCGGCTTAGGACGAACTCATTTAATAGAACATGCAATAGACACTGACGATTCTGCGCCGATACGCCAAAGATATTATAGGTTACCGCCGGCGAAATTAAAAATAATTATTGACGAATTAGACGAAATGGGACGCATTGGGAGTGGTAGAAAAATGCGAAAGTCCGTGGTCGTCACCAATTTTACCAACGCCTAAGAAGGTCGGTAAACTAAGGTTTTGTTTAGATAGTCGGAAACTTAATTCTATTACTAAAAAAGACGCGTACAAACTACCTTACGTATCCGAAATTTTATACAACCTTAGGAACGCTAGATATCTAAGTAGTATAGACTTATCTAAGTCCTTTTGGCAGACGCCTCTTCGCGAATGTTATTGTGATAAGACTGCGTTCTATGTGCCTACTAGAGGAACATTTAGATTTGTGACTATGCCGTTTGGTTTAACGAATGCACCTGCGACACAACAGCGTTTGGTGGATCACTTGTTTACGAACAGTCCTGAGTTCGAAAACTCTGCATTCGTTTTTTTAGATGATATCGTGCTTATACCGCCATCTTTTAATGCTCATGTGTCACTATTAAATAAAGTATACGAAAAATTAAAATCGGCCAACCTTACAATAAACTTAGAAAAATCTAAATTCTTCCGTGAAAAATTGAAGTACTAGGGCTACGTAGTAAACTCTAAAGGATTACAAGTAGACCCATGTAAGGTGGAAGCCATTCTTCAATATGCTACGCCTAAGAATAAAAAAGAAGTCAAAAGGTTCTTAGGCATTGCATCATGGTATCGGCGATTTATACCTAATTTTAGTACTATTGCCGGTCCTTTGAACAAACTTACTTCTACCGGTAAGAAAGCTGCACCATTCCAGTGGTCGGTGGAAGCTGATGACTCGTTTTGTAAACTAAAACAATTGTTAAGCTCCGCACCAATATTATCGTGTCCCGATTACGAGAAACCTTTTCGAGTTCACACAGATGCGAGTGCGAGCGGCATCGGTGGGTTACTTACACAAGAAATAGATGGCGTGGAACTACCTATCGCTTACATGAGTAGGTCACTAAATGCACAGGAACAAAACTACAGTATAACAGAACGGGAGACATTAGCAGTTCTAACAGCCCTCGAATATTGGCGCTGTTATTTAAACTTGAGCAACCCGACTGGTAGATTAGCTCGGTGGTCGGTTCGTCTGTCAGCCTTTAACTTCGAAATAAAGCATCGGCGCGGCGCAGATAATATTATAGCCGATGCGTTATCACGATCCCTACCTGTAAATATAATTAACGCGAATAATAATAACGTGAATGACCCTAATGTTGACACTGATCAATGGTATTCAGCCACCTACAATGGTTGTTTATCTTCGCCTAATGACTATCCAGACTATTCTATTAAAAATAATAAATTGTATCGTTTGATTAAATTTAGGTGTATGCTACGTAAGGAGTTCGAATGGAAAGAAGTACTACCTTCTTCTGATCGAAATAATGCCATATTAGAGAACCATGCCGAACCCACTTCGGGGCATTTCGGTATTTTTAAAACTTACAAGCGCTTAGCACTGCGTTACTATTGGCCCAAAATGCATCTATGATAATGAGTTTGCTTTGCTTATAAAGATAGCAACATTTTATTATACAACATAGCCTTCATGGTAGAAGAATCTTACAACGCGGTGACCGTAAGTAATTTACAGACAAATATAAAAAATGTACCAACTATGCTATATCCGTTCGGCCCATGATTGAGAATTGAAATATTTACATTTGTCATGATAATTTGGCTCTGCGTCAATAAATCCTGAAACGTTCTTAAAACGATCGGTGAGTTTGAAAATTGTCTGAAAACAAAAGGCTCGAATACATAACTATCTCTTTTTTTTATTTTGCAAAAGTAAAATATGTACATAGCTGGACTTAATGCCAAAGACATTCTCTAACAGTCGACCTAAGTGATATAAAGATGATAGTTGTAGGTGCGTTCAGAACTTTTACTTTTTCTTTGTTAAGCAATATAAGTATTGATATAACACTAAAACCTATCAGCTGGTAATTATCATCGATCTGTTGTCGTCCCGGTTGCATCGTAGATTTCCCCTTAGAGTACGAGGTCTGCTTTCTAGTAGCCAGCCTTCAGTCTGGTTACTAGAAGGCTAATCTTGGAATATGTTTACAGGCGTAATTCCATGTTAATTTCAAATTGTCTCGCAAGACATGTACCATGTACTGCCAGGTTCAGGAAAACGTGACGCCGACAGTAATGCTGAAACATTGAATACTCAAAACGAAGGTAATATTAATGGCAACATTTTTTTTAAATCCTTTACTGATTCTGGATATTGAGTATTATATTTTCTTGATAAGTTTAATTTTATAGGAATACTAGAGGATGCCTTTAGCTACGCCCTCATTGTTTTTTTTTTAAATTAAGTGTTTCTGCCCAGTCCCTTTGGAATTTCGGGAAATCCCACCTTAGCGCACCCCTACACTCCATTCAGCTTCACATTTCAGCTTCCTGCGCCCAGTAGTTTCGGCAAAGAGCTCAGTTTGGTTTCGGCTGGACCTTGTTTGACAGTCAGTCAATAACGTAATCATTTTATATAAACACCTAATTTCAGCCCAAAATAGCAGACTGATATTTTAAGGCCGTCCCCATTTATGCAACAACCTTGGGGCAAATCAATTACGAAGAGTGACCGTGCACGTGGCTTTTCGAAGTTACGTTGGCAGTAAACAATTCAATCTTGATTGGCTTATTAATGAACGAGAACGTCATTAGGGGATATACATTGCTAAAAAGAACGACGTATATCAACAAAGTGGGTATTGTTTTTCTTAACTACGTGACTGGTGAGAGGCCGGGAATCGGCCGCGTCAAAAAAGTGCCTGACTGGCGAGAGGCCGGAAATCGGTCGATCGTTATAATAGCATTGTTTATTTCCTTATTTATCGTCAGCAGTTTTATGATTAGAATGTATAATTACGTAAGGATATTTATACACCAATCTGTAGGAAACTTTATAAAGAATCTAAATATATATACATATATATGTTAGCAGAAATTTATAAAAATCACCGAGTAATCAACAACAGAATGGAGGCCCCCCCCCCGTCGCGGGTTACCCCGCGCGCAGGGCCCGCCAGACGCGGGGGGTGGCAAGTAGCGCCACGTGACTGGTTAATTTGTTTATGAAGCCGATAAATTATATCATCTTATTATTTATTGTGTAATGAAATCTTAAGGTTAAGTTTTACGACCTTGGCATAGACCTTACCTTCCAGATAAATTCAAAATTAGAACGCTTGTATGAGATATCTCATAGATTAAATTGACAGGAACTTATCAGGCAGCGCTGAAACTAGCCATGCATCACTGACCGTCGACTGTGAGCCTAACAATGAATACTGACTGTTTCTTATGAAATACTTACAGGTATTATTTTTTTTATAGACTCACGCCTGTATCCCCGAAGGGGAAGGCAGAGGTGTAATATTACACCCACATTTCGCCATGAATTTTTTAGGTCCCACGTAATACGGGGCGAGCCGTACCGGGCACATTGCCCAGTACGGCAATAGGCCAGATAATACCAGACTCCGCGCTGCTACTGAAAATTTCCTAACGGAAAACCCAATAACACTTTGTCCGACCCCGGAATTGAACCCGAGACCTCCCAATCCCACGCGCACATTTATGCCGCGAGACCAACGAGGCAGTCAAGACGGCTATTATTCTTGCTATTTATAAATGCTCTATAGCAGCCTTTCCCTTACTATGGGTCGCGACCGACTGGTGGTTCGCGAGAGATTATCGAGTCTTGGTCTTGTGTACGGCGATACCGATTCTAATTAGGATAAATACAACAGCGTTAAGTGGTGCCACAAGGGAATTTGAGCATTTGACCAACATTTAAAGCCCCCTTTTTTCCTAAAATAGCTAAAAGTTGGATCTCAATAATTGTTATAGTAACAATTCAAAAATAGATGTAATTGACTCTGTATAATTGGCCACAATAGAATAACATATTGCATTATTAGAATAACAATAAATCGTATAGGAATCCTATAGACAGCGCTGCACAACCACAAAGCACGTTGAGCTATAAATAAAACCATTCTAAATAACACATTCTACATTAAAATATTCTTAATGTATGGCTCAAGTAATTTAATTTAGGATAAATTCAGCATTTTACATATACCTAGCAAAGTATCCAAAACAATTCCGCTTACAGTAATTCTAGTCTTACCATTGTAATGCCTATTTATAATTTTTTCGCGGACCGATTTTCGTACACTACAGTTATCAAGGTTTTGTTGTCCATCGTTAAAAAAAAACAGCAATATTGGACGAACGAAAAACCGAATGCGTTTGAATGCCCACGATCCAATGTTGACAAGCTTATTGGAAACCAGTAAAACTCGTCAGTACGAATAACAGTCGTCAGAATTTGCATGCAATGGTAACCGTAGAATTAGATTTAATGGTTGAACTCACACTCACGAAGTCGTAGACCTCAAGTACAGAATCTAAGCAACATTAATAGAAATAAACAGTACGGAATTTATTTCTATGTCTGTAAGCGGGCTTTTAATATGTGCAGAATGCATCTTGCAATCCCAAAGGAGATGTAAACAAAACTCTAGCACATAGAAACGGGCTGCTGATGATGATGTACTTCAGCGTTGTTTATAATTTGACGCATGGTTGGGGAATTAAAAAAAAAGTGCTATTCTCATTGTGAGAAGGGTTAGCCTGTTTAATTCACAATATTTACCAAGACCGGGTTAATAGAAGAACAGAACAACTGTAGCTGCTTACTAAATAGTTGTTCATTTGATTCAAGAACAGCAACTATGAATGTTTTCTTCGTTATACAACTTCCTACAACATAGCATGACTGAAATCGAATATTCCATTAAATATGAAAACAAAAATAAACACATTCAAGGCAATATTATCATAATCCAACAACGTCACGCCACGGGACAGTGGACGTCACGCATTTCTAAAGCTGGACATTATTTTGTACAATAGTGTGAGAGCTTAATGCCACTGAAATTATAATAATTTCGATTGTAATTTTGTTTATTTCAGCGTTACCGTGAGAGTAGTTAGAGCAAGGGAATGTAGATCAACTGATCTCAAATAGGCAGAGCCCGAACTATGGAAGCCAGATATATTTCCAGTGGGTATAGATCATTTCCAACAAGACACAGAACAAATAATAGTGTTCGTCACACAAAGTTGTCCTTTGTCGACGTAAAAGTTGTTGTTCGAATCTATGTCCTCCGAATTAGCAGTCAGGAACACTAACCACACAACACTATCAAGCCAGAATAAACTATTATTTGTCGTATTGGTTTTGATTGGTGAGAAAACGTTTCATATATAGGAAGTCATTAAGTTCTTTTCATCTTTCAACTATTCATTTGAAAATTCAAGCCTTGCTAAAATGTAAGACTCCTAGCTCCTAGTCTAGTAATTACCGCCGTTCAATACCTATGTGCTTGTGTACTTAACTACACAGTGTTCTGTCTCTGCATTGTCTACCTATGCTGTGTTCCATTGCTCCGGCATAATAGTGAAAGAAATTGTTAAAAAGAAAAAAAGAGGGAAAAATATGAGGTAGTGAGAGATTACCGGAGAAACATAAAGTTTTCTGGAAATGCAGTTTGAGGAGGAACTCAATCCTCAGAATACACGTCAATCAGAGACAAGAATGGAAATATACTGAATGGTGAATCATGCGTGCTGAAGAGATGGAAGGAGTATTTTGAAGGTTTATATGAAAGAACGGCGATAGAGACATCGATCGACGAAATGAATGGTAATAATAGCAATGATAAAAGCGATATTGGCGTGGATGAGATAGTGAAGGCTGCTGGGTATGAAATTAGATAAGGCTGCAGGATATGATATGATTACAGTTGAAATGCTGAAGGCTGGACAGGGCATCATAGTTGGTCAGCTGCAGCGCTTATTTAACTTGTGTTGGAGCACCGGCCGAGTACCTGATGACTGGGCCACAGAGGTAGTTATGCCTCTTTATAAAGGAAAAGACTCGCAACAAGACTGCAAGAACTATAGAGCTATTACCTTCTCAGTATTGTTGGCAAATTGAATGCGAAGGTACTGATTGAAAGAGTTATGGAAGTAACCGACAAGAAAATATGGGATGTACAAGCGGGATTCCGAAAGGGTATGCAGTGCATGGATCAAGTCTTGTCCTTGCGGTGCATAGCCGACAAATTCGTGGCCAAAGTTCAAAAGGTCTATTGCGCATTCTTGGATTTGGAAAAGGCTTACGATAAAGTGGTGAGGAATGAAATTTGGTTGGTACTGTCGATATATGGGGTGAACAGCAGCCTAATACGAGCTCTGAAATCCCTTTATGAAGATTCTAGAGCTTGTGTGAGGGTAAATGGGTCGTACACTGACTGGTTTACCATCGAAACAGGTGTTAGACAGCGATGAGTAGCGTCACCATGGCTGTTCAACCTCTTCATGGACAGTTTTAATAATAATATTCTTATAGAATATTCTACCACATACACACATCATCATTTAGTCCCAAATTAGTTTGGGACTAGATGATGATGTGCCCATATTACAAGCTCTGCTTAGGCAGAGCTTGTAATATGGGTACTAGATAATGGATAAACATACATAGTTGTTTGCAAGATTTGATAAATAGTGACTGTAGATTAAGGATTTATGTTGATTGTGGATTAAGGATGAATGAATTACTTGTCAAATGCCTTCTTTATGCTGATGATCAAGTAATACTTATGTCTTCAGCGTAGGAGTTGCAGAATATGGTAGCAATCATGCATGGTGCTTTAGGGAGGAAAGGAATGAAAGTGAATATGAGCAAGACGAAAGTTATGGTTTTTGAAAAGAAGGAATGTGTTACGGCTTGTAATGTTATGATCGATGGACAACGAGTGGAGCAAGTGAATGATTTTGTATATTTAGGTACGCTGTTTACTAGGAATGGTAAGAATGAAGAAGATATTGAAAGAAGAGTTAATTCAGGTAATAGGGTGAATGGAGCTTTGAAGGCCTTTATGAACAGTCAAAATGTGTCCAAAAAGGCACGTTTGGCTGTGCATAGAGGGGTGTTAGTACCTACACTTATGTACGGTAGTGAAAGTTGGGTATGGCAGAATAGACATGAAAGTAGACTAAATGCTGTAGAAAAGAGAGCACTGAGAAGTATGTGTGGAGTGTCTTTGAACGACAGAGTAAAGAATTGTGTGATAAGAGAGTGTTTTGGGGTAAAAGAAGATGTAGTGAGAACCATTGAGAAAGGTATGCTAAGATGGTTTGGACACATGGAGAGGATGGATGACGAAAGACTGACCAAGAAGTCATATAAGTCAAGTCTGAATGGGACATGAGGAAGGGGAAGACCTAGACGGACGTTCTCTGACCAGATTGGAGACATCCTAAAAAAAGGACAGGTTAGAAGTACTTACCTTTAACCGAAGAGCATGTATGAGAAATTTGATGGGAGTTGTAGGGGTTACCTACAACTACAAATAAAGATGTATCCATACTTATATTGTCTGTGTATGCTTAAGCTATATATATGATGTACAACTGTATTCATGAGTTCACTCACTTACTCGCGTACCTAGCGCGAACACAATAAACGTGTCATCCGTCAAACAGTGTCTCATTCCATATCCCAAGGACGACGATACCTAAAGTGGTGACCCCGCCGAAAAATTTTCAAGGATGTCCATCCCAACAAAACCGCAACCGGAGGTAGTGGAACTGGCTACAGTCACAGTTTCATCGAGAATACCCGAATTTTGGTGCGACCAACCTAGGCTTTGGTTCGTACAATGCGACGCCGTCTTGAGCCCACAAAAACTCAGCGACGAGGCCAAATTCAACCTCGTCGTCACGAAACTTGGCAAGGACGTGATACAGCAGGTAGGCGACATCCTCCTGAAACCACCTGAAAGCAAGAAATATGAAGCATTGAAAACCCGTTTACTTACCGTTTACGAAGAATCGGAGATACGCCAATTCCAAAAGCTGCTCAGCGAGATGGAGTTGGGTGAGCAGAAGCCTTCGTAGCTTCTCCGGCGTATGAAGGACCTAGCGAGAGATAAAATCCCCGACGATACACTGCGACTTCTGTGGCAAGGGCATCTTCCATCGTCAGTGCGTGCCGTGCTAGCCGTTACAGATCTGAAAGAAAACCTCGCTAAAATTGCAGATACGATTTTGGAGACGTCAAAACCCTTACAAGTTGCTGAAGTCTCGCAGCCGCAGCCGAACATATCCACGGATATCGAGAAAATCATGACTGAAATTTCGAAGATCAGTTGCGACGTAGCTGAGCTAAGAAGATCAAGGCCACCATATCAGCCATATCAACGCCGTTGGAATAACAGCCGCTCAGCATCTCAAAACCGAAGCCGTGACCCCTCCGCACAGCGTCAGCGTCGAACCCCGGACAGCCAGTCTGAGCTGTGCTACTATCTTCAGCGCTTCAATACGAGAGCAAGAAAATGCGTCGAACCCTGCGCGTGGAAATCCCGCTCGGAAAACTAGAAGAGGCGCAGACCAAGGCGAACATCTGCGCCATCTCCCCATGTCGCCGCCTTCGCATCACGGATATAAACACAGGTTTGCAATTTTTAGTAGATACAGGTGCAAACGTATCAGTTTTACCAGTCACAAAATCACATAAACAATACGAGTGTAGTGACTACAAATTATTTGCCGCAAACGGGACAGAAATTAAAACATACGGTATTAAGACCCTAATTTTAAATTTTAAATTACGTAGACCATATCGATGGGATTTCATAATAGCAGATGTTAAACAAACCATTTTAGGAGGTGATTTTTTGTGCTACCACAAGCTTTTAATTGATATAAATTCACGAAAACTCATCGATAAGGTCACAGATTTAAATATTTCGACATCTATTGTAAATGTTATTGAACCTTCTGTGTTTTCTGTAAACATTAACCACCCGTACAGCGAACTCTTATCTAAATTTCCGAACATCACAAAACCTATGTCATTCGTGGACACCCTACCTATATCAGTACAACATCATATCGAGACTACAGGGCCGCCTGTTTTTGCCCGAGCTAGACCGCTTGCCCCCGCTAGATACAAACGTGTTAAAGCTGAATTTCAAAAAATGATAGAACTAGGTATTTGTCGTCCATCAAAAAGCCCATGGTCTAGCCCTTTACATGACGTGGAAAAGAAAAACGGTGACATTAGGCCGTGCGGAGATTACCGTCGCCTTAATTCAATTACAAAACCCGATAGATACCCTATCCCGCGCTTACAGGATTTTACATATTTATTGTCCGGTAAAACAATATTTTCAAAAATAGATATCAATAGGGCTTATCATTTTTTAGAGACAGCGCCTAACGATATTGAGAAGACCGCCATAATAACACTGTTCGGACTTTTCGAATTTCCGAGAATGACCTTCGGACTGCGTAACCCAGCACAGTCATTTCAACGGTTCATGGACACAGTCTTTCAAGGTCTAGATTTTACTTTTAATTATATAGATGACACTCTTGTTGCTAGCTCAGATGAAATTCAACACCGCAAGCATCTCAGTATCGTATTTGAAAGATTAAGTAACTGTGGCATAACTATTAATCTATCTAAATGTATTTTTGGTCAAACATCTCTAGAGTATTTAGGATTTCACATATCAACAAAAGGTATTCGCCCGACCGAGGATAGAGTCAAGGCCATCACAGACTACCCAAAACCTGAAACAGTTGAAGAGTTACGTAGATTTACAGGTATGGTAAACTTTTATCGCTCTCATTTGCCCAACGCAGCGTCATATCAGTCATTGCTAAACAAGTACCTCGGCAGTTCTAAAAAGAAAGACAAAATAAACAGAACCTTAGGCCGATACCTGAACCACATAGTAACTCTCGTACATGTTTCATACACCCAGATTTACTCAAAACCGATTTTGTTTTTGTTCGTGACGATACAGTGCGTAAATCTTTAAAACCCCCTTACGACGGTCCATACCGCGTTTTACATAGAGGATCAAAGATTTACACTCTTCAGTTACCTGGCAGACAAGCTAATGTATCTATTGATAGGCTAAAACCAGCGTATGTTTTATGTGAAAACACAGATGATTCAAACCAGGCAAATCGTTCAAACGAATCAAATATGTCAAATGTTGTAACAAATAATCAAACGGGAACCGAACCCGCACCCGTCACATATCGTACCACACGCACTGGCCGCGTGATAAAACCGCCAGTCAGGTTTTTATAGGTTAAGCGCACAGTCCAAGCGAATGTGATGCTAGGCGATGAGATACAATCTGCATTCAAATGGCTAATACATAAATAAACGTAGCATAGCCTCGCATCGCATTCACTGTGACATTAGTAATATGAATATTGTAAGTAGGTTAAGAATAAGCATTATTTTCTTTCTTTTTACATCATTATATTTTATACATCATTTTATACAAGTTTTTACACATTTATATACACTCTTAGCTTAATACAATGGGTAAAAGTTACAGTAAAAATGAAGAAATTTTAATTGCACAAAACGGTGCAAACAATGCAAGCAATAGCTCGTTAGAACAACAGATAGAAAAGTATTCAATTATTGTAACAATAATTATGATATTATTATTGCTGATTGGTTCCTGCATAATGTTATCGAGATGTAAACGTGGATTAAAGAAATGGACTAGGAAAGAAGAGATTTCCGCCATATCCTTAAACCAGATTGACAAAGTTGGTCAACAACTTACAACTGCATATGCCTGATGTCAAAACGTATGTATGCATCTATAAAACTAAACTTTAATTTCTACTTGTTATTGTAATTATTGTGTTCTCATAACGTGTGTATTCAATTTGTTATAGGTATTATTGCTTAGGACCACCGTTATTCTAACACCTGCAAATGTTCCCAGTGAAAGTTGATACTTGTATTATATTCGGTATAGAATTACATTCACAACATTATTGTCTTATCTTTTGTATTGTAATGTGTATCAACTTAGTAACTCTGCATAACAAACCAATGTATTTAATGTTAAACTAATGTACTTACCTTTTTAAGTAATATTGTTGTATTTTTTTTCAAAAAGGGGAGGAATGTTGTAGGGGTTACCTACAACTAAAAATAAAGATGTATCCATACTAATATTGTCTGTGTATGCTTAAGCTATATATATGATGTACAACTGTATTTATGAGTTCACTCACTTACTCGCGTACCTAGCGCGAACACAATAAACGTTTCATCCGTCAAACAGTGTCTCATTCCATATCCCAAGGACGACGATACCTAAAGAGTGAATGAAGCAAGAGAGATGTGTCAGGATCGTTGCAAATGGGGTTCCGTAGTCTCTGCCCACCCCTCCGGGCAACAGGCGTGAGTCTATGTATGAATGTATGACAACTGTTTGAAATAGAATTAGTTTTTATTATAAGTCAAATCGATTAGATCGATTGAGTAACATTTTGTTTAGTCTATTGAAAATTTCTGACAATGGTCACACTGAAATGTCACTTCCTTCCCGCCTTGAAAAATTATCACGCCGGTCTTGGTCGTCTCGTACGTAAAATATCGCCTTTTGAATTAACGCGAATTGAATTAACTTGTATAATTGAACTAAATTGAGTAAACCGTCTTGAATGCCGCCTGATCTAGTGCTGGCAACGGTAAATTGTGATAAAAGACATTGTGAACTATTGATTGACATTTGCGAAAATTGTGAATCCGGTATCGACGTCCACGTGCCAACGTGTCTTGAAAACGTCGCGCTTGCAGCTTATTAGCTAAGTATAAGATACTTCATTCATTTATTTTGGCCAATATACTTGTATGAATGTGTCTAATTTAGCTCAAGCCTGACATCAGTAAAGATATCGGGTAAGTGAAATATAATATTGATAGTTGTAATTTGGAGTTCAATTCATCACTGTGCAACGCAGTGCATTGTGTCTGGATCCTTGTCTTGTCGTAGTCAGGCAGATGTATTACAACTTCCACTGTGCATTCTGAACTATTCCTGCCTGCCTACGGCAATTCTAGACATAAATTTTGGTAGCAGAGCGTGGTTAACTGTGCCTATATTGTAAACTTGTATCTGAGCTAAGCATCTCATTTATTAACAGGTTAACAGTGTTGTAGTGTTCTCAGGTCAGTATTGTCTAAAATACAAAATATTTAATTGTATAAGTTGACCTAGATAATTTGAAACACATTGTCACACATAACCTCAATCAGTAATTGTTTGATTTAAATTGTTGAAATCTAGCATAGATTTGTTGCTGTTACTATTAATAAGTCAGTTTGCTTGGATACATAACAGCTGTATGTATCAATAAATTTAGTAAATTTAGTTTATCTCATAATTATATTAAGTTTGAATCATTACTTATAACAACCAAACTTTTGATAAACCTTTGTTTGTTATAATATATAGATAATATTGCTAAGTAACACATATTCTGTGCTTACTTACTATTGTATATCTCAAATAACACAGCCAGTCTGTCTGTTGCAAATAATTCATTAATTAATTTGAAGTTTCAACTTTTAATTTGTTATAAGTTACAACTTTGATAACTTTTGTGTTTGTTTCAATATATTGAAACTATTAATTTTGTTGGACAGTAGATACCTGTCACTTGCTTGTACCAACAGTAAACAGGCTAATACTTTGTTGGTTTCAAAGAAATAAGAAAAATTAAGTTTGATTGTTAATATTACTTAACGCTTGTCCGGGCTCTTTTGAATTTTGATTATGTCAGCTATCAAGGACGTACCTAGCGCGAACACAATTAACGTGTCATCCGTCAAACAGTGTCTCATTCCATATCCCAAGGACGACGATACCTAAAGAGTGAATGAAGCAAGAGAGATGTGTCAGGATCGTTGCAAATGGCGTTCCGTAGTCTCTGCCTACCCCTCCGGGCAACAGGCGTGAGTCTATGTATGATTGTATGACAACGTATGCAAACTTTATTGAAATAAAATAAATTATTTGGAATTGGTTTATATTATTTTGGGTACGCCGCCCAGGCAACAATAGGTCATTGACCCCTGCCCTATAACGCCAACCTCCCCCATTGAGACCGTTATCCTACCAACGGATGCTGTTAGGGTCTGGGGACCCACGGGGACCTCTGTTGTTGTCCGTGCTATATTGGACACAGGTTCACAAGGTTGCATTGTTTCCACTTATTTGGTAGGGCAGGTTAAATTAAATATGGGCTCTTTTCCAAATTGTATACGGGGCATAGGTGACGTAGCCTCTAATGTTGAAGGGCAAGTTAAGGTTTTGTTTGGCCCTGTTGAATCTTCACACCCGAGGATTAAAACCTCGGCTATTGTGTTGAAGAATATTTTGGGTATGCACCCACAGAAACAGCTACCCGCTGCTGTGGTGAATTTGACATCGGGATTGGAACTGGCAGACCCCAAATTTGACACACCGGGACAAATCGACTTGTTGATTGGCTCTGATGTCCTCGGTGGAATTTTGATTGGTGGGAAACGGGTCTTGGTGCCAAATGGTTTGACTGCCATCCCGACCATATTTGGGTTTGCTTTGATGGGACCTGTACCTAGGGCCCCCCTCCACCCGAAATTGATAATTTGTTGGCTGTAGGCTCTGCTCTCTCTGATGCAGTTCAGAGGTTTTGGGAGGTAGAGGAACCCCCTCAAGTTGCCCGTTTGAATCCAGAACATAAGGAGTGCGAGCTGTTCTTCCAGAACAACACTGGTCGCCTCCGTTCTGGTCGGATTATCACGAAGCTGCCCTTTCTGTCTGTTCGGCCTCCGCTTGGTGAGTCACGACCTTTAGCCGAAAAGAGATTGTTGGTTATGGAGCGTCGCATGGGTCGTGATCCGGAGCTCAGACAGAAGTATATTGAGTTCATGAGAGAATATGAACAATTGGGACACATGTCAGTGTCAAATTTGGATTGGCGTTCGGTGGAGCATTACTTTCTCCCGCATCATGCGGTATTGAAGCCATCGACTGGCAAGCTGCGCACAGTATTTGATATTTTGGCCTCCGCTGGTTATGAGTTGCGCAAATGGATTTCCAACTCACCAGCGCTTTTGGAAGGCTTGCCAGAGGATCATCAGCAAGATCCACATTTGTTTGAGATTGTTGACAACCCCGCCATGATGGCTGTTCTAGGCGTTCAGTACAGACCAGTCCAAGACATCTTTACGTATAACGTAGACTTGAAATTGCCTTGTTCTTGGACTAAACGTCTCGTGTTGTCTACTGTCGCCAGAACCTTTGATCCGAACGGTTGGATTTGTCCTATCATATTTTGGGGCAAAATGCTTCTTGCAGAAGCTTTGGACAGCAGGATTGACCTGGGACGAACCTCTACACGGCACTCTTGTTGAGGAATGGACCTCTTTTGTATCCTCACTTCCTGCCGTCAACGAGATCTCCTTGCCTCGTCCCATCCTTCCTCCCGGGAAGTACAAGGCCACCCTTCACGGGTTTTGTGATGCCTCGGAACGTGGTCACGCGGCCGTGGTGTACTTGCACACAGTCAGTGCCTCAGGTCAGGTGAGGGTTTCCCTGATCATGGCGAAGAGCAAGGTAGCACCCCTTCGGACATCTCTGACCATCCCAAAATTGGAGCTCTCGGGAGCAGCTCTACTTGTACGCTTATTGAACCACGTGTCTAACACTTTGGGTAAAAGCATTTGTATTAATGGGACCTACGCCTGGACAGACAGCCAAATTGTTCTTTGTTGGTTGAAGGCGTCTGTCCACACCTTGGAGGTATTTGTCGCTAATCGCGTTTCCCAAATCCAGAAATCCGAAGTCAAACTTGTTTGGAGACACGTGCCAGGTGAGCTCAACCCCGCTGATTGTGCCTCGCGCGGATGCTTGACGCCTAGTTTGATAGGTCATTCGCTGTGGTGGGGTCCGGAATGGTTGAGTCGACCAGAAATTGATTGGCCTCGAACGCCAGTTTTAAATACTTCTAATTTGCCGGGTCTACAACACTCGCTCTTGAGAAGGTGGAATGTGCCTTCGACCCCGATTTCTTGTTGAATCGCTACAGCTCCCTTGACAAGTTGTTAGGTGTTACTGCTTGGATAAAGCGTTTTGTTATTAATTATAGGCACCCACAACAGAAACGACTGACACCGTTTCTCTCACCACAGGAACGACAGGAGTCTCTCACCTTTTGGGTTCGTTCTGTGCAATTGGCGCATTTTGAGAAGGAGATTGCTATCCTTAAATCAGGGAGATCGAAATTGTCGGGAGCTGTCTCTAAATTGAACCCCTTTTTGGACGAAACGGGTCTCTTGCGCGTTGGAGGGCGTCTCAAGAACGCCAACCGCCCTTACGGAGCACGTCACCCCCTGTTGTTACCTAAGGACGGTCATTTGGTGCGTTTGTTGGTAACTGACCGTCACCTTTAAAAATTCGCATGCTGGTTGTAATGCGCTGTTGGCCATTTTGCAACGCGAATTTTGGATCTTGTCTGCCCGAAGAATTATTCGGAGTGTAGTCTTTCGCTGCATCCCTTGCTATAAGCTCAAGGCTTCTACCATGCAGCCCTTAATGGGGGACTAACCGGCAGATCGCGTAACTGAAAGCAGGACGTTTGACGGTGTTGGCACGGACTTCGCTAGTCCCTTTTTGGTAAAAACGTCGAAACTTCGAAACAGCAAGACTGTCAAGGCCTACTAGTGCGTTTTTGTTTGTCTCTCCACAAAGGCCGTACACTTAGAACTGGTCTCCTCGCTTACGACCGAGGCGTTTGTAGCCACATTTGACAGATTTGTATCCCGCAGAGGGCTGCCTTCCTTGATCCGTTCTGACTGCGGCACTAACTTTAAGGGTACTTATAATTATTTGAATGACGTTGTTAATTTCCTTGAAACCAACAAGGCTGATATAGGTGATAGGCTTGCCCGACGTGGGATAAATTGGTTGTTTTCCCCACTAAATTGTCCACACTGGGGTGGTATATTTGAGGCCGCCGTAAAATCGGCCAAAACACACTTGCGCAGGACAATCGGTGAATCTGTCCTTACATTTGAGGAACTCGCAACTGTGTTTTGTAAGATTGAGGCCGTTTTGAACTCTTGGCCATTGTGCCCGATCTCCTCAGATCCGAATGATTTGGAGGCCCTTACGCCGGGCCATTTTTTGATTGGTCACCCACTTGTCGCCTTGCCTGAGTACCCCTATATTGATACGAGACCTGGTCGTCTCTCGCGTTTTAAATTGGTACGCCAGATTACTCAGAGCTTTTGGAAACGCTGGAATTTGGAATATTTGCACATACTCCAGCAACGCGTTAAGTGGACCGACAAGACCGATCCACCCAAGATTGGAGACCTCGTTTTGATCAAGGACGCTAACCTTCCGCCACTCAGATGGCGCAGGGGACGCATCCTTCATTTGGTAACTGGGGCTGATGGAGTTCCCCGATTTGCTGAGGTCTTGGTGGACGATTCGATTCTGAGGAGAGCGGTTGCAACATTGTCACGTCTACCAACCGATTAGCGGACCGGTAGGCCGGTCCGGGGCGAGTGGATGTTTGAAATAGAATTAGTTTTTATTATAAGTCAAATCGATTAGATCGATTGAGTAACATTTTGTTTAGTCTATTGAAAATTTCTGACAATGGTCACACTGAACTGTCACTTCCTTCCCGCCTAGAAAAATTATCACGCCGGTTTTGGTCGTTTCGTACGTAAAATATCGCCTTTTGAATTAACGCGAATTGAATTAACTTGTATAATTGAACTAAATTGAGTAAACCGTCTTGAATGCCGCCTGATCTAGTGCTGGCAACGGTAAATTGTGATAAAAGACATTGTGAACTATTGATTGACATTTGCGAAAATTGTGAATCCGGTATCGACGTCCACGTGCCAACGTGTCTTGAAAACTTCGCGCTTGCAGCTTATTAGCTAAGTATAAGATACTTCATTCATTTATTTTGGCCAATATACTTGTATGAATGTGTCTAATTTAGCTCAAGCCTGACATCAGTAAAGATATCGGGTAAGTGAAATATAATATTGATAGCTGTATTTTGGAGTTTAATTCATCACTGTGCAACGCAGTGCATTGTGTCTGGATCCTTGTCTTGTCGTAGTCAGGCAGATGTATTACAACTTTCACTGTGCATTCTGAACTATTCCTGCCTGCCTACGGCAATTCTAGACATAAATTTTGGTAGCAGAGCGTGGTTAACTGTGCCTATATTGTAAGCTTGTATCTGAGCTAAGCATCTCATTTATTAACAGGTTAACAGTGTTGTAGTGTTCTCAGGTCAGTATTGTCTAAAATACAAAATATTTAATTGTATAAGTTGACCTAGATAATTTGAAACACATTGTCACACATAACCTCAATCAGTAATTGTTTGATTTAAATTGTTGAAATCTAGCATAGATTTGTTGCTGTTACTATTAATAAGTCAGATTTTTTGGATACATAACAGCTGTATGTATCAATAAATTTAGTAAATTTAGTTTATCTCATAATTATATTAAGTTTGAATCATTACTTATAACAACCAAACTTTTGATAAACCTTTGTTTGTTATAATATATAGATAATATTGCTAAGTAACACATATTCTGTGCTTACTTACTATTGTATATCTCAAATAACACAGCCAGTCTGTCTGTTGCAAATAATTCATTAATTAATTTGAAGTTTCAACTTTTAATTTGTTATAAGTTACAACTTTGATAACTTTTGTGTTTGTTTCAATATATTGAAACTATTAATTTTGTTGGACAGTAGATACCTGTCACTTGCTTGTACCAACAGTAAACAGGCTAATACTTTGTTGGTTTCAAAGAAATAAGAAAAATTAAGTTTGATTGTTAATATTACTTAACGCTTGTCCGGGCTCTTTTGAATTTTGATTATGTCAGCTATCAAGGACGTACCTAGCGCGAACACAATTAACGTGTCATCCGTCAAACAGTGTCTCATTCCATATCCCAAGGACGACGATACCTAAAGAGTGAATGAAGCAAGAGAGATGTGTCAGGATCGTTGCAAATGGCGTTCCGTAGTCTCTGCCTACCCCTCCGGGCAACAGGCGTGAGTCTATGTATGATTGTATGACAACGTATGCAAACTTTATTGAAATAAAATAAATTATTTGGAATTGGTTTATATTATTTTGGGTACTTTGGGCAAATATTCCTAAATTAGTCATGACTAAATATCGACTCAAATGCGTCATTTGCCTTGAAAATATTAGTGTTTGTAATTGAGTTTGATTCTCGCTGAGAATAGTTGATTTAATATTATATTTTGGTTTTGAAGCACGTCGTCATTTATGCATTTATATGTGCAATAGCAAAGCACGCCGCTGGTTCAAGGTTTTAGCATTTCAATGCTGACAAATGTGTCTAAAATAGAACTGCTTTCATTCTATTTATTTGAAATGAAATGAAATGAAATGATTATTTATTTCGTGTAAACTTTTTTAAAGTGCTTACGAAAAGTCAAATTTAAATAAAATAAAATTGTTCAGTTTATACATCATTTATATTTTTGTGTTGAATTAGAACAGCTCAATCCCAAGCATTTTTATCGCCTATATAATCAGTAATTTTATAATATGCTTTTAAACACAGTGTAGTTTTAACAATAATTTTGAATTTATTTATAGATAAATTTCTTATATTAAGAGGGAGCTTGTTATAAGAGCGTATTCACTGCCCCATAAAACAGCTACTTATTTTGTGGAGGCAGGTGCTATATAACTATAAGATTATTCTTATGTCTAGTATTAACAGTGTGTAGATCACTTTTTTTACTAAATGTGTCAATGTTCTTGTGGACATATAACAGATTCTCGTATATATAACGCGAAGCAACAGTTAGAATGCCTATCTCACTGAACTTTTCTCTTAGAAAAACGCGAGGACCGAGGTTGTAAATACTCCTTATTGCTCTTTTCTGCAGAACGAATAATGTGTTAAGGTCTGTAGCATTGCCCCAGAGAAGAATCCCATATGACATAATACTATGAAAGTAGCTGAAATAGACCATTCTAGCTATTTCTATATCTGTGAGGCGTCTAATTGTCTTAACCGCATCAGCTGCAGAACTAAATTTGCCCGAAAGTCTTTATATATGCGGACCCCATTGAAGTTTGGAATCAAGCATAATACCTAGAAATAAGGTTGACCCGACGGGCTCAATTCTGGTTTCCTCCAGTTGTACATTGGTTTCCATCTGTTTAACATTGGGCATGGAGAATTTTAAGAGTTTTGTTTTCTTATCATTGAGTAATAAATTATTTACATTAAACCAATTAACAACTTTAGAGAGTGCGTTTTTTACTTCGTCAAAATTACTCTGTTGTCTTTTAATATTAAATATTAAAGAGGTGTCATCCGCGAACAACACAATCTCATGATTGTTCTATACGTAATAGAGTAAATCGTTGATTTAGATCAAAAATAGAAATAGTCCGAGTATTGAACCCTGCGGGACGCCCATTTTTAAGGCAGAACCTGGCGATGTCTTATCATTAATCTGAACCTTCTGGATTCTGTTGCCCAAATAAGAAACCAGGAGATTAAGAGCTTTGTTCCTAATGCCGTAATGATATAATGTCCTGACCAGCGTATCATGATGTACACAATCAAAGGCTTTGGACAAGTCGCAAAAAATTCCTAACGCATCTTGCGACTTCTCCCAAGCTGTAAATATACTTTTGAGTAACTCTACTCCTACGTCAGTAGTTGAACGACCCTTCGTAAAGCCGAACTGTTTCTTGTGAAGAAGATTATGTCTGTTAAAATAACTAAGCAATTTACTAAGTATTAATTTTTCAAAAATTTTACTAAGCGTTGGCAATACAGAAATAGGTCAAAAATTAGAAGGGTCTGATGTGTCACCAGATTTAAATAAAGGTATAACATTACTATATTTCATTAAATCAGGAAATATTCCAGAAGCGACGCAACCATTGAACACTGTTGCAAGATGTGGAGCTATTATGGTAATAATAGATGAAACAGTCTTCACTGACAATCCCCACAAATCCATTGTCTTTTTCATATTTATAGATTTAAATTGATAAATAACATCTTAAGTAGTCACAACGGTAAATTCAAAGGCTGCACCACATTCTGGCACGCAGTCCCTAAGAAGCATTTCAGCAGACTGTAGTTATTATAGGTATATTACAAAAAATCTTCTCAAATTCTGTCACTACTTCCAGGTCCTCTGCAACACTCACATTATTGATATTTAATAAGAAGTCACGGCTGCGTGCTTTGTCTGTGCCAGTTTCATTGTTGATGACATTCCAGGTAGCCTTTGTAGTGTTTTCTGATAATTTTATTTTATTTCTCAAATAAATAGATTTTGCTGTACTACAAGCTTGTCTAAATATTTTGTAATATTTTCTTACATAATTAATAAAGTTCTGACTATTATTATAAGTTTTTTCATCATACAGTTCATATAACCTAATCCGGCTTTTATGGATACCTTCAGTTGCCCAATCACTAAACATCAGACGGTTAGTTACATTAAATTTTTTTGATGTAAATACAGTCTGAAATTCGTCATTAATCAAGACAAGCAAAGAGCTATATAACTGATCCGGATGGTCATGATCAGGCAACCAACGCATTTTTCGAGATAAAATTGTTTTTAAAAGTTTTAAGTCGATTTTCATTAATTGGTATATATTTAATAATTTTTCTCTGGACTTTCGAGCATTTTCTTGGACAACAGATTAACTGCCCACTGTGATCTTACTGAAGCATATTAATCAAAGATTTGTGCAATGGTTTTATATTAGTAAATATACTATCAATACAAGTACCACTTGTGGCAGTCACTCTAGTCGGTTCATAAAAATTATGACATAAATTGTATGACTTAAATAAATTTCAAAATTTGATAGTTGAAGAGCATTTTTCTAATATGTTAACGTTAAAATCTCCACAAATAGCAACAGTTTTTCAAGGGCATCCTCCATAATAACTAAATAACTTTCAAATGGTGCACATGGAGGTTTGTATACACTCATAACAATGAACTGCTCAAACTCAACACATGTGATTTCTACTACTCGCTCAACAGAGAAGCTCACAATGTCAGTCCTTTCTTTAAATTTTAGAAATTTGCTTACTATGATTAAGGAGCCACCATGGATAAAGTTTTCTCTACTGAACGAGCTTGCAACCTGGTGGTTATTGAAATTGAATATGAAGTGGTGGCTTCTTAGCCAATGTTCTGTAATGCATAAAATTTCAATATTGTTACAGTTCATAAACAATTCCAATTTTAACTCCTTACCCATCAACCCTTGTATATTTTGATGCACCAGTCTGATACAATTTTTTAAATTATTTTTTGTAGGTAAGGTTGATGGAGTTATATTTTTGTCACTTAAACTAGGTACAGAATTCAATGTCTTATTAAATATATTGCCAGAGATTGACTCTATTGTCTCAGAATTCAATTTAATGAATTTGGAACGGATTCCAACCTTATATTGCATGTCAAATTTGACTGCTCAATAAAAGCAGTGTGGTTAGCCAAAACCTTGGCTGTGTTATTAATACAATAAGCTAGCGAGGATGCTATTTGTCTTTTATAAAATTGTGATATATAATAATTATCATATGTCAAATAAAAAATTCTAATTAGAGCATTAGAGTCAATAATGTCAATTAAATTATTATAACATGTCATGGTATGTAATTTGGAATTAATCTTAAATCTATAATCATTTTCAGCTTGTGGCAACAGCTTACTGTAAGGAAAAGCAAGTAACAGATTTTTTTTAACTTTTAAATTCAGTAATTGGTCAAAATATCTCTTTATTAAATTAATATTTGCATTTCCACTTCTACCAATAAATATAATTATTGTTGATTCAGGACAGTATGATTTAGATAAAATTGATTGCATTATCTGAGAAAAGCTTGCTCCAGGCATACATAAGTTAGTAATAGTCATACCTGTCCTTTGCCTCGACAATTGGCTCATATTTTTTCCTATCTCATCGCTTAACATTAATAGCTTGTTGGTGTTTGTAATATGGGGTGAGAAAGAACTGCCAGAATTAGAATAAGAATTAATGGAATTAATGGTGCTGTCATCCACTGCAGCAGAGAGTGACAGCAAATCAGAGCAATAATTCAAAGTAGTTGACTGTGAATGACTCTGTGGCGCCTGGCTAAGTTCATTGCCATGACTATTATTAGTCAAAGATTGAAGCCTCTCTTCATTGTACTTACACAAGTCCACTAACTCATCCATTGCCAAGATATGCTCGTTAATTTGTTTTTGTGATAGATTATATTTTTCTGTCATGTTGGCCAAAGAATCTTGTAAACTATCAATCTCCGTCTGCAGACAATGAATATCAGCATCATATTTCACTAGATTTGAATCTAATTTAGTTAGACATACTGACATTTGTTCTTTTACATTAACATTTTTTTTGCAATAATCTACATTTATGTTTGATTTCCTATACATTTTTATATATATTTTTATACTTAATAATTTTTCCTTTTTCCTAATAAATTTATGAATTTTAATATACTTCTTCAATTTATTACAAGCTTTTATGTTTCTAAATGACTGAATAGTTGAATTAGAATCTGTAAAATCAATAGTCACTATATTCTTACTGTCATCATCGGAGATAGCAGAAACCATACGTGGAGCACTGCCAACTAGCTCATCAAATAATGAATGTGTGGTTACTAATTTTATAGACCGGTTTGCACTTTCTAATCTGTTAATATGATCATTGGCCTCACTTAAGAGACCCTCTAACTCAGTGATGCGTTTTAGAGCGTTCTCAAACTCATCACTGCACCTGTCAAATTGTGTTACAATCTTATGTAATCTATCCCGTTCATCAAGGGTAGTGAGTAAATTAGAGTGTATTTCTGCCATCTCACTCCTAAGCTGAGAGTTTTTACCTAAAATCTCTAGCATTTCTTTCTCATTGTCATCATGTTCACTTTGTAGTGACTGACACAAATCCTTATATTTCTTTAGTTCTACAAGGGTCACCTGTAATTTCTCATCATCTAAGCGTGCCTTTCTGGTCATCATCTTGACAAAATCAAGTAAACAAAGCAGGAAAGGTTCACTGAGGTTTGTGTAAGACACAACAAAGCTTTTTGTGTAGATTGAGGTATGCTGACTTAGTATTATCGCTAGTGTAGGGTGTAAGAATGTCAAATAACAAGTAAACTCACCCCAAATTGTCTCAAAGTTAGCTATTATTGTAAAAATAATGCAAATTCTTTTAAATAAAATTGTTCGTTATTTTGACAGTTGACTTACTTGACTTTGCAAAACTTTTACAACTTGATAAACACCACTTATTATTGTTATTATACAACAATTATAATTATCACAGCTTATTACGTAAGAAATTAGCAAGTTAGGCACATTATTATGAATTAAATAGATTTAAAAATAATAAATTATTGGGAGAAGTACAGTTTTACGTTATACCGCCAGTGTTGCCAGAAGCAGAGCAAGTTTCGTACTAGAGGATGCCCGCGGTTACACCCGCGTTATTTAAGGCTACTGCTCTGCTCCCGTCACTCATAGCGTGGTGTTATATAGCCTATAGCCTTCCTCGATAAATGGGCTATCTAACACTGAAAGAATTTTTCAAATCGGGCCAGTAGTTCCGGAGATTAGCGCGTTCAACCAAACAAACAAACAAACTCTTCAGCTTTATATGTTAGTATAAGTTTTTATTTGGCGCGTAAAAATATTTATACAATAATAAATTGATTTGGTAGCTTCTTGAAAATCACTTACAATGATCTTCTCTCTAGAGTAATACGTACACGTATAATCTGAAAAAGAACCAATTTTGTAGGTTATTACAAATAAGTACATATTCTTCTCGTTGAGTCGAGTTCTATGGCGATTGCGCAATTTTATCTTACTTTATTCTGTTTTACTTGCCCATGAATTGTTTCAACATTAGGCACTTATATGTAAATCATCCAAAGCTTATATTCACAATGGATGTAGGCGCAAGACATTACGCTGTATACTGTATCTACAATCTCAATTTAAATTTGTTTCAGGACAATTCTCTTATCAACTTCAGGCAAACTAGTATAACGTTATAAGTGCCTAAATATAACGCATACCTTGAACTACTAACAGCCTAAACTAGCCAAGCATATATTTATACCCACTCGCCATACTTAATTCAGAGACTCCGCATCTCGGTGGCAAAAGAAAGTTCTCCGTAACTACAGCCTCAGTGTAATTAACAACCGCGAGCTCATTAACACTTCATTGTAGGGCTCGTAATCACACCAGCTTAAGTACGTATACCGAGATCATGTGGGTGTAAAGGTCAATAAAATAAGAATAAAGTTTTTGGTATATGTGAGAAATTTAACAAATTAAGGCGATTATTAATGATAAATGAAGTGTTAGTGCATGAGAGTGAAGTAGAGAGAAAGAGGTAGAGAGCCACAACAGAAGCTAGATTAATACTTTCTTTTTTTAAGTCGACGATCGCGCTTTTATGAAACAGAAGTGCCGCATCCCACTAGGGTTTTTAAATTTATAAAACTTTAAAAACATTGAATCAAAGGGCACAAAGAACACCCAAACGTGTAACAATAAGGATGGATTAAAGGAAGTGTTGTCTCGTTTAGCAATCAAACCCACAACCTGCCCTAGTGCTTCATGGCAAGGCAACCACTTCACTAGCACCTACCTTCGTGCAGTAAAGATTTTTGCAATATGATAAATAACATTAACATTTATAAATATCACAGATCTGTCAGATCTGTGCCAAAGATTTCTTTTCTGTATAAACGTTTACGTTTCCGGCCTTTGCCGGATGTAGCTCTCTGCGACAATCTCCTTGCTCATAATAAATGCATGGCTGCTTCCGTCCGTTTGTTGAAGAGAAATGATGATACCTACAAAGGTTTGTAAGTCCAATATACATACATGATGTCACAAAACCCATCACCAAGCCGAAGACAACTAGTTCTGTATATCATACCAACAACTATTTTTTTAAGTATTCACTTGTTTTAAACCGCAATTAAAGTGCGAACGTGCAATGCTCGTAATTCCTACTTATCCATAAGGCCATAGGAAATTTATAGAACACATTGGCGGGGTAAATTCATCAATTTTGTACCTAATTCGAAAAATTCTTGAGCTTCAATATCTCCTGAACCAGTAATTTCCCAGGTGTAGTGCCGAAGTGCAAAATGTTTGTAATGATTGGTACAATATGGAATTTAAATTTTCGTTAAGGGTCTTTTTACACCCCGTATATAGGTAATATCACCATCAGTAGCATCCAGGATTTACACGCCTTGGAGCCTGGTGTCCGCTGACTAGTTTAACCAGATATGACTGAATATCTGCTTTACCACAGAGTAATTGCCGACTGACCTCAGCAACCCAAAGGGATTGCGATATTCAATGGTTTAGACCAGTATCAGTTTAATTGAGGAAACTGACTCCCCGAAACGACTATCAGAGATCTTCATGATAGCTGAGACGCACGGTTTAACGTGCTCTTCGAGACACGAGGCAAGCGATAATTAGCAATGTTACACGCACATAACTTCGAAAAGGCATTGGTGTGCGCCGTAGATTCGAACCCAGAGGAAGAGGGTATCCCTCTGCTTGGCAGTCTGCTAGTATAATCACTACCTGACTGACAGGCACAGCTGAAACTGCCGGGCACAAGAAGCTGAAATTTTGCATTTTGCTATGTTCATTATGGAACCGTAACCGCACTAAGGATTGTTTCTCCGAAATTCCTACGAGATCGGGCAGAAACGATTAAATTAAAATAAAATGTGCAGGCGTAGCTGCGGACATCCTCTAGTATTATATACAGACACAATACACACACAGTGCTGTTATTTTATATTATATATGGGTTAATAATAATCTCATGGATGCGTTTAAATATGATTAATGAAACAACATATGTGATGACTGCCTCATAATTTCCGTTTATAAATTTTCTCTTATCTATGCAGTCATTTTTTTTCCATGGTAGCCAATAGCCGAACAACATTATTTTTGTATATTTATTATCGTGTGCCTATGATATTTACGGTAGAAAATGTTTAGCGTAATAAATTTAATAAATAATTGAACGCAGCGTAATATTAGGTATCACTTAATGGACAAAATCCATCTTCTTTACAGTTCTCTCGCTTCTCAGATATTACTGTACATACATATATATGTAACCGGTTGCAATAATTACGTTGCATTCTGAAACAAAAGTACCTTTTATTTGCCTTCCCGTTTCGACATCAAGATGAATGGCACTAGTCCCATCCTCATTTTCACTACTGTATGACCCATGTAGCCAGGATTAATAAAATGGATCACAGAAGGCACAGAATAAAACACTGAAAAAGTTCCGGAGGAAGTTAAACTGTGTTGGCACCCACAACGAAGTGAATTATTATATTGGCGGGGTTGGAAAATTATTAATCAACTTTCCTTCTTAGCGATGCGGGCGACAAAAAATAAAGAGTTTAGGTGTTAAGAATAGATAACCATAATAATTAACTTGAACATTTACGAAGTAGACCTTTTGCCAGGGTATCGACCATTTTGGGTAATAGGTAAATGTGTACCTACTGATGGAAATTCATTATATTTTGCCATTATAATATACTACATCAGGAATTCTTTGTCATTTATTCAGTATATTGTCTTATTAAGGTTACTAAAGAGTACATGCGTGACCAGTAACTGAAGAATATAAGTAGGTACGTGTACAAATCCCATAAGTTTGAACGTATTTTCTTCATAATTATTATTACCGACTGGGCTGATTGACGGCTATAACACATGTATTAAGCCCCACACTCGTAGTAAATGACCTCATAAAGGTCGGCTATATGAACTCTTAAGTAGGTACAATTCGTGTAGCACGCCAGCTACGAAAACGTAACGCTAGCCAAATAAAGGCGTCAATTATTTTACGTGTAGCAACTAATTGTTGTCTACCCTGCTTACCCTACTTGATTTTTCACGTGCCTTTGAAACGAAAAATATTTCACTCCTTATTGCCAAACTTTCGTATTACGGCTGCGACTCAGCAACAGTAAAATGGTTCCATAGTTATCTGACTGACAGATTTCAATTTGTGCAACTGGATAATGACAGGGATGGTAACAAGGCAACTTCTTCTTGTTATCAGGTAACCCGAGGTGTTCCACAAGGGTCAGTGCTCGGTCCTCTCCTCTTCTTATTGTACAGTGCAGATGTTACCAACCATATACGTAATACACAGTTTCATATGTATGCCGATGACCTCCAACTATACATATCATTTCATCCCAATGACTGCCATGAATCTGTAAATAAAATTAATACAGACTTAGACAAGATATCTGAATGGGCTAAAAAGAATTCACTGGTACTCAACCCCACCAAATCCAAATTTTTAATATTAGGCTCAAAGGAATGCATTAACAAGATACAAAATCTAAATCCTGTACTTCTCGTTAATAACTGTCCCATAGAGCAAGTCAGTGAGGCCCGAAACCTAGGTTTGGTCATGGATGGTGAATTGAATTTTGAGACGCATGTACTGGAAGCTGCCAAAAACTGTTTTTACCGTCTCAAGTTGTTATATCGAATTCGCCAACATCTGAGTACTGAATTGCGGATATTGCTTTGTGAGACTCTTATTTTGTCTAAACTAAACTATGCAGATACTGTGATTGGTCCATGTATATTGAATAGAACAGAGAAAGTAATTCAGCGAGTACAGAACGCATGTGCTCGATTTTGTTATAATATCCCACCTCGTTCACATGTCACTAAATTCCTGAATAGTGGGAACCTTATGAAGATGACTGCTCGCAGGCATCTTCATCTGGCAACTCTACTGTTTGGTATTGTTCTATATAAAACACCGGCATACCTGTACAAAAAGTTGTCATGGTCTCGTGATATTAATCAGTACAGTACGCGGGCGGCATCACATCTTTTGGTCACAGCGCGACACAGGACCACTGCTTTCCGAGGTAGTTTCAGATACGCCGCCACCCATTGTTGGAATGACCTTCCGCCCCCCATGCGCAACCTGAAAACATTACACGCATTTCGCAATACGTTTAAGTTATTTTTAATAAACAAACAATAGTCACTGTTATGAACTTACATACTTACTTTTAGAATAAGTAGTACGTCAACATCACTTACGTGTCTACTGACGAAAGATATTGAACTTATTGTGATATTATAAGGTATATAATTTGTTACTATATAATTGCGTATGCGCAGCGATTTTATTATATTGGTAAAAGTAACTGTGCTCCGGACTCTGGTAGACGCTTGCTTGACAAGACAATTGACATTAATGACAGATGGAATCTTTCAATCTTGGACCTATATTGAAACGTCAGTCTGTCAAGTACAAGTAGCGTTCGGAAACAAATTACTCTTTGCTATTTTTAATTTTTATTTTTATTTTGATGTAACGGAGGCATGTATTGTGTATTGTATATAATAATATATATATTATAAAACTTATTAATAATATGTACACTATATACGTATATATTTGTATATAATTTTGTGTATATATAATATATTAATTTGTCGTTATTATATTTTATTTATTTATAGGTAAATTTAATTTATAGGTAAATATTTATAGGTAAATTTAATTATAATTGCATATAGGCCTGTGAGAATACCAGCGTTGTAGTTTTATAACTGCAACAATAGCTGACGGCGTTGCCTAATTTGTTCTCCACATACCGCCTTCTGTAAATTTAAGTAAGAAAATGTATTTTAAGTTTTGGAGAAGCAAATAAAATATTTTTTGTTTGTTTTTGTTTGTCTAACTATTTTTAAATAAAATGAACAACGTGTTCCTTAATTCGCATTTAAAGCATTTTTAGAAATAAAATAAAATATTGAAAAGCTTGCAGGATCAAATTTAAACCCAAAATAAGGTATTAGCAGATAGTAGGTACACAATTTCTTAGGCGCTGACAATAAATCACTTTCATTTATCTTGTAACGTCTATTCAAAGGAAATACACGTAATGCTTTTACAATAATTAGAATAGCTACTTGAACGGTGAAGAAACTTCGGTAGTTTCATACAAAGTTAGTAGTAATATTATTTTCGAAGCTGTGTAAATGCCGTCCGTGTGGTGACGGATTAAGAATACGGATTGTCACCACCCCATATCATCCCGTGGGTGTCGAAAGAGCCGACAGAGGGAGCATATTATGCAGAGAACAGCACCGTAAGAGAAGGAAACCTTGATACAAACCCTATACCAACCCATTTGGCCAGCGTGGTATAGTAAGGCCAAATCCTCCTTTCAAAGGAGAGGCCTAGTCTAGCAGTGGACTGTTAAAGGCTGATGATGATGATGATGATGTAAAATGCTAACGTGCAGTGAACCGATACGAATATATTTTTGTAAAGTTCTTATTACATAAAGAGGAACATGTGGCAGATTATGAAAACTTATATTTGTTCCTGAGTTCATTTTTAATGTACTCAGAAAAAATCCCCAGCATTTTCCCGAATATAACCAATTACGTTACCATCACACGAAAAAACTTTCTTATACCCGCTAAGCCAGAGACTTACAAGTTACTCTCTTGATAACTAACGCTAAGTAGCTAAATAGTAAACTAACCGCATAAAGTCGTACTATCTGAAATCTCACTTGGAGTGCTCGCGTAAAGCAACTCCTATAATACCTACGCAAGCAATTTCCTCGTAGCCCATATGGTAAGGCCTCCCTCACATTGTGCGTACGCGTTCCTTGAGCGTACGCTTGCTCTCCGACGCTCGCAGGGTAGCTGCCGCCGATGAGCTGGCCGAAGTGCACGGTAGTAGGCAGCTCGGTGGTCGAGGTACAGGCCGAGCGTAGGCTCAGGCGGTGCAGCCGATGTGGGCCGAGCGGTAAGGCTCAGGCGTAAGCCGGTGCAGTCAGGCGTCGGTGGCCTGGCTGTAGGAAGCTTGCAGGCAGGGGCTGATGCGTAGCGGTGGCTGGTAGCAGCACGGCGCCAGCAGCTCATAGATTGCAGCCCGTAGGTAGAACGTCAGGTGTAGACCCGTAGGAAGAACTGGAAACAGCACAGAAAATACACAACAACTGGTCAGGAACAGGCTGTCCCTAGATTGGCTGTTATGCTTAGGAGACACAGATACCACAGACAGAACATATAGGCACACAGACAACTAGAATATGCTAACCCCCAGCGGGACAGTAGACAGAGAAGTAGAAGACAGAATAATCAGGAGGTGTAGCGGCAGCTTTGCGCGTCTAGGGAAAGTGACCGATTTAGATCGCGCACCCATCTTATATAGTCATAGACCAATGAGTCACAGACTGCCTGTGGCTCGGTATGACCATATAAGGTAACAATTCCTAGCAAAGCGAACGTCGGGCTAGGCTGGCTCCACCCACTACGTTAAGCGCCTGCGACGTATTATAACGCAATACGTAGTATTACGTTACAACTTCTTCTTCTTGTCAATGGTTTTTTCAACTATATACTACCCGCATAATATTTGGGTTGGCACTCTAATTGTGTTAGCAGCGGCCTCCCAAAGCTCCGCCAAAGTGCAGGTGCTCGGGCAAGATGGATATACCAGCAAATGAACCATTGTCTGCTCCAGCTCACCACATTCACACTGAGCAAGGCCCGGGTCCCTGAACTTTGTACTACAGAGTGAACGCCTAGGGCACGCCGGGCAAACGCCGCCGGGTGCCCGCTCGAGGAGCGCGCACGTCCAATGTGGGGTCGACCTAATGCAGGTAGCGTTATTGCTAAATGCAGTAATAAATATGCTAGAGGTTACCTACTTATCTTAACGGTATCGCGTCTGCATTCAGACCCGTTGAATATGTGATTCAGAATAAATTGTTGTGTACTACATTTGAGGGTACTTTAGTGGGAGTTAGTCAGGTATATGTGTGCGAATAATAGTGTTAATTAGGTATGTGGATGTGTATGGGAGCAATAATAATGCACATATTTTCTTATAGCTTAATACGTTATGTGTAAATACGAGTTTTGTTTGTTATTTTCTTGTCTATCGTTTTATATTGTAATTGGCTATCTTGGAAAATGAGATCTGTATTTGAATTGTGGTTTAAATATAATATGATAACTTTTACAAGATTTTTCTAAAAGAAAAGAGGAAGTATTTTTGTTAATAAATAACTCTATCCTATTTAATACCGATATATAATATACATAGATTGAATTTAGGTTTCACCAACATATTTTGAATTTAATACTGTCTCCATTACTATAGGTATACAAAAATATAACTGTAGATCTAGCAATACCTAAGGTATTTAAAGCACTATTTTTCATGATAAATAAATTTTATGTTTAAATAAAAACCTACCCTAGTATTTTCGAGCACGCCAAAAATTGTGTCATGTTTTTTATTCTGGTCCAGTGTTTACGTTACCCATGAGTGTCGTGAAAGACAGTTTTCATCACTGAAACATGAAACATCGAACATTATGACAGTCGTCGCAAAGCATATTAAAAAGGTAAAATATCGCATAAAAATCAGTCTATGACGGTACGCCACTTGTATAATAAGTCTTGATTGATGAATTTTTTATTATTTATTTATAGACTCACGCCTGTATCCCCGAAGGCGTAGGTAGAGGTGTAATATTACACCCACATTTCGCCATGAATTTTTAGGTCCAACGTAATAGGGGGCGAGCCTATTAAAAATTAATTATTTAGAATTTTTGATCCCATTAGTTATATTTTTGTTGTGTGACGAATAAAAAGTTTTCTTTCTTTCTTATTTCTTGATATCCAGATAAGTTTTTAGAAGCGAGAGATACTGCTTCGCAAATAACCGCTACAAGTAAGCGGCGATTATGGAATCGCCGCTTACTTGTAGCGGTGTGTTGGCGTCAAGCTTTTTACACGATGTATGTAAAACGTTTAGTATGGACGAAACGTTTTACATATATCGTGTAAAAAGCTTGACGCCAGCACTTGATGACTGTGGGCCGTTTGTGCAGAGCCTAACATATCACTGCCTTTTGCACTGCACTTAACTCGTCTAGCACTTCAGAAACGCATAGGTAATAACATTTTAAGTATGATGAACTGTAAAATACCTTAGTAAATGTTTTTGCTAAGATACGTTTCATACATACATAATAATAATATAGGTACACATACATATCGTCACGCCTCATAATAATAATAGTATAGGTATTAAAATATAATATAGGTATTAAAATAAATATCGTATTGTTTTGCTCGCTATACCCTCTCTCTTAGTTTTATTTTACAGACATTGCTTGACATAAACCCCTTTTCAGTAGGTCAGGCTTATAGTCCATCACGCTAGCGTAGCGCGGGTTTGCGTACTTTCAATAACATTATGGGGAACTTTCAGCTGAAAATCGGTCTAAATAGAGAACATTGGGAGACCATTGCTAAACATACGACTACAGCTAGACAGGACCACTGCTAAATATAGGCCATGTTTAGCAGTGGATGTCTTTTGGCTGAGATTATGATGATTGGCTGCATGCGTGGATTCACTCGCACGTTTATTAAATAAATAACAACAACTAATCCTAAAATGCTTCCCTCTTACAAAATGCTAGTAACTTATTCATATTGATAGCTGTAACTTCAAACACTGCGCGATAAAAATAAAACGGATTATGAATGTTCAAATATTAAACTTGAGCTTAGAAAAGGGTTCAGCGAAGACTGTTTCTCATTTTGTATTATACAAAATGTATCATGATGGAAAACCCTTTAATAAAGCTTAATATGGTTCAGAAACAAAAAGGTTTTATTCTCTTCATATAAAGTAAAAATATTATCTATAGAATCTCAATATAATTAATGTTGTTGGTGCTTATTTTCTTTTAATGGCACTAGGTATATAGTAAATCATGAACCTGTGACTACAAATATCTTCTCACACAACAAACATAAACAAATCTTAACTCGGAACAACTTTATAGGATCGGACCTATAGTCCACAATACTGGACGTACACCCTTCCTTTTTATTTGTCTAAAAATAACGACCCACACAATAGGAACAAAGGTTTAATCGCAGATGACTTTACAAACGCCGAAACAACAGGCAGTGAAAACTCAGTCACGAATCAATAATTTGTGAATCACACAAAGTATTATCTTTTCGGGTTTACGCGAATGTTACACATTGAAATTAAACTACAGTTTACGGATTTTATCGCGTTATATTGGTTTCACTTAGTTATTACATTTAAACCGAACGACTAGAACTACATTTTTAATTTATTACTAGCCGAGGTTTCGAATTCTTTACAGGATTCATGGTCACGGCAGACTGACCAAAACATCGAATTATTTTGAGCCATTATAGACACTACTTAATTAATTATTTCAGCCAGCTGGCTACATCATCTGCAACTGTAAAGGTAATTTTGTACTTAAGTGTCGTATCTACTAAAAATATCGTAAGCTCTGTAACAAAAATATAAAAACGTTATAAAATAGCGAACAAACTTTCTAACATCCATATACCGTTCTACCGTTTGAATATTCCAGCTGCTCTTTCATTCTCCTATTGTCGGCATGTCAACAATGTGATGATATAATCAATATCTAGGACTGCAACAGTTGTACATGTGGAATATCTATCGAATACGGCAGAGATCGTAGACATGCAACTGAATTCAAACGGTCAGAACTGGGAATGCGAAAAACGGACGTTGAGAACTAGAATGCGAGCTACAATGCTGCTCAGATGAACCTACTTAATACGTATCTTTGTGAGTAAAGTTTGTATTGTTAAATATATTAATAAAAGCTTTCCGCTGTCCGTGTGGTGACCGATTAAGAATACGGAATGTCACCACCCCATATCATCCCATGGGTGTCGTAAGAGCCGACAGAGAGAGCATATTATTATTGCAGAGAATAGCACTGTAAGAGAAGTAAAACTTGATACAAACCCTATACCAACCCGTTTGGCCAGCGTGGGATAGTAGGCTAATTCCTCCTTTCACAGGAGAGGCCTAGTCCAGCAGTGGAATGTTAAAAGGCTGATGATGATGATGAAGCTTTCCGGAAATTATTGTCGCGATTTTTTACGAAACTTGAAATTTTATAAACATTTGAAACCTATGATGGAAAAGTGAAGCAACATGTTTGTCATTTTGACATCTGTCGGATCCTGTGGGATCGGACGAAAAATATTTTTTATAATATGATCATTTTGGGCAAATAAACCAAATATTACTTAAACTAGCTGACCCTGCGAACTCCGTATCGCCTTTTAAAGAGTTTCTATTTAATTCCCTTTTTTCCAAGCCCCTTTTCCAAAGTTACCATTGACTTAGCGCTTAATCTCTTATCATTTTAGAGTCTATAAATGATGAACAAACAAACATAGATATTTATATAATATTGAATTCCCCATTCCTTAAAATATCAGAGACGATACCCATATCGACTTTAAAAAAAATCCCGTCCGCCATCTTTGATTTCCTATACGCCATCTTTGATCATGAAATAGATGATGTATTTGGATTCACCATCCCTTAAATCATCAGAGACGATTACGAGCCTTTAATAGTCCACTGCTGGACTAGGCCTCTCCTTTGAAAGGAGGAATTTATAAAATTTTTGGCTACACATATAGATTTTTTTAAATTTTCCCATCCGCTTTCTTTGATTTCCCATCCGCCATCTTGATTCACGAAATAGATGGTGTTTTTGAATTCCCAATTTCTTAAAATATCGGAGACGATACCCATATCGACTTTAAAAAAATCCCGTCCGCCATCTTTGATTTCCTATCCGCCATCTTTGATCACTAAATAGATGTTGTATTTGGATTCACCATCCCTTAAATCATCAGAGACGATACCCATATTGATTTCTTTAAATTTTTCCCATCCACCATCGTTTGATTTTCCATCTGCCATCTCGAATCACGAAATAGATGTTGTATTTGGATTCCTCATCCCTTTAAACATTGGAGACGATATTTATATTGATTTTTAAAAAATATCCTATCCGCCATCTTTGATCACGAAATAGATGGTGTTTTTGAATTCCCCATTCCTTAAAATATCGGAGACGATACCCATATCAACTTAAAAAAATCCAGTCCGCCATCTTTGAATTCCTATCCGCCATCTTTGATCACAAAATAGATGTTGTACTTGGATTCACCATCCCTTAAATCATCAGAGACTTTACCCATATTGATTTTTAAAATTTTTCCCTGCGCCATCTTTGATTTCCCATCCACCATCTTGAATCATGAAACAGGTGTTGTATTTGGATTCCCCATCCCTTTTAACATTGCAGACGATACCAATTTAGATTTTTTTAAATTTACCCATTCGCCATCTTTGATTTCCCATCCGCCATCTTTGATCACGAAATAGATGTTGTATTTCGATTCCCCACCCCATAAAATATCGAAGGCGATCCCCATATTGATTTTTAAAATTTTCTCATCCGCCATCTTTGATTTCCCGTTCGCCATCTTGGATCTCTAAATAAATTTCATAATATTAATCAGCGTCCCGAAAATCTCGAAAACGATACCCATATAGATTGTATCCTATTCGTTTGGCCTTTTTTTGCCTTTGACCCAACCCTCCCCCTTCTCGTTTGACCATTTTATTATTTTTGTCTGGCCCAGGCAGTTGTGGCGTAATTTTATATAGCCTATAGCCTTTCGGAATAATTGAGCTATCATAGGCAATAATAATTTTTAAAATCCGACTGCTAGTTCCTGAGATTAGCCAACATTATCTTTTAGCCTTTTTAGCCTTTTGCCCGGCCCCAAAGGGTCGAAGCGTTATGTTATATAGCCTATAGCCTTCCGGAATAACTGGGCTATCGTACACAAAAAGAATTTTTCAGATCCGACCGGTAGTTCCTGAGATTAGCGCGTTCAAACAAACAACCAAACAAACAAACTCTTCCGCTTTATTATATTAGTATAGATATTACTAAAAATAATCATCAAATTATCAAAGAACCTACACAAATTTTTATTATGGAATGTCAAGTACCAATTCACGTCTGTGAAATAAATATTTTATTTGAAACAATCTGTAATCTGTGATTTCAAAGTATCTACTAATATGTTATTATCAAGGAATCCACGTCAGTTCCTGTACATAAATACCAAACGTGACATCGATGCTCTTATACTATGTGCTAAAGCGGCTTAGTAAGCAGTTCCTGTTGAGTGGTGTGAGGAGTGATGGATCTACGATCTCAATGCTGCCGGGGTCGGCTAGCGTACTGCCAGTCACGGCCTTTTTTTTTTGGTGTCGGGTTAGAAAATCCTCATGGAGTCCCTTCGCCCTCTGGGGGAAAGGACAAAGGGGACTGTCAGACTCTTACTGACTAAAAACCAACCCGTGCTCCTCATGTACCCATGTGTCGGAGGGTAGGGTTTCACCGAAGCATTCCTCGCTACCCCCCGACTGGTATTGGCCCGCCAGATGGTCAGGCGGGCCCCAAACAAAACCCCCTTGGCGGCGGATGAAGGTGTTGGGCTCCGCCGCCAAAACACCCAGCGGCCGCAGAGGATAGGGAGGACGGCAACGCAACACCGCATCTCCTCTTCCTCTGCGGCCCCACCGCGACGCAACGATGGTGCGCCCCCATTTGGTCGCGGGAGATAGGGCGCACGGCGACGCAACACCGACACGCCTCTCCTCCCGCGACCGCACCCGACTGCGAGGGACAGACAGAACTGTCCCCCGCACCCGCACCTTGGGACGCATCCTACGCAGGCATCACGCAAGTCCACGTGGAGCGACCCCTCCCGGGACCCCGCTTAGCTTCAAACCCACGGTTACTGATCCCCCCCACTACGACAAGGTGGAGATCCAACGGGGGGGGTGCCAGTCACGGCCTGCCGCCCTGCCACTGACAATAAAAATAATTTTGTGTTTTAACTATTACAAATACAAATTTATGACATTTGAATGTCATAAATTTGTGTTTGTAATAGTTTAATAGTTTTAAGTGTACTATATTAAGGCGCTGTGCTAAGCGACTCTTTTGGTAAATGAGGGGGTGAAGCAGGGGAGGTGAAGGGAGCTTAGCTCCGTCTACTGCGGGGCGCCCCCCTTCATTCTCGTCGTGTGCGGCCGTATTCTGGCGACATCCGTATTCCAATATTTCAAAATCGCAAGCAAAACGTTTTAGCATATTGAATTGAGATACTGATATTAAAATTTATATTACATACATCAATCTGTTTGTACAATATAGGCATAGCGCAATTTTTGTTCTCAGTGCAGCCATGAGCAAAACTGGTTTACATTAGACGTTATAGGTATTAATAGTTGACGAAAGTAGGTAAATACCTACGTGCCGTAAGATGTTCAAAATAATTATTTATTATTAATAGTTGACGAAAGTAGGTAAATACCTACGTGCCGTAAGATGTTCAAAATAATTAAGTCAGTTCCATGTATGGAGAGGCCATTATTATGTTTGTTTTGTTTTTGTATAAAAGTAGTGAAACAGTTCATAGAATACCTACATCTAATTCCATTCCTGCCAGTTTTCAAATCTGTTTTGCAATAAATTGTCTGTGACATACGGGCGGACAGACAGACAGACATTGCGAATCTATAAGGGTTCCGTTTTTACAATTTTTGGCTACGGTACCCTAAAAAACACAATACTGTTCTACTAAGCGCAAAAGCCGTATCTCAACTAAAGCGAGTTACGAGATAATTGAAGTTTAGTAAAAGTTGATTTCTTTTATTTATTTATGGATGTTTATTGTTATTATAGGTATAATTATTATGGTAAAGGTTTCGAATTACGTCGCCGTTTTTAGGGGTTGTGAGTGATTGGAGAGAGAGGAGGGGAGGTCTTGAAACCCCCCTCACCATTTTCACTTGCCGGAAATACTTGGTTTTCTCTGAAAAAAAAATCTCTAAACATCGGTGTCCTGGCACTGCCAACTTCCACATTCATCACACTAGTTTAATAAACTAAGGTTGACGGAGCCCTGCAAAGGGCTCCTATTTTCGGATTAAGGTTCAAAAGAGAACCTAACATAACCTATTTAGTTACTTAATACAGTCGCACCTAACCCTAGGCACTCGAAAGCAATGACGCACAAATTTGACATTAGCTGTCAATATGATCATTCCAAGATGGCAGTTTTGCGTTTCGTTTCACGTTTTTCACATAAAACATAAAACAGACATTTGTAAAACTGTACTTAATTATTAAAACTACGTTCCGTTTTGCATAATTGCCGAAGTATTAATGAAATTTTGGAAATTGTTTAAAAATATTTAGACGCAACTCCGGCAGCCAAAATTACTATTAGGTGATTAAAACGAACTCCCTTAAGCTCCCTACACTACCAATACCCTCAAATTCAGGCGACTTGTTTCGAAACCCAACCCATTATTATTTTTCAAAATAGATGAAACATCAAAAATATATGTGGATATACCTTATTCATGAGATACTGCTATGTCGCTTAGAAAATTATAAAATTAGAAATAATTAGAATTTGAGTTACTGCTTTTTCGTTAGCTCTCGTCATACATGTTTGTATGGGAAAATATAAAAAATTTCTTTCGCTTCAAATATGTGTTGTTTCAAAGAAAATAAATATTAAAAGATATTTATTTATATTCATTTATAATTTATTAACGAAATACAGAGTTTACAGCTCATCAAAAGTTAGCTGTCTGCTACAACCCGGCAGGTATTTTTTATTCTCATCGAATGTTAAAGGCAGTGTGTGAGGTGATAAGACTTATTATTTGCTGTTGCTCACGAGGCACAGTTTCATTTACTTTCCTTTTACGGCTTGGTATTGTAGAAATTTCAAGCACTGATGAAACATTTTCCTCTCCGTGATCTCGCAACGCCATCCCTTGAGCTTGACGAGAATCAACAATTTCAGGCAACTGCCAATTTAGTGGTATACTTTCGACACTCCACACAGCAAATAAACACTTTTGTTTGCGTGTAACGTGGCATTGCCCCTGAATTTGGTAATAACAATTACAATATTTGTTTAGACTAGTCAGTTCACTTTTTTATCATGTTTCCATATTTGTATTTTATTTGCTCTTATACTATTCTCCAGGCCATTCTTATATGCAACTTTAGAACATAAAATTTCCACAATCGTGTTTGGACCTATTAATCCATCTGGCGTGGCACCAATAATCGAATAATCCACAAGGCTCGATTGTTACATTTTCTTGCTTCGCCAGTTTTTGCAAAGCTAGTTGTTCATTTTAGATTCCATGCGCAACTGATTTTACATTGCAAATATTTTATTTGTACAAAATATTTTTTACTAAGTTGGCTTTACTGCTGTTATCTCTTCTTTTTACCACTATACAAAAATTTCAATCTGCCAACATATTCTTACGCAATTCGAACAAGTCACTGCTATCCCTCTTGTAATATTTGCTTATCACTACGGAATTTGAGTCAAATTTGTTAAAAAAATTGTTTGGCATTTCTTGGTTAGCTCTTGAACAGATCGTGTTAGGAATGACCGAAGTCAAATGTGTGTAAGACGTTGCAGAATTGTTATCTTTAACTTCACTGTAATTACAATAATGATAATTAGTTACGTACTTTATTCAAACTCAAACTCAAAATCATTTATTCATTTAGGCCACAAAGTGACGCTTATGAACGTCAAAAGTTAAAGTTAATTACTAGATGATTCTACATTTACATTTACTGCCACGTTCGCAATGCAATAGGTAGAACCACGAGAAAGAACGGGCAATAAAACTCGTGGCCATCCTTTTTAACTGCCAGTATAATGGTTTTACATGTTATATTTGTAAGGAGCTGCAACTGTTTCACATTGTGAGTTATCTACTATTGCAAAAGTTAATAGTTATTGATATCATACTCAAGCAATAAATTATGTTCATTTATTAAGCCTCCCAAAGTGAATATGGTGAAACAGGAGCATCCACTTACGTCTTTTGATGTAAGCAACTCGCGAACATGACTGTTCTGATCTATGGTGGAACAGTATGTTCCGAAAAGTAATGCAGCAATTTACAATCTATTAGTTAGCAGTTCATGACCACGAGTTACCCTCACCTTACAAATCTAATAAATTATAGATAATAAAAAGAGTAGAACAAGAATTTAAATGTAGCATAAAAAGAGAATACGGTAAATAACTACACTATAAAACTGCCTATTGACCTAATAATAAAAATAAATTGACCTAATAAAAGAATATTTATTTCCAAGCGTACTTGTCGTCAAAATACTCATTTAAACTACAATATGCCTTTAGTAAAAGATTATTTTTAACAATTGTCTGAAACGACCTTAAAGGCAAGTCTAAAATATTACTAGGTATTTTATTATAGATTCTTATACTAAGCCCAATAAAAGAGCTATGCGTTTTGTGTAAACGGATATATGGTACACATAATTTGTGCCTGTTCCTAGTATTAATATTGTGTATGTCACTATTCATTTTGTAAGAATTTATATGTAGTCGTACATGCATAACACTGGCATAAATATATTGTGATGCTACAGTAAGATTACCAATAGTTTTAAATTTTTGCTTTAAGTGAGACTCTTGTCATTAACTGGTAAATGGCCCTAACTGCTCGTTTTTGTAATATAAAAATATTTTCGATGTCAGCGGCCCTACCCCATAATAATATGCCATATGACATAACACTATGAAAATAGCTAAAATAAACCAATCTAGCCGTATCGACATCAGTCAACCTACGAACCTTCTTAATGGCATAAGCAGCTGAGCTAAGTTTTCCTGAGAGATATGTAACGTGCGCACCCCACTGTAATTTCGAATCAAGTGTTATTCCTAGAAATAATGTAGATTCAGATGTTTCGAGAACATCGTCATTTAGAGCTATACTAGGACCAAGGTTTCTGACATTAGGCAGAGCAAACTTAATACATTTTGTTTTTTTGGCGTTCAGTACCAGATTGTTTACATTAAACCAAAAATGTTCCTTATTTCTATCTACTTTGAATATCAAAGAAGTATCGTCAGCAAACAGTACAATGTCATAAATGTTTTTCAAGTAAAAAGGTAAATCGTTTATGTAAAAAAGAAACAGGAAAGGCCCTAGGATGCTGCCTTGCGGCACTCCCAAATCAACAGGTACGCCACTGAATTTTGAGCCGTGTATTTCAACACATTGGATTCTGTCACTTAAGTATGACTTAATGACTTCCAATGCTTTAGTCTGTACGCCGTAATGTCTAAGTTTGCATAAGAGCGTTTCATGGCAGACACAATCGAATGCTTTCGAAAGGTCGCAAAACACACCAATAGCATTTTGGGCACTCTCCCATGCACTGAATATTTAAGTAACGTATTTGTTTAAGTAACGCTACTCCTGCATCTGTTGTCGAGTGACCCTTGGTAAATCCATATTGCTCACTATGAAAGAGGCTGTTTAGATTAAAGTGTCTAAGTAATTGCTTGAGTATGTTCTTTTCAAAAATCTTACTAAAGGCAGGTAGTATCGATATTGGCCTATAATTACTAGGATCAGTCTTACTGCCGGATTTGAAAAGAGGTATTATCCTACTGTGTTTCATAAGATCGGGAAAAACACCTGATTCAATACACTTATTAAATAAGTTGCTTAAATAAGGAGCTACTACATCAATTATACTTTTTAAAACCTTAACAGAAATGCCCCAGAGATCACCTGTATTCTTAGACTCTAGAGATTGAAAAGTACTTATAATGTCGGTAGAATTAATACAATCGAACTTAAATAATACATCACATTTTCCTACACTAGATTCTAATAGGTTTTCTGCGACTATAGCTGATGATTTTAATTCTCTAGTAGTAGTAATCGGTATGCTAGCAAAGAATTGATTAAATGTGTGTGCGACTTCTTTGTCATTATGAATAAATTTGTCACTATCAAATAAACTAAAACTATTACCTCTAAGTGTTGTCTTACCTGTTGCTTCATTAATAGCTCGCCAGGTTGCCTTAATTTTATTCGAGGATTGTTCAATTTTGTTCCTAACGAATAATGCCTTAGCTGTATTGCACACTCTTTTAAATATCTTGGAATAATTCCTAACATACTCAGTGAAGTTCGAATCAGAATTGTATCTCTTCATACCGTACAACTCGTACATCTTTGCTCTGCTTTTGTAAATACCTGCAGTAGCCCACTCACTAAATGCTTGAGATTCCTTAACTACTTTCTCCTTAGTCCTAAAAGTATTCTGAAATTCCTTGTTAACTACATTAAATAAATTATTGAAATTTTCATTTGGCGAATCAATCTCCATTAAATCAGGACTCATAGCATTCATTCCAATCAAAATTTTATTCCGGAATTCATTAAACTTATGCCTAGGTAATGGCCTAACTAACACTTTCTGTATAATGCTATCACTATAATACGGAAACCTTGCTAATTGACCACAGTGATCACAGTTAATTCAGAACTAACTAATTTATTCAAAACTGTACAATTACTAAATATATTGTCAAGACAGGTGGATGAAGTTGCTGTAATCCTAGTTGGTTCAAGGAACAAATTTTTTAAATTAAATGATTTAAATAGATTTAAAAATCTACTAGTAATTACTGAATGATCAAGAATATTTACATTAAAATCACCACAAACTATAATACCTTTCTTATTGCTCCTAATTTTAGTAATTGCATCTTCAATAACTGATTCAAACAAGCTAAAGTTACTTAACGGTGGACGATATACACATATGATAATATGCTGCTCAAGTTCTACACATGACAGTTCCACGGTGCGTTCTATAGACAAACTTGCTATGTCTTTCCGTTCTTTACATGTTAAGCTATTTGAAACAATAATCAAGGATCCACCATGAATAGCGTGTTTCCTAGAGAAGGCACTGTGTACCGTGTATTGCGAGTTATTTAAGAATTTAATTTGGTACTCTTTTAGCCAGTGTTCTGTAATACACATAACTTGTATACTGTGATTTTCTAAATATAAACTTAATTCTAAATCCTTGCCAGATAGACCTTGTATGTTTCGATGTGCTACATTCAGTTGAATTTGTCTCCACTCTTTCCTAGTCTTAAGTTTAAAGAACTTGTGTCAGTATATTCAATAGAAGAATTATAAAGATAGGAACTATTTACAGAAGCTAAATTCTTGGATACCCTACATGTACCTGTGTCATTTTGTAAATTAAATGCTAGTAATTTAGCAACTTGTCTTCTATAAAATAGTGGCAGATACATAGTATCTTTGGTCAATGTAAAATTACTAATAAAATTATTAATGTCAAATAATAAAATAAAATCTTTATATTGCCATGTCAAATTGTATAAGCACAAGTTGAGTTCATGAATATAACTATTCATTGTTTCATTTAAGCTATAAGAATAAGGCAAAGCAAGAGTTATAAATTTGCATTCATATTTCCTGTGAAGCGATAACATAACTTCTGTCAAATTAAATATATCCTTTTTAGTCACCGTTGGGCTATCACCGTTGGGCTATATATTATTAAAAAAATACTATATCTTGTGTTATAGCAAACAGAGAAGTCACCTTCTTACTTATAAATGATTGATTTTAGAAATTAAAAAGATATTAGATGTACTGAGACATACCTAATAGTTTATGTTCAAAACACAATAATACAACATTCGTTACCGCTTGTGTGCGGATTGCGGAGCGCCATATTAGCGCTGTCATCATTATTGTTCGCCGTGGCGGCATCTTAGCGCTCCAGGCGCTCTGACAAGCTAATGAATTTGAAATATAGAAGGTACATAAAATGATTAGATTTTATGTTATTACTCTTTCAAAAATTGAAAACTGTGGCAGCTATGTATTGTGAGAATAATTTATATAATTATATTATGCATAATCGATAATATATAAGTAACAAAGTTAGTCATAAAAGACTCTTATGAAAATAATTTGTGTAAAAATGTTACATATTTCATTATCACTTGGCCATGGATGAATTTCTATTTTATTACGACGCTTTCTTGTACAAATCCTTCGTAGAACTTCATTTCTCTAATTGTCCATATTTTATTCTTCTAATTATATATTTATAAGCACAGAAATAATAACACATTAAACGCAACAAGAGTATAAACTTAGATCCTAATTATATGTGCCCATAGTTACATGAAAAGCCTATTTGATTCAAAGTATTCAGTCTATAACATAAAACATGAAATTATAACTCAAATCGGCGTATTATAATAACAAACAGGTTTACGTAAAATTTCGTGCAGCGGAGACGCAAGCGACATGACCTATCTCTCACAGGGCTCATAGCCGAATGATGAGGTCTGGGCGGGGCGTAAACTGACACTCAGTACACCGCTTATGCTAATAAGGTTTAAATTGCTGAAGCGTTTGATATTGATGGGATCTACCGAGCGTCAAAATCATAGACGTTTGGCAGATTTTATTTAATTTTACAAAATATACAGGTATAATATGAAAATAAATAGGGTAATTCTTTAGTTCATTAGATTTCCTACAATATTATCAAAAAAAATACGACAGCTTACGATCAAAATATTGCAAACAGTGAGACGAAAGATTATTTTCTGCCTCGATTTTGTGATTTTTTTACCGTGATTCTATTTTACGTACATGAAAAATTCTTTCAAAAGTCTTTTGTTCAGACTTTTGACTTTAAGCTCTAATTTTTGCTAGTTTGTAATATGTACCGTTATGGCTAGATGCGCGACGAAAAATTAGGAGTTTCACGGCTTCTGAGGTATAACAGCGCCTTAAGTTTTTATCGTCATATGTCTTTTAACGGTGGCAAAAGTGATGAGGAAGTAGGTGCGGGTCAATCTTGCACATCGTCTGCTCTGCTGCGCTGAGTCAAAGTCAAAGTCAAAGTCAAAATCTTTTATTCAGAATTGGCTGGTAAACAGCTCTTCCTGAATGTTAAATTTTACAATAGACAGTCTCCTAAAAAGTGCAACCCTTCACCGCTAACTATGTGTTTTCGCTAGGATGAAGAAGCAGCGCAACAAACTCCCCAGCAACACAATACTGTCTGCATAGTTAAATATGAAGTTATACATTATAACAAAAAAATAAAAATATCACATTTCAATTAACATGATAGCTATCACACAACCTTTTGACATTTATTTAGTTACGTACCTACTTAAGACTTGAAAATTGAAATTAATGTAGTAATACCTAAGCCTCCACAACAAAATGACAAGTAGGGGACAACCGCACACATGTTAAATATCATGTTGTTATATTGTAATCACTGCTCAGTCAAATCACGTTACAATGCATGAATGACCTGTTTGTTCCCAGGCAAGTTATTTTAAAGGTGAGCAGGGCCTAAAAGTAAATTTTGGTAAAATCCACAAAAACCAAAATGTACTTTCTGGCCCCAACACAGCCACACATCACAATTTAACAACAACCTCTTCTGATATCTCCTTTTGGCAGCATTTAATAGCAAACTAAAAAATTCCATTCCCATCCTGAAACGAATTCCCCGTCGCGCAAGGCCTTCAGTTGCTCAAAACCTAACCCAGTGCATAGGCCTTGTGGTACGGGAGAATTCAGTAACGGCTTGGGAACAACTACTCACCTTCCCTTATAGAATTCTACATGCACAGGAAGACCGACAAACAAAAAAAACATTAACAGCCAAAATTAAAGAAAACTGTTATATTTCGGCATCCAATTTAAATTATTATTATTCAAAAACACACCGAAATACCACCATTTACCACCATGTAGAGTCCAAGCTAAGGGAAGGTGATATCAGGGGAGCATCCAGAATCTTATTTAGTAGCAATGTGGTGGCGCCTTGCTCTGCCGACATACTCGCGAGTCTGCAGAGCAAGCATCCAGGGCCAGGAGGTAGCCTCTCCTTTCCTGACCCACCTGACACTAACTCAGATTGCCTCAGGATTACAGCCAAGGACGTGCTGACTGTCGTTGGCTCCTTCCAAAGCGGGTTTGCTGGTGGTCTTGACGGCTTAATACCACAACATTTAAAAGATCTTGTCTGTTCAAGCGCCGGGGCGACCAGGGACGCGCTTTTGGGGAAGCTAACGGCATAACCTTATGCTCTCCGGCAATTTGAACTATGCCATCGTTGACATTTTCTATGGCGCAAATCTATGCGCTTTGCGAAAGCGAGACGGTGGTATTCGTACCATTGCCGTTGGGTCTACGTACAGGCGTATGGCGGCCAAGATTTGCTGCCGGCATTATAACTCCATATTAGGCAGCAAATGACAGCCACTACAACTTAGATTTTTCTCCAAAGATGGCTGTGAGGCCGCCATACATGCCCTGTCAATGTGCCTTGGCTGTAATGGCGATGATATTATCTTGAACATTGACTCAAAAAATGCTTTTAACTCAGTGAAAAGTGACACCTTGTTGACGCAAGTTAAATTAGAAAGCCCCCAAATTTACAACTTCCTTTGGCAGTGCTACAGGTACCCAACAAAATTAATATACAAGGAAAATCTTTTGGAGTCTGCCGTTGGCTGTCAACAAGGCGACCCACTTAGACCAATTATTTTTAGCTTAGCCATTCATCCAGTTATAAGCCAGCTAAATTCTAAATTTAACATCTGGTACCTAGATGATGGAACCCTAGGAGGCGACATAGAGACTGTCTATCAGGACCTGGCAATTCTGAAGACAACATTTTCATCCATCGGCTTAGACCTTAATCCAAGTAAGTGTGAAATTTGTATCAACTATACTTTAGACCAATCGATAATACTTTCCAAATTTCAAACACTGGCGCCCAGTATAACCCATATTAAAAAAAGTTATTTTTGCCTTCTTGGGTCCTCAATATTAGACGACGGTTTTGATTCTTGATGAAAAAATTCAAAATGTTAGTGAAATTTCAGACCACCTGCTCAAAATTAATATACATTCGGCCTTCACTATTATTAGATACTGTCTTTTTGTGCCTAAGTGCACACACGCTTTGCGAAAACTAAAAAGACATTATCTGTCTTTTTGTTCACACACGCTTTACGTTCGTCGCTCTTTTGGAAAAACCCAAGCCCAATAGTCAAAATTGACAAAATTTTGCAAAACACCTTATGCAACTACTACTTTTAAACTACCACGATTTGTACATATACTAATGATTATGTAATGGGTCTGAATCGTGTTAATAAACGAAAAGAAAGATGAAATACCTTCTGCAACATTTTAAATGTGGCTCTCTACGACCGAGCATGGCTACAGGTGACATTACCTGTTCGCTTGGGTGGGCTTGGCGTTTGCAAAATTTCTGATGTGAGCTTACCAGCATTTCTGTCCTCGGTCCACAGCACTGCAGAATTGACCAGGAAAATCTTAGCACCCACACTGGTCGATCCTGAGGTGCCGTGTAAGATCGATGCCATTAATGCTTGGAAAATGACTTGTCCAAGCACTGAGTTGCCCCGAATTTTATCCTCTCAGAGTCAGTGGGACGGGCTGGTTTGCAGCGCAGTACGAGAAAATCGTACTGCGCTGCAAACCATGATGTTTTTGTATTCGAAAATTCATTTAATTTTGTTATATATAATAAATAAATAATATATTTAGCAAGCTATGTTTTGGAATATGTACCTATCGTAAGTTAAAATAATTTTTAATATCTTTTAGCATGCTTCAGAATTTTATTGAGATGCGAATTTTATTTTATTAACTTGCAATAATTTGTTTTAACTTTTGCTCGTAGCAGTTTGACCACATCATTAAAGCTGATGGCACTTTCCATGAAACTGTTTTCTTACTACTCCAGGGCAGTAATAAGTGTTGATTCATTACATTTGTATTTCAAAGCAAACCGGCTGCTTAGATATTGCATGTTGTATTGTAACTTTACACGTATGCAATCGGATTACAATCTAGATCGCCGCAACTATTTATCTTGCTTTAAATGTAAGATTAATAAACCACCGTTATTAATCATGTACATAATTATACAAAAATACATGTCCCGGTTGAGATATTATCTCAGAGGCTAGACTGCTGAAGCTAGAGACATGAAAGTTGACAGTTCCTTCCTGTAATGACATAGGTATCCACCAATGAAGGACGTTTAATATTCCACCTGTAAGGAGGTGAATTATAAAGAGAATACCAAAACATATCAAAGCCACTGAAAAGAATAAGGAGAGGAAAGATTTATGGTAAGTTTTGCTGTTAGAGAGTAGTTATTATGTGCAAGTCCTATGCAGAAAAATCATTCCGCACATTAGAAGCAAAATACAGAGTAAACAAATAACTAACATCACGAACAACCTGCAATCCAAGTACATATACAACATGTAACAAGTTTAATGCACATCCTGAAAGTACTTTGTTCAGAATCGGCTACTGAATCCATTTCTGACATTTTTAATATAATTTTTTTTATTCTAAAATAATTTAAATTACGTAAATTATAGTCACTCATTGCTTTGAAAAGGCGAAATATACGAAAATAAACCTTAAGTAAACGTAGATCGGCTTCTTTTTAAATGCATTTGTTTAGTGGTTCCACGTACAGGAACGCACACATTAATACAACATAACAGTCGGTACAAGACAATAACACACAATTGACCACCAAAATATCTATCGTCTTTCTTTCGCTTACGTATTAACAGCGGGAAAGAGCGAGACGTAATGTGTCTCACTTGTCACCGTCGCGTCGGTCGCCCGCGCTGGTAGGTACAGCGCCGGCCGGGCGGCCATTGTTGCGCTTAGATAAATAAAATTAGTCATCTACCTGGATTCTCTGTGAGTGTAGTGAAAAAAAAAAGTTTAACAAGTTTACTTGTTTATTTACAAAATGTGTATTATCAACATGATGGTGCCCCGGCGCATTTTACGTAGAACGTTCGAGATCATCGTGAAGTCGAATACAAGGAGCGCTGGATCGATCGCGGCGGTCCTGTCCAGTAGCCTCCTAGGTCGCCTGACTTGACGCCCCTGGACTTTTGCTTTATGGGGACATACCTATTAAACCACTAGTTGATTGTGACGAGACAACAAGTGCCGGGGAGTTAAAATAAGATATCAGCTACTTTTGAAACAGTGAAAAGAAACATTGTGTGTGTGAACTAAAGGAATATTTAAGCCAGGTGGTGGACACCTGATGTCAGCATTTTAAAAAGAGGACGCCGAACAAGTTACAATAAGCCTGTGAGTCATTTGGTTATTCTATTATTGTAAAAAAAATATGATTCACAACTTTAAACACGCCGTTCTTCTTTAATTCTCTCATTGATACCCTTTTACTTTAATTTCTAATGTATCAATAATGCTAACTAGGTATGATTATTATGATTAAATTAAGATAGTCACAATAGCCACTAACGATGTTAAAAAATGATAGACCGTATCGTATTTCGCTGTCGTTTGTTTACCACAGCAAACGTTTCGTGTGATTGTGTGCGTGCGCAGGTTTGTAGTGACCACGCATTTTACTTATGATCAAGTTAATACTTTCGATAAAAAACAATGTTTAGGCTAATAAAAAAATATTTCAATGCATGCATTATGATTATAACAAGGTTTTCTAATTGGGGTGTCTGAGGATGTGCGTTATTTCCGTTACCCGTACGTCGACTGCATACAACCTCTAGGCAGCTTCTTCCGGCCACATTCAGACGGCAAATTGTCACAGCATTTGCATTACAAGGGTTGCCAGCAACTAACTTAGTCTGCCGTTTAGTAGCTTTCAGAATTAAAATAATTGCAGCAATAATTGGCTGCTTTGTAGAAGAAGCGAGGTTCTGCGAAAACTTTTTCTTGTTATTCTTTGTCAGGATAGTTATTTTATGCGTGGTAAGTGTCAAAACTTTAACGAAGGCAAAAAGGCAAAAAATTGTGAGAAAAATGTCAAGGGGCGTCGAAAATTGAAAGATCGTATTGTTGACTATATTGCCGTTTATTATTATGTTATACATCATCATCAGAAAATTATGATGTATTTATACTGAATAAAGCTAGGCAAAGTTGCATGATATATTAGGACTTATCTACCTAATATTACAGTACACTTAAGCTTCGAAGCTTTAAATAGACTAAGGAAGCTTTGAATTCGCCTAGTTTCTAACTCATTATATAAATAGATTCTTCACAGAAATGGAGCTTTACTCTATCATCATCAGCCCTGTACATATACCGTCCCACTGCTGATTACGGGCCTTTTCTCACTATGAGAAGGGTCAGGTCATAGTCCACTACGCTGGCCAAGTGCGGTTTGGCAGACTTCACATTTCGTTCGAGGACGTTATGGAGAACTCTCAGACATGCAGGTTTCCTCACGATGTTTTCCTTCACCGTTTAACAATCGATAATTATCAATTTAATACACACTTAACTTCGAAAAGTCATTGGTGCGCGCCTTGGATTCGAACCCGAGACCCTCTGCGTAGCAATCTGTCGGTCTCTCCACTAGGCTATCACTGCTTGTCCCTGATGGTCCCTGCTCACTGCCCCTTCAGCTGTAACTGACAGTTAGTAACTTAACTTATTACCTAATATAAAAATACTTCATTAATATAGTACTAAACACTACTATACTACAAAAATTACCCGTAAATTACTTATACTATGGCAATCAGACAACTGATCTGATAAACAAGAGATTTAATTTTTTATAGACTCACGCCTGTATCCCCGAAGGGGTAGGCAGAAGTTTAATATAACACCCACATTGACGACCGGTTGGCGCAGCGGGAGTGTAAGCGACTGCTATGCCGATGGTCGCGGGTTCGATTCCCGCTCAAGTCAAACATTTGTGTGCATGAACATGGATGTTTGTCTTGGTCTGGGTGTTTCTATGTATAATATGTATGTATTTACAAAAAAACAGTATATATGTATGTTTATCCATTATCTAGTACCCATAGTACAAGCTCTGCTTAGTTTGGGCCTAGATGGTGATGTGTGTATGTGGTAGCATATTATTATTATTATTACATTTCGCCATTAATTTTTAGGTCCCACGTAATAGGGGGCAAGTCTATTGGCGTACCGGGCACATTCCCAGACTCCGTGCTGCTACTGAGAATTTCCTAACGGCAAAACCCAATGACACTTTGCCCGACCCGGGAATCGAGCCCGAGACCTCTCAATCCCACGCGCACATTTATGACGCGAGACCAATGAGGCAGTCTAACAAGAGATCATTTTTAATTAAACGGTATTTTGTAGCCCACTGCTGGACACAGGCCTTTCTGAATTTACGTGACAATAGCATTTTGCGAGTCAAGAGGAGGATTTGGCCTACGATTTGGGTTGTTACGGGGATTGATATAGAGTTTTGCATCTCTTCCTTAAGATAGCACTTGCTTCTTGTATTTTCCTTAGTTGCCTTTTACAACATACACGGAATAAAATGGGGGAGTGACACTTCTTATATTGAGTGGTATTCTTAATCCGTCACCACTCAAGTTATCTGATGACCATACCTATCATAGGATCTGCTTAGTTTTGCAATTAAGTGCACACTTATGTTTTGACCGTTGGTATTAATATTAATAATTCTCGGGCCTGCTACCATTTATGTAATTCTCAGTTTATTTATAAAATCATCACCTCTATATACAGGATGTAAAAACACCCTTAAATAAAACTGAAACCCCATATTTTACCGATAATTACGAACATTTTTTGCTTCGGCATCATACCTGGGAAATTACTGGTTCAGGAGATATTGAGGCTCAAAGTTACTATGGAATTTTTGTAATCAGGTACAAAATCGATGCATTTACCACGCCAATATGTTCTTTAGATGCCCTATGACCCCACGGATAAGTAGGTATTTCGAGCATGGCACGCGCGCGCTTTTAATTGCGGTTTAAACATTTGAAAGCTTAAAAAAAGCTTTTCCCAGGTATTATTTTTGGTAAGTATGACTTGGCATGATGTCCACAACGAGTAGACTTCGGCTTGGTTATGTGTCTTGTGACACCCTGTATAATCAAGCTATACTGCCACAACTTTGTCAAAGCCCCTAAAAAGCAACTACCACAAACTATCGCCTATTTAAAAACAAACTACTGCGGCAGTTTCAGAGCCAAACTGCTAAATAAAACTCCTAGTTGGGAGGTTAGCCCATAACAGAGTTACGTTAACCAACGTTCGCTTAGCTCTCTGATAAATAATTTAACTTAGTTGCCCTCTACGATGTCTCAGCGAGGCTTTTGAAATTACGCGTCCTGATATTGAATACCGCAACTCGTAAATGACCCGTAGGTGATACCTACTTTGCGACTTTGGAATGATATTAGGCGTATTTAATGCTAATGGTATACGCGACTTTATTACGGTAGAGTAGTTGTAGAGAGTTGTTGCAAGTTGTATGGCGAAGGGTTGATTTGTGTTTTATTTTAGTTTTAAGTTTAAATTGGCTTTTTGGCGTCATGCGACCATGGTACAGTTAAGACCTGATATAAAGCTATGTTATGACGACAGCTCTTTAGACGTCGACATCGCTCCGATTACTACACAAATAATATAAAAAGCTTAACATAAACATTTTTTAGATTTGTTACGTTTTACAGTTGTGTATTAAAAATACATACATATCGTTTTATGCATTGATCTGTATAAATGTTAACACGTTCCGGGACAGTACGTTGAAAGACGGTACTTAAATTCCTATAGATAACGACACAACGTCCATCGACGGCTTTGAAATACGCTAGCCCGACAAAAAAGAACGAGCGTCGGCAATAGAAAATATTGTAGGGTGACGTATTAGTGTCGTATTACAGGAACCTACATCTGGCTAGTGTCACATCGTGAAGTTTTATAAGCACACAAGTAAACTACATGCACAAATGCAAAAGGAACAGTGTCACTGCGCGGGAGCCCCGCGTGGCTCACCACCGAACGCGATGGAGAAATGTAGGTATAATTTCATAATTACTTGTATTTTCTTGTTGTTTTGCTATTAAATTTGTTCGTGAAAACATTCGTATAAAATGTGAATAATGGTCACGTCGAGAAACGTACTGTCGTATCACGCAATATAAATAAATACAAGGTATACCACAACATCGTCAAGTGGGGGCTGAATTTGTATGGGAAATTCTAGTGTCTATTTGAGTAGGTTTTGGAGTACCACCTGCCGACATTCTGTCCCGGAACGTGTTAATATTGTGGTTAAGTAGATATTTTTGCAATTATTCTCAACATTGTTCTTATATCAGAATTCAGATTCACATCTAAAATAGAAATACCAAATGCATTTTGTGTTTGAACAATTAAAACTTTTCACAATCCATAATTACGGTAAAAATAAGGTACGTAATATGCTTTCATAAAAATACACATGCAATGGGTAATGAATCTTTAAGTACTTTTATTTGACCAATGATTATGAATTACGGAAAATCTAAATAGTTCAAGAAATACACAATAATATCATGTGCAAAATACATATAAAAAAGTTAATAGTACAGTTCATAGAAATGTGGGGATTTTATGTTATTGAAACAACTGTTCACGATAGATTCACGTTTATTACTGTCTTAATGATACAATTATGAAGTACTTTATATTAACATCTGACCTACATACATACTACACTTCACCTCGAGGGTGAACAGAAAGAAAAAAATTGAACGTTTTTTTTTTCTTAAATTCATTAAAATAATAATTACTTATGTATTATATGGTTTTGTCCTATTTTTATGGATTACATACGTTTTATTACATTTCACAATCTTAACATTTACTCCTAAATCTTCTAAAACTACAAATGGTCCAACCCATTGAGCATCTAACTTACTAGCTGTTTCATTTTTGATAAGTATTAATTGTCCATTAATATAGGTAACGTTATTTATATATTTATCGTGAGTACATTTACGTTTCTGTTTACTTAATAGTAAATTATTACGAGCATCCTGGTGTGCTACTTGTAACTTAAACTTAAGATCTAAAGCATAATCTTTGGGATTATACAATGGTTCTATATATTGACTTACTCTACATGGTATTACACTCGGTCTACCAAATACCAACTCAAACGGTGTGTATTTTGTTTCTGTGTGAACAGTATTATTGAAGCTAAATGACCAGAAAGGCAACCAATGACTCCATGTGTCTTTCTGACCATCACATTGAATGCGTAAGAATGCACCTACATTTTTGTGGGAATTTTCGAGTGCACCGATGGATTGGTGGTGATAAGCCGTAGAAGTTAATTTTTGTATATTTAAAATTTTACATACCTGTTCCATCACAGAAGATACAAATTCCGTTCCACGATCAGTCGCTATGATGCTTGCTATTCCGAATCTTAATATAAAATTAGTAACTAACGCTTTTGCAATACTTACCGTGTCTTTGTTCCTTAGAGGATAGGCCTCTACAAACTTAGTTAATTCGCATTGAAGTGTTAGGATGTAGCAATTACCTTCTATGTCCTTCTGTAAGGGACCTACGACGTCAAGATATATCTTTTCAAAAGCATGTGAAGCAGTTGTAGTTATCTCCATGGGCGCCTTGACATACCTACAATGCTTCATTTTCTGACATTGAACACACTTGCTCACAAATGTTTTAACATCATTTTTAAGGCCTGGCCAGTAAAATTTCCTTTTAATATTATTAGTCATTCTACGCACACCTGCATGACCTGCGGTGGGTAGTAAATGAAAATCATGTAAAATATATTTTCTTTCTTCTTCATTATCTATTCTTTTAACTCCTCTTAATACATAAATTCGCGGACTGCTCCAATCCTTTCGTATTTTTATTTCCTTTAACATTTCTTTTATAAAGTTTTCAATTTCATCATTCTTTACTATGCATAGTTCCTTTATATTTATAGATTTACAAAACTTTTCTAACTTAGTCACAAATTCGACTCGCGTAAATTGTGCTCTAAAGTTAATATTTATTTATAATATTTTCCTACTATAAATGAAACACTCATTTTCTTCATCTATATTTTTACTTCTTTTCAATTTATTTAATTCCTCGTTGCTGATTAAAGTCATTTCTACGGAATCAGGTTGATCAGGCCACATTTTTCACGTTCACGATCAGGTTTATTAAATACACGCGTATTATTTTGTTGTATCTTATTATCTAAATGTCTTCTTTGAGCTCTAGTCATGACTAACATTATTTCCTCATTAATTTGTTTTAAACTATCCGATATTATGGTAATTCTAGATAACGCATCAGCGACGCTATTATCCTTTCCTCTTAAATATATTATTTTAAAATCGTACTCCTCTAATGCTAGTCTAAACTTAAGGAGTCTACTTGATGGATCTTTCATTGAAAATAGATATATTAATGGATATGGTCCGTCATAATTGTGAAAGCTTTACCATATACATATGGCCTAAAGTATTTCACAGCCCACACAATAGCAACTAATTCTTTTTGAATAGTCGGGTAGTTAATTTCAGCTTTATTGAGGGGTCTGCTTGCATATGCTACGGGTTTCATATTTTGATTGCACAAAACTGCTCCAATAGCTGTACTTGAAGCGTCTGTTTGAATGACAAATTGATTATTTTCTGAAAAATCTGGAAATTCTAACACTGGTGGTGTTGTTAACGCATGTTTTAAGGTTTCAAAACTTTTCTGACACTCTGCAGTCCAAACAAAACCTTCATATTTTCTCGTTAATTTATTTAAAGGATGTGTTATTTCGGCAAAGTTTTTAATGAATTTTCTGTAATAATTACAAAATGCTACGAACTTTTTAACTTCGTCCGTATTAGTCGGTATAGGGTAATTTTGTAGAATTTCAACCTTTGCAGGGTCAGGTAAAACTCCATCTTTTGTAACTAAATGTCCTAAATAAAGAATTTCTTTCCTCAAAAAGTTACATTTCGCTGGTTTCAATTTTAAATTAATTTTTCTTAGTCTTTCCAAAACATCTCTCAAATTTTTATTGTGGATAACCAAATTTCGTCCAAATGCGACTAGATCGTCTAAATAAATAAAACATTTATCAAACGTTAACCCTGACATTGCTACAGACATAGCTCTACTAAAAGCACTTGGACTTGTCTTGAGTCCCATCGGTAATCTTTTCATTTGATATTGACCAGTGTTTGTGGTGAAAGCATTGCACTCCCTGCTGCATTTATCTAATTCGACCTGATAGTAGCTTTGATTTAGATCCAGATGTGAGAAATAAACAGAGCCAGAGAGAGAATCTAGTATTTCTGTAATCTTTGGTAAAGGGAATTTGTCATCCACAATGCAATCATTCAGTTTTCGATAGTCAATTACAAGTCTCCACTTTGGTCCATTTTCACTTTTCTTCGGTACCAACAAAATGGGACTTGACCATTCACTCTTGTATTTTGCTTTTACATCCAGCCAGAAAAACATTATCTGCTAATTGCTTACTATGGATAATACAATCCTGTTCTAAATCATCATTTAAAAATAAATAATGGAATGATTCACTGCGTGCTGGTATATGTAAAACTTCATTGGAATAATTGAGTGAGTCATGAAGAGTTAAAGAATATTCCATTCCATATTTATTTAAGGTAATGATATTGTTTTCCAAGTTGATACTCGATACATAACGACACAGAAAATCTAAGCCTAATATTCCATCTGCCTTTAAAGGAATGTTATCGAAAACATGAAGTTTCATATTAAAATCAACATGAAATTGCTCATCACGATGAGTCAAGATGACATCAGTGAAACCAACGTATTGAATCTGACCTCCAATACTATGTATAATAGTTTCATCTCTGATTACGTTAATGTTACTTGGCAATGATTTTTTCTTTATAATAGATAATGATGCTCCTGTATCAACTAGCCAAAAATATTTTCTATTGTTAATGTATAGTGATAAATATTAAGCCTTACCACTTAAAGCTAAAATATTATGTTTCAGATCGAAAAAACTGCATTTCATTTATATTTGAGTTTACAGATTCATCTCTATTAGATTCGTCAGTATAAAACACTCTATGTTTGTAACTACTACCACGAGTTCCATAACTCGATCGATTGTCGTTTGAACTTTGGCAGCCTCGTCCGCGATTTACGTTATTGTATGTACCTCTACTGTTACCACGGCTATGATAAAATGTACGTGCACGGGAATTATTAAAATTACCTCTACTAAAGTTGTTTGAATTACCTCTGTTGAAATTATTTGCCCTTCCATAATTATTAAATGTATTCTCTAGATGATATCCGCGCTGATCGCGAAACTGGTGTCCTTGAGAATAAGAATAACAATTAGTTTGTGACTTACCTCTGCCACGACGTGAAAACTGCATGACATTTTCACTTGTCGAAGTCGATGGCGCTGTTAACTCCTCCTCTTTCGCTGCCTGGATTGCGTCTCTCAAACTGTCATAATTTCGGGCAGCTATGATCATACTAATACGGGAATCACTCAATCCACCTGAGAATCGTTTTATTGCCAGTTTCTCGTTTAGAGGTTTTAGAACGGAATAATTTTGTGAATTACCATCTGCCTGCGATATTGTCAGTTTAGTAAATAGTTTTTCTATTTCTGTACCATACTGATCAATAGTACGCCAACCTTGTGTTGCGTTTTGTAACTGCGATTGTATTGCAGCAAAGGACTTCTTTGGTAAAAGGATATTACGTAAATCTCTGATAAGATCGTCTGCAGATGTATAATCCTGGGCCATACGTAATTTAGCATTTTCGGTTAATCTGCTTTTTAATACGAATTTTATTAGTAGTTTTTTCCCTGTCTCAGAAAGCATATCTGCATTCAATTCCACAGAGTCAATGATACCTTTAATGCTGTTTTCATTATTATTCATCACAGGAATAAAACTACACGCCAATTTCAAATCGAACTCCATGACTAATTCGGGATTAGGACATGCTTCACAAAAGTCACTTTCGCTACTACAATCACTCACTGTTTGCGAACATAAATTAATAATTTGTGAATTAAATGATTTTATTTTGTCACTAACTGTAGCTATTGATGTCAAACATTTGAGCTTTATTTGTTCTGTAGTAATATATTCAATATATTTGAACTTTTCTCGAATATTCTTTCAGTTTCAGGTAACTTATTCTTTATTATATTACCCTTAAATATAGCTTTTCCCTTCTTAATTAAATATTTTCGTATCAATTTAAGTTCCTCTAAACATTTCAGTAATTCATCTTCCATTCCCTTTTACAAAATAATATATTAATAAACAAAATACATACCACAGCTCGTTCAGTTACCTCAGTAGGGGCTACGAAGCCTAAAGCGATGTATTGCAATACGAGTACGCGCTTACCATATACTGCACGAAACAATAACATTACAATTAGAATTCTTAAAACCTTATTATTTTAAAACTATACTTTACAGTTAATAGAGTTCAAATATTTACTACTTAGCAGATTTTTGTCAAAACGATATACGAATCACTGCCGCACTATTTATATATTATTTGCACATGATTTTACGCATTTTTAGTTGCACTTTTTAAACGAAAAAAATTGCACGATATTCACTTGTGTATATGTATATATTCATTTTAACTTCACTACTTTGTTGACATACGTATTTCACATTCTTCTCCGCGATTGCCTCTGGAACGGGTGAACGACCGTCGCAAGTTATTCTGTACAATTTGGTCTCCGATCCACGAATGGTGGCATTTCTTGTACTGTTTCCATATAAAATATATTGCAGCAAGACCCAATAACACACAAATAACTGTCAGCCTAATATCGATGCTCGACATATGCATTTTCAATTCTTCAACCTGGGCCTGATTCGAACCAGCAGCATTCTGGTTGAGGAAAACTGTCTCCTTCTCTACGTTAGAGCGACACATTATTGATAGATATTTCCGAATTCCGAATTGAAAGAATAATAAACACTGTAATGTCAAAATTTTTGTCACAGTTTTTACTAAAAACTTTTATCCGTAATTATTTCAAAGACAAAAACATTTTCACTCATAGTCCGATTTTGTAGCCGTAACATTATACCGAATCGAAGTCCCGTCACGCGTCCCAAAAATGGCAAGGGTCGCCATGTGGGGATTTTATGTTATTGAAACAACTGTTCACGATAGATTCACGTTTATTATTGTCTTAATGATACAATTATGAAGTACTTTATATTAACATCTGACCTACTTAATACATACTACACTACAGAAACTTCTCCGAATAGTATTTGCAAGGTTCCAACTGTTACCTCGGATCAGTAATTTAAAGTTCCCCTACACGAAAATGCTCTTTACTTTCCTAAGTAAAGGGTAATTACAGCTAGTTCTTAGAACGTTCGTGAAACGACAGTTATATATGACTGTTCGGTTAAAACTATACTTCAAGTTTTAATTACTTGAGAACGTCTCTAATACACTGTCTGTCTTTTACCTCTTTAAAATAGTTGTACATATATATATTATGACAATATATTACTTATTAATTAAATATTACAAAAGTAAATTAATTTTGGAATAAAACAATTATAACTACTTAAATACTACTAGTAAAATTATATTAAAATACAATACAAATAAAAAATATATATTCAAAGGGCGTCGTGAAACTCCTCCACATTGCCGTCTATTGGGAACGTGCCCAGAAGACTGGCAGCACTGCCACGCTTTATGGCAATGCAATTTTTTCTGCTAGATACATACCCAACCACCAGCCTTCTGGTCACGTGAGGCGTCAACAAGTCTCTTCGTAAGCTTTCTATAAAGAGATCTAGCACTTGGACCCATGACCCCAACGTTTCGACTCCAAACGGCTGCTCCGCTGTGGCAGCAGCAGCGCCCGCACAAACCGCTGTGCTAGAAAGATGAGATGGCGCAAGGGGCGGGGGATGGGGCACACGTTGCGTTCCATACCAAAGGCCTTCCCAACTTCCAAGGCAGTAGAGACATTCCATCTGGTCTTTTACCATCGTTGCGTGCCAAATCCTGAGGATCAAGTTGGGCTCGAACGCCAGCGATGACAAGAGCCCGACGGAGAATGTCATTCAGGTTGCTGTGTCGTGAAATACGACCTGCGCTCCTCCTGCATGACAAGCCATGGTGACCAAGGCTGTCGACAGCCTACCCGCAGTGACAACGATGTGGAGCGACACATGACGCACCTAAACGGAGGCAAGAAGCGATGCGGAAGGTCGTATCGTCCAACAACCATGTTGGGGCTCTAGCTTCAAGCACTGCCATCGTCCAACATAGGTACCAACCTATGTTGGACGATGGCAGTGCCCCGACTCTTACTCTCCCACAGCCAGCAAACGAGCACGCTCTGCAGCATTGTACGATATACTGAGAAGATTTTCTCGTACTGCGCTGCAAAGCAGCCCGTCCCACTGCCTCTGAGAGGATAAATTTCGGGCCAACTCAGTTCTCGGACAAGCCATTTTCCAACCATTAATGGCATCGATCTTACACGGCACCGCAGAATCGACTAGTGTGGGTGCTAAGATTTTCCTTGTCAATTCTGCAGTGCTGTGGACCGAGGACAGAAATGCTGGTAAGCTCACATCGGAAATTTTGCGAACTCCAAGCCCACCCAGGCAAACAGGTAATGTCACCTGTAGCCATGCTCGGTCGTTCAGAGCCACATTTAAAATGTTGCTTAGAGTGTTTTGCAACATTTTGACAATTTTGGCTAGTGGGCTTGGGTTTTTCCAAAAAGGCGACGAACGTAAAGCTTGTGTGAACTTAGGCACAAAAAGACAGTATCTAATAATAGTGAAAGACGAATGTATGTTAATTTTGAGCAAACGGTCTGAATTTTCACAAAAATTTTTATTTTTTCTTGAATAAAAGAATCAAAACCTTCGTCTAATATTGGGGACCCAAGAAGGCAAAGAGACCTTTTTTTAATATGGGTTATACTGGGCGCCAGGGTTTGAAATTTGGAGAGTATTGTGGACTGGTCTAAAGTATAGTTGATAAAAATTTCACACTTAATTGGATTAAGGTCTAGGCCGATGGATGAAAATGTTGTCTTCAGAAGTGCCAGGTCCTGATAGACAGTCTCTACGTCGCCTCCTAGGGTTCCATCATCTAGGTACCAGATGTTAAATTTAGAATTTAGCTGGCTTATAACTGGATGAATGGCTAAGCTAAAAATAAGTGGTCCAAGAGCGTCGCCTTGTTGACAGTCAACGGCAGATTCCAAAAGATTTTCCTTGTATATTAATTTTGATGTGTGTCTGTAGCACTGCCATAGAAAATTGAAAATTTTGGGGGTTTCTAATTTAACTTGCGTCAACAAGGTGTCCCTGTTCACTGAATTAAAAGCATTCGTTAAGGCAATCTTGAAGATAACATCACCCCCATTACAGCCAAGGTACGTTGACAGGGCATGTATGGCGGCCTCACAGCCACCTTTGGACCCAAATCCAAGTTGTAGTGGCTGTATTTTGCTGCCTAAAATGGAGTTATAATGCCGACAGCAAATCTTGGCCTCCATACGCCTGTACGTACACCCAACGGCAATGGGACGAATACCACCGTCTCGCATTCGCAAAGCGATCTTATAAGAGTTGTGGTGTTAAGCCTTCGAGACCAACAGCGGACCCGCTTTGGAAGGAGCCAACGGCAAAAAGATCTCTCCTTTGGATTTCCTCAACTCGTGCTTTGCGATCTCTGGCTAGTCGCCTGCTTAAGCGTCTAGGTCATCCTTTCATCTTCGTTTGAGACGTCCTAGTCGCCGCCGACCGCCTCGTACCGAATTAGTAGCTGCATGAGCCCACCTTACCGTGTGCATGCAGCAGATGTGGCCGGCCCATTCCCACTGTAGTTGGGCTGATTTTTTTCAGCGCAGCGTTGAATTACGGACGTGATCGGTCCTCTTCACCCCCAGAATGCTACGCTCCGTGGCTCTTTGGCAAATCTTTAACTTGGACTTCTGAATCTCGGGCAGAGACCATTTTTGGGCACCGTAGGTAAGGATGAGCAGTATACACATGTCAACGAATTTCCGCTTCAGTGATAGCGGAAGGATTCCCTTCAACATTTGCTTCGGTTTAATCATAACAAACATTTTATTTTTAGATCGCAACATTGGTGTATATACTGTATAATATAGATATAAAGTAGGTAACATAGGAGAATGTGGGCGTTCTTCGTCTCTCAGGTCTTCCTCCATCGTACATTTCAGGAAAATAAGACTCGGTATACACTCAATAGGTTTTACTCAAACGAATTAGTTGACTTCACAAACTAAATATGCACACGTGGCTCGGATGAAAATGAATTACTTTTGGAATCGCGGCGAAGTTGGAAGTAGGTAGGCCACACTTGTTTCCTCCGCTGTGTCTGTCGCCAAAGTCTCCGTTGACAGCTCCACGTTCGCTTATAAAAACATCAAATGACATTGACAGCTGTCAACTGCCGACCTCAGTGTTGCCAACCATCGTATCCGAATACGCCCAAATCTATTAAGATTTGACATTCCGTTTTCCAATCTCCAACACGGCCATCTTGACAAGTCACACGGCCCTGTGCGATGCTACTGCAAAAGAGAAAACGTCCTGCTATATCTTAAGCTCTTAGCTCGGCCCGTCCTGATCATCGTTTAGTTAAAGAATAGGGCTCGTTACGAAATAAACCACAACACTAAGGGTTAACATCAAAATTTATTTCAACTGCATCATATTATCACATCACATAACATCATGACAGCAACTCTCTCACTAGTAAACAGTATCTTAGTAGGTAGTAAAAAGTATCTTAGCAGAGAATAATATCACAAACGTTAATCAGCGAAAAGTGTCCATCGGGTGACGTAAACCATTGTCGTCGCCATCACCTATGTATATCGAGCGATAGCGACTCATTGCCAACTCCATCGAGTGACAATAAGGCCATAGTCCACCATGCTGGCCAAGTGCAGGTTGGCAGACTTCACATGTCTTTCGAGAACACTCCGGAGAACTCTCGGACATGCAGGTTTCCTCATGATGTTTTCCTTCACCGTTGTTGCTATCACCTATATCGAGCGATAGCAACTCATGCCACCTCCATCGAGTGACGTAAACCATTGTCGTCGCTATCACCTATACCGAGCGATAGCGACTCATTGCCAACTCCATCGAGTAACAATCAGGTCATAGTCCACCACGCTGGCCAAATGCGGGTTGGCAGACTTCACATGCCTTTCGAGAACACTCCGAAGAACACGATGTTTTCCTTCACCGTCGTCGCTATCACCTATATTGAGCGATTGCAACTCATGCCACCTCCATCGAGTGACGTAAACCATTGTCGTTGCTATCACCTATATCGAGCGATAGCGACTCATTGCCACCTCCATCGAGTGACAGTAAGGCCATAGTCCACCACGCTGGCCAAATGCGGGTTGGCAGACTTCACATGTCTTTCGAGAACACTCCGAAGAACTCTCGGACATGCAGGTTTCCTCACGATGTTTTCCTTCACCGTCGTCACTATCACCTATATGAAGCGATAGCGACTCATTGCTACCTCCATCGAGTGACAATAACCTTGCCAGTGTCGTTGCTATCACCTAAATCGAGCGATAGCAACTCATGCCACCTCCATCGAGTGACGTAAACCATGTCATCTCCCTCGAGTGACTCTTAGATTACTTATTGCTTCCAATGAGCAATACAACGAACACATCACCTAAATCGAGCGATATGTCCGATTACCTGCTTCGTAATGATACCAACTACTGCTCACTAATCAGAAAGAAGCACCACTAAATTTAACTCATCATTCAGTTATGCTAAGGTCATTGGACTCTACATCTTCAAACCAAATTCCTTTAATAAACTACCTTCACTTTCCTTGCCTGTTTCGGCCAGATAGGCTTTCGTAAGAGCCGACAGAGGGAGCATATTATGCAGAGAACAGCACTGTAAGAGAAGAAAACTTGATACAAACCCTATACCAACCCGTTTGGCCAGCGTGGTATAGTGAGCCAATTCCTCCTTTCAAAGGAGAGTCCAGCAGTGGACTGTTAAAGGCTGATGATGATGAGGCTTTAGCTATACCAGTTACCAGGCTCCTCAAAGCCACATACAGGCCGCGCGCTACACACGGGCCGCGTGCCACACACGGGCCGCGCGCCACACACGGGCCGCGCGCCACACAGGCTACGCTGGCCACCAGGATTACCAAGAGAGGAAATAAATCTACCAACACTATTTCAAAGATTCCTTTCATCTTATACCCACTGAATAGAATATCCGTTCTTTCAGACTAATTCAACGTCCGCACTTCGTCAATTTTAAGCGATTATCAAATTCATTAACAACTTCACAACTGTACAGAACGTAACTCCCGTCCATACTCTCAATGAGCTATGTTAAAACTGGATTTAACCACTGACAAAAACTAAAACCAAATGTGAACATGGCGAGAACTGATAAGCTACTTTAGAACAAACTGATTTCCTTTGGCTACATAGAGGCAACGACTATAGTTCTGAGATAACCAATCGACAGTCTATGAGTACTTTCAGATTCTCGCAAAACGCTCTGGTCATACGACACAGAAACCACAGGAAATGAAATGCATTTATTTACGAGAAATGTGGTTACATAGTGCTGGTACAGTAATAGTGATCCTCACATTCTACCATAACAATGGTACGCAAATATGTCAATTTATACAATAATATAATTCAAAGAAATTCTGTTTATATTGTATTGATTTATCAGTTAATTAATGTCAAAATGTTAGTCATGTATAATTTTAAAATATAATATTAAATTAATAATTGCATAGAAGTGTCAAATTAAAATAAATTTAAATGTCCAGATAATGTTGCTCTTGTTGTCATACATGATTTTTTTTAACATTAATTAATTTAAACATTTTCTTTATAAGTCAAAAAATCATTTAAAGTATAGAAACATTTTTCCGCTAGCCACGCTGTAACATTTCTTTTAAATACAGTATAAGGTAAGGTAAGGTAGGTAGATAATTTTAGCGATCAAAAATCTAATGAGAACTTCTTGAGTGTCAGGGTATCCATGATTGCGATCAACAACCACACTAATATACATCGCTCCAGGAATAAAAAAAAATTCTCGAACAGTAATCCTAGTCGTTCGGCCATTTCTGGCACAAGTCGGTGGGCAATAAAATGTACTCTGATCAAAATCATCACAGGTTTCAATGAAAATCATAACTAACTCTTTCACTCGAAGCGGACATGTTGAACAACACGTATACTCGTTCAAATAATAAGAAACTTATTAAATATTGCACTGATCATACTCTGACATCCATCTGGTCTTCAACATCACGCTATGCAATCCGGTTACACAACACCACCCGGATAATCATTTCGAGCGTTTAACAATAATAATATAATAATAATAATAATCATCTTTATTGTACAAATGCCAAAGAAACTACAAAAATTAATCTATAACAAAAAGAAAAATAACAGATAGTACAATAGGCGGCCTTATCACTCTCAAGCAATCTCTTACAGGCAACCTTTGGATGGATAAGAACAACACGTATACAGAAAAGGGTAGTTTGGCGATATTTACCAATTTAGATATATAATACGAATTCTTACATATACATAAATAAGTACATACATAGATAAATAACTATATACACACATATATAACTATATACATACATAAATAAATATACAATACATAGATATTTATATTATTGATACATAAATTTGTGATAAATAAATGAAAGGAAATAGAAAAATAAGAATTACAAGAGTAGTAAAATTAAAGAGACAAGTAGTATTCTTTGAGTAACTTTTTAAACGATGATATTGTTTGAGCTTGTTTAATTGGCATCGGCAATGCATTCCACAAGCGAGCAGCTTGGACGGTAAAGGATTTATCGTAAAATCTACTGGAATGCATTGGTATAGCCAGTTTTAGATTCACCGATGACCTTAGAGATCTAGAATGCGTGTCAGAAAGAAACTCGAAGCGTTCTTTTAAGTAATGGGGAGTAGAAGGGTTAAAGAGAATGTTATAAAGTAAAGATAGTATGTGAGTATTCCGTCGAAGGCGAATTGGGAGCCACTTGAGCGAATTGCGGAAATTGGAAACGTGATCATATTTGCGCAATCCAAATATGAGTCTTATACATAAGTTTTGAAGGCGCTCAAGCTTATCAAGTTGCTCCTCCGTGAGATCTAGACAGCTAACATCAGCATAGTCAAGGATAGGTAATAGAAGAGAATTTGCAAGCGCAATCTTGGTGGCAGTCGGCAGAAAGTTTCGCAATCTTCGCAACGTCCCAGCCGCAGAAAACAATTTTCTGCTAACTTCCCTAATTTGAGGGCCCCAGGATAAAGTTTTATCAATATAAACTCCTAAATCCTTCACGCAATCGCTTATAGGTAAAGGAATACCATTAAAGTTGACTTGGGGTAAGCAGGTCCAGTCAACACGCGCAATCAGCCTGGGACTACCGACAACAATAATCTGTGTTTTCGTAGGGTTAATTTGGAGACCAAACCTGAGGCTCCATGCAGCTATACGATCTAAATCACAGTTGATAATGCGAATTGCTTCAGACAACTCATGTTCAGGAGCTTGAGTATAAATTTGGAGATCATCTGCATAAAGGTGGTAGGATGACTGAAGTTGATAAGAGATAGAATTTATAAAAATTGAGAAAAGTAAGGGAGATAGAACGCCACCCTGTGGAACGCCGACTGTAGACGTACACCAGGAAGACAAGGAGTCTTCAATCCGTACACGCTGTCGACGACCAAACAGGTAACTGTGAAACCAATCAATCACTGGTGGAGATATGTTAATGGAGCGTAATATGCCAAGCAGAATATGGAAATCAATAGTATTGAAGGCATTACTGAAATCAAGTAGACAGAGAACAGTCACGTTGCCATTTTCCATACCGAGCCTGATGTCGTCGGTAATATTGATCAGTGCCGTAACCGTGCTGTGACCTGGACGGAAACCGGATTGGAGTGGATTGAAAAGAAGGTTTTTATTAAGGAATGTGCTAAGTTGGGCATGGACAAGGCGTTCGAGAACTTTAGAAAGGAATGGTAGGATGGAGATTGGCCGGTACTCAGAAAAAGAAGACGGATTGGGTTTTTTATGTAAAGGAATAATTTGGGCGTCTTTCCATATGGTGGGAAAAACGCCCCCAGATAAGGAATAATTAAAAATATGACACAGGATGGGAAGGATTTCATCTAATATGGGAAGGATCATTTTCCGGCTGATACAATCATTACCGACTGCGTTAGATGCAATGGATAATACGCTCTTTTTAACATCACACTCAGACAGTTGATTAAAAACGAAAGATGGATAATTTGGGGTTGGGAGCAATGAAAGATCATGCAAAGTGCTAGCTTTGGTAGTCTGATCAAATTTAGACGAAGTAGTAAAATGCCTATTTAGAGAATTTATATCTATTTTATCAGAAACAAGATCATGTGAAGATTTTCCAACTCCCAAAGTTTTTAGAAACTTCCAGACCTTAGCTGGATCTTCATTCTCAACTGAGCTATGGATGTATTGGCGTTGTGCTTTCCTACACACCTTTTTACAGTGATTTCTGATAGCAATGTAGTTGTCCCAATTGCGAGAAATAGGTTGACATTTATATTTTGTTTTAGCTATAGCTTTCTTAGACAACAAGACTTTAATTTCAGTGGTTAGCCAAGGTGATGGTAATTGTCTAACTCTAATTGCACGGACTGGTGCATGGACATCGTATAGACGAATAATAGCGTTACTAAATAATTGAAGTTTCTCGTCAATGGTCTCTGCGCTTAGTAAAGGACTCCAGTCGATCAAACTTGCATCTGTACGAAGATTTTCTACATTCATGCCACCAAAATTACGTTGCAGAAGAATTTTTGTTTTTGTCTTAGGAAGACGAAGTTTATAGGAGAGAAAGATAAGGTCATGGTATGAAAAAGCATCAGCTGGAAGCTGCCCATGCTTGGCGACAAGAGAAGGTGAGGAGACAAACATAAGATCAAGGAGAGAAGGAGTAGAATTTGGAAAGTTATGTGTAGCATTTAAAGGGAGGATGGACAGATTACAAGATTCGACAATACTACACAAGGAAGATGAGCGCGAATCCTTTTTTAACAAACAAGTGTTGAAATCACCCATGACTATGGTATGACTGTAAGCAGGAGATAGATTTTCTAAAATTCGTTCGAAAGAAGAGAAGTAATTTACACGACAGTTAGGGGAATAAAAAACACCAAGCAGGACCTTGGTATAAGCTAGATCTAGTTCCACAAAGAGATGCTCGCCGGCATTAAGCGGTGGAGGTTGTGCTGACATACTAACAACATTGAAAGGAATGTGTGTACGGAGATAAATGGCAACACCACCTCCACCACTCTCGGTACGATCATTTCTTATTAGTCGGAAATTAGGAAGACAGTAAGAAACAGACGATAAGCAAGGTTTTAACCAAGATTCGGAAACAAGAATAGCGTGGATATTCTTACAGTCAAAGGTGGTCAGCATATCCTGGAAATGGGCCGGAATACTCTGAGCATTTATATGAACGACATTAAAGTTCCCAGGTACATCGGCAAACTCACACTGCAAAGTTTCAGCAAGAGAAGGAATGCTTTCGAAACTATTGTTATGGCTACTCACAGAAAAGAAACTATCGTTATCACTACTTCGTGACTGATCTAACATAATATAAAAATAAATATACTAAATAATATATAAATAAACTAATAAAATTAAAGTACTATCTAAGTTTGTCTAATCTTATCCACCTGCCAGTTGAGTGCTAACAAATTACAAAATTAATAGAAAACGTACAAATTACACTGGTTGACGACAAAAAGAAAAAAAAAAGAAAAATATAAGTTAAAAGATCAAAATGTAAATCGATACTAACATAATAATTGTAACTTGCAACATCCGGGCTTTAACTTTGGTAGGTAAGGAGAAAATATTCATATATAAATATCGTATTTTAAAGCATCAGTAGTTAAGGAACCAATTAAAATAATATATACTTATAAAGAGAAAGTAATAAATAAATATAAAAAGGTAAGCAAAATGATGTATATATATTTATAGGGAATAAATATTTATATGTATTATGAAAGAATATTTTAGTAAGAGAATAGACTTTATAATTCACAGCTCAGTTTCTAAACGATTCCGAACAAGAAAACGAAACGCAGTTTGACACTGACAGCCGTCAACTGTCAATAAACTCGCAAAGTTGTTAATGAACATAAATTTAGGAGGTGGAATAATATTTATAAGAAATGTTGATTAGTTAGGAAATCGGAAACAAAAGTAAACAAAGTAGAAGGTATTATTAAGAATTAGAGTTATTAAAAGATAGGGTAAAAGTGTAAGATATATATAGGTACATATAAAGTAAACAAAACACGGATGCCGCAACTACTGTGATGCATGCTACCTATTTTTTCGTGGCCGCAGCTCGTTTGGTCTTCCCAGCCACTGGTTTCTCAGCAGCCGGCGTCTTTTGAATGCCCGTCTTAATCCGGTTGAGATCGGCAAGTGAAGAAATACGGTGCTGTGACCCGTCGGCGTCTAACACAAAAATATTTCCTTCTCGTGTCCAACTCTTTGTGACTCCGAAACGGTGCCTTGCTGTCATGAATATATCGTGCCGTGCCTTAGTAAGAAATTCAGACATAGTTGTGCCGCTACCTTTTAGTTTGGTCTTGGAGAACCAAACCTTGTCCCGGATTGCTGTCTGCTGGAACTTAACTAAAATGGGTCTCGGCTTGTTTGACCCAGACGGACGGCCCATCCGGTGACTCCGCTTGATGTCATCCTTAATGACCTCAGTTAGATTGAGATCTCCTATGACATCCATGACTGTTTGAACCGGATCTTCATTTTTATGTTCAGCGACACCGTGAATTAAGAGCATTTTACGGCGGCTGCGCATCTCCATTCTGTCTACTTCGCGTGCCAGCAGCTCCATCTGTCGTTGAAAAGCTCCAATGGTCTCCATCACGAATGTCCGGAAGGTTGAAAAATCAGCTGCCAGACTTGATAAGCTGGGTGCACTGGTGTGTTTGGCAGTTTTTTGAAGTTCAGCCTCAAAATTGGCCATGCGCTCCTCAATGCCAGCCATAGTGGTAGAAAATGAAGTTTTTATTGCCTCAACGCTGTCCATGTCAAATAAGTGATAGTGTAACTTGTTAACTAGGTTATGAAGCAGGAATAAACACTAAACTGGTAGGTGTTTATGTTAACTTATAAATAATAACATTTATTTTTTAAAAATGATAAAATTACTATTTATAAATAATTAAAAATACAGAGTGAAAATTTTTTTGTTGTTTGTAATCTGCCTACCCACATAAGGTCGTTTGTAATCTAACAAAGTAATCTTAAACTAGGTTTGTTCAACATGTTGCTTTGGTTTTCCTTATCACATAGCAGACTAAGAAAATCTTACTAGACTGATGCTCTAGATGTTATGTTTGCTACCAAGTATCCAACCAGTCCTTTCAGCGTTATAATTTTGTCATGGATAGTCTAAATACGTAGCTTATCCTAACCTAATCACTAGCGATACAGCAACGGACCTTCCGCGTTCAAGACGATGGACAACATTTGTGATACTATGACAAATGCACTAACGGCTGTGTTGTTTGCGCACCAACGGAGACTATGACTAACACAAAAGCGCAAGGGTAATCTAGGCTAACCAGAAAGGCACTTTGCCGGTCCAACCAACGGCAACGCATGGCTAAACATGCAGCCGCACAAACGGCTTATCCAGTTTATGCAAATCTACACCAACGGAAACGTGGGTACCACAAAATTATCACAACAACGACTACAAATGTACCCATTTAATGAAAATAAGGTTAAACATAGAATCATCACTAACTATCACTAACCTAGTTCTATCTACAATGAAAATTAAAATCTCTGAAACTGATTATCGTAACCCACTACGACGATAACTCAATCATCTTCTTCTACGTCTGATAATCGAGTTTAACAGCTTCTACTACAAACTCCTAAACGTCCTAAGCATAACTTGGAATTGGCCAGAGAATTTGAGGCACTTGATAAGAATTCCCAGTATATCACATGAATTTTAAAACACACAGTAGGTAATTTTCACGCGTAAAATCTTATAATTTAAATAAACTTTACTAGTGGTGCCATCTAATAATCATGAGTAAGAAACATTTTACTGTGCCATGTTAAAAATTTATGCATACAAAGAAGCAGGTACGAGTGCAACACCGAGATCGTCTGTACAACTCGGAACTACAACGAGTAAAAGTGCCGCTTTTTACTCAGGCTCTGATGACGTTTAAACGAAAACCATTAGGGATTACCAACACCACGTCGGTAAAATAATGGCGCTAGTAATATCCTTCGACTATGGTCAGGTTACACTAACCTACCAACCGCACATGTCTAAACAGCACTGCATTTCACATGTCTATTTAAGAAAAAGCTACAAGCTGTTTCTACACAAAATCAGCACGGTCAGCCGCAATCACAGCACAGTCTTACACTATGAACCCAGTACGTACTATTCGATTAGTCCAACAACCCCAGCGCCGTTGCCCTGCGAAGGACAGTCTAGACGGGAGTCATTGTTTCAGATTTAGCAGAAAACCAACCGAAGCTGGGTGTTGATTCTAAAACCAATATTACAACTGCACTAGAACAATAACTAGCACGTTTCACTCAAACGCAGTTGCTTGGAACAATGCAAGTCGGCCTGTACGCTCACTCTCGTTACTATTATAGTCCATAAAGTAAGACCGAGCCAAGATAATCTATTTGCAAGCAAGCATATGATCACAAGATTTGTGAGTGCGACCCACCCTCGCATGAAGAAATAAAAATAATCTCTTTCTCTTTAACCGGCGTATCAAGCTCAAAACCTCCGTTCGATATCTACGCTATAGCTAGTTCTCAGTGGTACTCAGACAAACATACGCTACCCACACCACAACAATTAAGACATTTCCAAGGTTAAACGCGTAGCAGTATTGTGCTAACTAAGAATGTAACAACTACCGTAACGAAATAAAACTTGCAGTACCAAAAAACAAAAAAAAATCAGACAAAATACCTCACCACGGTTGCAGTTGAAAGCCCAGCTGATTCACCAACATAGCGGCGCTAGCAGTCGCCTTCGCTCGCGCCTTATGGGCACACTTCATTGAACAGGTGCATCCCAGGAAAAGGCACGGTAGATAGCCAGGTCGAAGCTCTTCCCTTCAAGGCCCGGCTTAATGCGACCATAAGCGGGGCGCAATGCGGGTCTTGATCGTTCAATCACATGTCTGCAGTTGGCACCCAAGCACGAGCATCCACATCTTGTTGCTCAGGATTGAAGTCCCGTAAACAAAGGCCATGCGACGATGTAGTAGGTATTTTCATGGCTTGCATCAGCGTCAGAAAATTTTGTATTTCCAACAGGCCCAGCTATTTTTCGTTACTAGCGTCTTCATTTTGAATACGTGCGTCGTTGTGGTCCTATCCCAATTCTGATAAAGTAGGTAACGTAGGAGAATGTGGGCGTTCTTCGTCTCTCAGGTCTTCCTCCATCGTACATTTCAGGAAAATAAAATTCGGTATACACTCAATAGGTTTTACTCAAACTAATTAGTTCACTTTACAAACTAAATATGCACACGTGGCTCGGATGAAAATGGATTACTTTTAAAATCGCGGCGAAGTCGGAAGTAGGTAGGCCACACTTGTTTCCTCCGCTGTGTCTGTCGCCAAAGTGTCCGTTGACAGCTCCACGTTCGCTTATAAAAACATCAAATGACATTACTCTACGTCAACTGCCGACCAGTGTTGCCAACCATCGTTTCCGAATACGCCCAAATCTATTAAGATTTGACGTTCCGTTTTCCAATCTACGACAGATATATTACTGTATATTACTAATACCAATAAATTATTAAATGTGCATCATTGCCTCGTCACCGAATGCCACATGATGAAGCTAAGTGAAAGATTACACAACCCATTAGCATTGATAACTGAAGTCGTATGCTGAAACAGAAACTCGCAGCAAATGTGAATACTATAATATTATTATTAATAATATGTCCTTCCATAATAACAAAAATTGAAGTTTCTGATAAAATCCAATTTAATATTATATTATTCTCACGACTCAGTACTCATTACGTATATCTCCTTTGTGTAGCACGCAAGGATTAAAAGCGTATTGTCTGTGTAGCCTGGGCCAGAGGCAATTGAATTTGTTTTGTCTGGCAATCGCACAGACAAAGGACTCAGTGCATTTTCTGGACATTACTTTTCAGTTTCTTTGTGTCAGTATACAAAGTTGTTGTCTGTCGATGGCCTTGGCAACTTTGTGGGGATTATGGGAAAACGCAAAGCCGTTAAGTAGAATTATTAGACAAGGGAGCACTTTTTCGCGGACACGAAGTAGTGTGTAGTGGTTTTATAAGATCGTCCGAAGGTCACCGACATGGCCTAACAATTTTGATCCTGATTAAGTGGCCTGCAAAGCGGGGAAGCGCGCTGAGGTAAATGCACACGCGGTCACCCATCCAACTGGCGACTTGTGGTAGCGTTGATTGCACAAGTCGCCAGTTGGATCTTGTGTCTTGCTATTGCGATCGATAGGCAAAGAATCGCTACGAGCGTACCAGTTATGGATGTACACATAATTATGTATGTTCATATGTACATCACATATGTATAGACAGTTGACCAGGTTATTGGGCTGATTACTCAGGTATTAGTCCAATAAACGAGTTCCTTATACAAGTCACGTTTCTTCATGACACTAAGGTAACCTCAAACTTACTTCTAGTATGTAAGTAATGAAATTTTTTGTATCGCTTTATTAACTTGTTGCAAAGAATATTAAGTAACTAGCCGCTACTGGACAAGAACGTGAGATACTAGAATTAAAAATGAATTGTTAGAAGAGATTTTTCTTGAAGGCTATTTACAATATTAACTACTTCACTGGGCCCAGGGCATAACTAAGTTAAGTCATAAATATACCGACTTAAGGACATCAGTTTTTAACTCGAGGGGATAAATCTCCCAGAAGGCAAATACTCAAACATTATCGGACACAACACGCGACCAAATTTTTGGATTCACACAAATAATTATCCTGTTTGGGAATCGAACCAACAACATTCGGCGCAATGGTAAACAGCTTAACTACAGCAGTACTAAGGAAGTTGAAAGCTATACGAATCTGCAAGGTTGCCTGAGAAATTTGGCCTCTACAACCCAAAGGAAGAGCAATATTCCATATCATAGACCAGTTTCAATACATTTAAGGGTACTGAAGCCTATAACGATTGTCGACGTCGAAGTCTTAACGTGTTGTCGAGGCACGGGTCAAGCGGTAATTAGCAACAAAATACCTACCTACATAACTTCGAAAAGTGATGCGCGCCGTGGATTTGAACCTGAAACCCTCTGCGTCGCTATTTGTTGGTATGTACACAAGGTCATCGTTAATTGAAGTTTACAAACTACGATTCCCTATGCTAGAGCAGCATGTTTACTCATCACGTCATAGCAGAGATTATTACTTACGGATAAATTATGGGTAGGTATCCTTATCTCTTGATCTTTATTTAAAAAACGTGGGCTTTTTCTCAAATGAAGACGTGGCCCTCATTATGTGTACAAGATATAAACATAATATTAAAGGTAGGTATACTTTAGAGGAAAAAAATTATTATTTTCTAACTTCTCCATTACCTATACTAAATAATTATATGCGATATTATTTCCCCGCCACTCTTCACGACTGTTGAAGCTGGCCACTAATGTGATACTGTAACGCACACACTTTAACAAGACGGGCTTTGTACCATATGTACCTACCTACACACTTTTAACCTTACTACTTACACCTTTAATGTGCACAAATAATGAAATTCGGCCATGAAGCTATCAATTTGAATGATTCGCTTGTAACATAAATGTAATATCAATCCGTAAGTGACATTTCAATCTGTATTCATGAAACACGATCCATTCCAACATTAATTACATAAAATGAAACACACATAAAAGATTAAGTGCTTTTTATTCAATACAGAATTTATACATACTCCGCCGAATACAAAACCATCAACAATTACTGAAGAAATTAAATCACAAGGTACCTATGAGCGTACGACTAGCCTACAGCGATGAAGCCATAACAATAGGTACTTAATTGACATAAGTGACAACTTAGCCAGTGAAATGTGCGATCGAACGAAAATGAAAATCTAATAGAGTATTTATAACAATATCAGTCCTTACTTAATACCTAAAAGGGCCCTAAGGAAGATGAAACTTGGACTATTATCGCGATCTATTTGAGGTCTAACAAATAAATAGGGTAACTTAAGTTAGGCGGCTGATAAGCGTGCGACGCAATTGTCGCGACGTCCGCTCGCCCGCAGCCCGCATCCTTTTAAGTTCGAATCAATTAAGAACATTGCACGCAGACGACAGATGACTAAGTGATACTGCAGGATTAGCGTCGGTTGCTCTAAACTTTTACAGCTAAAGTCAAAGTTCACAACATCTAAAAGTAATTATAATCTCGTTCGGTAGACACTAAATAAAATACGTACATCTTATATGCTCTAAATGCTAACACTTTGGTATTGATGTCTAATCTTATCATGTTAAATGAAATTCAAAAGATAATCTTGTTCTCACGTGTACTCTCGAGCCATATATTTATAATAAAGGCTTACGTTATCACTTTACAAGTGCGTTAAATAAATTAAGTAGATAAATAAATGTTTTGAAAGAAAAAGATTATAAGGTTTCATTCAACATTTCTATTTATACATCATTAGACTTCTAAACGACAAATAAATATGCGAACCTACTTACATACGTAAATATTGCCTTTCAGATCGAGATGATTCACTACGGCACATTTTGGCGTGGCATGTAAAATATAGCTAATCTTTTATCCAGACATCAAACATAGCTTTTACCTTTATGAGTGAGTTGTGGAGTGCAATATGGATGCAGAAAAATGTACCTTAGTGAATACAAAACAACAATTGTGACATTCGCTCTCACGCTCTCACGCTCTCACACGTGTGACGGTGTTTCAAAAATCGAATATATCCGAGCGGCATTGTCTCAAAGCTTATAAATATGTTGTTTGTCGTCGGCGTACAACTGTCCTAGTTAGAATTATTACATGTCTAAACAGCGTTGCCCGCACTATGCACGTTGCCGTTCATGTTGAGTGGAATGGTGTTAAACTCGTCGTCGATATCGTCAGTTTTCCTGCAACAAAAAACAAAGAAAATTATTGAAGGAAAATTATAGTCAGTTTACTAGGCTTAGAGGCTTGGTCTTTGGCTGAAGGTGTAAGGCTTTAGCCAACTCATACCTCACTTCGATACACGTTAATTGTAAAACTCCTTGCGAGCAAATCAATATGACGAACGCCGATCAAATCGGCTAAGTTTAGTAGGCTGCGATGGTAGAAAAACTAAATGAAAATATTTAAATGCTAGCATTATCAGTAACAGCTGTATCGTAATGTATACATGATATCCAAATTTATATGATGTAATATTATACATATATTTCTGTTTATAAGGGATTTATCAGAATTAAATCAAGTACGATTAAAGTAGGCGGCATGCTGCATATGCAGCATGCCTACTTTAATCGTAATTCGTACTTGAATTCCATCGAGTATTTTGATATCAAAATACTCGATGGAATTCGTAATACAAACATTTAAACTCTCTTAAAGCTAACTTCTGTTAAATGAACGCACGTTAAAATATAAGTAGCAAGTATTCAGTTTAGAACAGCTATCTTAATCCGAGTTTACACCGAGGTACTACCATCATTCCTTGCGGCACGTCCCGACGTTAAAACCGTGATTTATATGTTATTGAAAAGCCTTTACGCATTTAAGACTGAGGTGGAGTGAAGCTTAAAACGTATTCTCGAAAGAACGGTAGCTTCCAATGAATTTATACAATCAAGTATATCTAATATTAACGAAAATACTTTGTATATGAAGTCTAAGGCAAGGGTGAAAACAGGACAATAGAGGAAATTTCAGTATTGGAAAATAATTTCACATTAATTACATGCTTTACCTATTAACAAGTCCTTACTTGTTAATAGGTAAATGTGAAATGATTTTCCTAGCTTTGCCCTTGCAAAGCTATTGTGAAATCAACTTATAACTATCTCCCGACAAAGAGACATTTTTGAATTTTAAGGTCTATTTGGAGAATTTGTATGAAATATTTCGTATAATTTATGAAGTTAAAATAAATATAAATTTCATATTTACTTTTATAAAGCGACTATCGCCTTAAAGCAGTATCATTAAATATAAATTTGCATTACGCAGCTTTTGGGTGAAGTACGGTAAGTAAGGCATACAGTGCCCTGCGTTTACAATATAACAATGCCTTCAGGATGCTTGTGGGGCTGCCGCGGTATTGTAGTGCTTCGGGTATGTTTACCGATGCGAGGGTAGATGATTTTTATGCCATTATTCGTAAACGATGCGCTTCTCTTCGGCACAGAACAGATATCAGCACCCACGGCATGTTGAAGGCATTGAGTGACCGGTGGGACTGCCCGATGCTTGGTCGATGGGTGAATTGCACACACAGGTCGGCTCTAGAGCTGTACGTGAATTTTTATTTATTTTTTATGCCTATTATGTTATTATTATTATGCCTATTTGTGATTTTTATGTGTGTGTATTGTGTTATTTTTATGTAATCTGTGATAAATTTTAATTATGTTATTTCTGTTATTATTAATAATGTTTTGATGTAAATGTGTATAATTTAATTCTATGGACTTCAATGTCTGCTAATAAATGATTATTATTATTAATAAATCTGTACCTTTCTAAAGGCTAGATATTTAATCGATTAAATAGACCTGCACAAAATGCATTTGATCAAGTTATCGAAAAATCTGATGAATTTTTGAGCCCGGTCTAGGTACGTCAATTTCAAAGGATTGAAAATATCTACGTAGTTTCTGAAATTTGATAGGACTGGAAATAAATACGTAGTCTCCATTCAATGTCCATAGGAATACCTAATGGATAAGATTAAGAATTATTATAATAAGAACAACTGGTATTTTGCAGAAATAGTGAAAATAAAAATTTGCTCTTAGTTAAACTCGTACGTATTTGTCGGGATAAAATAAAATTTAAGTTCTATAGACACGTCTATACCGACACGACTTGTAAAAGATAAAATCTGTGTACAATAAATTACAAATACCAGGTATCTTTGTAGCGTCGCAACATCATATTTCTATACATATTTGTATTTCGGACTTGGTACACTGGACTTCTATTACAATTCCAATTGCGAACTGAAATTGAGATTTTTAATTACTTTTCGTAGGCAAAAACGTATTCTTCAAGTTATTTACTATTTTGTATATAAGATACAATGGCAAATAAAATACATATACTAGACATTGATTGAAGGATTTATATTAGGTTGTCTATTTCTGACTGTCCTTTACATAAACATGAGATTTCCATTGATAAATAAAATACTAGCTATAGCAACAATAATATTCAAACACTATCATAGTAGCCTGGGGTTTTCAATCAATCTGTAAATATTATGTAAAATTCTTGCGTTACTGTCTGACTGACAGACAACAGCCAGCCGAAACTCCACAAGTAATGGTGCACCTTATTGAAATAAATAAATAAATATGTTCGTTGATGTGCATAGGTGTGCACTAAGAAAGAATTTGCTAAAATTTTCACTGGTTCGAATAGAAACGGTTAAATTAAAATTGTGTAAGCGGGCATAGTTGTGGGCATCCTCTAGTTAACTCTAGTAGATATTAAAAGTGTTTAGCCTGCTTATAGTTACAATTTCAATTAAGGTACCTTTATAGTTTTCATAGCATCATAATTTTCTTCAAATTAATCTTCCCCTTTTCTTGACTTTAGGATGTAAGGAATTGATACCAATGAATTCGAAAAATATCTATACTTTAAAAAGCGCAAATAATTTAAATAAATAATATAATGAATGTCTTTCAAAATAAAATAAATAATTAAACAGTACTCGGAACTTAACACTTAAACCTTCTTAAAAGTTGAAAGACCTACCTTAAAGAATCTTAACTGAACAAGGAGCTGAATATTCTATATTTAGGCCGTGTTCCCACTATGATGGTGGTGGTGGTTTGGGCACATGGAGAAGATGGATGACAAAAGACTGACAAAGAAGATATATATATGTATAAGGCAAGAGTGATTGGCACAGGACGTAGTTGAAGACCTAGGTGGACGTTTTCTGACCAGATTGGAGACATCCTAAAAAAAGGACACGTCTGAAGTACCCTAAACAGAAGAGCATGCATGAGAAACTTGATGGGAGTGGATGAAGCAAGAGAGATATTTCAGGATCGTTGCAAATAGCGTTCCGTATTCTCTGCCTACCCCTTCGAGAAACAGGCGTTAACATATGTGTTGAGACAATTCAATATAGGTTATCCACGACGTTTTAGCAGTGACGCAGGTTTGGTTTATTACGAATAGCATAAGACGACAGTCACAATTCAACGACAAATAAATCGACACCAGAGTGGCAACGAATTCTTAAGGTTTATAGGACTTATATATTTATCAACTTACAAATTTTTTGCATTGCAACGAGTTTGATATAATAAGAAGAGCTAGAGACAACAGTCATACAAAGATACAATCGTCGTCACGACATAGTGAGTCGTGACCTTAGCGTTAATAGCACTTGTATAACCCTAAAAACTTCGTAAACAAGTACCTTAGTAAAACTCCAATTCTGGAGCCTGTTTATTCAGAAGTTTTTTCATGAATTCTGTTCTTTTATATACATCTACGTTTATCTCGATTTGAGATAATGCAGCAAACAACCCTTTCAAAAGGGTCCCGTTCAAGGATAAGACGTAATTTACATTTGATTAGGGTGAAATAATTAGTTAATGAATTGAATATTTTGCTTATAATTTTGTTGGACATAAGTGAATATTACATTTTGGGTAAATTGGAATGGTACCTAATTAGTGGAGTTGTGTTACAAATGTGTTGAATTGAGATATAGTTATAATACAGTCTAGTAAGGGATCATTGATTAAGGTGGCTAATGGTAGTTTTGCAGGTATCAGAATCAGAGTTTTCTTTATGAACAACGTACAAGCCACTATTTAGAGAAGTCTTATCCACAAATTTTCATTTTAATATTATTTTGTTCGACTATTAAAGTGCCCACAGATCTATGAATATTGTAAAATAAAGTCCTTGAAGCATCCTGTCTACCTGTATAAACGAAATTAACGGCACGCCGCTCGCAAGCGGCACGCCGCGAGCGAAGTCTTGTAAAGTCATATCTACATTATGTACTATATATCTATATTATCTATAGGCACAACGGCGGAGACATCAATTAACTGCGCAGATGGTTCAATCTCCAAGTTCAATTGCATTGTCTCCAATTCGTCACCGGTGTACTACATTAACAGGAAGAAAAAATCAAACAAAATTTAAGCGTTCCATTTGCCTTGCAATACTGCTCCTTCCCATCTGTCGTCTGATTTATAGATTTATAGACGCGTCGCATATAAATCAAAGCTTGACTTCTTTATTTACTTTAAGCTGCGTATCCATGACAGATGTGCTAGGTATCAGGGACTTAGTACGAATTTAGTGTCGTGGCTTCGCTGAGCGCAACTGTGTATATGTGTGTATGCGTTACATTGTACATGTGTCTCTTCCTGGTTCGTACGGCATTTAATGCACTGGTTGGCCTTCTTTAGGGTGTGGCCAAACGAGTGTAATTTAGTTTTACGACGCGTGATTCGCGTTTGGTGAATACCGCAGCTTAGGTTCTATTGTATTTAGGTAAGACTGCCAGACGGTTCAGTGATCATCAACCATTTGTACTCACGCATTCTGTAACTAACTGACGCTTGCCTTAGTTCCGTCATTTACCCCGAGTGCATTGAAATAATGCATGTAAGACTGAAAATTATTAATTTCGATTCGCCTTACAAATAGGACATTATTATGAAACTGAACGAAACGTAAATCTAGCTTCTCATTTTTCGGGACTCTCCGCTGCAAAGAATAGGCTCGTTTGGCCTCACCCTTATAAGCCTTTTGGTAAAGTGTGGCAGTTAACATCGTATTAACTCTCAGGAACTTTGTGGCAGAGTGACACCTACTAATCATTTGCTGTGACGCAAAGTGTCTGGCAGCGGCTGGACACGAAAAAGCCGAAATTCGAGCTCAGTGGCGGGCCATTGGAGAGGCCTATATCCAACAATGTACTATGGCAGGCTGATGATGATGATAAATTATAACACTTGCTCTGAGCGAAAATAAGATAATAGTATTGATGATAGAAGTTTAGCCTCGCTCAGCTCAGCTACCTCGGTCATCTCAGGAGGATGCTATACCTTTTGTATTAGGAAGCTTGCGCGTGCGTGATTTGTGTGAAGTAACAACCAGTGGGACAAAGGAAGTCCTAGGAGATGTGTATTGTGAATACTTAACAGTACGAATACTATTAACTGGGGAACGTTTACGAGGAATCCCAAAGACTGTGCCGCCAGTGCTATTTGTATGTGGATTATAATAATAAATAAAAATAAAATAAAACTTTATTTCATATCATAATTGACTTACATTTCATGTCGAGGAGTCTCCATTTAGGCAGAAAATTGCCTGTAGTTGGAGGCTCCGCTGTTCCTTTACATTATAAGCGTAACAAAAATATGTTCGGATGAGTGTGTGTGTGTGTATGTGTGTGTGTGTGTGCTTGTGCGTGTGCGTGCGCGTGTGTGTGTGTGTTTGTGTGTGTGTGTGTCTCTGTGAGTGTATGTGAGTGTGTACATATAATAATATGTGACTTAAAATCAATATTAAGACGCACACTGCAGAAGTAACTCAGTATCATTGTAGTTTAAATTGTTAAGCAAAGTAATGAATGTTTTTTTACATTCATATGGTTTTTTATCAGAAATATATATCAACTTATTAAATTTATTGTATAAGTAGACTGACCGTTTTTTAATTTTTTTTTTATGGTAATAGGTGGCAAACGAGCAGACGGATTGCCTGATGGTAAGCAATTACCGCCGCCCATGGACACAAGCAACACCACAGGAGTCACAAGTGCGTTGCCGCCCCTTGGGGTTGGGAAAAGGGATAGGATGAGGAGTGGGATTAGGGAGAAGGGACAGGGGATAGGGTCTCCGGCACTCTCACTCACCGAACGAAAGGCAACAGCTTAGGTACTGTTACTTTACGTCGATTTGTGTGTTTGCAAATTCGGTTTTATTTAAGGGTACATTTACTATGCGATGTTTGTATCTTTTTTTAAGTATTTCCGACTCATATGATATCTCTTTATGCGCTTTAAGGATGATAAAAAGAATATACAGTTTTCTCACAGACAGCAGGTTACATAATTTGTAGAGCTTATCCGTAGAGAATATTCTTTTTTTGAAATACATCACCTTAATAATCGCTCTTTGAGCGCGTTCTAACTCTAGAAATCTAGATTTCGCCTCTCCACCCCACGCAGTTACGCAAAACACTAAAACAGATTGGACCATGGCTACATAGATTTCGTTTAATAGATTTCTTTGGTTATTATTTTTTTTGTTTGGTACAACATATCTTAGCTCCTTGAACAGCCATATAAGTTTTCGTAGTCTACTCATGACTTGTTCCAGTTGAGGATACCAAGAGAGACGCCGGTCAATCATCACCCCTAAGTACTTTGTTTGGGTAACTTGTTGAATAGTAGGGCAGTTACAGCAAACTCGACCTGTAGCATCTTTGCATGTGTGTATTTTTAAATGAATATCGCTATCTGGTTGAGATTGATTATAAATATTAAACCAGATGAAGTTAGTTTTGCTAGTGTTGAGTGTAAGCAAATTTACTTGTTACCAAGCTGCGACAAGGGCAAGCTCTTCTTCTGCACTATTTTTAACTTCATGCCAAGTTTTGCCTGTGAAGACTACAGCTGTAACATCGGCGTACGAGAATACGCTGGCGATATTGATTCTCATGTTGCAGAGCTCGTTTATATAAATTAAAAACAACGTAGGTCCTAGCACGCTGCCTTGTGGCACGCCGTATGATACATCTGTGTCCCCACCAACTATGTTTCGTAGTTTAACTTTCTGTGTTCTACCAGATAGATAATTCTTAAAGAGTGCCAGTGGAGTTCCATGGACTCCAATAGCTTCGAGCTTGCATAGGAGGATAGGAATAAAGACGGTATCAAAGGCTTTCCTTAGATCCAGAAAGGCTGTGATACATTTGTTTCCTTTATCAACTTGTTCAATTACTAGTGAAGTTAGTCCACTAACTGCATCTTCAGTTGTTTTTTTTTGTCGAAATCCAAATTGAGAAGAGGACAGAATAACAAATCTATTAAGATAATTTTAAAGGCGATTATTTATCAGTTTATCTATAATTTTTGAAACCGCTGTTAACACAGAGATAGGTCGATAGTTGTTGACATCGTCTCAGTTGCCACCCTTATACACAGGTGTAATAATGGATTGTTTTAATGCGTCTGGGAAAATTCCTTTTTGGAAACACAGATTGGCAAGATGCGTAATGACTGGTACAACTTCGTTTCTAGCAAGTTTTAAGAAGCAAGTAGGTATATTGTCTCATCCAGGGGCACTCTCAGATCGCAGATTCATAAGCGTACTGCAAACTTCGGATTGGTCAGTTTCCAGGAGTACCATTGAACGTAAGTAGGATGGTGTTTTGTTTAGGGGTTTTTCATTAAAATTAGTAGCATGTATTATGTTTTCGGCCAGCTCTCGGCCTATATTTACGAAATATTTATTAATATAGTTAGCTGATTCTATTGGAGACGATGTAATATGAAACAACTACGGGTTCTCTGTTTGTGATTTATTTTTATTGGTATACGTAAAATTTTAATGTTCTTCTAAAGAAGTCTATTGTCTTTAATAGCTTTAGTAATTTGTGTCCAATTATATTTTCTTTTTAACTCTTTGATGAGATTATTGCAATAGTTTCTGTACCGCGTAGACGTTATTTTGATGATTTCGGTGTGAGGTTAAATACGTGCCCTTTTCTGTAACGCATTACGATATACATATAATTACGATATAAATTATAATACCAATTATTACGCAACTAAAACATTGATCACTATCTTTAAGTATATTAATAGTATGAATGAAAGGAAAGGATATGGGCTTGTTACGCCTAGATATGATAATGATGTGTGTAGGTAAACAAGCGATGAGCATGAAGGTAGAGGAAAGTAAAGGGACAGAGAGGCAAAGGTTGTATGAATGGATGTGAAAAAAATCAGAGGTACCTAAATAACCGTATAACCACGACAGACAGCTGGATGCGATAAAATAAATTGGGAACGGAATAGGATAATGATGAGCATAATTATTAATAGAAGGTAAACTATAAGTTGATTTCTTATAGAATAATGAGTGAGTCTGTCCAGTAAACGTTTATAATTGTGTCGTAGAACCTTCCAATTGCCTAAATATAATGACACGAAAATGACTTCTTTCGCTGGCAACCTGACATTTATTTGAATAATTAATTACTTTTGTAGCCTTTATTTTCAGCTTGCGATGAACACAGCCGACTGAAGGCCGATTGTCGTATTAATCAGACACCCACGGCGTAATTTGAACAAAATGTGATTAGTCATTGAATTTATTCACAATTGGTATTGCTACACTTAATATCATTGTAGTTTATTTTGACATAATGAGTATCTACGACGTTGACCTGTAGTTTGACACTTTGTTCAATTTAAGGTCTAATCGCGATATCATACAGGCATCAGTTAATAAAAGGAAATATCATTTATGATACTGAGACTAGATCGAAACTACATTTTGAAAAAATATATGCAATAACGAGAACTGGCCTTCTGGTCAAATCACTTATAAAAATTGAAGATCAAATAACTAACCAAAGTAATGGAAACACAAAAGAAGTTTTATTTTTATAACGCCTATAAGCGTTTACTGTCCTTCAAAGTGTTAACTAAACCTAACACTTTGTCAAAAAACAGTAACTTCTAAGAAAACAACAGAGCTAAATACATTTAGACGTGTCAACCAAAAAATATGATCTTACGGTCGCCCGAGGCAAATAATCGCCGTATACATTACGAGCTTTTATTGCGTTTGTTGAGTTTGTTCACACAGAGGGAAATAAGGGAATATTATGTTACTTTTCCTTAACGCGATATCGTTACGTGCCTTTGACGAATACTAAGAACATGTTGTTTTTAGAGGGAAGGTACATAATATTATTTTATTAGCGGCTGTGGGCTTTGATAGATGGCGTCACGGTAATCAAATAAAAATGACCTTTTGATTAGAGTAAGTATATATTTGGTTATAAGTATAGTATAACACTAGGCAAAAGGCTCACAACCTAACCTATAAATTCAAATATTTAATATTATAAATGACCTTTTTTAGAAAATTAGTGTAGCTACTTTTCTTAGCTCCACTAACTTAGCTAGTTTTACCACAAACAAGTTCTGGTAAAACCAAAATAAAAATAATCTTCTGCGAGGTCTATTCAAAATCTATTCAACGAAAGTCGATGTGAATAGTCTGAATTTTCAAAACATCCAGACGACTGATCATTAAGCCACGTCAAAAGCCTTCAGCTTGAAAGCCAAAGCCCAGTACGTCAGCGGGAACGTACACAAAAAACGTACTTGTTCAAGCACACTTTAATTTAAAAAAGAGGCGTATTATAAAAGAGGTCATAAAGGTGACATTACACAAATGACAGTCTATGTAAGTGGTCCCCAGTTTAACATAAGCCACACAAGCCTCGTTATTTAAGACCTCTACAGACAAGACGGTACAGCACGGTCCGGGATTTTTTTCGCTCAGTAAAACATAACTCAATGACAATAAAATTTAAATTACCGAATCAGCAGCCTTATAAATGCCTCGACATCAGGCACCTACGGGGCTGCAGCAACTATCATTGCAATTAAAATTCTATTATCATTATATAAAGTTTATTTTCCCTGTCTCATAATAAATACCTTTCCGTACCGTAAGTGGACGCAGAGCCTAAGAGACTACTTATATTTTAAAGTTTTTAACTAAAACCTGCTAACCGTGTATTTTTATGCTTAATTTAATGACTTGTAACTTTTTGCTTAGTTTGAAAAAGATAAATGATGGTTTGTTTACTTTGCTAAACGGTAAATCGCTTCATATACGTACCTACAATTTTTATAACATCAGCCCTTTTGTTTATTGTTTATAACATTAAATCAACGTTATTTACTTGGAGCGCTTTCTACGCTGCATTGCGACTGGGTTAGAAGCAATATTGCACTTTTGTAGATTATCCTGAACATGGCTACAAAGAGAATACAAAGAAAGTGGCAACAAATTTTAATGCGGTAGAACATTTTTGTAATCAACTGCTAAATTATACACAATAGTTGAAACGAGGACTAATATTCTGGATTATAAATTACCAGCGTCTATAGAGTAATTATGCTTTTGTTAATTATGTTTACGTCATTCGTGTAAACATGGTTTTAGACGCCAAAATATATCGTTCACGAGTTTAATACATATTGTTATATTAACTATTAATATAACTATTAATCTTAACCAATTTATTATATCACCGTAGATACACTTTAAGTAGTACAACTATTACTAGTTATTACCTAGAAATTATCCGCAGATGTGTCGCAAAAGTAAATATATGGTTTCAGTTTTAGCCTGAGATCAAATAAAAAAGATAGATCTACTAGCCCTGTATTTCGAGTGGCGCAAAGAACGTTACTTGAGGGTAACCGGGCTGATGCTGCGTGACAACCTGTCAGGTGTAATACGACAAGCGGACAGTTGTGTTCATACCTTATGAAAAACACATGAAGCAATATCAATTATATTTTTTTTCTGCACGAAAAAAAAATGTTTTTGTACTTTAAGTAGAATACGTTAAGATCTAGCAATACTTACGTACCATACTGCTTGATTTTCATGTTTATTTATTACGAATTTGTGCAAATATTACTTAATTAGGTATATAGCAGGTCTAATACTTTGATACGTCGCTACGATTACATTAAATTTTAGCGATGATTTCTTATGAAATGAACAGTGTACCAAACCTCTTGGCAATACGCCACGTTCTGCGTATGGCAGCGCGAAGCAAGTTATTAACACGTTATAACTATTTGATATACTAGCTTACGTTCGCGAATGGAGCTTTACCTAAGGCAGTAGGCAATGTGGTAAAACAAGCCGAAAAATACCAATAATATGGACATGATCATATTTGATGAAAATGTAAATATACCCAATTCTCAACTTCCCAAAGCTAGATGAAAGACTTTGTTGGATAAATATGTTTGAGCTACAGTACAAAAAATACAATTTGCGAATGACATAAAATGTTGCTGAAAGTCGGGCTCAGTGGCATGCCATTAGAGAGTCCCATATCCAGCAGTGGACTATGGCAGGTTGATGATGATGAAAATTTTGTCTCATGTGGGATTCAAATAGTAGTCCTTAGCGGTGAGGGACTCAAGTTCCACGTGATCCTAATTGTTAGATAAAATAATAATATATCCAGAAAAAACAGCAGCCAGCTATTTGAATTATGTATCCAATTAGTATTTTTCAATGGCTCTTAAAAAGTATTGATTCGATCATTTTCGTCGATTCCAGCCTATATACAAAAAAATGCTTTCAAATTGATGCGTTTTTATGAATACTGACTACATAAATTGTATACTCAGCTATGATTGCTCTGAAAATAAGCCTCACTACTTGTTTATAATGATGGTATCTACGTAATTGTTGGTAATACTGGTAATATATGATAAATAATGATGGCATACAGCAGATATCGACAGGTGAAAGACAAATTGCCCGAGGACCACTTTTAGCGATATTATCGTCAATATACTAAAAGCGGCGCTCAAGCCATTATCTTTTGTCCTGTTGATATTTTTAAATTACTCGATAGCAACTATAGAACGGTACCTACATTCTTCCTCTTGTTTTTTCCTTCCGTGTAATTTGTTCTCAGATTCGTCAAGTCTAAACAGAAAATTAGAAGATAAACATGAATATCAGCGCTTTGATGATTGCTAGAATAAAGTCGATCTCAATTTTTTTCTCAATTTCGAGCACTGTTCATTAGAAGATGGCATGCTATGCACCGGGACAAAGATATGTATAATAAATATGATATGTATTCAGTACAAAATCTGTTCAGGAACAGCGGTGCCCTACAAGCAAAGAAGAGCCATTGCCACTCCGTAACTTTAGATAGATAGATAGATATACAGAACTTCAGGTTGTCTATCTAAAAGATTTTCATATTAGTACAACTATCGGCCGGTTTCAATATTCGACCTATACGTGGATTTTGAGATTCGAGATTCGTGTTTGACATATTTTGTATGGAGCTTATGTCAAAAACGAATCTAAAAACTAAAAAAAACGGATAGATCGAATAATGAATGCCACAGTAAATAAACTCAATTAAAATCTATCGTCTCCTTGTCTAATAATAGTTTGTTTTGTTCTGTCATACTTGTACTTTGTACTACATACTGATCCATGACAATTGGACCAATTGACTAGTATTTCTAAGATACATGATATAAACTTACAATCCGTCAGGGCCTTACACGAGGTAGTTTGAAAGGTATCAGATACAGGACCGGGAGTATTGCAAACAGGATTGCATCCAATCATTGCAGCAGGAATGGGTGAAGGTACTTAAGATTAAGTATTAACGTATATTAGCCAAGGCTCTGAAAACAAATAATATGAAAACGATGTAAGTAACATTTTTGAAAAAAGTATAATGTAAATAAAGTCTTTAACGAAAATTGTCATATTATTACAGAGTTTGTACCGTGATAAACATGCCTAGTCATTAATTTTATAAACAATATATTAATATTCTAGCGACTATTGCTCTGAATGGTAATCTAATCCTTCATCACTTCTAAAAGACGAGGCGAACGCTTAAATCACCACGTCACACGTGCAGTAAAATACGTGTAAAATCGACTGCCGCAACGAACATTATCGATTCTGATTTTTTTCATTTTTTCGTTTATTGTATTAATCGACAGAGCGTATTATATAGTATTTGAAACATTAAAAACATTTTTGAAAAAATAATATTTAACAAAAATATGAGTTGAATACAATCGACACTTCACACTTTGAGCAGCTAATATCATCGAATGTTACAAGTTCGATAGTGTTCGTGCGTGGCGGTATGCGCGCACACTCCGTAACTGCCCGAATCGTTAGTGTTCGTCGTGATGTGAGCAAAGGAGCGCGTGTTGGTTTTGTATAATTTTAAGTAGGTTTTATTAAATAGTTTCGTTATTAGTGGTTTGTTATTTCTTATATCAAGTTTAAATATGAACACACGAGGTAGACGTGTGGTTAATTTAGTGAAAACAGGAGAACAACATCAGAGTTGTAAAACCACGTCGAATGAAAAACATGACGATCATCCCGGTGAGTGTACATTTCTAGTTTAATTTACTTGAGTAATATTGAAAATAAGTTCTATTGTATGTCTAGTTGATATTTTTTTCATTATTAATAATTATGTATTTTTTCCAATTTATATGAAGGTTAACAAGCAAAACTATCGAATCTGGTAGAATCGCTAGTGTTCCAAGTGCACGTATGGTTGATAAATATCGAAAGTACCACTTTCGATAGTGTACATTGTACATTGTAAGTAAGACAATTATCGAACGTGGTACTTTCGATTGTATACTTAGTAACTTATTGGAAAACATTTATCGAATCTACCTGTTACTATACTTTTCTACGCTGGATATTTGATTTATTGGCGGATTCGATTTTTGACAATTTATTATTATCACTTTTTTTGATCTTATAATTAAAGTTTATTGTGTAATTATGTTATTTTTGTTGTTTTTTTATGGTATAGGGGGCAAAGGAGCAGACGGATCGCCTGATGTTAAGCAATTACCGCCACCCATGGACACCCGCAACACCAGAGGAGTCACAAGTGCGCTGCCGGCCTTTTAAAAAAGAATACGCTCTTTTCTCGAAGGTTTGAAGGTCGTATTGGTTCGGAAAAACCGCAGGTGACAGATCATTCCACAGTTTAGAGGTGCGAGGCAGAAAGTTTCTAGAGAAACGCACCGTTGTGGATTGCCAACCATCTAAATGATGGGAATGGAAATGCTGTCGCGTAGAACGATGGCGGAAAGAGGCGGTTTTAGACTCACTTGTACATAACAACGACAATACTGAAGAAGAAGGGCGGTTCTTGAATGATTTTTATGATAATGACCTATTTCTCACTTCACGAGCAGAAAAAGACAAGACTAATGAGAGTTTGGCAAATGACTTCCACAATGTTATATTAAGCAGTGATGAATACATTCTTTGGTGTACACACGCCAATGCCATCACCTTTCCCCGGACGAGACCTTAATTTCGCATCACCCATAACTGAAGACTTAGTAGACGCTCTGGATAAAGAAAGAGTGCTGATTCAGTTGCTTCAAGCAACAAGACCCTCTCGTTGAAACAACGCCAACTGTAATTGAATACCCTACTAACCTTGCAAGTATAAGTTCACTGTTTTGGACATCTGATAATGACTGGTGTGTTACTCCTACTTAATCTACTTGACGCAAGCGGAAACCAACCTACAAAACTGTTCCTGGCCGTAAATGAAAAAGAGTGGGTTGATGTTCGTAGAAAAATATTGACTAATTACGGACAACAATACCTTTCTAGAAAAGATAAGACTGTTCCAGATAAAACTATAAACCCACCATGCCCTCAAACCTACGAGCTGCAATGCACTAAATATTTTACAGAAGATATTCGGAAAAACCTATTTGATGAGTTTTGGCGGTAATCCTATCAGACTAAGCAATGGGAGTTTATAAATAAATTTACTAATGAATTCAATAAGAAAGGATGACAACTGAATATCCTTCTAGATGAAAATGTACAACGAAATACTACTCATCATTGCGGATTAATGATTACCTACGAGACTCAGCAAGTTTGTTTAAAGAGGTTCTATAGTACTTTTGTTATTACTCAACAAGAAGCAGACAGTGTACATGCTTTTATAGAAAGATCTGCAAAGGGAAAGATAATACAAATGCCTGATTAATGGTATGCTTTGGTTCATCATCATCCTCCTAGCGTTTTCTCAGTTTCAACCTTGGGTCCGCTTTCTAGTCTAACCGGATTTGGCTGAATATTAGCTTTTCCACGGAGCGACTGCCTCTCTAACCTCTACAGCCTGAAAGAATAGCGATATTCCATGGTTTAGACTAACGTCACTTAATTTTAGTGGTACTGAGGCCCTATAACGACTGTCAAAGATCTTCATGACAGCCGGGACCGATGGCTTAACGTGCTCTCCGAGGCACGGGACAAGAGATAATTAACATTTCAATACGCACATACCTAACTCCGAAAAGTCATTGGTGGGTGCCGCAGAACTGAACCTGAAACTCTCTGCATGGCAGTCCGTTGGTATCCCCATTAGGCTATCGCTGCCTTAGTGGTATCCTTTGATTCGTTGGCGAAAATGAATATCTCAAGATATGTTATATTATTTGTGAAAAACATAACCCTTCCTTTTGGCTTCGCCGTAGTTGGGTAAAAACACTTTAAATCAAGACATCAAGTGGAATAATATTAAGGAAATCTGCGTGAAAAAATCTGAATCAGACATTATTTTATACAAGGAGATTTGAATACCTTGGTCCAAACACGTCGCAACAAGAGAACAATCTGTAACGACGTATAGAAGCCACTGTATTCGGATAGTTTGCCTGTTTTGGAAGCCAAGTATAAAGACTTAATGAGTCTTTGTGAAGCAAGATATATAGTCCTGCTTCGCAATACAATATTCGTATAGGCAATACCATGCCTTTTTTTAAATCTAAAACGGATTCAAATAGAAAACGTTATGGGCAGTGATGAAGATGAAAGGAAATTAGAATTAAACAACATAATTCTGTTTTATTTGGTTGTTTTTTTGTTTTATTATTAATAAATATGAGCAATATAAATAAGAAAACCAGTATTTCATTTTGGTACCAAATCCTCCTACAGCAGAAGGCAACTATATATACAAATTACTTAAGAACTAACTATTGAAATGCTTACGTTTTATTGTTTCCTACATTAATTGTCAAAGAATATTATCAAAACTGGTAGATTCAATACTTTCTAAAATGTTATAAACCTCGAATACTATTGAATCTGCCACCTTCGATGAAATTGCATTCTATTTCGACAAGGTACACTATCGAAAATGAAAAATATACAAAATACAAATTAAATTCTATAATCAGGTATAAGCAAAAGAAAACACATAGAATTACCAATCTTATAAGTTTATAACTTTTATAATATCATTATTAGTTACCATAAGAGATCAAAATACAACTTTAAACTGCCCTACTGTAAAGTACGTGATTTGTAGTTTCGATACTGTTCGTTGCGGCAGTCGAAATATATGAAACGGAAACCAAATAGTTTCGTAACCCTTTTTTGAAACCAAAAAAAGGCTGCATCAGTTCCTGAATGTTGCACTGCAACAAATCAAAGCTAATGGATTCACTGCCCGTGTTGTGTCGGCAGACACTAAATACACAACACTGTCGTCTTGAGGGGCCATTTTGTTTGGCCTAAGACACATATCTAATTAAACTAAAAGGTGGAAAGGCTTTTAACGCACGACTGAACGTAATTTTGTTAAACATACTACATTTCCTTCTTTTACCTTTACCAAATAGTAAGATACTAAAAAGTACCATAGTATTGGTTTATAAAGTACAAATACATTGTATCTGTCTCAGGTAGATTAATTAGCGGTTCAATTTATAGCCTAGACTAAAGTCACTGGTGACTTTGAGACTGGCTGACGTGACCGAAATTCAACTGTTTTTTTTATTATTATTGATAATCATACGTTTCCGATATTAAATAGCAATCTAATAGCCAAATATGTCCAATTTAAAAACAAATCTCAAGGGCTCAAATTTTTACTAACACGTTAACATAATGACTAAATAAACACGTAATTAGAAAACTTATGACAACATCGATTACTAGTCAAATTAACACAAATTTTTAACCGTAGTCAACTATCTGCAATTGCTTAACTAATTATCTACTTACTGATACAAGCGTACTGAGGAAATAGTAATTATTCGGTATAAATAGAGTTCTTTTTTACGGACATTTCAGTGTATATTATATATTTTTTCTTCTAGAATTATACCACCTTGAATGAATCCAAGAAAAGCATAGAGATCTTTACAAATAACATTCATCCCTTTTTTTACTGTATTGCAAGTTTTCTGAAACTTGTTGTTTCTTACCCGTGTTGCATTCATACTATTAATCAAAGCTCTGTAGGGTGTCGAGTGAGTTGACATGAAATTTCCTCTGTGAGTTATTTCTTTCTCATCTGAAGAAAGATGTCGTTATTACGATTTCATTGTAAGTGCTAAGCCGTAATGCAAAATGTCGTGTCAAATATTAACTGATCAGAATGTCATTAGAGAACTCGGAGTCCCGTTGGGCCGAAAGGCGGAAAAGAAAAATAAATATTTCAGTGTTTCGTCCCACTATAAATAATTATTGCAGTCAAACAATGGTTAATCTATTTGAACAGTATCAATGGCACTTCTTTATACCAAAAACTGTTTTACTTCAAAAGGACGCCAGTCGGACGGAGGAAATCCGACTTCCTTTCGAATACCACACTTTGCCCTTGGTAGTTAAAGTAATTTCAAGAACTTAGAGTCCGTACCTAAAGAGACAACAATCTTCGACATGTTGTCTATATCCTAAAGCATAGTGCCGTCGTCTTAAAGTAAGTATTGTACTCCCCACGAGTTCATCATCAACCCTGTATATACACTGTCCCACTCCTGGGCACGGGAGTTTTCTCTCTATAAGAAGGGTAAGGCCATAGTCCACCACGCTGGCCAAGTGTGGGTTCACATGTCTTTCGAAAATATTATGGAGAACTCTCAGACATGCAGGTTTATTCACGATGTTTTCCTTCAGCGATAAGCAAGCGATAATAAACAATTTAATACGCACTTAACTTCGAAAAGTCATTGGTGCGTGCCGTAGTTTCGAACTCGAGACCCTCTACGTAGCATTCTGTCGGTCTCTCCACTCGGCTATCGCTGCTTCGTTACAACGCGAAAAGAAAGAGTAATGTGCTAGTGAACTCACCGTTTCCGATATTTGTATATGATGAGTACGATGAACGCGTTCCCGATGAACAGCGCCGCTATTAGCAGCGACGGGATCACGATGTCTGCAACAAAAAATAACTCGTTAATACGATACCAAAACTGACTGAGATCACCTCTTCATCATGTCAGGCTCGAGACATCCACTGCTGGATATAGCCCTCCCCAAACTTGAGATCATCTCTTACTGGAGTAATAACAGGACCCCTTTCGCGGACGGGCGTACACAGCCCCTTTGAAAGTAATTTCAAAATAGCATTACATACGCGCGTACAAGCTCGTTTTTGGAAGCGCATGTAGGCGCGTATAGGTGCGCCCTATGGCACACGCGCAACTCGTACGAGCGTTGACGCGCTTCAAAGGTGGTATATAATCGCGAGCCGAGAGACCATATCACTACAGTTTCGAGAGAACACCCTGAAATATGCCCCTTTTACGCGAGTCCGGTTTTTGAAGCACGTAATGTAGCGCGCGAGTAAGCGGGTATGCTGAAGCGACCGTATACGCGCAGAAAAATACGCTAAATTTCACCGCGAGAACTTCAAAGGTGCGGTGCGCGTTCGTTCAAAAACCACGCACCTTGGCAAATCGGCGTTACATGATTTATATCGATAAAATTTTCTGTTAAAAAAATCAACACCTGGTACAAATCAACTAAGATTAAAACATTCACACAAAGTGTTATCACAGTGATCCAACGCACAGCACTAAGCACACTAAAACCACTGAAGTACCACTTTTAGTAAATGTACAATCTAATAACTAATTAGTATTAGTACGGCTAAAGATTTTTTGATGATTTACATCTATTTACAAGTCTAATGAAATCTTGATAACTGACAAGTCTAAAACGATGCTAATGAAAACGTTAGCAAAGCCTAAAAATGAGATGCTAGTTAACGTCGAATATAAATAAACCCGGCATAATAAAGTATTACAAACTTAACTAAATTTTATCCGCAGCATCGAACTTGGATAAAATAAAACATTTTACAACATACACGTTTGCATCCCTTAACTACTTGAGCAATTGTAGTCTCCCTTTAGTTAACTCCACTTTTTATTTTTACCTTTTCAAGTTGTTTTTCCTACAAAAGATTGCACATATCCATATCTAGTGCCTAATCTTTTTGTAAACGAAATTTCTCAGATTCGCTTCAGCCGTTTTCACCTAAACAAGGAACACTAAACCTTACCTTGTAACTTTATAAATCTAGGTGTTCATAAAGGAATTGCAACGTATGTATTGCAAATACAGAATAAGATAAAAATATCTCAAATATCAAAGAGCACGACAGAACGCGAATCGATATACAAATCATTAGGATGCGACAAACATTTTCTCTTTACATTTATTTCATTCCACATCTTCAGACGAGAAGAATGTTCGAGATATTTTTTTTATCAATTTACCTCTCGTCAACTCGTTGACAATTTAGCGGAGTCGAGCTAAAGCTAATGCTTTCTTTGTAAAAAAAGTGAAAAAGTGTGTTGAGCTTCGCACAATATTGGATTGCGATCTTGTTGTGTCAAAAGTTATAAAGGACTCGAAAGACAACATTCATATTATGGATCTTAAAACAAGTTGGTTGTTTATTACTCGCTAACTTATTATAACTTGTCAACCCTAAGTATTGTCTTTTCTTGTTATTGTATTGTATTACTTATACACAATAAACAACTTTACAAATAAAGGATTTAGTCTTCAATCAAGATTTTCTTATTTACTCTATAGGAAGGAAGTAGTTTACATCTTTTGTATCGTATTTTCAATTAATTTCAGAGAGATAGTCTGACAAAGACGAGTCTAGTGTATGATGAAATACAAACATTCAGTATTAAATTAAAATTGTGATTGCAACCAAACCTCAATTATATGAACTGATATATTCCAGTGATTACCAACGAAAATCCGAATAGTTGAAATAAAACCAATTTTAATTAGAAAAGCTTAAAATTAAACTATATCATGCGATATTTATTTCAAAATAATCATGTATTACATTTAAACAGACTATATAAACGTTGAACTTTTGTTCTTAGCGTTCTCAGAAATAAAACATAAAATACTAGAGCGAGGACAGATTGAAAGACATTATTTCTTTCAGCATCTCTCAAAGAATAACGACACAAAAAAGTGCAACATTCTGGCTGTTGCATTTTCTTAGGCGAGTAAAAGGGAGGAAAGCCAAAGCAAACCTTATTTATCCTCTCTTCCTCTCACTCCTACTTGTGCAATATGATATTTGCCATGTATAAAAATATTTAATTCGTATTTTCTCTTTTAAATTACGGTTTAAGCAATTCTATGAAATAATGAGTTACAATATACACGCTTAAAAATATGCTACAAGCTTAGAAGGCGCATGATTAATCTTTTTCTCGTGAAATTACTAAATATGTTGAAAAGGCAGCCGCCGATTAGTATGGAGATACTAACTACTGAAATAAATGCTTGTAAATAACTCAAAAGAAAATATAAGCCAATTTTTTACGTGTATGATGAAGGTGTTAGTATTTATTATATTTATGACCTAAAAACATAATATCAGTCTGTAGCACGGAACTCTCTTTCATCTCTCTTCCTATAGGTATGGGTAAAACTGCACTGTCCGTACTATAGGTAGCCATGGTGCGACTTTAAAGCTCCTTATCCAAGACCAATCTATACTCAAAACACCTTGAAGCCGTAAATCGTTTGAGGGTAACATGGTTACCCTCTTTAAAGTTGGCAGATTGATTCGAGTTACAAACGTATCAATTTAGAGTCACTTTGAATTGCCTTTGTTATTGCTACCATGGAAGCATGGCGATCGAAAATGTAGATAGCTACAAAATTAAGCAACATTTCTGGAGTCATCACTTATATCGGTGAGTGCTTATTGTGATATTTACTTCAAAGCACCACTGGGATTAGAAGTGCAGTTACATATATTATCTAATATTATAAAAATCTCGTGACACAATATTGCGAAACGACTTGACCGATTATCATATTTTTGTGAGTAGCCGGTAGGTCTGCGATCAGCTCGTAGGCTATATATTTTTAACGAAGGTATTTTTTACGATTTGACTTCAAAAAAATTAACTCACAAAACCCAGTACCAGTATATGGCAAAACTTCGTTTGCGGTATCAACTAGTACTAAAATGGAAAGGTAAATTATAAACTACCAGTGCCAGCGAATTTCCCGCAAAAGGATGATCGAAAAGCCATTTCTGCCAATACCATAGCTACGACACCAGATCACCAAGGAGCCATTTAATCGATGGGTTATTTGTTCCAATGGCCATTCCATCGAAAACCCTCTTTTACGATCGCCAATAATGGTGAAAGTAAAATATAAATTTCTTCAAATAAATACCTTTCAGCCAAGTGCAGGACTTGGCTGAAAGGTATTTATTTGAAGGAAAATTAAGATTATTTTTTACTCGTAGATATTGTGTGTACCTACATCTTTTGGTGACGGGTAAGATTACAAATTTAATGAAAACAACCTAATTTTATTTCGTGGGTGTCGTAAAAATATTGAAATGCTGCGTCCCTTCAAGCTTTATTGGCGTGGATGAGATCGTGAAGGCACTGGGAAGTATGAAAGTAGGTAAGGCTGCAGAATATGATAGGATTACAGTCGAAATGCCGAAGGCTGGACAGGGCATCATAGTTGGTCAGTTGCAGCGGTTATATAATTTGTGCTGGAACACCGGCCGAGTACCTAATGACTGGGCCACAGCTGTAGTTGTGCCTCTTTATAAAGGAAAAGGCTCGCAACAAGATTGCAAAAACTATAGAGGCATTAGCCTTCTCAGCATTGTTGGCAAATTGTATGCAAAGGTACTTATTGAAAGAGTTATGGAAGTAACCGACAAGAAAATATGGGATGTACAAGCGGGATTCCGAAAGGGTATGGGATGCACGGATCAGGTTTTTCCCTTGCAAAGCATAGCCGAAAAGTTTTTGGCCAAAGGTCAAAAGGTCTATTGCGCATTCGTGGATTTGGAAAAGGCTTACGATAAAGTGGTGAGGAATGAAATGTGGTCGGTGCTGTCAATGAATGGGGTGGACAGCAGCCTCATTCGAGCTCTGAAATCCCTTTATGAGGATTCTAGAGCTTGTGTGAGGATAAACGGGGCATACACTGACTGGTTTACTATCGAGAAAGGTGTTAGACAGCGATGTGTAGCGTCGCCGTGGCTGTTTAACCTCTTCATGGACAGTTGTTTGCAAGATTTAAAACATAGTGACTGCTGATTAAGGATGAATGGGTTACTCGTCAAATGCCTCCTTTATGCTGATGATCAGGTAATACTTGCATCTTCAGCGGAGGAGTTGCAGGAGATGGTAGCAATCATGCATGGTGCGTTAGAGAGGAAAGGAATGAAAGTGAATGTAAGAAAAACGAAAGTTATGGTTTTTGAAAAGGAGGAGTGCGTTACGGCTTGTAATGTTTTGATCGATGGACAGCGAGTGGAACAAGTGAATGAGTTTGTTTACATAGGTACGTTGTTTACAAGAGATGGTAAGAATGAAGAAGATATTGAAAGGAGAGTTAATGCAGGTAATAGTGTGAATGGAGCTCTGAAAGCGTTTATGAACAGTCAAAACGTGTCCAAAAAGGCACGTTTGGCTGTACATAGAGGTGTGTTAGTGCCTACCCTTATGTATGGTAGTGAAAGTTGGGTATGGCAGAAGAGATTTGAAAGTAAAATAAATGCTGTAGAAATGAGAGCACTGAGAAGTATGTGTGGTGTGTCTTTGACCGACAGAGTAAAGAATTGTGTGATACGAGAGTGGTGTGGGGTAAAAGAAGATGTAGTGACAAGCATTGAGAAAGGCATGTTAAGATGGTTTGGGCACATGGAGAGGATGGATGACGATAGACTGACAAAGAAGATATATAAGGCAAGTGTGAATGGAACAGGACAAAGTGGAAGACCTAGGCGGACGTTCTCTGACCAGATTGGAGACATCCTGAAAAAAGGACAAGTCAGAAGTACCCTTAACAGAAGAGCATGCATGACAAACTTGATGGGAGTGAGTGAAGCAAGTGAGGTATGTCAGGATCGTTGCAAATGGCGTTCCGTAGTCTCTGCCTTCCCCTCCGGGAAACAGGCGTGAGTCTATGTATGTATGTATGAATGTCCCTTCAAAAATGCTATTTTTGCAATCCGATGACTTCCTATAGTCTGGTGTAGTTCCACAACCTACGAGGTTATCTTCTAATAGCTCACTTGGGCTTACTCTAACGAACTGAAACACTGTTTCACAACGGATTCAAGCTCCTCAACTAAATCCAAAAACTTTCCTTGCCAGAAACAATCAATGGCCTATGAGACCGTTCATTAATTCTGGCAGATCGAGACCGGCTATTGATACGGGGTACTTATAGGTATCTGACTCACGAATAGGTATCTGAAGCAGAATTAACAACTTACCATAATGTTATTATAAATGCGCTTTGGTCATATAGATGTCGCTAGCATCATTGTTACAAGTTTGGCTCTAATATAGTTTGCACAAAGCAAATACCGACAAACGTCTAACAAAAGAAAAATGTATCAACAATCGGAACACATCATCAATTCAATACTTCTTTTCTCCAACGTCAAGAGAACACAAAAAATGTAACGTCCGCAAAATAAATGTGCGCTTCTGAAATCTTTATATATCCAATATAAAGTCAAAAGCTTCTATTAATCATTCTTCCCATTTCCCGCCTTCAGACTGTACCTTAAGTTTAAGTCTAGAAAATGTACTTCTTAAGCAAAAAATGGTAATAAAAGCCGCATCAAGCTGCTCAATCTCTGCTTTTGATATGTCACTATCTATCTTCGGTTTCTTTATTTCATATTGGGGTGGCATAATGGATACTTCTTTTGATAGTCAAGATTTATGCTTACATTAAAGTTGCTAATCAAGTTCCCCATTTGGACGTTTCAGTTAATTCTAATTTTCAAAAATATTAGCTACTCTCACGCTACCCTATAAATCCTGTGTGACGGAGAATTTGACAATTAATATTTCAATTACGGACAAAAATAGCACCGGGACTCGAAGAAACAATTGATAGATAACACAAAATGTTGTTTATGAGGGAATCGCATCTACGACCAGCGGCGTTGTGCCAAAAGGACCGTTAAAATCCACTACGCCATCCATGCAATCATATAATAAAACAATAATACATTCAAATAATATCTGCCAGACAACACCACTCAAAAGTCTGCTTAAACATAAACATCTGCGAAGTTGTAACTAATTAATTTAGCAACTCAAATCGAGAGTTATAGCCTCTAGAAACTTGGACGTAACAAGGTTCATACGGAGAGGTTATCTTTAGTAATGAAGCCGTGTGCGCCCAAATAACTCGGGGCTACTCTAGATTGGTTGGCTAACTGAGTCTTCATCTTACAATAATTTATATTATTGTAACGAGGTTTGTTAGCGTCTTCATCTTTAGAAGCTAAGCGTCGAAGATATTTACACTAAGTGTAGTGTTTTTGGAATGAAGTCCCTTGCGGCTTGCAAAGGCAGATATCTTAACAGATGCGGTCTTTATGCAATAGTTTTTACTTTCGACTCGTGAGTGCTGACATAAAATAAATCACCATGCAATACAAAGTAAAGAATTAATTTAGAAAAATGTCAGGTCCTAGAGATACTTTTATTACTTATTTTATGTAGGTATGTGGAGTTAAGATACTTCATAACCATCAACAACATCAGCCCTGTATATAAACTGTCCCACTGCTAAGCACGGGTCTGTTCTCACTATGAGAAGGGAAGCCATAGTCTAACACGCTGGCCATTTCCAAGTTGTCAGACTTCACGTGGCTTTCGAGAACATTATGCAGAATTCTTAGACATGCAGGTTTCATCACGATGTTTTCCTTCACCGTTTAGCAAGCAATAATTAACGATTTAATACGCACATAACTTAGAAAAGTCATTGATGCGCGCCGTGGATTCGAACCCTGCATGGCATTCGGTCCGTCTCTCCACTAGTCTATCGTCCATAGCAGGATAAAATTACGTTTTACATAATGGCAAAGTCATTGTAGTATCGCTGACATTCAAATTTACTCTAAGTGAAATAAATTATCCCAAGAAGGGACATTTCAAGTACCATCTACGAAATTCTACCTCTTCGTAATAAGATCAAATTCTCACCAACGCGAAGTCCGGATAATCTGTTACTATCAAGTTTGTACTTAGTTAAAGAAAAAGCATATTTTCTTCGACTTGTTTAAAAAGATTGTAAGCTAAGAGGTTTCTTATGTTTGCACAGCGTGAAATAAAAATATGACAATGATAGGTACCTATACAATGTCCTCGACAACATGTCGTCGATATCTTGCTTTGAATCTAGAACGTTAAAATTGTTCAATTTTTTTTCGAATTTAGGGGCGGAACATACCTGACCGAAGATGCGTCGAACGTATCTTCGGTCGCGTCTATTCCGTCAAATGAATCGGTACACATCTGACGGAAAATGCGTCGAGCGTATCTGCACGCATTCGCTGAAAGCGTGGCTATTATGCACACATATAAGTTTGTTCGTACAGGGCCGTACTCAGAACAGCTCAATATTTTACTGTCATATTCTTTTACCTAATCATTTTTCGTGTTCCCTGATGTTATGTAGTCACTGAAGTCTTGTAGTTATTTATTTTGCAATTCGAGTACTATTAAAAATATGTCGGACTTCGAAGATTTTTTATAGTAGCCAACAAGCGTTATTTAAATATATATCCTATTTAGGTATGGAGGTTCAAAAATAAAAGACGATAATACGATTTGGTTACGGTTTTTCACAAAACTTATACAAATGATATAGAAGGGGTTACAGACTACAGTTGCAGAGCAAGACACAAAATGTTTTCTATATAGGCAAGTATGGAAATTGTTCCCGTGGACCTTTAGCACCTCATACCCAAAAATTGGCCCTCGATCCAAGCTAGCAAATATGCGTACACTCATAGCAGATACTAACACTACATTATTCTACACATTTCGTTTCTGAAAAAATAAGTAAGTTCTGGCGGCCCTGGAATCTTACGATCTTAAAATCACCGATCTGGGAATGACATGGATATGGTATGTCCAATACCTACGAATTTAGCGTGCACACCTACGAAATTAGCGTGCACACTTACGAAACGTTGAACAAATAAAATGGTTGCCATTTGGGTTGTTCTCCAGAATGTAATCGATAACGATATGGAGCCGGTTAGAGGAGAATAATACATTTTTGTAGTAAGTTACCTTTGTTAGTTTAAATCTTTTGCCAGATTAGTTTATTCCATAATGCAAATGTGGGCGAAAATGGCAAAGCGAAAGACGACCCTTGTATGAAATATGTAACAAAATATTCTCTGAGAGCCAATATCGGTTTTTAGACATATTTATGCACAAAAACAAAATTATTATGTTCGATAGACAACGATTTCACAGCAGATGTGCCACAAACCTTGGCGAAAAATATGGCGATAGTGGCACGAATGACATTTCTAATAAAATATCGTCATGATTAATTTATTCAGTAAACTATGGCTATCTCTTTTTTCTGACAGAGATATCCCTAAGACAAAACGAGACAACACTATGTTTGGTGGCTTTATGTCGATTTCGTATATATGTGTATAAAAAAAATCATGGCGAAATGTGGGTGTAATATTACACCTCTGCCTACCCCTCCGGGGATACAGCCGTGAGTCTATAAATATAAAATATAATAATATATGTGAATAATGTAATTTTTCTATATGTACCTACTATTTGCCCTCTCCATTTACATTCCTTACTCAAAGGTCAAAATTCACGTGGTGCGTGGTGCGCGCGACGTCGACGGATAATCCGTCAGTACGCTCGACATACTAACGGATTATCGGTCAGGTGTGAATGGTTGAACGTTTTTCTATACATTTGTATGTATTGGCGTTACGCGACCGATAAAACGCGACGGATCTTCCGTCAGATATGTTCCGGCCCTTACTAATAGAAATAATTGATCAAATCGTTGCTTGTACTACCAATATATTTTATATATTTTATTTTATATATTATATATTTTAAATGTAGCCATTAAAAGCCAATTCAAACCAAAACAACATTTATATATATACTTCAACAAAATCCATCTATATTTACAGATAAATGTTCCACCAGCCCCAAGCCATCTTTCATCCGGCAATCACTAAATACTATTTCAACTAAATTACAAATTACCATTTCAAATTCTGAATACGTCAATCTGTGGAGCGTTTTACTTCAAAATAAAACGACAGTTATATTCCGAAAGCTCCTTGGGACCAATTGTTGAGTTCGCCAAAGTTTCAATGGGATACAATTATTAAGTTTGGCGTACATTTTGTGTTAGATCTCCAATTTGCATAAATGCGATCATTGTCTGCCTGATAAATGTATTTTAAGATGTTGTTCTGCCATGTTTGTATGAACGGTAACTTAGTTACAGAATATAGGAAACAATTCTGTTTAAACAAGCAACAAGTAATAACGGTTGATAAACTTGTGTATATGCGTACAAATTATTGTTGTTTGATAAACAAATATTGTTGAATAAAGTAGAAAAATTGTTTGCTTATCAGTAGGAGAAAGTTGTGAAATGTCTAGTGGGCGGTGAAAGGTGGTGGAAAGTTGAATAAAGTGATTATGGAAATCTCGATTTAGGCGATTACAAAAAGTTTTGAAACTTCTCGTCTTTGAAATCGTTTAAAGCGTCAAGATATTTTTCCTAATTTGATACTTTATACATATTATTTCCAGGTTTTATAAACAACTTTTAGGATTTATCATCTATTACTACCCGGACAACATATAACGGTAATAACAGTCTGTCTTAAAGATATTTTGTACTTCAAACTAGCGTCTTGATCTTTAGGGTCGGAACATATCTGACGGAAGATCCGTCGCGTTTTATCGGTCACGTAACGCCAATACATACAAATGTATAGAAAAACGTTCAATCTTTCACACCTGACCGAAGATCCGTTAGTACGTCGAGCGTACAGCGTCTGTTCCGTTTGCGTCAACGCATTATCCGTCGACGTCCCGCGCACCACGCACCACGTGATTTTTGACATTTAAGTAAGGAATGTACATGGAGAGGGCAAATAGTACATATTATAGAAAAATTACATTATACACATATATACGAAATCGACATAAAGCCACCAAACATAGAGTTGTCTCGTTTTGTCTTAGGGATATCACTGTCAGAAAAAAGAGATAGCCATAGTTTACTGAATAAATTAATCATGACGATATTTTATTATAAATGTCATTCGTGCCACTGTCGCCATATTTTTGCCAAGGTTTGCAGTACATCTGCTATGAAATAGTTGTATATCGAACATAATAATTTTGTTTTTGTGCATAAATATGTCTAAAAACCAGATGAATCAGTGCTTCAGGCTGTGTGTTTCATTACCGTATGTATGGTGCCATTCATGTCCGGTACTTTCTCAGCGACACACTATCGATATAGGCTCTCAGATAATATTTTGTTACATGTTTGATGCAAGGATCGTCTTTCGCTTTGCCATGTTCGCCTACATTTACATTATGGAATAAACTAATCTGGCAAAAGATTTAAACTAACTAAAGTAACTTACTTCAAAAATGTATTATTTTCCTCTAGCCGACTCCATATCGATATCGATTACATTCTGAAGTACAACACAAATGGCAGCCATTTTATTTGCCTAGCGTTTCGTAGGTATGCACGCTAAATTCGTAGGTATTGGACATACCATATCCATGTCATTCCCAGATTGGTGATTTTTAAGATCGTAAGATTCCAGGGCCACCAGACCCTACTTATTTTTTCAGAAACGAAATGTGTAGAATGATGTAGTGTTAGTATGTGCTATGAGTGTACGCACTTGCTAGCTTGGATCGAGGGCCAATTTTTTGGTATGAGGTGCTAAAGGTCCACGGGAACAATTTCCATACATACCTATATAGAAAACATTTTGTGTCATGCTCTGCAACTGTAACCCCTTCTATATCATTTGAATAAATTTTGTTAAAAACAGTAACCAAATCGTGTCATCGTCTTTTATTTTTGAACCTCCATACCTATATAGGAAATATATTCAAACATATTTTTAATAGTCAAACTCGAATTGTAATATAAATAGCTACCGGACTTCAGTGACTACATAACATCAGGAAACACGAAAAATTACTAGGTAAAAGAATATGACAGTAAAATATTGAGCTGCCCTGAGTACGGCCCTGCACGAACAAACTGATATGTGTGCATAATAACCACGCTTTCAGCGAATGTGTGCAGATACGCTCGACGCATTTTCCGTCAGATGTTTACCGATTCATTTGATGGAATAGGCGCGACCGAAGATACGTTCGACGCATTTTCCGTCAGATATGTTCCGACCCTTAAGAGGATGAACTTCTCATAACGACTGTCAGTAATATTCAAGATATTTATTTATTTATTTGAGAATATCGGTAATCATAAGATGTTACAGATAGCGGGAACCAAAAGCTTAAGGCGTTTATTACGACACAAGGCGAGCGACAAACTCAAAGTTAAATAATGAAATCCTTGCTTGTATTGCTAATTTAACGAGACAGTTTGTTAAGGACATCGATGTTTCTAATCCTATATCTCAATTATGGGTTGGCAAGAGCTTCCGAATGGCTCTGTCTCTGGACTTGCGAAAGCCGGTTAGAGTCTGAACTAGTTTTGAAATATCCTTACTTGATGTCATATTGTATAACATTGGACGTAATTGCATTGGTTGTGCTTGTAAAACTATTGTATATGACTAAACTATCTTTTGCTCTCTTGTTCTTTTTGATAGAATACTCAAGAGATGAAGCTTAATTAAATATTTATACTTATTGTAAAGTCTGTGTGTATGAACGCAATAATCTTAAAAGGTAGCTTTTAGCTTTAGAAGCGAGTTTTGTACGGTTATCACCAATAGCTAGTGAGATTCCTGAAGAAGGTTTAGGTGTATTTGTGTATAATTCACGCAAGTAGAGCCGGTCGAGGTCTAGTGAACTAGATCTTGAGCAACAAATCAAAGCAGTTTTAGTTGACATGTCAAGTCAACTAAGACGCTCCATGGTATATTCTCTTTAAAAGTTTACAATTTTTTATTTACATTTGGTAATAGAAACACTACAACGATAGCTAGTAGCTTTAACTATAACCCCATTAACACAATAAATCACAACTAACATTAACCGTCTTTAGTGATTACGGGAAATGGGTAATTTTAGTTACAGATGATATTAAGTAGTAAAATGGCCTATTTCCCGTACATATAATTTATTTGAATAATAGGTAAATTAATAGTGGACTGTTAAATTTCATCTGCGCAGTGCAGATAACAGAGCAATGCTATTGTGGTCAAAGGTCTTCGTTTGAGCTGCCACTAAAGTGCCCACACGTACCATGACGCTATCCATATCACCCATTCGCACAACCAACTTTGGGTCAGTTAAGAGGTTTAGGTTTTGCCCCATAGTAAGTATCCGCACTAGTTGCGGAGACAATCCTTTATGCCAATTATATAAGAGTGTAATTCGTTTGGCCCCATTTGGATGACACGACATCAAATACATTTCAAGAAAGAAAGAAAGTAAAGTTGTTTATTAGTCACAAACTCAATAAAAGGTGAACGAGAAATTATGTAGCATGTCATTGTGGTCTTTTTGTTTATTTATTTTTTCGTAATGAGTTTGTGGCCAATTCTGGTGTGGGAGTATGTGGTCTATGACAGATAGCTTATACACACTCAAATAAAGGGTGTAAAAAGACCCTTAACAAAAACTGAAATCCCATGTTGTACCAATCACTACGAACATTTTTTATTTCAGCACCATACCTGAGAAATTACTGGTTCAGGAGATATGGAGGCTCAAAGTTAGTATGGAATTCTTGTAACTAGGTACAATATGAATGCATTTACCGCCAATATGTTCTTTAGATGCCCTATGGACCCACGGATAAGTAGGTATTTCGGGGATTGCACGCGCGCGCTTTTAATTGCGGTTTAAAAAATGTGAAAACTAAAAAAAAAACGTTTCCCAGGTATTCTTTTTGGTTAGTATGACTTGGCATGATATCTACAACGAGTAGACTTCGGCTTGGTGATGGGTCTTGTGACATCCTGTATATAGTTGTATTGTAGTTGTGTCCACAAAGCAACGCTGGTACTTTGTGTGCACCTTAGACCGACTCTAAGGCTCCGTTACTAAGACCTCTTTCAAGTCTTAAAAGTCGAAGAACTCTTAAAAGTCCATCTTGAAGTCAATTCAATCAAATACTATTTCAGAGTTTGACACACAAAATAGTGTAGTATCCTTTGTTTTAGGCACACAAACGAAGCTATCGGAAGCAACGTGACTAATCTTCACTGTTGTAACAATGCATGACCTTTTTAATGTATTGGATGTAAACAATCGGTAATCTATTGTCCGTTTCCGTAAATATTTATTATGATAATGGCGTATGGCTATAATTATCAAAGCGTTTTTCTTGTGGCGATGCAAGACTTTTGGTTGGTTCAAGGTTGGAGAAGCCCAAGTAGATTTGATCAGAAAGCGTTCTCAACGCTTTCTGATCAAATCTACTTGGGCAGGATATTAGCTTTTTTGTGATGCGGCTGTTGGTCTGCCCGCTACCAGCAGATCAAACTAGTGTTTATGATATTTGAACTCTGCGTAATAACTTCATAGTACCGAAACCGTCGGCAAATAACAATATTTCTTCTCACAAACTTTTACGTCTAAAATTGTAGTTCCACCTACCCGTACCTACTTTGAATTTACTTTGCTATTTCGATATTACTTAAAGCATCCATAGTTATTCATTAATGCCACATACATGTTTCTGAATTAGCTGTAATAATATTACAATATGAATAATGTTATTCCATCGAAATACTCACCGATCATCATGTTGGGTTCGTCGTGAGGCGGAATTTTGGCAGCTTTTCCTTTACCTTGCTGTGTCGAATCGTTCCCGACGGTCTCTTGAACCGTCTCCTCTGTGGACAAAAATACAAATTTAATACTAAAACAACGATAACAAAAACACTTACTAAGGAATACTAGCGCTGAAAGGAGTATAATTGAATCAATCAATCAATCAATCAATAATCATTTATTTGCAAGAATATAGTAGTTACAATGGTGTTATGACAATGATTTTCTGCATATTCTGCCAAGAATGGCGTACAAATACAGCTTCTTAAGCTGGTGTTAGTTGGGTATTAATATATACTTATATTCTTATCTTCTAGGTCATCTTTTATACAATAATAATTTTTGTTTGAACTTATATACGAACTACACTTTGCACGCGGCTCCACTATCGGCAATCCATTCATACCATAACATCGCCGCGACGAGAAAGAGAGACAAACAAACTTTCGTATTTTTAAATTAGTAGAATGATATGAGAAACAATATACCGTAGATGTACCTACAACGCGTTTAGTTGCCGCTGCCTACCCATAGGGGAAAAGGCGTGAATAATATATGACAAGAGAAGCAATATGCCCTAAGTATACAACAAAAAATATGTCTGTGCAAGATTATAATATATGGCTTTCATTTGAAATCATAGCAGACTATATAGGAAGCTTAAAATCCTTAAGGCACTGCACAACTTTGTACGGCTATGATCACTGTCTTGTAGAGTGGAAGTTTTAAGTCAGGATGCTTCTAGTTGAAAGGGGTTTTGCCTGATCTCGAACTATTCGAATCCGAATTGTAATATCGACTATCAAATATGTATAACTAATAGTACTTACATAAAGTTTAAATTGAAGGCTTTGTAATCGCTTTAAATCTTAATACAGATTTATATATTGTTATCACAAATATGCGATATAATTCTTCTCGAAAGTTGACGTTGTCTGTCACAGATGGGGTAGGTCACAGAGTAATATACAAAGGTAAATTGTGAAACGTTTTACGTCAAAAGAAGCTAAACGCATCTAAAAAAACCATAGACGAAGTTTCTGAATACTTCGTAAAATGCATAACACTGATAAACCAAAGTATGTGAAATGTGTAAATTATCAAGCAATCGCAGGATACGATTTTACTCAATGACGAAGAAAAAAAATTGTTGATTTTTGCGAGTAAGACCCGTTAGGTGAGATGTACCTATGTACATCTTGCAATTTTACCCTACTATACTCCTGATAATTATCACAGACGAATAGCGAAAGTTTAAGAAAGTTTTAAGTAATTATTCTTCATCAGTACCGTGTTTCTAGATATAGTAAATAAACGCCGATTTATAACGATAAACCGTAAAACACTACTAGTAGGTACCAAGGAGACTAGTACGATTTGGATTTATTCACTTGCCTATCTAATACCAAACAGAGAGGCTACAATATATATCTATACATTTCATCAAAAGCAAAGCAAAATACGCCAATGTATATTTGGATTATTTGGAATACATATTTTATGTAAAAACATTGATTTGAAAGCGAGGTGCAAAGGGACGTAGACTCTTCATACATATTCTATCAAGGCATTTTTTTATGTCAGACGCATTAAAAATACTCCCAGTATAGATCTAAAAAACAAACCATTCATCTGTTTTGTAAATGCGAATGAGAAGAGATATAGTCGTTGTATACGAAATGACTAAGTAAACAGTAGTTTTTTTTTTAAGACAGTTGTCTTAAAAAAAAACTACTGTTTACTTAGTCATTTCGTATACAACGACTACTTGTAAATCCTATACCCGCACTACTTGTAAATCCTATATCGCAACTTTAGAAACATTCAATCAACGGACACAGAGAACACTGGCTGGAAAAAACAATTTGTGGATCACACAAGCAGTTGTATCGTGTGGGGATCGAATCCACGACACTCGGCGCAGTGCTAGAAGGCAAGGTGACCGCTTTAACCACTACGCCATACGTGCAGACAACAATATGATGCAAAATCGGCACATTTTTGTTATTGCGCAAATTGAATACAACTATCTAATTCATATTTAAAATCACTCATTCTCACAGCCGCAATTATTATTCCAATTAAATAAATACACACTTACAACAAACGTACTTAATTATTTACGTCTAATACAACACTAACAAATGTTCGCTCTATATTTGAGAAATGATAAGAAACAATATATAGTTTTAATTAAAAGAGGCGATAAAGCACGTTCCAACAAATTGTAGTAATACTTATCGGCACTGTTCATTCCATGTTCATTCATATATTTCTTCATAAACTTAATACATGAATACATACAGAAGTATGATTCGCTTGTATTCCAAGATAAAAAACATAAAGTAGAAGTAAAGTTGAAGTTAGAGGTACAACTGTTTAAACCGTCTTCAGTATCAAGAATTTAACACTGACTGTCCCATTCGTGGATGGGTCAAATCATAGTCAAATAATGAATTCGCGCCATCAGTGGGCTGAGTCAGCTATAAGCAAAACCGATATCCTGCATTGTACTCGAATCCTAAACCCTTTTTGTCTAGACTTTAAAATAATACGAAAAGATGAAAGAGAATACAATTACTCTCAGTTTGTTTTGGCTTTTCTTCGCAAGAGGTCATTTAGCTAGAAAAAGCTGGCTTATCGTGTATAGTATATAGGTACACGATAATGTAAGTGTCGGTTGAAGCGACTAACAAGAATAAATAGCATGAGTAACTGAAGTTGCTTTTAAAATGATATAGTAGGTATTCGCCAAATGAGTGAACATCACGCTCATACCAAAAAGCATATGAAGAACTTAATTACACTTGAGCAAAATTAAATGTTCACTGACAAACCACAGAATTAATTTTCGAATTAATTAAAATGCAATCCATTTCAAATATTAAGGATTTTGCATCCAACGGAATTTAATTTACCTACTTATATCATGGAGTTGAATAATAGTCGATGCATGTATATTTGGCATGGCCAAAATTATGTTTGGCCCTCTGCACTTCATATTTGAGAATGAATCCTTTTGATTCAATCTTTAAAGAATATAATCTTTTTCAAGGCACAGAGCTATAAAGAACGCTACGGTTTGGTACAAAATTGTAAAAAAATGTATATACTCATTAGAGGTATTAAAGAATCGATCGGATGCACGCACTTTGGCGAACTAAAGCAGTTCTGTTCACCCAGAACTATATTCGTCTATCCCAAAACGCCACATAGGGTCCGCTATGAAGAGGTGGACCGGCTTAGGTGAGGTTACGGATGTCATAATAACCAAGTTCCCGTGACTCTGACATTAAATATAACTGATAGAGGAACACCGCGGTGGTTTTAATGCGTAGGCTCCAATGCTCTTTAAAGGCTGTTACAGTTTCAACATACAGAGACCCAAACTCCAATGGGGGAAGATCGTTATATATAGTTACCACCGCACGACATAAAAAGGCTGCTCTACTCTCTCCAATGTCACATACCAACTTTACTTACAGCTGTTTAACAAACTAAGTTTAGATTAAATATTGCCTAAAAACGTAAACAACTAAAATAACATTCACTACAGCATAAATAACAAAATATCTCGCACAACAATTACTTTTATGTTGCCCAGAAGACTACATCGACCAACCAGAAATAAAAAACAAAACCAAAGAGGAGGAAAATTTATACGTAGTTTATGTAAATTCAAATAAATTCAATTCTCAACTGTGTCTGGCCGAAGCAAAGCAATCTTACGGTCTCCCTAGCGGCCAGACGACGCAAAAATGTCTGATAAATAGCCAGTTAATATAAAGAAGTCCGATTCTCCTAGAGAACTAGGGAGCTCATGTAAATTTTCCAACTCGTATATCCGGTGATAGTAAGCTCGAAAATATATTCAGACTAAGATTGAGATAAGAAAAATCTTATGTTTGGTAAATAGACATGCTTGGAGATAGTAGAACTCGATCATTTGAAAAAGATGAATGAAGAAGAGGTTTGGTTACTGAACTGGTAGATGCTCTGATTGCAGCAAAATCCGTCAGTATCTCTCTGAGGGCATTATTTTAATGCGTCTAAAGTCCCCGAGTTGAGTGTCTGCGAAGGCAAACTATCTGTTACCACGTTACCAAATCTGCACATTTCCGGCATCCTAGGTGGCAGGCCTTTTTTTATTCGCCCATATAATGGACAAACTATTTCACATTGTGATTTACCTACTTGTAAACATATTACCTATATATTAATAATTATTAATACTTTATATACATACTATGAGGTGATTTTAAGTTAAACACAATTGCCCCGATATCAGTGTCGGTTCACGATCGAATCGAAGTAAGTCGTGAGATAGCGAAACCCGTGGTAAAGTTAATAGCTATCAATTTAATACTTAGCTATCTACATCTGCGCAGTATTGAATTAAATTAGATGACAATGGCCCGATAGATACAGAGCGCCGGCTATCAAAAGACCGTGAGCTCAAACGATAAGGTTACAAGAGTTGTCATAATGTAAACTCTAATACGACAACGTTTATTCATAGGTTTTTTTGTATGTTTACAGAAGATCGCATGGTAGGTATGTTATGTTTTAACGCACGTATTTTCAACCTGAGCAAAATATTTATTAAATCATAGTTATCAGGCAGATAGCGCCCTGTTATCACTAGCTTTAAATTATTTCTTTAAAAATAATGATTTTATTTTATCTTTGTTTGTTTTTAACTTTTAAATCTTTCAATACAAATAAAGTATTAGCGGTGACCAAACTTTGTTATAATTTGAAGCAATATTCTGGAACAGACAAAAATGATTTTGAATGAGAGAATCCTTAAAAACAGCCCGTATATTACATCCAATAGACGAAAATGCGCTCGCAGTATGTTACGTGGAACTGCTATAAAAATTGTTGTTTGTTACGTCTTCTTGCACAAATACTGGCAAGACTTTGATAAAATTTTGCAGTAGGTAATAGCTTTTGTTTTGTTCCTATAAGCGATCCCCATGCGGGCGAAGCTGATTGAAAAATTGTGATGATGAATGTATGAATTTATGAATGTTTGTTACTCTTTCAAGCAAAAATACTAAACGGATTTTGTAGCAACTTGCAGTATATAGCTCGTACATCAAAATAACACATAGGCTACAATAAATCAAGGTAAACACCCACGTGGGAGGGGACGTGGACATAATCTATTTTTTTTTTTTATTTCTGTAATTGAAAAAGTATTTTCGTCTGACCTTGAATTTTACTGACCTTGAACTTTAATGAAGCAAGGTCACCTGATTCAGAATTCTGAAAGCCTCTAACAGTTCGCGTGACGGCATAGGCTGAATTTATGTCCTCAAGGCACGGAGACACCAGACAGGTCACCAATGCAAGGTTACATTGTTTATTTTTAATATTAGATAGATTTATTTTGGGGAACCAGTACCCCTTGAATTTACTGACAGCGGTCTAAACCATGCAATATTGCTATTTCTTTGGGTTGCGGAGGTCAGACGGTAGTCGCTTTGTGGTAAAGCTATTCACCATCATCATCCCTATATATAAACTGTCCCACTGCTGGGCACGGGCCTCTTCTCACCATGAGAAGGGTAAGGCCATAGTCCACCACGCTGGCCTAGTGCGAGTTGGCAGACTTCACATGTCTTTCGAGAACATTATGAAGAACTCTCAGACATTCAGGTTTCCTCATAAATGTTTTCCTTCACCGTTTTGCAAGCGATAATTAACAATTTAATACGCACATAACTCCGAAAAGTCATTAATGCGTGCCGTGGATTCGAACCCGGACCCTCTGTGTAGTCTGTCGGTCTCCCAATAGGCTATCGCTGCGTGTTAAAGCTATATGTATGTATACGTGGAAAAGCTATTATTCTGCTAATATAAAACTAGTAAGCGAAACCCGAAGTCCAAAGAAAGTTTTCGATATAAATGGAATAACACTAGGATAATGATGATAATTAACTTAAATTGACTTCAGAATTTGTGCGAATGACAAAATGGAGGCATAATACAGACATCATTAGTTTTTCTCTAATATAATAATGTCAGCCCAGTAATTAACCGTCCCACTGCTGGGCATTGACCTCTTCTCGCTATGGGAGTGTTAGACAATAGATATTTGTAGGTCCATCACGCTGGCTAATTGCAAGTTGGTATATGGTTGTTCACAGTGCTACTGTGAAACTAAATAGAAAAAAATTAAGCCCAGTGGTGGACTGCGAAACGCTGTAAATTAAGGCAACAATATGTACCGATTACCACTACATCCATTCATACAATCGAACCCTAACTACATATTCTAAGAAGCCAATCCCTTCACTTTGTACAAGTATTTCACAGTACAATATTACTGAACTAGCTTCAGTACATTTTATTCAGTGTTGTATAACCTTAGTGATATATTACAAGAGGGTACTTGAAAGGTTTTTTGTATGGAATGTTACGGTGAAATAGGGTTAACATTTGCGTCTGAAACTCGAGTTGCGGTAAATAGGCTGAGGACAATCTGATTTCAGTACGATATACATTTACGGGTACGATAATGGATTGTCATGAGTGGTATTTACTTTATTTTGTTTGTGGATATTTCTTTTTTGTTTCTGTTACTTTAAAGGTTCTTTATATCACTTTGTGTGTCTCGTCGGTGTCTAGACCCAACTCAAGAAAATCAGCGATATAAAGATATTTTTTTAATAAAAATATACTTTATGTAGGTACTCATTGCTCCCGTAGTTTTTACATGTATCTGTTAAGTTCTGGACTTGATTTCTGGAGTAGGTGCAACGTTATTTTTATTGAAGATCGAAAACAGGAAATGGTAACTTGTAGTTGTCAGCATATATTTGTCATTTTGCAATAAAATTGCTGTGTTTACGTGTGTCTATTACGTATTTAGTTAAACCTAAAACATGGCAAGTTCACTATTATGTGATTGTCACGGAAAATCAGCCCGTGATTACAACATAATTATGTAAGCCGCTCGCATCTTTGAGGAAAAAAAAATTGAATACTCCTAAAATAAAGGGCTACCTACATACACATTTAAGTCGACAAACTTTATGTTATTATAATGTCTTCAAGACGAGAAATACTAAAATTATTTATAAAACATGTTTTTATCCAAAAGTTTTAATTTAAGAACATCTTTTTTCTAAATAAACATATCAATATACTTAGATAAAACATACATACTATACAGGATAATGCACATACCTGTGAGATGGTTGAAGCGAGAAACAAGAATAAAAAGAATTTGTACCTAACTGAAGTTGCTTTTAAAACAAGATAGATTTTATTCTCCAAATGAGTAAACATCACACTCATACCAAAAAGCATGTGAATAACTTAATTACACTTGAGCAAACACGATTTAACTGTTAACCGACATACCACAGAATTCATTTCCGAATTAATTAAAAAGCAATCCAATTCCAATGTTAAGGATTTTTGCATCTAACAGAATCATATTATAATATATCATGGAGTTGAATAATAGTCGATGCATGGCGACTGGGATCAAAATCCAGATCAGATCAGATCCAGATCATCCAAAGTTATATATAGTTATACTCATTAGAGATATTAAAGAATCGATCGGATAGACACACTTTGGCGAACTAAATGGTGAACATATTTGTATCCTAAAACGCCAGATGGGGCCCGCTATGAAGAGGTGGACTGGCTCAGGTGAGGTTACGGATGTCATAATAACCAAGTTCCTGTGACGCTGACATTAAATGTAACTGATAGAGGAACACCGCGGTGGTTTTAATGGTAGCCTCCAATGTTCCTTAAAGGGTGTTACAGTCTCCCTACATAGAGCCCCAAACTCCAGTGAGGGAAGGTCTTTATATACAGTTTCCACCGCACGACATAAAAAAGCTGTCTCCAATGTCATTATAACATACCAATGTTACGTACAGCTGCTTAACGAACTACGTTTAGATTAGCTATTTCCTTTAAATAAACAACTTAAATACAATTGACTACAGCAATAAATAACAAAATATCTCGCACAACAATTACTTTTATGTTACCCCGAAGACTATATCGACCAACCAGAAATAAAAAACAAAACCAAAGAGGAGGAAAATTTATACGTAGTTTATGTAAATTCAAATAAATTCAATTCTCAACTGTGTCTGGCCGAAGCGAAGCAATCTTACGGTCTCCCTAGCGGCCGGACGACGCAGAAAAATGTCTGATAAATAGCCAGTTAATATAAATAAGTCCAATTCTACTAGAGAACTAGGAAGCTCATGTAAATTTTCCAACTTGTATATCCGATAGTAAGCTCGAAAATATATTCAGACTAAGATTGAGATAAGAACAATCTTGTATTGAGTAAATATACATGCTTGGAGATGTAGGACTCTATCATTTGAAAAAGAATAACTAGTAAGTTTAGTTACTGAACTGGTAGATGCTGTGGTTGCACCAAAATCTGAGAGTAATCTTAGATTATTTTATTGTATCTAAATTCCCCGTGATCTTGTTTTTTTCAAATAGACACCATCAATGAAAATTACTGGTAAAGCTACCAGAGTAATTTTAAAATTGGTGTTCTCTTTCTTATTTTTATCTTTAAAAGGGTCTGAAATTGCTGCAATAATGATCGACCATACAACGAGGATCTAGTATGAGATGATTTTACGTTAGAGTGATCGACGTGATTGTCCCGATCGGGGATCTGATTGGGGTTTACCTCATGAGACAATAAGTGTGTCGTCATACAAGTTTATATAACGGGTATTCATTCGCTTATCTCAACTAATTAATCCGGTCGAAACGTTGGCAACACATAGGTATGCATAATATACATTTAATTAGTTGATATACGCTATTAACACCCGTTTATTAAACTTGTATGATGTATTGTATACAAATCGCGCAAGTTTAAAATCGATTAATAAGTGTGTTCGAATCGAGGTAAGTTGTGAGATAGCTAAACCCGTGGTAAAGTTAATAGCTATCAATTTAATACTTAGCTATCTACATCTGCGCAGTATTGAATTAAATTAGATGACAATGCCCCAATTGATACGGAGCGCCGGCTATCAAAAGACCGTGAGCTCAAACGATAAGGTTACAAGAGTTATCATAATGTTAACTCTAATACGACAACGTTTATTCATAGGTTTTTTGTATGTTTACGGAAGATCGCGTGGTAGGTATATTATGTTTGAATGCACGTGTTTTCAACCTGAGCAAAATATTTATAAAAGTCATAGTCTGGCAGATAGCGCCCTGTTATCACTAGTTTTAAATTATTCCTTAAAAAATAATGATTTTATTTTATCTTTGTTTGTTTTTAACTTTTAATACAAATAAAGTAATAACGGTGACCAAACTTTGTTATAATTTGAAGCAATATTCTGGAACGGACAAAGATGATTTTGAATGAGAGAAGCCTTAAAAACAGCCCGTATATTACATCCAATAGACGAAAATGCGCTCGCAGTATGTTACGTGGAACTGCTATAAAAATTGTTGTTTGTTACGTTTTCTTGCACAAATCCTGGCAAGACTTTGATAAAATTTTGCAGTAGGTAATAGCTTTTGTTTTGTTCCTATAAGCGATCCTCATGCGGGCGAAGATGGTTGAAAGATTGTGATGATGAATGTATGAATTTATGAATGTTTGTTATTCTTTCAAGCAAAAATACTAAACGGATTTTGTAGCAACTTGCAGTACAAACTCGTACATCAAAATAACACATAGGCTACGATAAACCGAGGTGAACACCCACGTGAGATGGGACGTGGACATAATCTAATATTTATTTTTTTATATCTGTAATTGCAAAAGTATTTTCGTCTGACCTCAAGCACTTTAATGAAGCAAGGTCACCTGACTCAGAATTCTGAAAGCTTATAACAGTTCGCGTGACGGCATAGGCTGAATTTATGTCTTCTTGGCAAGGAGACACCAGACAGGTCACCAATGCAAGGTTATTTTTTTTATATTTAATATTAGATAGATTTATTTTGGGGAACCAGTTCCCTTGAATTTACTGACACCGGTCTAAACCATGCAATATTGCTATCTCTTTGCGTTGCGGCGTTCACACGGCAGTCGCTCGTGGAAAAGCTATTAATCTGCTAATATAGGGTAAGACTAGTAAACGAGCCCCAAACTCCACAAAAAGTTTTCGATATAAATAGGATAACGCTAGGATAATGATGATGATCAAAAAATATCTACTTCAGAATTAGTCCGAATGACAAGATGGAGGCATAATACAGACATCATTCGTTTTTTTCTCTTATATAATAATGTCCAGCAGTAGGAGAGTTAACGACTTTAACTGTCCCAAACTGCTGCACAGTGGCCTCTTCTAGCTATGAGAAGTGTTAGACAATAGATATTTGTAGGTCCATCACGCTGGCTAATTGCAAGTTGGTATATGGTTGTTCACGGTGCTACTGTGAAACTAAATATAAAAAAATCAGCTCAGTGGTGGACTGCAAAACGCTGTAAATTAACGCAACAATATGTACCGATTACCACTACACCCATTCATACAATCGAGCTCTAACTACATATTCTAAGAAGCCAATCCCTCCACTTTGTAGAAATATTTCACAGTACAATATTACTGAACTAGCTTCAGTACATTTTATTCAGTGTTGTATAACCACAGACATAGATCTATATCTGTGTGTATAACCTTAGTGATATCTTACAAGAGGGTACTTGAAAGGTTTTTTGTATGGAATGTTACGGTGAAATAGGGTTAACTTTTGCGTCTGAAACTCGAGTAAATAGGCGGAGGACAATCTGATTTTAGTACGATATAAATTTACGGGTACGATAATGGATTGTCCTCATGAGTGGGTATTTACTTTATTTTGTTTGTGGATATTTCTTTTTTGTTTCTGTTACTTTAAAGGTCCTTTGTTATATCACTTTGTGTGTCTCATCGGTGTCTAGACCCAACTCAAGAAAATCAGCGATATAAAGATATTTTAAAAAAAATATATACTTTATGTAGGTACTCATTGCTCCCGTAGTTTTTACATGTATCTGTTAAGTTCTGGAGTTGATTTCTGGAGTAGGTGCAACGTTATTTTTATTGGAGATCGAAAACAGGAAATGGTAACTTGTAGCTGTCAGCATATATTTATCATTTTGCGATAAATTTGCCGTGTTTACATGTGTCTATTAAGTATTTAGTTAAACCTAAAACATGGCAAGTTCACTGTTATGTGATTGTCACGGAAGATCAGCCCGTGATTACAACAAACGTAAGCCGGCCGCATCGTTGAAAAAAAAATGTAATTGAATACTCCTAAAATAAAGGGCTACCTACATACACATTCAAGTCGACAAACTTTATATTATTATAATGTCTTCAAGACGAGAAAGATTAAAATTATTTATAAAACATGTTTTTATCGTAAAGTTATAATTTATTATTTTACAACGACAATACCATTATCGCGTACCAGTAAAGGTAGCGCTGAAACACAAACCCCTTAAAAATAATAAATTTGTTTCAATAGCCCTTACTTACATAAACTAACACCCCAACCGTGGCAACTACAATATTAAATAGCTTAATAAAATACTTTATATAATCTACATACTTTACTAAACCCAAACATATTTTACTTCAACAAGGAAACACTATTTATAGTGTAGGGCCTATATCAGAAATACGCATGTTTTCATCTAAAGTTTAATGGCTGTAAGACATGCTATGCCTGTATTTTTCCTGTTGAGATACGTGTCCTTAACTAAAATAATAAACGAAAATATAACAAGCATTTTCACGCTAGCATAGCTACTAAGTACCTAGTAAAGGTTAATAACTTTAGTACGTAGACCTATAAAGAAACAAATAAGTCTATGGCGCCATGTTGGCTAAACGACTGTCGCTAAAAGAGTAACTAGAATTTTAAAAAATACTGTTCGGTTTCATAAAATTTGTAGCCTAATATTTTTATAAGTAACGGCCAATACCTACTTATAAAATTTTAAGTGACCATTTGCATCTTGATTAGTCCTAAAATCCAAATGTTTACATTTACATCTAGTTGGTATTATTTATGATTAAGAATTATACTAAATTGGATTTTATGTCAATCAGCTCAGCTGCCTAAAATTAAGAAAACAACTATCTTTGGTTTATTATTACGGCTGTACAAACCACCAATCATATGTGTATCGCAGGAAACTATATACACATTCAACTTACGGACACAATAACATCTAAACATGAAATAATCGACTACCAGTGTTTTACCGTGTGGAAACCGAACCTTCAACACTTCATGCTTTGAGCAACCGCTTAATCCAATTGCAGTAATTATTTTTGCTTATCCATTACTGATTGTTTTCGTAGCCAAATAAAATTCTCAGGAATAATATTGACAATGCTTTCTCGCTAATAGAAACGAGTGACACATAATGACATCCTACTAATATTATAAATGTGAAAGTTTGTGTAGATGTATGTATAGATGGATGGATGGATGGATGGATGTTTGTTACTCTTTCACGCAAAAACTACTGAACGGATTTGGATGAAACTTTACAGTAATATAGCTTATACATCAGCATAACACATAGGCTACAATTTATAAAGATTTTTTATAATGTTGCCATACTACAAGGAAAAGTATCAACTAAGTCGGCAAAAATCCTGTATTATCTTTTTTTGTTTGCTTGGGTCAAATTTAGTAATTGGAATTTTACCCCTTCCTGATGATTGATCTGATATTTGGTATACACTCATATTGTCATCGAGATTAAAAGATTTAAATGATTGTAAATTCAAGATGGCCGCCGATACAAAATGGCGGATCACATATTACTTCACAACAACCTCAATATGGGTATCAAATGTAAGGGTTTGGTTGGTAGAATGGAGCTCACTAAGAAAAATCCAAGATGGCCGCTGCCACAAAATGGCTTATTATTTATTTTCCACAAATACCTCAATATGGGTATTAAATGAAAGGGCTTGATTCGTAGAATAGAGCTCCCTATGAAAAGTTCAAGATGGCCGCCGATACAAAATGGCGGATCACATATTACTTCAGAACAACCTCAATATGGATATCAAATGAAAGGGTTTGATTGGTAGAATGGAGCTCACTAAGAAAAATCCAAGATGGCCGCTGCCACAAAATGGCTTATTATTTATTTTCCACAAATACCTCAATATGGGTATTAAATGAAAGGGCTTGATTCGTAGAATAGAGCTCCCTATGAAAAATACAAGATGGCCGCCGATACAACATGGCGGATCACATATTACTTCACAACAACCTCAATATGGGTATCAAATGAAAGGGTTTGATTGGTAGAATGGAGCTCACTATGAAAAATCCAAGATGGCCGCTGCCACAAAATGGCTTATTATTTATTTTCCACAAATACCTCAATATGGGTATCAAATGAAAGGGCTTAATTCGTAGAATAGAGCTCGCTAAGAAAAATACAAGATGGCCGCCGATACAAAAGGGCGGATCACATATTACTTCACAACAACCTCAATATCGGTATCAAATGAAAGGGTTTGATTGGTAGAATGGAGCTCACTATGAAAAATCCAAGATGGCCGCTGCCACAAAATGGCTTATTATTTATTTTTCACAAATACCTCAATATGGGTATCACATGAAAGGGCTTGATTCGTAGAATAGAGCTCGCTATGAAAAATCCAAGATGGTTGCCGATACAAAATTGTGGATCACATATTACTTCACAACAACCTCAATATGGGTATCAAATGAAATGGTTTGATTGGTAGAATAGGGCTCACTCTGAAAAATCCAAGATGGCCGCCGCCACAAAATGGCGAATTACTTATTTTTCACAAATAACTCAATATGGGTATTTAATGAAAGGGCTTGATTCGTAGAATAGAGCTCACTATGAAAAATTCAAGATGGCTGTCTCCGCAAAATGGCGCATTACATATTTTCCAAAAATAACTCAATATGGGTATCGAATGAAAGGGTTTGATTGGTAGAATGGGGCTCACTATGCAAAATCCAAAATGGTCGCTGCCACAAAATGGCGGATTATTTATTTTTCACAAATACTTCAATATGGGTATCAAATGAAAGGGCTTGATTCGTAGAATAGAGCTCGCTATGAAAAATCCAGGATGGCTGTCGCCGCAAAATGGTGGATTTCATTTTTTCCACAGATAACTCAATATGGGTATCGAATGAAAGGGTTTGATTGGTAGAATGGGGCTCACTATGCAAAATCCAAAATGGCCGCTGCCACAAAATGGCGGATTATTTATTTTTCACAAATACTTCAATATGGGTATCAAATGAAAGGGCTTGATTCGTAGAATAGAGCTCGCTATGAAAAATCCAAGATGGCTGTCGCCGCAAAATGGTGGATTTCATTTTTTCCACAAATACCTCAATATGGGTATCGAATGAAAGGGCTTGATTGGTAGAATAGAGGTTAATATCAAAAAGCCAAGATGGCCGCCGCCACAAAATGGCAGATTACCTATTTTCCACAAATACCTCAATATGGGTATCGAATGACAGGACTTGATTGGTAGAAAAGGGCTCACTATTAAAAAAGAATGAGAAGTATCAACTAACAACAAAACTAAAAACTTACAAAAAAATAACAAAAAAAATTTTTTTGGGCGTAGCGTATCCAGAGTAAACATTATTAAAAAAATTCACTTGCCCAACGATTTTATATTTGTATGATCAATACCCAAGATTGATGAGAAGATTGATGCGATCTGGTAGCCAAATTACTTTTTAGCTTTTAGTACATAACCTAACTACATCATTTTATTGTAAAAAACAGTATAACAAAAAAATATATTTATGTTTTTTACAATGCTCATTCTAGAGTAGTTATCAAATTGTTTTCAAAATTGATAGATTTGTTGCCAGATCATTATTTAATGTAGATGAAATTTGTCTTTTACAGTAAGTAGTTTGGACGAATAGTTCATCACGATATAATTGACCTAAGCGCAGCGTTATTAAAACCGCTTACCTACTATGAGATGGCGCGCTTAAGCGCAGCGGGGCGGAGAGGCGGTCTGATTTTGTATTTTGTGGTAATGCTTTCAGTTTTTATTTTTGCTGCTCTTCTATTCAGTAGGTATAAAAGCTCTTCAATAACTTTAATAATATACACTACATACTAATCTTTACCTGAAGTTTGACGACTATGAAAACAAAAGTAATTTTAAGTATTATCTGTTTATAATATATGTATGCTACACGGCTAATGTGGATGTGGATTTGATATGGATAGTCTGAAACCTGGGGAAGTTCAAAGGCTACTCTTTATTAAATTTCATGCGGGCGAAGCCGCGGGTAAAAGCTAGTAATTAAATAAAGAGACAACAAACTATATCCTTGGGTTTCTAAAACAGCTTTTATTAAGTCAAATGCTGAAATATTGCCATAAAAGAACAAAAACCGATATGAAAATGTAAATTCGCAAACCCGTTAAATCTAAATATTCATCTTTAAACTAAATCAAATTCAAAATCCATCGCACAAAGGGCTTTTAGGAGACGATAATAAATTAGTAATTTATAGCACCATCGAGTTCGATTGTACTGCGGCACCCCAAAGGGATAACTGAGGAGATAATTCAGTTCACGGACCACAGTTGGGTACATAACTAATGTGACGTATGGCCCTTAAGGGACGGTAGGGTTGTCGAAACTTTGAGATACGATGACTTGAGATTCTAACTGGCTCTCGCATTTTTTACCAGTCGGTTTCCGCCCCCAAGGAAATTGAAATTTATGGACTGATCTAATTATACATTTTTATAAAGGGGAAATTTTGTAAGGATGTACAAATTTTGATAAAACTGCTGTAATATAGTTTATACATCACAGTGACGCATGGGCAACTTTTTGTCGCAGTAACCGATATTTACTCGAAAGGAGCTGCAGGCAAAAGATGGTTACATACCAACTTAGTACTTTCAAGCAATTTGACAGTGCTGAAACTCGGTTTGGGTAAAGCCAAGTTTTGGCAGTTCTAGATGATTCCATTAAAAGTATTGTATAGGAGGTAATAAGACAAGCAAGACTCGAGAGGCTAATTACTTCATAAGCAAGTTAGTATCGACGCGACAGGTCAATGCGGTTTGCAGACCAAGAGATAAGCTAAGTTAGTTTAGCTTAGCTCGCATAGCTGACGCAGTTTTCCATACTTGTGTGCAGACCGCAAACTATGCAAACAAGTATGGAAAACTGCGTCAGCTATACGAGCTAAGCTAAACTAACTTAGCTTAGCTGTTGGTCTGCAACTCGTATAAATGTCTCGTCACACAAAGATTTGTCAAGGATGAGAATGATGTTTGAATCATTGATCGTGAGTATTAACTAGAGCCGTACATATGTATCATCCTCCTAGCGTTATCTCAGTTTCATCCTAGGGCCCGCTTACTAATCTAACCGAATTTGACTGAAAATTAGCGTTCCCACAGATTGACTGCCTGTCTGACCTCCGCCATCCAAAAGGACAGCGAACCTTGGAATATCGCCGATATTCCAAAGTTTAGACTAGTGTCAGTTTATTCAGAGGTGATCTTCCTCTCCGATCTTCATGACATCCGGGACCAACGCGCGACGGCTTGACGTGCTCTCCGAAGTACGTTAAGCCGCAAGCGATATAATTAACAATTTAATACCAACTACAAAACATAATCTTGCAGAATATAATTTCAATTGTGATAATAAATATAATTTACTTGACAACTTATGTGCAACCATATGTAACATTATAATAAAGCTTAAAACTGTTGTAGATTTTTATTTATATTATAGATATTCCACACATTGTCGGACTTATAGAATTGTAGCAACGTATGAAACATCGCAAACACTTGGTTATTTTTCACCTGTAATGTGTTACCTCGGGGATTTGCGGCATACACTGCACAGAGTCGAAAGTACCTATCTTTTATTTCACTTAAGCAGTATCACTTAAGTTAGTAATAGAAATATTTTGAATACGAAAGACTTATTATTGTATGTTTTTAAAGAAAACTCGGTAATATGTAATAACTTCGCGATCGATAAAACATCTTTCACCATCAGAATTTATGCGAGCAAATCCACAGATAAAATTCAAGTCTATTATTATCTATTATACTAAGATGTATAAAATACAACATATTTTTTCGTTTCTGAAAATATCTTAATATATAAAATCCTTGCGTTACTGACTGACTGACAGACACGCTCCAGCCGAAACTATTGAGCGCAGGAAGCTGAAATTTGGCATGTATGTTCCTTGGGGACCGTAGGGGTGCACTAAGAAGGGATTTCCCGAAATTCCCACGGGATCGGCCAAAACGGGTAAATTAGAAAAAAAAATACAGGCGTAGCTGCTGGCGTCCTCTAGTATATTGTATAAATGAATACATTTAATCAACAATAGTGTAGAAGAATTAGGCACCACTATTTTTGTACCCACTTCTTGAATAACTATATCATTATTGATAGGTAAAAAAATCAAAAGATAAAATTCAATACCTAGCTCCCCTCATCAATATATACGAAAACACCTGATAAAAAAATGATTATTAATAAACAGCGAGCGAATAACGACGGTATTTCAAATCCGTACATTATTAAATATCCGAAAACCATAAGATATTCGCCGAGTCCCGTGATCAAATATTTCACGATCTATCATAACGCCAATGAATCATCATCAGAAATGTAACGCGGATTGATGGCAACAAGGAAAATATATAAAGATATCTCGTCTCTGTATCCCAATATTTCTTTATATTAAGAAAGAAAAATACGACGTTTTTGTCTTCATTGTAGTAGTCGGCGATAGCCCAGTCGTGTAAGTAACGGAATGCCGAGACGATGGTCTCGGGTTGATCCCCAGGATTAAAAATATTGACTATCCCTCGCTTTATAATGGGCACATTATTAAGCGAGCGATAGTCAACATTTTTATTTTATGATTTTATGATAGGTGGAAATAGGCTCACCCCCTATTAAATTGGGACTGAAAGTTAACTGGCGAAATGTAGGTGTGTACCCAATACACCTCTGCCTACCCCTTCGGGGATAAAAGGCCTAAAGTTATATTATGTGTTGTTATATCTCGTCTCTGTATCTCAATGTCTGTTTATATTAACCAAGAAAAATACAAGATGTTTAGGTCTTTATAACTTGTAGTAAAACTTCGTAAACCCTGTGTTTTAATTAGGGTTTATTCTCGGTAATTTATGCAAGGAGGTCGGTTTAGCAGTAATAAAGTGGATGCAGTAAAACTAATACGTATGCAAACTTTAAGATAAATAAAACATGGACTAAATATTATGCCTTACTAAGTTCTAGATTTAGAATCTAATTAACATTGTGAAAATGAATAACTGAATTATTAATTTAATTATAGATACATTAATTACATAGAATTTTATAGACAGAAGCTTTATAAATGCATAATTGTATCTTTAGCACACGTAGTTATGCTTAATAAATACAAAGATAAGGCTAGAACTAACCTTTGATTTGAAGTATGTATGTAAGTCCATGTTTTAGAAAAAAACTATTGTTTATTATAACGATCTTGTTGGGGTCGCAGGCAGCGGATGGATGCGGGTGGCTCAGGATCGGTATGTGTGAAGAGCTTTGGGGGAGGCCTATGTCCAGAAGTGGACGTCTTTCGGCTGATATGACAATGATGATTGTTTATTAATCTCAACTTTAGAAGGTATATTGGCTTCTTAAGGTCTTCTTGTTCTCTTTGAATTAAAAATAATCTAGTTTTTGCTGATATGTGACGTTCCCCGTGACGTGTCAGTGATAGACTCACTGACATGTCACGGGTGAATAAGTACAAAATTAAGTTTAAAAAGTTTTTTATATTTAGTTTTGTTTCACCTACAAGATAAGAATACAAGGTCAGTATTGTTCATCATCATCATCATCATCATCATCATCAGCCTTTAACAGTCCACTGCTGGACTAGGCCTCTCCTTTGAAAGGAGGAATTGGCCTACTACACCACGCTGGCCAAACGGGTTGGTTTAGGGTTTGTATCAAGTTTTCCTTCTTTTAAAGTGTTGTTCTCTGCATAATATATTTTTATTCAAAATAAAAAGAAGGTTTCAGCGTCGATCGCCGTTCTTCGTTCAACTATCACTGACCACTTTACTAGATTACTAATACTATCTAAGACAAAAATAACTCAAGATATACAAAAAACTAAAAGTACCTTAGACTTTTCGCAAGCACTAAAATATTTACTAGAAACAAGGATAAGTGACTTAATTTTTTGTAATGATCCGAACGTATTGTGTGATCGCCTCATACAACACCTAATAGAGTCTATTGATTTAAATACCACAATAGTCAATATTCCAAACACTAAACGCATTATCAAACCTTGGATAACTTCAGGTATATTACGATGTATAAATCACCGAAATAAACTTCAAAGGAAGTTGCGTTGTGACCAGCATAATGAAGTTTTGCGAATAACATATACACGCTATAGAAATCACTGTAATGGCTTAATAAAAAAACTAAAAAGGAAATATGACCGGGAACTATTAGCTAACTCAATCAAAAATAGTAAATTACTTTGGAAAAACGTAAAATCAATTACCTACACAAACAAAACAAAAACCATAAATCCTGAAATATTAAATATTAAATCGTCCCCAAATGAATCGGTAAAATACATAAATGAATATTTTAGCAGTATTGGTAAACACCTAGCTATTCAAACTAAAACTAACATCCGTAGAGCCTCTAACAGATTCTCTAAACTACCTACACAAGTGAATTCTTTTGGTCTTCTTGACACTGACCCTGATGAAGTGTATGGTATACTGATGAGCCTAAAATCAGACAGCGCCGCTGGGTGGGACAATATCTCGACATCATTTTTAAAATATATAGGCCACGAAATAGTGCCCATTATATCACACCTCACCAACCTATGTTTTAGAAATGGTGTTTTTTCTACCCCTTTGAAGAGGGCCATTATCATTCCAATATGCAAGGCTGGGGACAGGGACGATATTAATAACTATAGGCCTATCTCCATATTGCCGGCTATATCTAAAATAATAGAAAAAGTAATGAATAAAAGGTTGCTAAATTACCTAAGCCAACACAATATCTTATCCGACTCGCAATATGGTTTTAGACGAGGTGTATGTACTGAAGATGCAGTCACTGCTCTAACCTCACTTATAAGTGACCATCTTGAAATGGGAGACAAATGTTCCACGGTCTTCATTGACCTCAAAAAAGCTTTTGATACCGTCTCTGTCTCTATCCTTGTAAACAAATTGGAAAAAATCGGCGTTAGGGATACAGAACTAAATCTATTTAAAAGTTACTTATCGAATCGCAAACAAAGGGTCAAAGTGGGACGATACACCAGTGACGACGCAGAAGTGTCATTCGGCGTGCCCCAAGGAAGCGTTCTAGGTCCTACGCTGTTTTTAGTGTACATAAACGACCTATGTAACATGAAAATCAATAACGCAAAAGTATTCTCCTATGCCGATGACACAGCTGTTGTGTTTTTTGGCAAGACGTGGTGTGATGTTAAGCGTAGTACAGAAATCGGTATGGTTCATATAGCAAAATGGTTAAATGACAACCTACTCACGCTTAACACGAGCAAAACCAATGTCATTCATTTTAGCATTAGTAATCGCACACTTCCAAACGACACCTTTTACATCAAATTACACGCATGCCATGATGTCAACAACAGAAATTGCGACTGTCCACTTATAAAAAAAGTCGAGCAAACGAGATATCTTGGCGTAGTAGTGGACCAAAGACTGTCTTGGTACCCTCACATAGAGCAAGTCACAAATAGGGTTAGGAAACTAAGCTGGATCTTTAAAACACTTCGTCACGTAGTACCAAAACACGCATCTACAGACAAAGTCCAGAATAGAAATATTCTTAATGAGATATATGTTGCACTAGTGCAGTCTACATTGGCATATTGTATTCCCATTTGGGGTGGTGTGGGGAAAACTAAATTATTAGTCATAGAACGAGCGCAACGTGCATTGATTAAATTAATGTATTTTAAGAAGATGATATTTCCCACGACTACCTTATATCAGATCAGTGATTTGTTATCCGTAAGAAAGCTTTACATAGTCCAAACAGTATTGAAAGTACACAATACAATACCATATGATGTGAATATCCTGACCAGGAGGCGGAAAGATCTTATAGCCCCGGTCCCTACATCTAAATCAAAATTTTACAGTATACAGTATGGCAAACGATCTGCTCAGTTGTACTATAAAATAAATAGAGAGGTTTATATCTACCCTAAACCGTACACAGAATCAAAAGAAATGTTAATGAAATGGATAAAACTTCTCACATATGAGGACACAGAGATATTGCTGCAACAAACAATATAACATTAACACACTTATCCTTGCGTACACACAGGCATACACTTATTCAAACACACACCCACACTCACACACACACACAAACACACACACACACACACACACACGCGCGCGCGCGCGCACACACACACACACACACACACACACGCGCGCGCACACATAAACATACACAAACACACACAAACGTACACACACACCAATTTTTATCACATGCCTTCTTTTTGTTTTTATATTAATAGTTTTGTTATATTAACTGAGTGTATACATAAAGTTGAATTATAATCATGTTGTGGAGGAGCGGAGCCTCCTAATACAGGCATCTCTTGCTTAAAAGGAGGTTCCCATCACTAATTATGTGAAATTGTAACACTGTTGAAGACATTAAATTATTATTATTATTAATTATTATTATATGCTCCCTCTGTCGGCTCTTACGACACCCATGGGATAATATGGGGTGGTGACATTCCGTATTCTTAATCCGTCACCACACGGACACGATTGTTATAAACCCGTATAGGGAATAGTGCGATCTTCATTGTCCATAAAGAACAAAGCTTCATTGTAACACAACATGGCACAGGATTCTACACACTGTTAAACATTGTAGTAGATATAAAGCTATTAAGCGGTAACCTGGTATCAGTCCTCAATAATCTACGACAGCTCAGAATAAAACAACAAATAAAGTAATTGGTATTGACACAAGCTGCAGCTGGCTAGACTAGCAGCTACAGCCAAACATAGGGCTGCAAGTTTGTGTTCAATTTTTTTCATTGGGTAGTTATGAGAATTTCCAATTGGTAATAAAAAAGATTTTTCTAACATTAATTTAATGTGCAGTAGGGCACTACTGGAGTCAGGTTACCGATAATGAAGTAAAGAGTAATTTCTCATATTTTGGAGTAGCAACATTGCAATTTAGAGTTGTTATAACCAGTATATCCTAAAATTTAACTAATAGTTGTCTAAACCTGACGTTTAAACCGACTGTCAAGGAAATTGATGAAAGTCGGGATCGATCGCATAACATTATCTCTAAGGAACAGAGCAACGGACAAGCAATAATTTAATCTCATTCCAGTGGCGGTCGCAGTGAATTCAAACCCGAGGCTCTATGAGTAGCACTCCATTGGACCAACTAGGCTAATTACTAATGACTCATTACCTACATAGGTAATACACAAAGTAACAACAACTTTGAAACTTATAAATCCAAAACAGTTGTGTCGCACACTAACTATAAGCCTTTTTCAAACAACATCTGTGTTCTAAAACTTTTTCTTAACAATCATTAAAAGTATAAAAAAAATTCAGTCTGCAAGGATAATGTTTGGTAAGCCTTTTTAGGGCCCATTTATTTCTAGACCGTAAAGTTTGACAATAATTTTAAGGCGTTGTTTGCGACAGATGTGTTTGAATTAATTTATTACATCAATTTTATAAAAGCATTCGATGTAATTGTTTTGTTTCATATTTGCGTAGTCAGCAGATAAAGAAACACAAAAACCCTTTGTAGATCTTTACAATATTGTCGACTTTTGAAATAAGTGAATACAAGTCAAGCAAAAAAAGTTTTAAGGAGCCAAAATACCAACGTAAGGTTCACTATTTTGCCTATAATACGTCGTTAGTATTTCTACAGAAAAGCTAAATGTTCATAAATTTTCCACCAGCCCTCCACAAAAAAAAACAAAGCGACATCGAAATCTATCGTCCTAGCTTTATCCCGGTTCATCCGGTGCATCCAAGAGCTTCGGCTTGGAACCCAGGAACAACAGCAGATATATTATCATACCAAATACACAACAAACTGCCATACACAAATACCTTTCAGAAAATCAACTAAATTTTTTCTTGGTTGCTTTTTTGTTTATGGTGATCCTTCATTGTTCAGCTCAACGAGGCTTCAAAAAGTTATTGCTCGTATGTAATCCAACCAACGGACCACAAGTGCTCAAGAGCCAACCCTGGTTTTTAACAAAGATGACATCACCCGGTTCCCCTGTCAGCGGCGTACACTCGCGCGCGGCGGACGAGACGACTTAACGAGTTTAATTACTGTCGACGACTGTACACATACACAAACCCACACGTACACATCAGAAAATTGCACATATACAAACACACACATACATACCTACCTACAAATTATATGCGTACACACGCACACATACACACCAGTCACTTGTCCCCACACATACTCTGAAGTAACTTGTGTAGATGTACTCACACACACATATACAGGACTAACTTGTGCAATTTTCTTAGTCCTTGAAACTTTTAGACGGCTTATGTAACGGCGTGTTCATATGGTTATGTTATACTGAATTTGTTGAACAGGTGCCGTATGAGGCTTCGACTAAAGTGGTCGAGCCTCAAAACGGTTTGAATATTATAATTTTGTTGAAATCAAATCAAAATCTACTGAACTTGAAAACTCAAATATCTCACATTTTAGTAAAAGAAAAACGTATTAGCCATAATTCGTTTTTTAAAGGTTTTAAATAGATATACTTGGACAAACGAAATATGAATTTCTCTATGATACCTACTAATAATTTTAGGTTGTCAATAAAGATAAGTAAATATGACAAAAATACTAAAAAAAAACTTAATTTAGTAACATTACTTTGGCATAGTCCATTAAAGAACAGTTTCTATAATAAAGTACTATGCCAAAATTATTTTGAACTGTATACTCTTACTCCAAGTCTTAGCTATCAGTGCCCTCACTTCTTACCCCCACTACTCAGAATTCTAGGTAAAACTGTCTACCGGTTTCCCATTCGAACCTTTCTAAGTTCAAGCAAAATACCGATGAAGCTTATTCCATTCATAAATTGCTTATTTTCTCAACTGCCAAACTCAAATATCTAATCTACATTAAAGATATGTCTGTCACAGACGACGAATTAAATTATCAAATATTTAATTTGATAATTTAATTCGTCGGTGTCATGGCACGGTGCAATTTAATTGGAGACTTGCCAACTGTCAACGTCAAAAATTAAGTGACAGTTCATTGGCAGATAAGATTTGGTTTACTGCTAACAAATATGTCAAAATATTTAAATTTCGAATGAAGTTTTACAAGATAATGTTGGCAATGTTGAGATGTACTCTGGTGTCAATGTGGAGCAGTTCGGTTTGATGGAAGTTTTGAATACATCATGATAATACATTTTTCTTTTTATAAGTGTGTAGAGCTGTTAAAGAGATTCATCGACCACTGTACACAGCAACTACATTGTGATAATTTTTAGTCCCAGTTCAAACATTTTACGGTAATTTACTCCCTACAAGTTTTCAGTTCCTGTACTAGGAATAAATCCTGTGCCGCAGGAGACTTATCAACCATATAATCAACGAACACAATGAACTTATATAGAAAATTATCTGTTAGATCTTTTTTCATAATTCCATAATATACGATCGCCTTAAACGAAGCTATGAGTTTGACGAAATCTCAGAATATTTAACGAATTTGAACGGTCACTTAAAAATAAATAAGCTCAGCGAAGTCGCGCGGTCTCAAGAAAAAATCTATGCATTCGTAATCCCTGCATGGCTTTTCCTTCGTCCTTCGGTATAGTTCATTATTTATACGTAAATTAGAGATATTGAATAAGAGTTCCTAAGGTACTAGAAATTTTAGGATTATATTGTTAGTATTTACAATTACCTATATAAATACCTACGATATCTTTTTAGAGCTTGTTTAATCAAGACGTATTTATGCACTAGATTTGTTTACGCTTTTCGGATGCGTATTCATTGTTGCAATGTCAGGAGAATATGGTGGCACGTATAAAATTAGAACAAAACAACTTAAATTGAAATTATTATTATTATTACATGTAATTAGGCAGGCAATAGAGACAACTGATTATGCCTGTAACTCGCTTTTTACTGGTTTTCATTTGCAGCTAAGTATTTGTCCAGTCGGTTCTTAAATTGGTTTATGTTGTCAGCTGGGTGAAAATCATTTAAAATGACCATTTTGGTTGCAAAATTTGTCCACACCCAATATTTTATGATACAGTCATTTTTACTATGTAAAAACTACCTATTAGTACGCTGATGTATATCATCTAACTGTACAGGGTGGCGCTACCATATGGGCACTTTTTGAACAGAGGCATAGCGTACAACATTCTGAAGCCTTGTACCAAAAATCAATTAAATCGGTGCAGTAGTTTAGCCACAATATCGATTTTAAGTTCAGCAATTTTTGCACATGCTTTGATTCCACACAGCTGATACAAAACGGTCAATGACCCTACATTGTGCGCCCCGACTCGCTACGACGCGACGCATTGACGTCATCCGAAGTTAGGCTCAGCGCAGATAAAACGGAGCGCAGTGGAGTGGATTTTATTAACGCACTTGATAATAACCTTTATTTTTTTTACAATAAAGTGCATAAATGAACCTGACAAAAAACATTCGCGCGTCCTCGAAGATACGCGGGAATTCTCGCGCGGCGTCGAGTCGGCGCCCGCGTCGTAGCGACTCGCAGCGCGCAATGTAGGGTCGTTGACCGTTTTGTATCAGCTCTGTGGAATTCAAAGCAAGTGCAAAAATTGCGGAACTTAAAATCGATATTGTGGCTAAACTACTGCACCGATTTAAATGATTTTTGGTACAAGGCTTCAGAATGTTGTACGCTATGCCTCTGTTCAAAAAGTGCCCCTATGGTAGCACCACCCTGTATAACATACACATTAATATCTGTGGCGCATAATTAATTCATTATATTCCTTTGTTCTCATCAAAGTCGGATAATATCCGTACAAAATAATGTGTCCTCTTCACGGACTGCGTGACAAAAGTTATCTGAATAAATTTATTAGCTACAGTTTTTACTTGTTGATGAACTTTTTGTCAAAACGTTGTTGATGGCCTTTGATTACGGTAAAAAATATTTATGTTTATTATTAATTAATGTTTATAATTTAAATTTTGGGTAGAATATAATGTCCACTATTTTATTCATTTTTGTTATTCATTTTTGTAACGTCCAATTTGGTATTATTTAGAATTTGTAAAATGGTATCACTCAAACTATAACTAGCCAATCACATGCCGGAATCTAATAAGAGTCGGTCATTTTGTCCTCGAGTGAAAATAGTGAATGACGCGTGTTTTCTTTGTCAGCGAGCAAAGTTCCAATTTTATTTTGTCAGTTTTGTTTTGTTTTCAACAACGTGAAAGAGTGAATCCTTATATTATCAAATAAATCAATGAAGTACTTTATTGTTGACATTTATTGAAATGCAAAGTGGTTGTAACTGATTGAGATTTGCGTTTGGCTTAACCTATTTGAAGTTACTTTCAAAGTACAGCGGTTTTTCATTTTTGTTATGATTTTAGTTACGTTACAAAAATGAAATAACAAAAATGAAATAAAGTCGCAATCACATTGCCCATAAAATTGTATTAATAGAGCGTGATTCTAATGTTGCATAAAATATGCGAGTGTATTTTTGTCGTATATCGTATGTCTTTCTGTTTGTTCATATTTAATTAATAAAACAAATGATAAAAAAACACAGTGTTTTATTGCGAAACACCATTATAATACTAAATCAATAAAATAAATAACATTCAGATAATAATGTGTGCTGTAACCGAGCCCTAATATTTCATTTTTGTTATTTTTTGTTACGCGTTTCATTTTTGTTACATTTTCATTTTTGATTCATTTTTGTCACAATGGTCATTTTAAATGATTTTCACCCAGCTGTGATCACATGTTCTGGAAGTTTATTCCACGCTCTGACCACCTCTCTAAATTGTTTACGTTCTTTTCTTACAAGTACATTACGTAAACAAAAACCAAAACAAAACACCAATATAAAAACAACCCAATACGGGTCGCTGTGGCAACCTTTGGAGGAGCCTACATAATAGACGCTTTGTAGTTAAGATAATGATGAGCGAACCATTTATGTATATCCTGTGTACACACAAATTGAGGATATTCCCGTCTGCTTCCTATTTACATGGCGGCCTACACGCGTTCTTTAGTACGAGTATTGTTAAAGTATGTTTCTACGCGTAATTTTTTGCCGAATTGGCAATCGCAGTTCTATAAACTAGTACTTACGAATATTGCTGTTTTATGTAAGCCACTGTTAATGTGCCAAGTATTGCAGGTTCGATACCCATCTGCTGCTAAAGTAAGACAAATATTATTTCACTGTTTATGTTTATAAAGCGACAAAACGAATATCCATATCGCTCGGATATTTTTCTTACGATATTATTTTATTCTTCTCTTCAGATATTCTGTATTACGAATTTTTGCAAACCAACCAATACAACGGCAAAACGTTCTAACTAAACGTAAACCTAAAATAATTTAGGCTATTGAAATCGGTAGCACTACGAGTAGCAATAATACCTCTAGTTATTAAAAGCTAAAGTTGTGTATTTACTGTGTCAGTCAACAATATAAATCTAATTCGGAATATTCCCCGAAATAAAAGTCGCTGTATAAAATATAGCAGATAATTTGTTGCTTATTAACATTACCAAACTTTGTTAAAAATCATCGTGATCATTATTAGTTTGCTTAGTTTGGGACTAGATGGTGTTGTGTGTATGTGGTAGAATATTATATGTATATTATTAGTCTGCCATAGTCCCCTATTTCAGATACCATTACATCGCTATATATTATGTCGACCTGCAATTATATTGATAGAGGTCGACATATTATAATACTTTATAACTGCGTTTATAATATTTGTGCTACCACCGAATACTGATACCGCATATCAGCTGCCGTTCCTCTGATAAAAACAAACAACAATGTTCCTTGTATTATTGTTTTATGAAATCTGTTATCGGGATATTGTTGTTTATACATTTTACGTAACATTATTATGACTGCACGTATGCTGTAGTAGTTTAAGCTGTCGCCTCGCCGGTTGACACTCCACCGCGTGTCGTGGGTTCGATTCCCACACGAGACAACACTTTGTGTGACCACAAATTATTGTTGCTATCTGGGAATTCTGTCTCAGTTGATTGAATGTTTGTAAAGTCCGTATTCCTAGCGATGAAGCCGTTTTAAAAACAATTGTGATGTACTCGGATTCAAGTGCGGGTGCAAAATAATCATAGACTAATAGTCAACTTTATGACATACTAAATTCGAAAAACGTTTCATTTCAAACGATTCAACGACTTCTTATTGGATGGAATTCGTAAAATCATTCTCATTTTCGAAAAAGAAAAACAAGTGTCACTCATACTACTAATTATGACAAAAAAGTTTACGCGTTTAAATAAATAACATGAATAACAAATACTTCTCAAGACGTTTAATCGTAGACATGGCGCTGTCACTCATTATACCGTTATTTAAATTCATTGCAAAACTTTACACCAAATAGAAACTAATTAAAAACACGTGATAGGACTGTGTAAACAATCTTTGTTGCGATCGAAATGAGTTTCAGTGTCGTTAATTTTCTCATTAATGTTCATGGAATGGTCGTTTCGAAGTAAAGAATTTACCTGGAAAATGTTTAACGACTAATATCTCGAAATGAATAAATACTAAGTTGTTAAGCATCTGTAATCAAAACGAGCCAGAATTAAGACAAGGGGACACGAGCAGACAAAGCATCAATAGGTATGATGTTTGTTATTATTTATACTATAGAATATTATAAAGCGTTTATCAGTTACAGTTTCAGCAGCACGGACTACAAGAGACACCAAGCTTCGATGCTAGCGAAATCTCATAGAAAATTAAATATTTAATGAGATGTACACTGCACGATATCATACCGATATCGAAAAAATTAAGACTTTTATATGCTCAAAGAGAAGTAATAAGAGAAAGAGATCTTAGACAAAACCACAATTATGGTACAAAACCAACAAGAAGAAAATCTATCAGTATAATATATCCGAGAATCAATATAACGCCCACGTCTTATAATCAAGAATCGTATATAATACACCTCTCCACAAAAAATTGTCTTACTTTAATAGCGGTTGGGTAAAGAACCTGCAATAGGTACTTGGCATATTGACAGTGGCTTATAAAAACTGCGATATTCGTACTAGTTGATACAATTTCCAACATTTACGCGTAAAAAATATAAACATACCTTAACAATACTCGTTCTGAAGAACGCGAGTAGGACGCTATGTAAATACGAAGTAAACGGGAATATCCTCAATTTGAGTGTACACAGGATATACATAAATGGTTCGCTCATCATTATCTTAACTACAAAGCGTCTATTACGTAGGCGCATCCAAATTAATCAAGAATCAGAACGCACTATTTGCACTAAAAGTTGAGCACAACTTTCAATTAATGAAATACACACACATTAACGTTCCAATAACAAAAGTTGCTAAGAACAAAGGGTTACAAAGAATTCCTATTACCCAAGCCAAACACGTTGCTTCTACTTGCTACGGAATAAGTGTCTAAACACACTATGCCGAAGTTACGCGGCCGAAGTTCATCATGCCTGCAATGCTATTTGAATTACTGAACGAAATTACGTTACGTTATAGCGTACAGCGTAACTTCAGTCGGGCGTAAGTTCAGTGGCAACTTTTCTGGTAGTAGAGCGTGGTTCATAGCACGAGCGTAAGTTCGGCACTTATGGTGTGTCATATCAGCCGAATACATCGGAACGTAAAATCGGCCGCGGAACTTCGGTCGCGGAACTTCGGCATAGTGTGTTTAGACAATAACACGGCTGTTTGGCGTGATTCATTTTACGAGTTCCAGTTATTTACTGAAAAATAGTGAACGAAAATAACCCAGTTAGACTAAACTATTGCTTTGACTTGTTTGAATACCAACGCCCTGTTTTAGAAGCATTTTTTAACTTTAAATACATGGAGTACGAACACGGCATATGTAGTTCAATGGTATGGCAAGGCTAACAGTTTTCGCAGATAGTTCTTGCAACATAGACACTATTTGGGCTATAACTGATGCAATTAATCATAGGTTGCTGTATGAAGGTACCGTATCCCTGAACTCAACAGCTTGTGAAAGGGACTAACGGCCGTCTTGGCTTCAAAAGTAAAAAACCTATTTAGGAGATAAACTAGATAAATCTAAGGTTGGATGCGTTCTTTTGTAGCACAAAGTATATATTTTATTTTTGGCTAGGTTGAATTCAACTTTAGGAACCATTTTTTTTAATGTCCCAAATTCTATAGAGGAAGAAAAATGAAAGGATACTTCAGCACATTATGGTAATGTGTCAGACAAAGGCTTGGGATATTTATTGCTTGTACTTTAGATCAAAGATTGTAGTTTATAACCGATATATCAAACTTTATATTTATATTATTATTTTGAACGTATTAGGAATAAACAAATGCCGTAAATAAGTAAAATAGAGAATCTATTTCTAGCCACTGGACGTGCCAAAGTCCGTGCTCCTACGGTGAATTGCATTAAAAAGGTGATAGTATCGAAAACAAAGTTTAGTATCAGATAAAAAAAACACAACCTATAAAGACATTTCAATGATTCTAACACTTTCACCTCGAACCTATTACAACCTCCTAAAACTTTTTCTAACGTCAAATTTGAAATTAGAAACTGCAGCGCGGGAACGTTGTGTGTCACAGTAAAATGGCGTCGGTTTTCCATCACATTTTTTTATGTTTTTTTATGTTTTGGAAAACGTCCAAGCATTTTAATGGAGAGATTTGCGTGAACCATGAGCGTGACGAGTGCGTGTCGCTACGCATCGATGCCGTAATATAAACGTATAATTACTGTTTACCACGTAGACAATGTATTATGCGAAATGAGGTTGATATCACAACAAATTAACCTCATTCATCGTGTTAATGAAACTGCATAACAAAGGTGCGAAATGGCGTTATGTCGATTTGTTTTTATTTTTGTTGATCAAAAGCTATAGGTATAGAACTGCCGATTACAATACAAAGGCTCAAGTGTAGTGCCCAGATTAAACAAATTTAATAAGGAAATTAATGGTTCAATAATTTTGAGTGGCCAAAAAGCATCGAAGTAATAAAATTTTAGGTTGATAATATTTCTGTAACGAAAAGCTTTACAAATATCAGCTGAAAATAATTCCTAAATAAACGAATACTCAAAGACATCAACTAAGTAGACGACTTGTTATTAATCTTTTATGTAGCGTGCTCTAATTATGAATATAGAAAAATGCATTTGCCCGTTATGAATACCAACAAATACATCAATGACATCTCTATAATTATAAGATATTCAAGATACTAATCTGAATGAATCTTATCACTTATACATCGATAGTTACCATGGCAATCGATAATCGTGCCATTCAGCGATTAGATATCGACATAGAGTTTCATTGATTTTCGAACATCGTGCCTAGTCTCAATGAGTAAAGTCCATATATATTCGAAAGCTAGCCATTCATACGATGCGTGAAAGAAAAATAAAATGGCGCGAAAAGAAGTGAATTGGTTTCTATTGCTTTTCAAAAAAGACAAGGCTATTTTGAAATACCTAAATTTGAATTTGGAATTCCTAATCAAACGTCAGATATTTGAGATCAAAATCTAAATGGCCAGTTCGATAAACTACTAATTTCATAGTATATAAGGGCCAAATATGTATAAATTAGTGTCACGGGACAGGGAAAGGGACAATATCTCTCAAGGACTCACACACAAACGGATATCCTTGAATGTGCTACGACTAAGCCTTCATTCTAGCCGATCGAGCATAAAGTCTGACTTATACCTACGGTTTCAGAGTTAATTATAACCCAAATTAATCATTAGTTTTTTTTATGACTCAGTAAACGTCGCGACTGCCTAATATAAAGGTCACTAACCCTTTGTCTACCATAGAGTTGTCTACGAACATAAAATAAACTATTAGTCATCCATTTTTACAATCACATCACGCATATTTGCGCAGTGTTTACCCGGGTCCATAACATGTTGTCCAGTTTACCTGACCGGAAAATTGAATCGGGGTAAACTATCCTACTACTTCTTACTACTGTTATTAATGGGACAGTTGGTAAGGATGGATGAATGTTTGTAGGCCTTGTACGCAAAAACTATTGAACGGACTCTGATGACCCTTTGCAGAGATATAGCTAAGACCGTCAGAACAGTAGCAGCACACAGGCATACCACCATTGTCATTGTAACCGACACCTATGCGGGCAGAGCCAAGAAGAGCTAGTTTACCATTAATGTAAAAATAAACTTTTTCAGACCTCACTCACGCTTTAAAATTGAGCCTAATAAGTTCTAAGAATATCGGTCAAACAACCTTAATAAAAACGTTAAAGTTATAAGTACTTATTTATCGTAACAGGCTTATTGAATTAATATACAAGGAAAATTGTTATCCGAATAGGCAGCTCTACATTTATTTATAAGCAAAAATAGGTAGGTACCTTTTTTATTAATGAACCAAAGTCTACGATAAAATTTCAGTATAAATTGCCAAAACATAATTTTATTTGATCTAAATGTTATGTTATGTTATATTAAATATTTTTGCAGGTAGGTACTATACTAGGTCTATCTATATTAGGTCAAACTGCTGATTATAATAAAGCTTATCTCTAGGTATTTAACAGATTAGGTTATCAAGCAACAATATTCGAAAAAATAACTTTATAAAAAATATGAATACTGAGTTTTCAGTAGTAGGTACCTACTATAAGCCTACCTAGCCTAATATAAGCTTTTCTATTCAATAACTAGTTGCGTAGATACCTATTTTGTTTTCAATGTTAAATGACTGTAGAGTTCATTATAAGGACATCGTTAACTATTTCTTAGTTTATCAAGTACCTACGCCAAATGATGTGTTCATATTTACAAATGTTCCTATTTAAATAATTATTATTCCTATTTTTGCTCGACAAAATTCCAGTAAATCTACTGATATGAGTTTATAACAATAAAGCCACAAGTTTCCTGTTGCGCTCTACATAGTACACAGGAGTAATTTAAAAAATATTAAATAATTAACATAAGTACAAAAATAGTAATAAATTTTGTACGACAAGCAAGTCCTTGACATGCCTAACCAATATCCCTCACGAGCTTACCACGCTTTATAACCGAAAACTTCACATCAAACACTGAAAATATTATAAAAACAAATAATCCACATCTAATATTCACGTTTTAATTAAAACCTTCTTATTCAATAACACAGAAAAAAGTATTAACTCACTTTGGCAGAAAACACGTGTTTCCTTCGGACACGAGAAATGACAATTTCGTATACTTCGAATACCGAACGCTTCGAACGCACTCGACGACGACCCAAGAACGAATATTCTATTTACTAACGCGAGCGTCTGATCACTGAAGTGATGTGGAGAAGCCCTTTAGTTGACGGTGAAAATAATAACAACATTCATCAATCAAAACTCAACTTTATTACTTCAAAGTTAGAGTCAAAAGTTGATATGAAACTTTTGTATGTAAATAATCATACTGTAACTGACGTGCATGTTGCTGTCTCGCTTTTGCTTAGGCTGTGATGTTTGTATGAAAGGGAGAGTGAGAATGAAGAATACGCGCATGTGCACATTTCCCCACGAATACTATCGTCAAAATGCTTCAAGAAGTTTTTATGGGGGAGCGTTTATTGTTATCGACAAGTTTTGTGCTACACTACGATATTTTATGGGGTATCTACTTTATAGCGAGATTGGCAAGGCTATAGGAAGTTTTCCGACGTGATTTATGTAATATTTGTTGTCATAAATACTTTTTATGAAAGTTTGCTAGACATGAAATACCTAGTAACTAAAGTAAGTTACGATCTAACTAGGAATTTACTGCGTACACAATTTTCTATTTTCGTAGAACGTAGACGTAGAGCGGCGTAAGAATCAACATCGCAGCATTATGAAATATTTCTTTGTTTTATTTGAAAGTAAAGTTTAGTTTAAAACTTCAAGTAGGTACGCTGAATTACAGTTTTAGTAGAGTTACTTCTATTAGAGGAATTCAGAAGTTATCAATCTCAATAAATAATATATCAGAATTATACAAAGTGGTTTAATACTTATATTTTTAACTCATTGATATTATATCAAACAATCTTAAACTAATACATAAAGCTGAAGAGTTTGTTTGTTTGATTGAACGCGCTAATCTCAGGAACTACTGGTCCGCTTTGAAAAATTATTTCAGTGTTAGATAGCCCATTAATCGAGGAAAGCTATAGGCTAAATAACATCACGCTATGAGTGACGGGAGCAGAGCAGTAGCCTTAAATAGCGCGGGTATAACCGCGGGCATCATCTAGTATTTTATATACGGCATGGGATGCAATTGAGATAGAGATTCGTTTAGTACACAAAACCACGTCTTTAATGACAATGACAATAAACTACTTAATATTTCTTTTTTTTTGGTTTGATTAGGCTCTACATTCAGAAACTCTGTGCGCACATAATATTATTGTATTTTTTTTATTTACTCTGACCAGCATTGTCCAGTACAAGCTGAATAAAAACTATTGTTCAAAAACTTACCAACACACAAAGGCACAGTATCATTCCATCTGTTATCGTCGTAGCACCATATTAGTCGCGCCCTCTCTCGTGTGTCGATGAAAACAAACTTCACGTTGCACATGTAGTGTGCCACGTCTTCGTTGCGGTACACCAAGTACCCATTAGATGGCGCTTGTGGAGTTACACAGCCAATACCTGCAGGGTTGAGAAAAAGATGGCGTTGTTATTCATTATAGTTACCGAACATCAAATATAGATGGTGCTACAACATATTACGTTTTGTGTTAGTCTTTTGTATTGCTCATAGATGGCGTTGAGTGAATTTTTATTTTGCGTGTTTTGTATGAGTAGAAATATCAGCGAGTAACAAGGCAATAACAGACATACTAATGTATTTTTCTGCTTCTGGGTTTTTTTGCCCAATGGAAATGGTAGCGTTAAAAGAGGACTGCAAATGTGAAGTTATGGCTACAGACAGACCACGGATAGTACCGAGACTTGTAATATTACAAATATAATTATGTGGTATGTATTCCAAACTTTGAACATAAGTTCTCTTGTAGTTATTACATTTATATTTTAGATTGTATTCTGGCATCAAAAACACGTAAGCCAATATTATTTTAACTTGGGAGGTCCTAGGTGGCCGCTTTGCTCACCACCCCCTAAAGCCTATGGTGACACAGAGTGCACCAATAACGTCAGCGATGACCTTCTATTTTTCTATAATTTACACCAGACTTGTCAGCTTATTTACTGCACGTAGTGTAGTGACACCTTTGCATAATGTTTCCTATTACCTGCAATGGTAAGTAACACAGTTTTAAATCGACTAGTAGGTACGAGCGAATTTACGTCTTTCATAGTTAAAATTCTAAATAATCTGTACCTCGGAGAGTACGCTAAGCCGTCGGTCCCGACTGTCATGAAGATCTTTATTGTTAGTCGTTGTAGGCAGTCAGTTCTTATAAATGAACTGACACTAGTGAAGGGGAAGACCTAGGCGGACGTTCTCTGACCAGCAGGTCGATTCAGAATGTCACGATAACTCAGTTTTCGTACGATTCGGTTTCATATCGTACGATTACTTCAGTTTGTTATTCAGAACAACCGTTTCGAATGTTAAAATCACGTCAAAGATATCGAATCTAATGTGACGTCATAACGCCCGATAACTAGATACTTATCGTAAGTCAATGCTATTCAGAATGCTTCGATAACGCAGGTTGACAGCAAAATTCGATAATTGTTGTGGAAACATAATCGACAGCTACATAGCATCAGATTGTTATTCGAACTATTTTTTTTACCTATAATTATATTTATAAATGAATTGAATGAAAATCAAATAGGTAGGTACTTAATTTCCCGCCATTTTAGAATGAGTGGTATCGTGGTAGGATCATTTCGCCTGTTCGCGTCCATTTAGTGCAGTTGGCAAGTTTGAAGGAGAAAATAAAAATGTTCCAGCAAATTGATTCAATGAAAAATGTATGTAATGCGTTCATTATATCGTCTATTTTAATAATAACTTTCAGTTTTGTTCGAAGCTTGTTGTGTTTTTTTTTATAATAGACAAACTTCAAAATATGGCATTTTACCCAGTTTGCGTCCAAAAAATCCAAATTGCGTCCACCTGTGGACCAGTTTGCGTCCACCAGCTTAGTCTTAACAATATCAGCCTTATATTCCTTCATATAAGGGTGATATTAGACAATCTAAAGAAAGATTGGCTTTTAGCAATTTCTACATTTAAGATTAAAGTTATAAAAAAATCTACATTATTATCATTATTAAATCACTTTAAAGAAACTATAAATAACTATTTATTGTTCTCAACATCGATGGACCTTAAAATCAAAGATAAAATAATAACGATACATGTTGTCCAATATTGTGGTCTTCGGAATAGCATTATTTTTACATAATTATGTACATATTTGTCTTATCGATTTCTTCTTCTCACGAATATCACAAAACGCTTTCTTTATTTAATCATCTTTTGTATTTTTTTTCCTTCTTCTTTCTTGTCTTCTAAGAACTCATCTTGAATAGAAAAAATATGGAATAAAAGAAATTAAATGTAATAATTCAATTTTAAACTCAGTCTTAACCAAAAATGCATTTTAAATTATAAAAATATATATACCTATATAGAATGTATTTAAGCGATTATTTCTATTTCATGAAAATATGGACGCAATTTGCTATAATATTATCCCTTGCAGGTATAGTTTGCGTCCACTTGTGATCGATTATTATATCGATTGTATCTTTTATTACAATCATAATAATGTGGACGCAAATTGGTCATTACAATTGCATACTATTAATGTTAAAATAAACAAAATCCCAATTTCTCTCTCATATTTTAATCACATAAAAATAAGCAACTAAAGAAATCATAAATAGACGAGTTCGCGTCCATTGTGGACGCAAAGTGGAAGTTTTATAAATTCGGTGTTGTAATTCGCGTCCACCTTATTTTAATTGTTAACTATAAAAAAAATCAAGCTAATTCATACTATTTGTCTTTTCATTATTATTGTCTAGAAACAGCTATGTATCCTAAAATTCACATAAAACAATAAAATACTTACCGTCAAACACGCCGCTGCACACTATTTTTTTATTTATATCCCGCGCATCTGCACTCTTTTGTTGAACAACCAAGATTAACTAATTTTTTTAAACAGGATAAGCTGGGCGCACGGAACTTTTGTCTATTTGTGCGTGTCTCTTAAGCCGTATACAGACTTTGCGAGGCATGCGCTGCGCACGGCGCACAGCGCATGCCTCGCAAGGTGTGTACCTTTATATTCGTGGCGAGGCATGTGCTACGCACGTGCGAGGGCGAGCCAACGAATGTCGGCAAATGCTACAAGATCAAAGTGCCTCAGTGCGAGCATTACATTAGTTGTGGACGGTGCCGCGCATGCCCGTTCGAGCTGTGCGCCGCGTACAATATTCACGTACGCCTCGACTGCGAAAATGAAACTGCGTTTGTTCGGGCCATACAGCGCGCAGCGCATGCTCGGGCCGATCCAACCCACACAGCAGCAGTCAAGATGGCACTTTTGCATCGCGTGCGCGTATCTGCTGCTGCTTTTATAATATATTTTATTTTCTCGAGATTTTTCCTTCTATAAGATCCTAGAAGATATTTTTTTTTCAGCTCAGCGACGGTTACATTACTTCATTCGCAATTAAATGCCATATATGTCTTCTCTTTTGTTTTTATTATAATAATAATGATGTTTTGGATAATCGGTTATTTTCGTATAATTCAAATTTTTCGTTCATAATGCGTGCAAACATCACAGCGATGCGGACACAACCGTCCAAACGCAACGCACTGCTCGCAATGAGCCAGCGCACACGCGCGGCTCGCACGCACGCGTCTGTACGTAGCACATGCCTCGCAGCAAACATGAAGACAGAGAAACGAGGCGTTTGCTTCGTACGCGATGGCTCGACCCGAGCATATGTTGGTATAATTTTTCAACACGCACGCCTCAAACAGAGGCATTCGTTGTGCGCCGTTCGTAGCGCATGCCTCGCAAAGTCTGTATCCACCTTTATACGTAGAGGTATTGGCGATACTGACTTTTCATTTTATTAGTGTGTTAGTATACTTATTTACGAGCATTTTTAAAGGGAGGTCCGCAAAATGGACGCGAATAGGGGGATGGACGCGAACAGGCGAAATGACCCTATATAGAAAATTATCCTTTTTCGGTATCAACACCAATATTTATGTATTATACCCAGGACTTAGTCCGAACTTTGATATAGGACACTAAAAATTATTTAAGTGGGGGCAGTAAATGTACTAGCATTCATGCAGAAATAAAGGTACCTAAGCTCAAATACCTATACTTTTAATTAATTGGGCCTATTTCACCAACCATAAGTACCTACTGTCGAGTAGGCTACTCGCCATGTAATGTAAAGATTGTACTTAAAGGCACCAAAGTTTGAAAGGCACCCGTAACTTCATTTGTTTATTTCACGACATTCGCGTTTCAGTAGCACTACTTACTTACTTTCCAAGACATCTGCCAAAAAAGCCAAATTACCTAGTGTGTTTACAAGTTTACTTCTATAGTTGGTGCCACGAGAAGGTAGACTTTTTGTAAACAAACATTCAGGGCTTCACAACCTTTTTTCAAACAGTTGTGTTTTAGATTTTATACTTTTTGAACAGTCTTTCTTTTTCAATGCTTAATTATGCCGCTATGTTTTTTTTATAAATGTTTTTAAATTTATATTGTTAAATTTTACTGAAATAAAAATATTTGATTTTGTGTTTGAATGGTTGAATGTTCATAAATTTGCCGATTTATTTGTCGTTTTACACTTAATTTATTCTGTAAACTGAGGAAAATATGGTACCATGTGTGTTAATGATAGAGTACATACATGTTACTCTATTATTGACACGATTTTTTAAATCATAGACAATAAATCATTTGCTCAAAGTAGCTCAAAGTAACCTATATCTACTAAAATATTAAATTATTGACCAACCATGAATAATATTACAGATAACTAGCTAGTAGATTGCATAAAAATTTCTAGGCATGGAGATTTTACTTTGTCTGTAAATGAAATCGTCAGAATGAACTTTAACAAAATGCATTAAAAGTTACGGTAGTCTGAAAACGCAATTTCTTTTTTAGGTATAAATAATTTTCTGCCATCTGCTAATTCCGCACCCGTTTTTTCGAGATGCCGGCAGCGGGAAGAGCGTTGCGATCCTATAAACTTGTATTTGACTTTCCATACCCCTTCTTGATAACTAAAAAAATAATTTTGTCCTCTAATAAATGCATGTTAAGCCCAAGAATGTAACATTTCAATGAACTAACGCCAAATGTTGACATTCTAGGCGTCAGTACCTCAAGACATTAAAAGATCCTGTTGACAGCGCATAATATCGATAAAAACCTGATCCATTGACATATTAGTTTCCAATGACACGTATCTATGTACCGTTGCGCTCATTGGATTTGACATTATTAGTTTTTGACAGAACTATCGCTAAGTCACTTAGTAGAAATTCTTTGTTTACAAAAAGTCTATGTTCTCGTGGCACGGACTATAGTTGAGAAAGTTGACCGTTGTCATTTTGATAGATGGACTCACAGATATAACTGTAGTCTTAGGATGGACTGTCATTTTGTGTAGCTAGTAACTTCGTCAAATAACATAGGTAAACTTATTACGATTAGCACAGATGTGAGTGTGACGATTAGGTACTCTATATAATTTATCAATAAAAATGTTCACTTGATTGAAGATGTTGTAATCTTATGACGCAGCGATAACCTACCATACCTACCTAGAATTCGTGAAAGTATTACCTACATTCCGTGTTGATTATTAGGTTTTATTTTACTGACCTAGGTGAAACATTCTTTTTCTGCCAGATTTCGTGTAGGTACATATCGAAATAAGTGCTTAACTTTATAAAACATAAAATAAGCCCTATATCGCAAAGACGAGTGGTATTATTTTCATATTCAAGTGATTTTACTAATACAACCTATTAAATCTACTGAACATCTAAACAAGAGGTTACACCGATTCATTAGTACCTAACTGTAACGACAATAATGAAGTAAGTAGGTAGGTACTTCATTATTGTAGTTCACCTAATAACAATATTTATTTTAGGTAGGTACCTATCAAGCAGTTTACACAGTAACAAGTTTAGTACTTACGCTTAGGTATCTCGCTAAGTACCTAGGTACTGCATCCCACTTAAGTGCGGCTGATTTATGTGGTGAGTGTGGTGACAGTCCACCAATGGCATGCTGTATTGTTATGAAAGTTACTACGGCTATTGCTCAACTACACTTAGTTATGTTACAATATAGTCGCCTGGTGCATGGTATTTCTAAACATTATCATGACAAGGACACAACATGTTAATTTATACCTACCTGCTTAGTAGGTACAATATTATAATGAAAGTAAAACTTAATTATTTCAGGTGATTCAGCAGATAATATTCAATAATTCACTTTTGAAACAATGACTTGGAACTGGTCAATTTAGAGATGGCTTACTTCTTGGTGATAGCGGATATGAGTGAAGCAATATCTTTCGACACCCTTTCTGAACCCATCATCCCTCACAGAAAACTTAATGATACACATAATAGGAATAGGGAATATAGTTGAAAGATGATTTGCTGTGTGCAAGAATAGATTACCTGTACTTAGACAACAGGTGACATTAAAATTAACTTGTGTGCAAGCTATAATAGTTGCCTGCATTGTCCTACATTACATTGCAGTCAATAACAATAACAGAAACAAAATAAACATTTATTCATTTAATATTAAATGTTTTTTTATTTTGTATTATGTTCTTCTTCCTTCCACTTGCACTTCTTTTTTCGCATTAATTTTCTTCAAACTCCCATACCTTGTAGTGATTCACTTGGTACATTCGCTGCAAAGAAAACAAAAGTGAAATTAATTTGAAAAATTGTACACTTGGGACCCTAAGTTCTTGGTGGAAACCCTATGCACCTTGCAGGTGAGGTTGGCTTGGGACACTAAGTTCTTGGAGTATGCTGCCGTGCTAACAAAAAGGGCACAACTAACATTTTTTTCACAATTGAGTTACCTATATACATATTCGGAATCAGGAAAAAAAGGTATATTTGCCTAATTTTTTTTTGTATTTTAGCAACAAAATTAACAGAGATAACATAAGCTTAAAAGGCACAACTGCGAGAATGTTTAAGACTTTTTATAGAAAAAGGTCATATTGTGAGATATTACTATATATTAGCAGTATTGTTTCCTAGCTGTACTGCTTTATTTAACTATTTAAATCATTTTAATATAATGAGCTAGAATGGAAAGGCACAATTGCATAAATATGGCTTTTCATTGCAATATTTAACTTCTTTTCCCCCAAAATGTTAGAATGGAAAGTCACATTTGGTTAATTATGCCTTTTATACGTAACATTAATGTTTTTTTATTATATTTTTTAAGTTAGGTTGAAAGGGAAAATGTAGATTATTGAATAAATACAGTTATAAAAAATTAGTAAATCGTCTTATAGAATTCATGTAGAGATGTTACTATTTCCATTCATACATTTTCAATAACTACAATACTGTACCTAATTTATTTTTGACAAAAACTAAGAAATATTTTAAACTCGACTTTCTCCTGATTTGCAAAATGTTAGTTGTGCCCCTTTAAATTATGGCGGCAGTATGGTTCTGCAATAAAGGTTTGTGTCCTACTATGGGTCTCTTTTATATAATTATGTATAAATCTTTAAACTTACCTTGACTTTCTTGAGCTGGCAGTTCATCAGAGTCAACAACACTTTCCATGTCCACATTATCTAGTGGAGGTGCTGTTTTCATGCCACCTCCGGTACGACACTGACGATACAGCTGCTAAGTGCTAACGTATTGCAGTCTTGGTCGACCTGAATGTTCCTCCAGACCGATCATTCATTTTATATGCTTTCCCAAGCGGCTTCTGTCTTCTTCCACGTTATATTATCATCACTTTAATTGTTTACTAAACACGTTTTGTTACTGTCATATATGGAGGAGTTTGCACTTCAATCTCTTTTAACTTTATCCATATTAGTTTATAGGTAAATAAAGTAACCACTTAAAAATTAGACGCTTACCGAATCAAACACAAAAATACAATTTGACAAAAAGTACAAAAACTTCTTCCCTCTTTTTATTGGTTAGTGTTTACGAAGTAAGTATTGTTCATAGGTTGCATCATAGATTAAACAGTTGCATTCAATGACATGAATGGTACATAGTTGTTTATTTTAATTTATATAAATATAAATATTTTTATTGTAATGTTGATGTCATATAAATTGCTTTAATTTTAATCTAGATTATCAAAATAGTCCTCCACAAAGCTAATTATATTTGAATAATTTGTACTTTCGTGTGTACATTTATCTATACAAGCATACTCAGTAAACGCACCATATTGTGTTATCGAAATCAAATTGACTTATCGAAAATCCAACCGAATCCGAAGTCGAATAATTCTGAATAACATTGACAAAGCGCATTAGATTGGATTACGGTACCGATGACATACGATTCGATTAGTTGTCGTGAGATTCTGAATAGGCCTGCAGATTGGAGACATCCTAAAAACAGAACAGGTTAGAAGTACCCTGAACAGTATGATGATAATAGTAAAGATACAAAATAATCCTCACTTTTATAATATAACAGTACTCCTCTTTTGCCGAGTTCTAACCGGGATAATCCAAAGGGATAGCGATATTCCATGGTTTAGACTAGTCTAAACCATGGAATATCGCTATCCCTTTGGATTGTGGAGTTCAGACCGGCAGCCGCTCTGTGGAAAAGCTAATATTCAGTTAAATCCGGTTAGATTAAAAAGCGTATCCCGGATTCTAACTGGGATAACGCTAGGAGGATGATGACGGTAGGGAAAATACAAATTCATTCTAACTTTTATAACATAACAGTACCTACTCTTTTCTCGCCGAGTTCTAATTGGGATAATGCTAGGAGTATGATGATCAATACATACATACATAGACTCATGCCTATTTCCCGGAGGGGTAGGCAGAGACTACGGAACGCCATTTGCAACCTTCTCCTCCTCTCTATCCTGACCATTCAATTCATCCAAAACGTGTCCAAAAAGGTCCTTCGCACCTGCGCTTATGTATGGTAGTGAAAGTTGGGTATGGCAAAAGAGTCATGAAAGTAGAATAAATGCTGTAGAAATGAAAGCACTGAGAAGTATGTGTGGTATGTTTTTGACTGACAGAGTAAAGAATTGTGTGATAAGAGACTGTTGTGTGGTAAAAGAAGATGTAGTGACAAGCATCGAGAAAGGGATGCTAAGGTGGTTTGGGCACGTGGATAGGATGGATTGACTGACGAACGAAAGATTGACCAAGCAGATATACAAGGCAAGTGTGAATGGAACAGGCCGAAGGGGAAGACCTAGGCGGACGTTCTCTGACCAGATTGGAGACATCCTAAAAACAGAACAGGTTAGAAGTACCCTGAACAGTATGATGATAATAGTAAAGATACAAAATAATCCTCACTTTTATAATATAACAGTAGTACTCCTCTTTTGCCGAGTTCTAACCGGGATAACGCTAGGAGAATGGTGATGATAGTAAAGATACAAAATAATTCTCACTTTTATAATGTAACAGCACTCCCCTTTTGGGGTAGGCTCCTTTCGACCTGGCCTCAACAGCAACATCGATGACGTTGGTGACGGATGTCAAACGGAGCGGTAGTTCCACTTGCTCGCATGACGTCAGCAGAGAGTCTCCATTCAAGTCTTGGACCTTCACGAAGTCCGTGCAGGTGTTCTCAAAAGGACCTATACCTGTGAAAACGAAGAAGGGATTGTTTAGTTGTAGATAATTGTAGTTGCTGTTTTCTTTAGAGATTGTTGTTGCTTGGACAGAGGACAGAGTTGATTGTACGCAAGGTGATGATGTAGATTCAATCAAAATTTGTATTTCAATTGAAATCAATGTCACAATGTTGAGCATAGTGAGTAAGTAGGTAATAAGTATTGTATGTGTGATCCTCGCAAAGAAAAGGTAAGAATATTGCGAGTGCGAGTAGCAGAGAGTATAGATTTACTCATTGTCTGATCCAACAGTAAAGCTCCTGTATTAGTAGTATCTATAGGTCATGGTATCCATCGCGGTCATAGTTCGAGTTTAGCCACATAGCATTTCACTTCGAATCGATTGACTTTCTGCGCACTGATTTGTTCGCTTCGGAATTCAAACAATCTGACATTGAAGCGGACTAATCCGTGCGCCGAACGCCGATCGAATCGAGTTGAGACATTAGCTAAACTCGTACTACCCTCTGTTAGACAGCCGTATGAATGTTCACCCTCATTACAAAAATCATACTAATTAGGCACATTTATAATCCCGTGTTACTAAAGGCATCATTATCTAGGGTTATTTTTCAGGGTGGGCCAAGGTCTTCAAAATCCAAAAATGTGAAATTTCTTTGGTGCCTACCTTAAAATTTGGAATCGGTAACCAATCTGGGGCGGCACTAGACCATACTGGCGTGAACACGGACCACCCAGCCACCCTGCTTTATGCGTGTTACCTTTTTGAATTATAACATATAATAACGAACAGATGTTTGTACTTTATCATATCATAAAGATTATTTTAAATATGGAACCCACATTATCATGTAAAGTGATGTTTGGTGTGTAGCCATTTTGTTAGATTTATTATGTTGCTTGGTGTGTAACTGTGTAGCAATTAGTGGTCACATCTAGTTACATTACTTTAGATCCGTGTTTGCTCGGTTGATGAGCGCTTAGTGACGAGTTTAAAATTAGTTTACCCACATTTTATAATAATACCATATACCTATGTATGTAACTTATTTAAAAGTTTCGATTTAATAGATTTAATAGTTTTGTACTGTGTAATGTTTTGTGTTTAAAAAATATATATTGTGTTTTCTCTGTGCGCTTGTAATATTTATAAGGATATTTTTGTTTCTCGGTAAGTGGATTATGTTTTGTAATTCTTTAGAGAAATAAAGTTCTTAAACCACAATATTTTGACGGGTAGACGAGTCATACTCACTTCTCAAGCTAACATCCATGAGCGTGACCCTGATCTTCTGCTCCGGGTTGACCTTGAGCCGCCAGCGGCACTCGTCCCCCACGTAGAAGTGCGGGTACCCCGGGGTACGGATGTACCCCTCACTGTCTGACCCCACCTCTGCGATCGACACCTCGCGGTTGCAGTAGTGGACTGACAGCGTGTCTGGAAAAAGAAAATTAAATAAATTAATACATATATTTTGTCGCTCGTATGAACAAATTTGCACATAATAATTCACAGTTAAATATTATTTTAATAAATTTAAATGAAATTGTATATTTGGGTGTTCATAATTCTGTCCGTTAGTTGTATATTTGGAAAGTCCCTGTTGTCTGTGTTTAATTAAAAAATAAATTAGGTCGATGGGTATATCCATCAATCCTGCCTTTTCCCATGTGTACCGTAATTGTACATTACGGTGCCTATAAACACTCTTTTATGGATAGTTGTACAGATTATATAAAACACGCATGTAATAATTCAGCTTTAAATAATCTCATTACTCCCACAAAATACCTAGTCAAATATATTAAGTAGTATAAGTACATACAACACAGTAAACTACAAAAACATTTGGACTACCGGTAGTTTTACTGCGCGGCGGTTTTATGCGTCTCTCATTAATAATAATGATTTATTAACAACTATCTGGGGATGTCTTGCTTAGCACTAATGGAAAATAAACCATGAAAGAGAATCTTAATTATGTCATTAAAACATAGAGCTACTCCTTTTTGAACGAGTGCGATTCGAAGCAACGCAATCGAATTTGCAACGCATTTCATGTCATACGTCATATTCAAGTTTGCTTACGGTGATATTATGTACCTTTTTTTGTATTTTTGTATACATATGTATAATGACTATACAGAGCGGCGATAGCCGAGTGAAAAGACCGACGGACTGCACGCAGAAGGTCTCGGGTTCGATTCCACGGCACGCACCAATGAGTTTGTGAAGTTATATTAATTGAAAGTATTAAATTGGTAATAATCGCTTGCTTTTCGGTGAAGGAAAACATCGTGAGGAAATCTGCATGTCTGAGAGTTCTCCAACCCGCACTTGGCCAGCATGGTGTACTAAGGCCTTACCCTTCTCATAGTGAGATGAGGCCCATGCCCAGCAGTGGGTCAGTATAAAGGGACGATGATGATAATCACTATACATGATATATAACTAACTGTATATGTATGATCAGTATGTTTGATTGTGACAGCAAAAAAATATGTTTCATTTCTTTTTATATTGTTCTCATATATTATACAAGAGGATGCCCGCAGCTACGCTCGCTCATTATTTTTTATCTAACTGTTTTTCCCGATCCCGCAGGAATTTCGGGAAATCCCTTCTTAGTGAACCCCTACGGGCTCCAAGATACATAAGTACATGTAACATTTCAGCTTCTAACACCCGGCCCACCACTAATTTTAAAGTTGGCGAACCATTTTATTTTATCCTGGATGGACAGACACGCGAGTAATCCTATTATAGGATAACTCTTGTCCGTCCATCCCTCTGTCCCAGCCAATTAGCTCCGCAGCTACTGGACGAATGAGATGCAATTAGGTGCTCACGTAAAAATTTAATTTTGAGTCAAGGTTGACGTTAGAGCTTTATGTTCCTGACTGTTTGTTTGTGCTAATAACGGCTTGTTATTAGCACAAAAAACAGTCAGTGTTGTAGAGAAAACAAGTTTGTTAGTTAGTTCTTTCCATATTGGATATACCTCTGTACCGCGCTCTTAGGCGGACGTGTATCGCGTAGAAATAATTAATTTTATTGTTTAGCGCGGCGCAAGCCGACGCTCGCAATTTTAATCGCCTTGAGTGACAAACTTGTGGCGAACATGCTGCTGGCGTTCCTGCAATAGAAGCTGGATGTCTTGGACGAAGTCTCGGCTATTCTGATCTGTGCTACAATCTTCAGCGAGGAGGAAATAGCGGCTGCCAAGCTGCTTGCGTACAGGTCGCTAAACAAATGCGATCAGATGGTGTCCCGCAGGTGTGACGTGACGAAGAAAAGTCTGCAGGATATTATCACGCTGCTGAAGGACACCGATCCTGACGACGTGCCTACTTTTGTGGCTAGGGACTTGAACAAGTTGCCTACCATGTTAATTCTGTAAGGTATCTATCATAATTTAAAAAAATATGTCAATCCATTGTCTAGTACCCATAGTACAAGCTCTGCTTAGTTTGGGACTACATGGTGTTGCGTGTATTATATGTATTGTGTCTATATTTATACTTATAAATAAATTGAATTGAATAGACTAAAAGTTATTCGAAAAAGAAAACGAATACTCACCATTCACCAACATTATTTCTGAATTTTGAAAAATCGGATAATAGTTTTTTACTTCAAATATTAGATACCGAAAATCCTTTATGTAAAGTCCAGGGTCTTAAATTCCTCGACACACATTCGAGGCACTTTTCATGCGAGCGTAACCAGCACTTTTTTACATAATGCGACCTTTATCAAAATCTGGTACTCCATCTTCGTCTAACGTTTGAAAGATTGGCATGACGTGATCATTTATGTAAAGCTACGGCCATATTGGATCAGATGATCAGATGTGTAGCCTTAATCACACTCGCGAGGATTGATCGACTAGGCCATTCATAGACGATGTAGGCGAAACATTAAAGTCAAAAGTAGAGTAATGTATTGGCTTGTAGAGAGCTTGTAAGTTTGTGAAGAAGCAACTACTACGATATTAATCGATTTTAAATTTTCATGATTAGTATACATCATACAAAATCAAGAATATGTTTACCCATGTTTTCCCGTCGTTTCATTCGATCTCGGAGGGACAGTCCCTCCACCGGCGGTAATGTTAAGCGATTAAGACCCGTTAAATCATCTTGTATAATATTGAGAGAAAAAAAAGAAGAGTTTTATTGCTTGTTTAGTACACGGTTAAATTAAACATACACAAATAATAGAAGACAGTATTAAACCAAACCTGCATTCACCGCTCCACCATATTCAAACGTTCCAACGTTCTGTCATGGGTTACACCAGCCCTGGTTAGGGTACGTGTGTAAGCAATGCTTAAGTAATACTAGCACGTGATCAAATTGCTAAAGTTTGAAAGTATTTATCGAATCATACTTAATGATTATTTGAAAACGTTGGCCAAATGCTTGTTGGCTCGATAGCCAAGTGCCAAACCGCACTTAGCCAGTGTGGTCGATTATGGCCTTACCCTTCTCATATTGAGAAGAGGTCTGTGCCCAGCCACTCCTGGGCACAGGTCTCTTATAAACAAGACATAGACTGATTATAAACAAGGCTGATGATGATATAATTGTAAATAATATTTTATAATAATATTCTACCACATACACACATCACCATCTAGTCCCAAACTAAGCAGAGCTTGTACTATGGGTACTAGATAATGGATAAACATACATATATACTATTTTTTTGTAAATAGATACATATTATACATAGAAACACCCAGACCAAGACAAACATCCATGATTATGCACACAAATGTTTGACTTGAGCGGGAATCGAACCCGCGACCATTGGCGTAGCAGTCGCTTAGGTACACTCCCGCTGCGCCAACCGGTCATCAAAATTACACAGTTTACATTTCATATATTACTTATAAACTACTCTATTTTGGAAGTGTTTTCTTACATGATAAAAGCTGTCCAAGATTCTTTTAGTAGGTTCCCTCGAAAACTTCAGGCCAAGAATAATGTTTTCGGCGACTCGTGGTCTTTATATGAAAGGTTTTTAATTTCTAGCATTTCTTTTGTAGCTTTGACCCAATTTTATGTACCTAACAACTATGTTAAATGGTAGTTATTTTCAAGGTTCGGTGGTAGCAAGTGAACTGGTACAAGTTACATTCTAGGAATCTATTGTTCTAGGCTCGAAGCATTCTCTAGGTCACACTGAAATGTAAGTTTCAGGGTTTAAAGTTAATGATTAACAAACGTAGTGTGTGTTAATAACAAAATGCTAAATTGCTGCCTTAAAGTTTGCCTAACATTATGTGGATATAAATTTTGTCATATAAACTTTTAACTTTATAATTACTCAGAAAGGTAACTAAATTTCTTATCCGATTTGATATATACCTACTGCCATTTTATTTACTTTGGTTACTTTGGGTTGGAATGGTTAAAACTCTTAGAGAAAGTAGAATCAGCGCTATACCAATTTTACAGAATAAATAATAATATTTACTAAATATATTTTATTTTATTGCCGGAGTATTGCAGTCTTTCATATGGACGCCTCCACTTTCCACTGCGCCGAGTATTGTGAACTCGTTACTCCCACAGGTTTAAACTTTGTGGGATCGAGAAATAGGACACCCGTCTTTAGTGTCAGTCTGTTGTTCAAATGTTTGTATAGTCCTCTGCAATACAGTATCTCGTATATGTATGTAATATCAGAACTGTTCGATATAAGAGAATATGCTGGTTTACTAAACGTAACTTAGATATTAATGCGAACGTATTTGAGGATGAACACGTTTTCGCGTAAAAGTTATTGAAATTTGATTGAAACTTTGCAGTTATATTGCTAATTCAGCACCATCTACCACTTGGATGAAGCTACGCGCAAAAACTACCGTTTAAATAATAGAAACATGGAAATAAAACTATAAAATCAAGTAATGTACGGCTTTAACATTGCTTACTACGAAATGAACTGCCTTCTGTATCGTGGTTGCCCAATTTATGCGTTGCTATTTTTCTTCAAGAGACTTATTTCAAGTAATTTATTGACTACCTTTGGCATATCTTGCTTCCGACTAAGCTTCTGAAAACCAACAAAATTGCCCATGGTCATAATTAAAAGTAGAACTTTCACCTCTACGGCATAATGAAAATCGTCATATAGGTACATAATTATACGATACACCGTGTATATCGTTAGTTTTAACAAAAATAAAACGCTCAACTATTGCTACTTTCGTATCTTTTCGTTACATTAGTCATCATCATCATCATCACCAGCCTTTAACAGTCCACTGCTGGACCAGGCCTCTCCCCTGAAAGGAGGAATTGGCCTACTACCACGCTGGCCAAACGGGTTGGTATAGGGTTTGTATCAACAAACAAAATAAGTAGGGTTTGTATTAACAAATAAATAGATAAAGCATCGTATAATCACAAGATACCTAACTATGTTTTGCGATTGTATTAAGTTTTATGAACGAAGTAATATCCCGGCATATCCATTTGTATTCCTCGCAGAATATTTACTATAAGGAATTAATTGTCTCTGACTTAGTACCTATTACTTACTTACTTACTCTTGTGGCGCGGTAACCCAACATGGCCGCCGACACTAGAAAACGCCGGTCTAATATTACATAATGAATTTTCCAATATACTGTAATTGTTTGCCACCTTTTTTTTTGTAATAACAGCATAATTTCATCCAGCTCTTGAATGTGGTCTAGATAATCTTAAGATGAAGAATCCTAAGATGATCTAGATCGCATTCAAAAGTTTCGCCTTTGGACTCTTGAACTTTAAGGCAAATGCCTTTAACCACGCACCTATCTCTCCAGTTTTGACGCCATTTTAGCTTTTCTACACAACTACTGTGACTTATAAGCTACCCAAAAGAATATCCATAATAACCTATTCTATCGTCTGAGAATATTATAAACGACTCTCATAAATCATCGAGGACTTTAGCAATTGGCCGCTGATTGAAAAATAAAAATACTCCCCGAATGGAAAGGATTGTGTCTCTTTATGATCGATCACCCATTTAAAATTCGAGGGTTACGAACGCGCTTTACCTAGTAATTCAGATTTGCAGTCACGACTTTGCCACGCTCTCCTTCGATAAAGGAGGTAAGAGAAACTTCGGTTCAAAATGTTCATGAATTACTTGCCCGTTCAGGTTAGAAATCGCCGTCTGTAAAGTTCCCTTCCTTGTGAGTTCAATCGCCTCTTTATGTATTATGTGATTTGTGGAACTATCCTCACTATGATGTCACCAAACTTTCATAATGGCTGGCAATATTCGGGAAATTCTGACGTCCTAAAGGAGTGCCTTCAATATAGTAATTTATTGATAGACTAGCCGTTTCCCGCGGTTTCACCCGCGTCCTGAGGGAACTACTTCGCGTACCTACCCGAAAAACCCAAATATCTTACGGACGCCTATTTTTCTAAAATAAAATATAGCCTATGTTACTCGCAGATAATGTAGCTTTCTAATGGTGAAAGAATTTTTAAAATCGGTCTAGTAGTTTTTGAGTTTATCCATTACAAACAAAAATACAAAGTTTTCCTCTTTATAATATTAGTGTAGATGAGCTAAGTAGAGGAGATATTTTTATAAAATAAAACAATGCAAACACTTTACTTTATCATCAACGCTGTATATAAACTGTCTCACTGGTTGCCACGTATCTCTTTTCGCTATGAAAAGCGTTAAGCTATAGTCCAACAGGCTGGCCAAATGCGGATTGGTACTTAGGCTTCCCATGCCTTTCGAGAACATTATGGAAAACTTCCAGACATATTGGTTTTCTCATATATTATTCTCCTTTACATTTAAGCAAGCGATAATAATTTATGTAACTAACCCAAGAAACTTTAGGGAGCACTCTGTTGATCTATCCACAAAGCTATAAATATGTAGCTGGTTACTTATACCAATGGAACATTGTACTGGTGTACTAAATATATTATGAGATGCCCGAATTCAACTCCAGCCAGTGACAAATAATTATCTCACATAGACACACTGTATAGCTATTTTAATTTTATTTTTTATTTATAGACTCACGCCTGTATCCCCGAAGGGGTAGGCAGAGGTGTAATATTACACCCACATTTCGCCAAGCATTTTTAGGTCCCACGTAATAGGGGGCAAGCCTATTGCTGTACCGGGCACATTACCAGACTCTGTGCTGCTACTGAGAATTTCCTAACGGAAAAACCTAATAACACTTTGCCCGACCCGGGAATCGAACACGAGACCTCCCAATCCCACGCGCACATTTATGCCGCGAGGCCAACGAGGCAGACAGTTTAGCTTCTCACATATTCCTCGATATTGGGAAAAATATAGGTGCACTATATGTATGCTGCCTCAATATGGCGGACTCCAAAGCTATAAACTGTAGGCACTACAGCGATCCGATATGCAAATCAGACAAATAACTTTCTCGAGCTAAGAAGGTTATTCAGAAACTTTCCTGATTACGAAGTTTTCAAACAAAGTTGTTTAGGCTGTGACCAAACGAGCGTAAGGTGAGTCGCGTAATTTACGTTCAACTGAATTTGCGTCTGGCTGCCAGACATAGGTATATTTCTTTGCTTTTAAATGTATATGCTTCCTGCTGTATGAATTTGAAATTCGTTTCTGCCCGCGGATCCGCCCGCATGGACCGTGAATTGAAAATTTCAGATGTAAAGTTTTACCAATATCCGTTCAGTAGTTTTGACGTAGTGTATGTCCTAAATCAAAAACTGAAGTAGTTTTTAGTTCCGATTCCAGGTATGTACGATATGGTGTACCTCAAGGCAGTGTGCTGGGCCCACTGCTGTTCCTGATATACATCAATGATCTGCCAAAAGTAGTCACCACCCCGATGGTGCTCTTTGCCGATGACTGCACTTTGATATTTTCAAAGTTAGCAAATAGTGACGATATTACATACGAAAAAGACATCAATGAATCAATTAAATGTGTTATAGAATGGTTAAAAAGTAACAATCTCAAAATAAATTTAGGAAAAACGAATCTAGTTCAATACAAACAAAGAACAAAAACACTACATTTAAATGTAAATTATGATGGTCAGCAAATTACTAAGTGTAATACTCAGAAATTCCTCGGTTTATGGATTGATGACGATATGTTATGGAAAACGCATGTTGATCAGCTGTGTAAGAAATTAAATAAATTTTCTTATGCCCTATTCATGTTAGCAAAAGTTGTTAATAAAAAAGCTGTCCTAATTGCTTATAAGGCTTATGTTTCAGCAGCATTAAGATATGGCATTATTTTTTGGGAGCTCTGTTAATAGGGAAGAAATCTTTAAGGCACGAAAGAAATGTGTCAGAGCTGTCTGTAAATTACGACTCCCAGAAACCTGCAGGCCACATTTTAAAGAGTTAAATATATTAACCCTACCATCACTGTATATTTACGAGATGGCTATTTTTATTAAATCGCACCCCTCAATGTTCGAAACTTTTAAGAGTAAAAGACAGTGCAATAAAATACATGTACAACCTCACAAAACAGCATTATATAATAAGAATGTTTTAGGTATGGCTCCGAAAGTATTTAATAAAATGCCGAATGACATAAGAATTATAAATGACATCAATTTATTTAAGCGGACATTTAAAGCATATTTATTAGAAAAGACATATTATTCTGTGAACGATTTTTTGACTGACACTGTATCGTAAAAAAAATCTATTCGTAATCTATTACAATCGTATATGACCAATGTAATCACGTATTAATGACGATGTAATTAATTGTTAAACGTTGACTTGCTTATTATTATTATAATGTTATTGATGTGAAATTTGAAATTATTCATAATTATTTTAATTGAGTATTTTATTTCCTGTGAAATTTGCACACCAGAAATGGTAGTATACAGAGAGCTTAACATGTATTTTGTAACAACTAAATGTAACCTGTATTACGCAAATAAACGATTTGATTTGATTTGAACGTGAAACAAGGACAAACGAACAAACAAACACTGCACACTTTCGCATTAATAATATAAGTATGGAGAGAATGTAAAGTAAATTACTTGCCGGAAAATACGCGACTCACAACTTGCCGTGTAGAAGATAGAATGAAAAAGTAAGACTGGGAAAATCACGATGAAAAAGGCCCTGTTATGCCTGGCTTTTGTATAAGATTACCGATACTAATACGATGATTCAGTGCCTTTAACATACAAACCTATATTGCCTATGTCATAGTCTACGAACTTATGTATTTAAATGTCTTAAATCAGTACAATATTTCAGTAGACTCCTATCAGCGTTATAAATAATCATTAAAGCTTATAGCATAGCCAAACCGCGAGGCGTAGTACGCGCCTATATGAATACCTAAGACTAAAGACACATTCAGGCCTAAATACACAAGCAGTATGAACATAAATAGAAAATATATCTAAAGTAGGCTCTATAGAGATAAGTCTGTCCCGCTCTCGCCCCCGGCTCGTCGCGAACATTCGCCCTTGAACCCTGTGCCCTAGTCATGTACTCTGTAGGGAAAGTAGCAGACGAACGATTTTTAGTCGCCGTCTGTGGCGCGTCGGTCGCACGCATGTTGGTAACTATCTGTTGTCAGCGACACTTGATAGCATATCGATAAATAGTGCTCAGCACGCATTGACATTGCGCGTTTATAGTTCTATGAATTATTTCAGTTTTATGAACTGCTTTGCCAAATAGAGAAATTCTTCATATAACAGTAGATAACGCCGATAAATACCAGAAAATAATTATATCAATACATGATTTTATGTTTGCCTATAAACACTTTACAAACGTTATTGAAAACCCTAAGCGCAATCACTGGCAAGAGTAATCTACTCTATCTTGGTTTAACAGAATTTTCCATTGTACAAAACAGAGTGCAAATAGGACTATTTTCGACACCGCATTCGTTATTATTCATTAGTAAAACACATTTACATTCTATATATTTTGTATATTGCCTCCTGTAACTTAACCATTCTACAAGCGGGTACCGTCGATTGTTTACGATTACTCGACGACGCGACGGCTAAAGGCAACATGGAGTGTTGGTCGTCTGCGGGGCCCATCAAGTAATATATTGCTTTACAGCTGTGTCAAAAGTCTACGGCTACGTTTTCATTTACAATTTCATTCCGAATATGTCAGTCTGCTGTTTAAAGTTGGCTGTATTGTAAAAGGTTAAACTGTTTAGCTTTTTATTTTTTTATCGTACTTTTTATTCAAATTAAATTCTTTTTGGTGCATGAATACGTATTAGAAATATATTCTTTAGAAACGTCGCTATCTCTAGGAACCCAGCTCATTGGGGTATTCCGTTTCCAAGGGGAGAAGGTCCTTAAAGGTATTGGTTCTGACCAATAAAAAAGGATTCTGTTTGCAAATATGGATACTGTTTGAAATAGAATTAGTTTTTATTATAAGTCAAATCGATTAGATCGATTGAGTAACATTTTGTTTAGTCTATTGAAAATTTCTGACAATGGTCACACTGAACTGTCACTTCCGTTCGCTTCCCCTTGAGAAATTACCACGTTGTCGACTCGTACGTAAAATAATTGTTCGCCTTTTGAAAAGCACATCATTGTAGCTACGCGAATAAGTAAACCGCTTTGAACGCCGCCTGATCTAGTGCTGGCAACGGTAAATTGATTGTGAACTATTGATTGACATTTGTGAAAACTGTGAATCTGGTATCGACTTCTACGTGCCAACGTGTCCTGAAAACGTCGCGTTTGAAGCTTAATAGCTAAGTATAAGATACTTCATTCATTTATTTTGGCCAATATACTTGTATGAATGTGTCTAATTTAGCTCAAGCCTGAAATCAGCAAGGATAGCGGGTGAGTGAAACCCAATATTGATATTGATTGATTTAAATTCATCGCTGTGCAACGCAGTGCATTGTGTCTGGATCATTGTCTATCGTGGTCAGGTAGATGTATTACATCTTCCACTGCGCACTTCTGATACACCTTCCTGCCTGGCTACGGTAATTCTAGACATAGTCTTGGTGCAGAGCTGTAGTTGAAATTTAGCCGCTGTTGCATTACTGAGTATAAACTCAGATTGGTATGAGCTTGTATCTTATCACCTTGTAGACAGTATTGTAGTGTTTGTCAGGTCAGTTATTGTCTAAAATACATAATATTTAATTGTATAAGTTGACCTAGATAATTTGAAACACATTGTCACTTAACCTCAATCAGTAATTGTTGATTTGTAATACAAATACATATACAAATTTTGTATTGTTGGAAAATCTAACTTAAATTTTGTTGTTGCATTAATAAGTCAGTTTGTTTGGATACATAACAGCTGTATGTATCAATAAATTTAGTAAATTTAGTTCATTGCATGTATTCATAAACATTATAATCAACTTGACCTTGCCACTTGGGCGGGTCACATTGGTAAGCTTTGTTTTGTTATAATATAGATAATATTGCTAGGTAACACTTATTCTGTGCTTACTTACTATTGTATATCTCAAAGAACCACAGCCAGTCTGTCTGTTGCAAATAATTCATTAATTAATTTGAAGTTTCAACTTTATTAATTTGTTATAAGTTATAACTTTGATAACTTTTGTGTTTGTTTCAATATACTGAAACCTTTAATTTTGTTAGGCAGTAAATACCTGTCACTTGCCTGCACTTGCAGTAAACAGGCTAATACTTTGTTGGTTTCAAAGAATTGAGAAAAATTAAGTTTTGATTGTTAATATTGTTTAACGCTTGTCCGGGCTCTTTTGAAATTTTGATTATGTCAGCTATCAAGGACTTGCGTGCGGCTGCTGGTGCTATTGCGTCAGATTTGCGCTGGTTTGCCTCAGCCAGTGCTTTAGTGAACCGGCCTGATCGCCAGCAGGCCCTACTTCAAAGGTACGAGCGGATTGACGATCGCCTGGCAAGTGTGGAACAGCAATTCCGCACTTTCAGCACTTGCTGTCTTGAAGTGTCAATCAATGATTTCACCGCTGACCAGCGAAATAAGGTCAGCGAAGACTATGCCCAGGTCTTAGACCTGTATGATGCTGTCTCCAATACTGCGAGACAACTAGTTGCCGATAGGGAAGGGCAACCCGGCCTGAAGCAGGAGCTTCCTAGGTCAGCACCGGGGCTGGTGAGTAGGCTCCCTACTTTGGACCTCCCCCATTTTGATGGCTGCCTGGGAAGCTACCTGGGCTTCATTAACTTGTTCGACAGCCTGGTCAATGACAGGGCTGACCTTCGGCCAGCACAAAAATTGGCATACTTAATGTCGGTACTGGATGGGGAGGCAAAGGGCCTCATCCAGCATCTGCCCGTGTCTGACGAGGCGTACCAGACGGCTCGGGACCTAATCACCCGTAGGTACCATAATAAGCGTGGCCTCGCCGACACGCACATTGAGCAGATTTTGGGTTTGCCGACGCTCACCCGGGTCTCTGGGTTGCGCACCCAACTTTTGAACCCGCTTTTGGTGGCCATCAACGCACTTAAGTGCCTTGACCTGCCCGTGGACCAATGGTCCTATCTATTGGTGCACATTGTGCTGAAGAAGCTGCCTGCCGACCTGAGGTCGCGTTTCGAACAGCGCTTTGGTGGGGATAGCGCGACCCATCTGCCCCCCTTTGCTGACCTGGAGAAGTTCCTGGAGGATGAGTGCCGGGTCTTGGACAACTCCGGTGGTGACACGCCGGCTAAGACGCAGCCGCCCAAGGTCAAGGAGCAGGCTCGCGGTCACACCCGAGCCAATGTTGACCGGCGCCCTCCTCGCTTTGCGGTCACGCAGAGCCCAGCGGAGTGCTCCTACTGCAAGGTCACGGGGCACAGAACGGCCAGTTGTAGGGCATTCTTGGACCTACATGTCGCCTCTCGTAGGCGCATCGCGAATGCCCGCCGCCTTTGCTTCTCTTGCTTGGGGTCCCACTACCAGCGAGACTGCCCAAACTCTCGCCCCTGTCCTCACTGTGGAGGACAGCATTTGGACATTCTCTGCATGAATGCCAGAGAGGTTGGCCGCTTGTCCAACCAGCCGACGCCGCGCACGGGCGGGTGTTTTGAAGGTGGCAGCCGAGGCTCACCGGCGCGTAGCCGAGAGTCGCCTCGCTCAATTGATCGCCACTCGCCCCGCTTGGAGAACCGTAGCGTGCGCACGCCTCCTCTCTCTCGCGCACCTGAATGTGCTGTTCAGCGTCACCAGCACCATGACTGCTGCCCCAGGTATTCCCCTCCTTTGGCGGAGCGTCCCCGCCTTGACTCGCGCCCACCTCGTTTTGGGCGGGTGCGTCACTATGACCCCCCACAGATGGCACGCGGATCGAGTCATCGCGCCTTTGAGGACTTCAAGCCGCACCCTAGCTTTGACTTGCCTGGTCCTGGCCAACGGTCGCCGCCCAGGCAACAATAGGTAATTAACTCCTGCCCTATAACGCCAACCTCCCCCATTGAGACCGTTATCCTACCAACGGTTGCTGTTAGGGTCTGGGGACCCACGGGGACCTCTGTTGTTGTCCGTGCTATATTGGACACAGGTTCACAAGGTTGCATTGTTTCCACTTATTTGGTAGGGCAGGTTAAATTAAATATGGGCTCTTTTCCGAATTGTATTCGGGGCATAGGTGACGTAGCCTCTAATGTTGAAGGGCAAGTTAAAGTTATGTTTGGCCCTGTTGAATCTTCACACCCGAGGATTAAAACCTCGGCTATTGTGTTGAAGAATATTTTGGGTATGCACCCACACAAACAGCTACCCGCTGCTGTGGTGAATTTGACATCGGGATTGGAACTGGCAGACCCCAAATTTGACACACCGGGACAAATCGACTTGTTGATTGGCTCTGATGTCCTCGGTGGAATTTTTATTGGTGGGAAACGGATCTTGGTGCCAAATGGTTTGACTGCCATCCCGACCATATTTGGACTTGCTTTGATGGGACCTGTACCTAGGGACCCCCCTCCACCCGAACTTGATAATTTGTTGGCTGTAGGCTCTGCTCTCTCTGATGCAGTTCAGAGGTTTTGGGAGGTAGAGGAACCCCCTCAAGCTGCCCGTTTGAATCCAGAACATGAGGAGTGCGAGCTGTTCTTCCAGAACAACACTGGTCGACTCCGTTCTGGTCGGATCATTACGAGGCTACCATTTCTGTCTGTTCGGCCTCCGCTTGGTGAGTCACGACCTTTAGCCGAAAAGAGATTGTTGGCTATGGAGCGTCGCATGGGTCGTGATCCGGAGCTCAGACAGAAGTATATTGAGTTCATGAGGGAATATGAACAGTTGGGACACATGTCTGTGTCAAATTTGGATTGGCGTTCGGTGGAGCATTACTTTCTCCCGCATCATGCGGTATTGAAGCCATCGACTGGCAAGCTGCGCACAGTGTTTGATGGTTCTGCGCAGACTTCAACAGGCGTATCCTTGAACCAGTGCTTGCATTCTGGTCCCAAGTTGGTCAAGGACCTTTGTGACGTCATCACCAGCTTCCGACGACATCAGGTTGTCTTTGTGGCCGACATAAAAATGATGTTCAGGCAGACGATTATCCACCCTGATGACCGTTGCTTCCAGCTGATCCTTTGGAGAGAGTCTCCTCGCGATCCCATGGTCGTCTACGAGCTCAATACAAATACGTACGGGTTAAGGTCAAGCCCCTACTTGGCAATACGTTCTCTTTGGGAGCTCGCAGACCGCGAAGGCCTAAGTTTCCCAAGAGCCTCCGCCATCTTGAAGGACGATATTTACGTCGATGACATTTGCTCGGGCGCCTCCACAGCGGACGAGGCGATCCTCCTGCGGGACGAATTGATAGGTATTTTGGCCTCCGCTGGTTATGAGTTGCGCAAATGGATTTCCAACTCACCAGCGCTTTTGGAAGGCTTGCCAGAGGATCATCAGCAAGATCCACATCTATTTGAGATTGTTGACAACCCCGCCATGATGGCTGTTCTCGGCGTTCAGTACAGACCAGTCCAAGACATCTTTACATATAACGTAGACTTGAAATTGCCGTGTTCTTGGACTAAACGTCTCGTATTGTCTACTGTCGCCAGAACCTTTGATCCGAATGGTTGGATCTGTCCAATTATATTTTGGGCAAAATGCTTCTTGCAGAAGCTTTGGACAGCAGGATTGACCTGGGACGAACCTCTGCACGGCACTCTTGTTGAGGAATGGACCTCTTTTGTATCCTCACTTCCTGCCGTCAACGAGATCTCCTTGCCTCGTCCCATCCTTCCTCCCGGGAAGTACAAGGCCACCCTTCACGGGTTTTGTGACGCCTCGGAACGTGGTCACGCCGCCGTGGTGTACTTGCGCACAGTTAGTGCCTCAGGTCAGGTGAGGGTTTCCCTGATCATGGCAAAGAGCAAGGTGGCACCCCTTCGGACATCTCTGACCATTCCAAAACTGGAGCTCTCGGGAGCAGCCCTTCTTGTACGCTTGTTGAACCACGTGTCCAGTACCTTGGGTAAAAGCATTTGCATTAATGGGACCTACGCCTGGACAGACAGCCAAATTGTTCTTTGTTGGTTGAAGGCTTCTGTCCACACTTTGGAGGTATTTGTCGCTAATCGCGTTTCCCAAATCCAGAAATCCGAAGTCAAACTTGTTTGGAGACACGTGCCAGGTGAGCTCAACCCGGCTGATTGTGCCTCGCGCGGATGCTTGACGCCTAGTTTGATAGGTCATTCGCTGTGGTGGGGTCCAGAATGGTTGAGTCGACCAGAAATTGATTGGCCTCGAACGCCAGTTTTGAATACTTCTGATTTGCCGGGTCTACGAACACTCGCTCTTGAGAAGGTAGAATGCGCCTTCGACCCCGATTTCCTGTTGAATCGTTACAGCTCCCTCGACAAGTTGTTAGGTGTCACTGCTTGGATAAAGCGTTTTGTTTTTAATTTTAGGCACCCACAACAGAAACGACTGACACCGTTTCTCTCACCACAGGAACGACAGGAGTCCCTCACCTTTTGGGTTCGTTCTGTGCAATTGGCGCATTTTGAAAGGGAGATTGCTATCCTCAAGTCGGGGAAATCGAAATTGTCGGGAGCTGTATCTAAATTGAACCCCTTTTTGGACGAAACGGGTCTCTTGCGCGTTGGAGGGCGTCTCAAGAACGCCAACCTCCCTTACGGGGCTCGTCACCCCCTTTTGTTACCTAAGGACGGTCATTTGGTACGCTTGTTGGTAACCGACCGTCACCTTAAAAATTCGCATGCTGGTTGTAATGCCCTGTTAGCCATTTTGCAACGCGAATTTTGGATTTTGTCTGCCCGAAGAATTATTCGGAGTGTAGTCTTTCGCTGCATCCCTTGCTATAAGCTCAAGGCTTCTACCATGCAGCCCTTGATGGGAGACTTACCGGCAGATCGCGTAACTGAGAGCAGGACGTTTGACGGTGTTGGCACGGACTTCGCAGGTCCCTTTTTGGTGAAAACGTCGACACTTCGAAACAGCAAGACTGTTAAGGCCTACTTGTGCGTTTTTGTTTGTCTCTCCACAAAGGCCGTACACTTAGAACTGGTCTCCTCGCTTACGACCGAGGCGTTTGTAGCCACATTTGACAGATTTGTATCCCGCAGAGGGCTGCCTTCCTTGATCCGTTCTGACTGCGGCACTAACTTCAAGGGCACTTATAATTATCTGAATGATGTTGTTAATTTTCTTGAAACCAACAAAGCTGATATAGGTGATAGGCTTGCCCGACGTGGGATAAATTGGTTGTTTTCCCCACCAAATTGTCCACACTGGGGTGGTATATTTGAGGCCGCCGTAAAATCGGCCAAAACACACTTGCGCAGGACAATCGGTGAATCTGTCCTTACATTTGAGGAACTCGCAACTGTGTTTTGTAAGATTGAGGCCGTTTTGAACTCTCGGCCATTGTGCCCGATCTCCTCAGATCCGAATGATTTGGAGGCCCTTACGCCGGGCCATTTTTTGATTGGTCGCCCACTTGTCGCCTTGCCTGAGTACCCCTATATTGATACGAGACCTGGTCGTCTCTCGCGTTTTGAATTGGTACGCCAGATTACTCAGAGCTTTTGGAAACGCTGGAACTTGGAATATTTGCACATACTCCAGCAACGCGTTAAGTGGACCGACAAGACCGATCCACCCAAGATTGGTGACCTCGTTTTGATCAAGGAGGCTAACCTTCCGCCACTCAGATGGCGCAGGGGGCGCATCCTTCATTTGGTAACTGGGGCTGATGGAGTTCCCCGATTTGCTGAGGTCTTGGTGGACGGTTCGATTCTGAGGAGAGCGGTTGCAACATTGTCACGTCTACCAACCGATTAGCGGACCGGTAGGCCGGTCCGGGGCGGGTGGATGTTTGAAATAGAATTAGTTTTTATTATAAGTCAAATCGATTAGATCGATTGAGTAACATTTTGTTTAGTCTATTGAAAATTTCTGACAATGGTCACACTGAACTGTCACTTCCGTTCGCTTCCCCTTGAGAAATTACCACGTTGTCGACTCGTACGTAAAATAATTGTTCGCCTTTTGAAAAGCACATCATTGTAGCTACGCGAATAAGTAAACCGCTTTGAACGCCGCCTGATCTAGTGCTGGCAACGGTAAATTGATTGTGAACTATTGATTGACATTTGTGAAAACTGTGAATCTGGTATCGACTTCTACGTGCCAACGTGTCCTGAAAACGTCGCGTTTGAAGCTTAATAGCTAAGTATAAGATACTTCATTCATTTATTTTGGCCAATATACTTGTATGAATGTGTCTAATTTAGCTCAAGCCTGAAATCAGCAAGGATAGCGGGTGAGTGAAACCCAATATTGATATTGATTGATTTAAATTCATCGCTGTGCAACGCAGTGCATTGTGTCTGGATCATTGTCTATCGTGGTCAGGTAGATGTATTACATCTTCCACTGCGCACTTCTGATACACCTTCCTGCCTGGCTACGGTAATTCTAGACAGATACTAAAATTCACTTACTCAAAGATCGTCATGACAGCTGGGATCGGCTGCTGAACGTGCTTTCCGAGCCACGAGTCAAGTGGTAATTATTATTAGTGGATACTCACCATTTTAATATTAATATTGGTGATTCGTAAGCACATGAAAATTTTACACGAAATGAAAGAGACTCTTCATTCCATGTAGCTGATACATTTGAACATTCACTTGTAATGAGCCTTTCTGCGACTGTTACAAAACAGAAAAAAAACACGTGTGTTTTAGCGAGCATTCTTACGAACGTCCTTACGAGCATTCTAATTGAAAGTAAAATTTCACTTTTTGCTAATTAGAGTGTTCGCTAGAAAGATAGTGAAAATGTTCGGCTCTTTTTGGTGTTCAGAACGTTACAAAAAATAGCGAATGCTCGCTGTTCTGTTGCAAGTGAATGCTGAGGTGTATCAGCGCTGTTAGACTACATTACACACACTTACTTTTTGGAGGGAGGGGTATACGAGTCGAGCTACTACGGATTTCCAACTGTCACCATCCGCACATATCTCCCCTATTGTATTAGAATTCCTGAGAGTGCAACATTGACAGCCACTGCAGATTTGTTTTCCTAATGGAGAACGAATAAACTGTGTTTTAGCAGTAATTTTTGCATTTTTTGCTGAAATTCTGTCTAGCTACAGACATAATTGGCGGACCGGACGACCGGTTGGCGCAGCGGGAGTGTAAACGACTGCTACGCCGTTGGTCGCGGGTTCGATTCCCGCTCAAGTCAAACATTTGTGTGCATGAACATGGATGTTTGTCTTGGTCTGGGTGTTTCTATGTATAATATGTATGTATTTACAAAAAAAAAAGTATATATGTATGTTTATCCATTATCTAGTACCCATAACACAAGCTCTGCTTAGCTTGGGACTAGATGGTGATGTGTGTATGTGGTAGAATATTATATTATATATTATTATATTATATTATAATTAAAAATTCGATCGTCTTTGGTAATCTGTTATAGTAATCTATACTTAATATTATAAAGCTGAAAAGTTTGCTTGCTTGAACGCGCTAATCTCAAGAGCTACTAGGTCGATATGAATCATTATTTTTGTGATAGATAGGATAGATAGCTAATGTTATACAGCCTATAGGCTGTATAACATTACGCTATGCGCCACTGGTGTGGAGCAGTAGCTTAATAACGTGGGTATAACCGCGAGCTCAGCTAGTCTACACTAATATTATAAAGAGGAAAAATTTGTATTTTTGTTTGTTTGTTTGTTTATTTGTAATGGATAAACTCAATAACTACTGGACCGATTTTAAAAAGGAATATTTTTAACAGCGTATCAAAAATGTTATGTAACACAATAAAGTGAGTTACGCAAAAAAACTTTATTATTTCACTAAAATACTGACTTGCACACTAAAATACTATTTGTACACCAAATATGATGATCTTTTTACAAAATATCATTTGATATGAAAAGTTTCGTCCGCTCAGGAAACTTATCCACTCAGAAAACTTAATAGGTTATGTTAGGTTCTCTCGTGACCCAGATCCCAAAAATAGGAGCCCTGCGAAGCAGGGCTCCGTCAACTTAGCTTAGTGGTGCAATTAGTATTCGGGTGGAAATTAGTATTTTTGACTAACAGTTAAATACAACCCTTTTAAAAATTCTTTCACCATTCGAAAGCTACACTATATGCGAGTAACATAGGCTATATTTTATTTTAGAAAATAATAGGGGTACGTAAGAAATTTGGGATTTTCGGGTACGTGAAGTAGTACCCTCAGGACGCGGGTGAAACCGCGGGAAACGGCTAGTATTAAATAAAGTTCCTTATTACTAAGGCCTTTTTTAATTTATTCATTGTAGCAAGATTTCACGTCCTAACGTCCGTGACCTTGAACTTGACACGTTACTCACGTCACTGAAACGACCTCCGTGAAGGGTTCATTGACTATACAAACAAAGGGTTTGTATTTTGTATCAAGAAACACATTTTCGTATCGCAATGTATTGTAGAGTCTAGACTTATTTCACGGTTAAATTGTAGCCATTATCGTTTTTTTTAATACATTTCATTCCAAATTAAATTGGGTATTGAACTGCATTTTAGTTCAAATAGTAATGGGATTGCTTTTCTAGTCTTATCTAAATTCTTTGACTTTCAGTTTATTTTACCCGTATCTGCCTCACGTAGTTTCGTCATACAAGGAGGAGGGTTTTTGTTAATAATCTCTCATGTATATCAATCACAACATGAGCTTAGAACACGTAATCGACAGGTAATTTAAAGGCCATTAAAGTCAAAGAGCGTAACAGTTTTCATTCAATATATTTAAGTATTTCGTGCTTTCTTTTGCTTTTCCAAAAAATATTGCCGATTCCACCGCTACGGTCTTTAGCATCACACAAAATAAGCAAGTAATTTCAAAAATGTTAATTATCACAGGGTCTTAATATGCATTTGTAAAATATTTTCAGGTGTGAATATACTACTATACTTAACTGAATACAAATACACGAAAAAATAAGTCACAAAAACTAAAAAAAAATTTAAAAAATCAACTCGGTGTACCCCCGCCGTCGCTCAGCTGATCGCCGCGAGTTCACATTGCAGTTTCCTAACATAATGTCATACAAGCACACGTAACCGTGCAGTCTTATTCTCAATAGTTTATTCTGCTTTACTATCGTAGTAACATGATATAATAAAAATAGGGTCTTGTATTATCGCACACCGTTTGAAATAATTTTAGGTCAATAAGTATAATGTTTATATTGTATTTTTTTATGTATTTTTTATAGGCTCACGCCTTTATCCCCGAAGGGGTAGGCAGAGGTGTAATATTACATCCACATTTCGCCATGAATTTTAGGAAACATGTAATAGGGGCGAGCCTATTGCCGTTACCGGGCACATCACCAGACTCCGTGTTGCTACTGAGAATTCGGAAAACCCAGTAACACTTTTGCCTGACCCGGAATCAAACCCTCCGATCAGCAGTTGCATACGCTATCCACTGGACCACGGAGACAGTCTATATTGTAGTACTAAAATATTTTGAACATGCATATCAACACCTGTATAAACATCACAATAAACAGCAATGAAAAAAAAAGCCATTAAAAAACAAAACATAGCAGACGAACTCACATTCAGCGAGAATGAAGCCAGACGTATTTTAAAACAAAAGCCATGTTCTTGTAAATGGCCCCGGCGTATCAGCAACGTGTCGAAAGTGTTGCGATGGCTCACTAGACTGAAAATCGGATCGTCCTGGCAATACGGGACACCTGGCTGTATAAGCTAGGGTTGTCAGAGTGTAGGAAATATGTACAGTAATATCAACGCCAAAATTAAAGCTCTATTTTTTGGAAAATCCTAGATCTTGCTGGAAAATAATTAACCTAGTTTATGTACGTGTAGATATGGCATGCACTCATGAATAACGAGGTCTTATTCCAAAGGTAGCAATGCGCTTACGGCGCAAAAAATAATAACATGAAAGTATGTGAGTCGCAGTAATGCGTTCTTGGTAAAAGCGAAGTATTTTTCAGGGAACTGCAGATACATCCTATCTTAAAATGTTTCAGCCGGTTTTCTAATGTTTGATTTGAAACAACATTTTAAATTTTCTTGAGAATTGTATATGTTGCAGCAGGTATTTAGTCAAATACGTGATATTATAATTTCACTAGTAACACTATAATTACACAGATTATAGTCAATTGTTTGTATTACTTACAATTTAACGGGCTAGTTTCAGTGCCATTATAATTTCACTAGACCGATACATGTCCGTATGTACATACTATGTCCGTGTGTTGACGGATTAAGAATTTCAATTTTTCAATTTATTCATATTCATAAACAATTTACATTGTGTTGAACTTACATTAGCATGGAACATGTCACAAACAATTCAATAAAATAAAATAACAATAAACATTAACATAGAAACATAATTAAATAATTCAATACTCATACATTAAAAACACACGTCAAGATAAAATTGAAAAATAAACAAAAGAAAATCATAACCAAGGATGTCAAGTAACATAATAAATAATATGTCACAAATTGTAAAATTTTATAATAAATATATTAATCCTTCCATATATCTCTATCTAGCATCTATCTCTATTTTCTAAATTGTCAATTGAATAGAGACATTTTTCTAATAGGAATGCCTTTAGCTTCGCCTTAAATGATCCTGTGTATAGTGCGTTTTTAATTCTATTGGTAGTCTATTAAATATCTTAACTGCCTGATATTGCGAACTGTGCTTAATTATATTCAAATGTGGCACAAACCCAATTTCAAAGTCTTTCCTACGTGTTTTCTCCCTTTTCAGCCTTTCCTCATGTGTTTCATATTTAAAGATATATTTTTTTAAAGTGCATAATAGTACAAATACACGAATACGGATCGTCACCACCCCATATCATCCCATGGGTGTCATAATAGCCGACAGAGGGGGCATATGATGCAGAGAACAGCACTGTAAGAGAAGGAAAACTTGATACAAACCCTATACCAACCCGTTTGGCCAGCGTGGTATAGTAGGCCAATTCCTCCTTTCAAAGGAGAGGCCTAGTCCAGCAGTGGCCTGTTAAAGGCTGATGATGATGAGACCGATACAGTGAAATTGAAGGCAACATATTTTGACAATAACACTGGATTAAGAAAGCCAATAGATTATCAAAGCGATCGCTGATTGGTCCGTTTTCGTTACCAGCTGTATTAAACATAGAGTTAGGAAATTAGAGACAGGTTTTTGAAAATCAATCACCTTAATAGGTTATGTTAGGTTGTCTTGTGACCCTGAACATAAATATACGAGCCCTGCGTAGCGGGGCTCCGTCAACTTAGCCTCATAAACATCGCCAAAGTTCGGAATTTTTCGTTTTATCAGATTAGTTACTGTAGTACATTCGTAAGTCTGTGCGACTGATTAAGTCAATTGACCAATCAGAACACGCGGGGCTCCCACCACAAACTTAACTCATAATAAACCTAGGTTTCTTGAAATTGAAATTGAAATTACAATATTACTGAAAAGAGCCCATGAAATTATACGAACCAGTCGTTATTGAATATAATCTGTGTAATTATAATTTCACTAGTTAAATTATAATATCACGTTTTTGTCTAAATCGCTGCGACATGTACATCATTTTGTTAGATTCCATTTCAAAATATGTAAAGAGTTACAGTCACCAATCTTGATAGTTGACAGTTTCTGCTCCATTTACAGGTTCCACGTTAAAGAGACTAAACCTTCTTACATAATATTATCTAATAGCAGACACAAATAAGCTTCCTAGTTAGCATATTTAGAAATACCTAGGAGAAGCCCACTAACAGTTGAGCCGGGAATCCTTACGGTCGGGCGTAATCGCAAGCAAAACCTTGTGCTAAAGAATATTTTAGAAAACCAAGAGGTTTATTTCGTGTCAACCCTGAATATATGTCCTAAGATACAGATACAGACTGTCAGTAGAAAGCTCAATACAATGCGTAATGCGGTGTACTTTACTGCTAACTAAAAGACATCCAAATTTTACATGCAAGTTTCTTTCAACGAGATCAAACGTCTTTATGAGGTGCTTCTTATGAATAGAATTGCGTCTAATTCTTTGTTGAGATGTTTTAATAAGGCGCGTGTTAAGTTAGGCATTAGCCTTGAGGCTACGTCTGTTGTGTAGAACATAATTATGAAAAGTTAGCCGACGTTAAGAAGTGTAATTTGTGTAAGACTTTCAAGTGTGGACAGGAGACTTGATAAGCGTAAATTCTGTTGTATTCACTGTTTATCATGAAAATGTCAGGCTGTGTTAACACAGTCTAAAATTTAGTTTTATACGTGTTTGATCGAACTAAAGTAATTATGAAACGAAAAAGGTGTCTATTCAAATGAGTATTCAATTAAAACAGGACTGAAAGAAAACCCTAAAACAAAAGTTTCAATAAAAACCGAGTTAGTCAGATATACTCGTATAATATACTAGCCGCTGATATTTATTTAACAACCTTCTACATACGTAGAAGCATACATTTATTATATACTAACGTTAGATTGGCAATGGAGTCAGTAAAGTGAGACCTAAACAAGAAAACAATAGTGTGCGTGTTATGAGCTTGTATGCAAGACAAATAGTGTTGGGCATGCCTTGCCTAAACTATGATTATCGATAATATGGGCGCGGTGTCATATTGCCCGATTTAAAGCTTGATTGAAGTAGTGTCAATAACTGAGAGAAGATATTAATAAAACTACAGATAAAAACTGTATTTTTTTTATTTTCCCCCAAATAAAACTTATTTATTATAAACATGTCACAAACTTTATTTGGAAGTTTTCTGCAGTTTTTCTTCATATTTTATTTCTAATTGTTAAATAAATTTCTTAATCGTTAATTAAGTATTTGTGATTAAATAATGCTGGTGAGTCATACATAATAATATGATTGTTAAGAACTTTGAAATGGTTTTTGCAAGACAAAAGGCAATTATTTACCAAAGTTTTAAACATTAATTCGGTAATATTTTTTCCTTTCATACATCTACGGAACACTCGTTCAGATTGGACACCTATTTGACCTATTTCATAAACATCTTGGGAAGGATAAATAAGGCCACCTTCATCCTTTGTATATATAAGTGAATCTATTTTAATATCACCGTAAAGTACACTAAGACAGGGTTCACATTTAATTTTTTTTACAATTTTTTTACCAAATATCCACAAATATATTCAACAATGGACTTGATTATACTACCCATTCCTTCAGGCACCCACAGCATAGATGACACGAGGTCAGAAGCATCATCGATTAACTGAACTTTGCATACAGCGACATCCTGTGGTGCTATTATTGCACTAAACCCGGTTGTAGTATTAATCATGTCTATGGTACGTGATATCTGTGCGTTAATAATACTAATTTTCTCTAAAGGCAAACAATTGGCTTTGTCGCCGATTTGCACTTCCACATGGCACATGAGTCGTTTATAGGCTGCTGTGAATTGTTGAGCAGTGGAATAAGTGGGATTATTATTGAATCCCCCTCAAGAGCGCACTGAACTAAAAAATGTTTCCAAATGGTCCAGCTTTACTCTTTGAGAGCCCCTATTAGAAAAACATTTTTCTTCAAAGTGATTGCTGCATATGGATGAATATTGATTGAAACCCAATCTTCTCTGTTTATCATTTTTAGCCATTTTTACCGGACCTCATTATTTTAAGGAAATCTGAATCTTAATTAATTTTTATTATATTCATAACTACGATATTTGGATAGAGAACATAAAAGTAAATAATATCTATTTGTTAAATAACAGTATGGAAGGTATGCAACCTTTGTCAGTCAAGTTACAAATCAACATTTTCTTATCGATATGATTTGACATTACGTCAATCGCTATGAAAGTTAGCTTAGAAATAGTAAAAATTCACGTATTTTATATTATCTTTAATGTATTTTTTTGCATTCAGAATATAAATATAATCAAATGTGATATTATAACGTATCCGTTTGTGCATATATTTATTTTCAGAGTTGTAAAATATTGCAATAAGACCATTAAATCTTTCAACGGTACTTACGTATGAAATGAGTAATTCTGCGGATTTTCTCTCTTACACAAGTTACATACGGGTAGTGCACACGTTACCATAATTGTTTTTGTATGTATAATACCTGGATTTCACTAATAAACACGTTATTTTGGAAAAATAAGCGAGTTTTGTACCGTTCACAATTAACGTTGGGCCAATACAGGCCAATAGCGTGTACGTGAATGGTCTCGCCTATCTATCTCACCCTAACATACTAGTTTCTATATTCTTTCTCTTTCGCATCACCGATCTATACGTTAGTATATACTAAATCTATGCGTAGAAGTCTTCACATCAACAGTGAAATGTAAAATATTCCACACACATCCCTGTCTATCTGAGCACTATAATTATGTGGTGGGAAAAGGTAAGGATCGATGCCCATTAGGGAGTTTCTTGTGTACTTACTACTAATGAGTAAATGGACCGAGCTGATCTGTGTTGCTTTTTGTACTAAATACAAATTGATTTTTTATGACAAAGTATATTTATTGTTACTGAATTAGACTTTAGTTTTGTTTACAAACATGACGTCTGGTAATAATTTTGCTGCAAGCATAAGGTATTCCTTTAAGAAGTACTACTTCCCTCCGCCGAAATATTGCTACCTCAAATTTACCAGGCGTGCCTACATGACAATAAGATATCTTGTCATCGTGTCAATGGTGAGTAAAGGTGGCTGCATAGTTTCAGTTCACACCCTGTGATTATGTTTTTTTATCCCTTGTCTAAACCTTCCATATAGGGATCATCAAATATTGTGAGCCTAGCCAATCGATTAGTACTCGTAGCTTAGCTTGTTTCATGCCTCTTGTACAAATGTGGCAGCTTACCGGCAAAGTTTCAAACTATAACGATTCAAGTGCCCAATTTTGGTGTCTGCCTAAATGTACTAATATCATTATGACTATGAGGCAATTAATGTAACTTATTAAATTTGACATAATGTTTATTTGATTTATTTCACATTTTGGCAAGGTATTTAAAGAATGTGATATGCTAAGGCAACAACGACGGCGTCTGTAATGATATTTCTGTTTAGCTGTAGGAAAACAAATTAAGTTCATAAAGTAAGTTAATATGAAAATGTTTAAGCAACCAATATTTTTTCATTTGTCTGTCTAGCTCCGCATCCAATCGATATTTTTGTTTTGTTTTTGATCAGTTTGGTTAGATATTTTAGTGATTGCCAATGGGAGACCAGTTTCGAGTCCTTAAGCTGTGCAACAAAACATTTCACAGAACCATCTTAAAATCCTTCATATATTTGATGTTTCATATTATAAGCTGATCAAATAATTAGTAGGTACCTCCAGAAAGGGACCACCAAAAACATTTCAAGATCAATATAAAAGTCGTGGCCTTCTGTTTTAATTCCAATAATCCAATTTGAAAGTATAAAGTTTTAGTCTGACAACACTACAAGGCCCGTCTGGCACTCAATACAGTTAATCGTCACATGATCTTCACTCAAATATCACGTGTCTAAAGCCTATTCTGGGCCTGAATTATTGCGGTCGATAACAGCTGAACCTCGAGAAATATAGGTGACAAGTAATGGCTATTGGGTCGAGTAGACGGCATCCCATTTAGGTATGAGTTAGGCGAGCTGCATTATAATAATTATATTGACCAAAATATAAAAATGTGTCCATCTTCGTAAGGTAGGTACTGAATGAATAATTAGCGAAACTTATGTGTGTGTCATCCTACATTCGCTGTCAAAAGTAATGGTCCTATACCTTTTTAAAAAGATAGTAAATATAATAGTAAATTTATGCCGCTGCTGCAGCCAGTAAGGGTAGGTTAGGTACGGTTTAAGCTACTATATATATAATTATGATGTATAAGCTATATTACTACAAAGTTTCATCAAAATAAGTTCAGTAGTTTTTGCGCGAAAAGGCAAGAACACATCGTGAAGCAGTTCTCAGAATACATCTACCTACCAAATATCAAATCTGTAGTTCCAATAGTTCCAGCTGTGACAGACAGACAGACATGGCGAATCCATAAGGGTTCCGTTTTTGCCATTTCTTGCTGCGGAACCCCAAAAAAGAAATAGTCATTCAATAAGTTTTTCATGTTTGGGAATCAAACCATGTAACCAATCATGTCAAACAGACAGAGATGGACAGATTGGGTTATTCTCTTATGGATCTCCCGATCAACGAAGCACCTGTACCGGAGGGCCCTGATTTATTTATGTCTTGGTATGTTGCCGTTCACGATACTTTACATACCGTGTATAAAATATTATTAATTACTAACATTAAATACTTAATCTGTGTGGCTGTCGTTACAGGGCGTCAGTACCTTCTAAATAACTAACACTAATCTAAACCATGGAATATCGCTATCCCTTCGGGTTGTGGAGGTCAGACAGGCAGCCGCTCTGTGGAAAAACTAATATTCAGCCAAATCCGGTTAGACAAGTAAGCGAACCCCAAATTGAAACTGGGATAACGCTAAGAGGATGAGGATGAATGATGGGATTGCTGTTTATTCTTATCTAAATTCTTTGACTTTTAGTTTTCTTTTTTGATTCTACTGGTCTCTGCTTCACGTAGATTCGTCATACAAGGGGGAGGGTTTTTGTTTATAGTCTCTCATGTATAACAATCACAACATGAGCTTAGAACAGGAATCGATTGGTAACATCAAGGTCATCAAAGCCAAAGAGCGTAACAGTTTTCATTCAATATACTTAAGTATTTCGTGCTTTCTTTTGCCTTTTCAAAATAGTTTTCCTATTCCGCCGCTACGGTCTTTAGCATCACACAAAATGAGAAAGTAATTTGAAAGGACTACACCACCTTTATATAAACATCACAATAAACAGCAATGAAAACCAAAAGCATTAAAAAAACAAAACATAGCAGACAAACTCACACTGAGCCAGAATGCCGTATTTTAAAACAAAAGCCATGTTCTTGTAAATGGCTCGGCGTATCAGCAACGTGTCGAAAGTGTTGCGATGACTCACTAGACTGAAAATCGAATTGTCCTGGCAATACAGGACACCTGGCTGTAAAAGCTAGGGTTGCCAGAGCGCTGGACATATGTATAATATCAACGACGCAACATTTTCCAGAAATTGAATCTCTCTTTTTCGAAAAATCCTTGTCCTTTCTGGAAAACAGTTGAACTAGTTTATGAACGTGTAGATATATGGCATGCACTCATGAATTACGAGGTCTCATTCCAAAGGCAGCAATGCGCTTCCGGCGCAAGAAATAAAAACATGAAAGTATGTGAGTTGCAGTAATGCAGTCTTGGTAAAAGCGAAGTATTTTTCAGAGAACTGCAGATACATCCGATCTTAAAATGTTTCAGCCGGTTTTCTAATGTTTGATTTGGAACAAAATTTTAAATTTTCTTGAGAATTATATACACCATTTTGTTAGATTCTATTTCAAAATATGCAAAGAGCTACAGTCACCAATCTTGATAGTTGACAGTTTCTGCTCCGTTTCACGTTCAAGAGACTAAACCTTCTTACATAATATTATCTCATAGCATACACAAATAAGCTGCCTTGTTAGCATATTTATAAATACATACCTACGAGAAGCCTACTAGCAGCAAAACCTTGTGCTAAAGAAAATTTCACAACATCTAGGGATTTGATTCGTGACAACCCTGAAAATATATCCAAAGATACAAATACAGACTGTCAGTGCAAAACTCTATACAATGCGGTGTACTTTACTGCTAACTAAAAGACGTCGAAATTTTACTAGCAAGTTTCTTTTAACGAGTTCTAAAGTCTTTGTGTGGTGCTTCTTACGAATGGAATGGCGTATGATTCTTTGTTGAGATTTTTTTAATAGGATACGTGTTAAGTTAGGCATTACTTGGTAATCGTAAGCTCTGTTAAATCCTCTATCTATCTTCTAATTGTCGTAACACCTAAAATTTAATTTGATCCGTGTATATCCAGCAGTATGGTGTTATATTACACCTCTGCCTACCCTTTCGGGTATACAGGCCTGAGTCTATAAATAAATAAAAAATATCCTGCAGTGGACCACGGCAGGCTGATGATGATGATGATATCAACTAAAGAAAATAACACAAAGATGTTAATGTATGTATTATAAGGATCAAACGTTAAAACTGCCGTGCTTGTCAATTTGTCATCGGATATCTATTCAAATCAGTACATATTTAAATAAGACTCGACTAAAAAAAACTTTATCCAGAGTTTCTATGAAAATCCCGATAAGTATAGAATTTTCTAGCCCTCTCCGATATTTATTTTACAACTTTCTACTGTTCCTCTTGTGACTACTATAATGGTATGTTTTAAGTTTTCACATCAAAAGTGAAATATTAAATATTGCACACAAATTCTAACCGAGCATTATATTATGTGGTGAGAAAAGGTAAGGATCGATGCCCATTACTAAGTTTCTTGTATACTACTAATGAGTTAATGGACCGAGCTAATCTAATATCTGTTGCTTTTTGTACTAAAGCCGAAATTAATGTTTTTTTATAGGAACAAAAGTAAAATCATTGTTAATGAACTAGTGCTTCGACTGCCTCCGTGGTCCTGTGGATAGCATATACGTCAGCTGATCGAGCGATCCCGGGTTCAATACCCAGGTCAGGCAAGGGCACCATCAAATATTGTGAGCCTAGCCAATATATTACTGCGATAGCTTGTTGCATGCTTCTTGTACACATATGGCAACTAATTGGCAAAGTTTCAAACTATAATGATTCCAGTGCCCAATTTTGGTGATTATGTCCGTACTGAGTGAGATAGGCATTTAAAGCAGCATACTAATTGCGACATAATGTTCAGTTGAATAATTTGGCAAGGTATATATTTAAAGAAGGTGCCCGGCACGGCCCTCTTCTCACTATGAGAAGGGTAAGGCCATAGTCCATAGGCCAAGTGCCGAAAGGAACAATTCACACGACTTTCGAAAACATTATGGAGAACTCTCAGACATGCTTCCTTTTGATGATTTCCATCACCGTTTAGCAAGCGATAATTAATCAATTTTTTTTGTATGTAATATGCTGAGGCATGAACGAGAGTGTCTGTATCGTATTTTTTGTGTGGCTGTAAGAAAATTTACAAAGTATTTTTATAAATTAAATATGAAAGTGCTTAAGCATCAAATATTATCTCGTTGCGTAGTTAGTTTCGTATCCAATCGGTAATTCTAATTATTAGATACAAAGTCAGGGGACAAAGTTTTGATCAGGTTGGTAGATATTGAACGCCAAAGGGAGACCAACTTCTGCGTCCGTACGCTTCTCGAGAAAGACATACCAAATTTAAATTTCTTTCGCCCAATGGTTTGGCCGAGCGTTGTCTGTCAGTCAGTCAGTAGGTACCGCAAGGAACAGACAGAATCATATTATTAGCTGATCAAATAATTAGTAGGTATCTTCAGAAAGGGACCACCAAAATCATTCCAAGAACAATTTTAAACTCGTGGTCTCTTGTTTTAATTCCAATAATCCAAAGTTGAAAGTAAAACGTTTTAGTCTGACAAGATTACAGGGACCGTCTGGCACTCAATACAGTTAATCTTCACTCAAATATAACGTGTCTAAGGCCTATTCTGGGCCTGAAATATGACGGTCGATAACAACTGAACCTCGGGAAATATAGGTGACAAGTAATGGCTATTGGGTAGAGTAGACGGTATCCAATTTGGGTATGAGTTCGGCGGGCGGACATTCTACATGCGCTGCTAAAAGAACTTTTTTAAAAGCTTGAAATTTAATAGTAAAAAATCAGTTTCCCTATATGAAATTCCGGTGTATAAGCTATATATTCTATACTACAAAGTTTAATCAAAATATTTACAGTACTGTGTGATTTGAGTTTTTGGCATTTTAATATCCAAAAATCCATAACACAATGGTATTTATACGGTCAACTTAGGTACTGATAAACATTACGGTGATTGTCGTTCAATCTCAGATACAAGACAATAAGAAAAAATTAAATCTGCTTGCATTTTCTGCTCGTTGATTGTATGTTTGCAAAGTGGCTGCAACACATGATTTCTTCTGGAGTAGTAGTCTATTAAAAAAATAATGGTTGTTGAATAAGTTATTCGTGTTCAGGAATCGAACGCGTATTTGAACATGAACCATACGAGCATGTTGCCAATCATCTATCAAACCGGGGTGACAGAAGTGGCGTTGAATTAAATAAAAACACCTCTCTAAAAAATGTAAGCATGTTTTATTTTTGTACTAACTGTTATGTATGCAGGTAAACAACTCATAAAAGGGTCGCTTACTGCACCAATTAGATAAAGAGGGGGTCTCATAGTAGCAGGCAGATGTTTAATACAAGCAGCGACAAATTGACAACATTGCCGCATTTTTGAGTTTGTATGCTATTTTGGTACTTAGTGTTTTTATAATGCTTCACTAGCGTCGATTTTTTTTTACCAATACCGCTATTTTATAATCGTGAAACTATGTGAGGATATATGTATGTTTGTTACTGTTTAGCGCAAAAGCTTCGGATTTTGATAAAACTTTGCAGAAATATAGCTAATCCATCAGAATAGCACATGAGCTAACTTTTTGCCAATTTCTGATCCCACGTGGGCGAAACCACGAGTAATACGACATAAAATGTCTAAAAAGCTAAGCTAACAAAACATTGTTTATGTTGTAGACACTTCCCACGTCAAGAAAAAAAATCGCGTAATTTTTTAAGTAGGGACTTGAAACAATTGTTACAGATTCACTATATCATACGACCTTCTGCAATCCACTGCTGGACATAGGCCTCCCCTTATTTACGTCGCAATAGCATTATGCGATGGCCAGATGGGTTGGTGAAGGGTTTGCTGTCGAGTTTTTCTTCGTCTCAATCCAAATAATGTACTATTTGCCTCGTGTATTAACCTTCATCATCAGCCTTTAACAGTCCAGTGCTGGACTAGGCCTTTGAACGGAGGAATTGGCCTACTATAACACGCTGGCCAAACGGGTAGGTACAGGGTTTGTATCAAGTTTTCCATCTCTTACAGCGCTGTTCTATGCATAATATGCTCCCTCTGTCGGCTCCTACGGCACCCATGCACAGTGGTTCTGCGCTCTAAGAAGGGCGGTCATAGAGGTTTCGCGCAACGAATGGCTATTGAAATGCATAGTAATACATATTGTTATAGTACTTTTTATTAACTGAGGTAAAGATTAGTAGAAATAAAACAGATTATATCAGAATAATAATAATTCATTCAATTTAAAACTCAGCTATATCTTGTATAAAATAAAATAATTGAGAAAGGTGAATTACAGCTACTCTGAAACTTAATTGGCATAAATTAATATTACAATAATACCACTTAACTAGTATCTTACTAATGAGAAACACAAATATTCATCAAATAGTTACAATTAAATAGTTTTATAGGCACATTTAACAAATCTAAGCAAAACAAATATTTACAATCTAAAGTTTCTAAACTACTTATAAAATACATCCTTCCATTCGTCCATCTTCGCAAACTTTCGCATTCATAATTGTTGTAAGATTTGAACGTTTGGAGAACAGTTAGACATTTACTTTATACAAAGTCTTGCCGTGTTGAAGATCTGCCGCAACATCGTTGACCGGTAGCATGCCACGAAGACTAGCAGAATTGCCATGTTGTATGGCAATGCTCTTATTCAATCCATGGATATAAGCTAGCCAGAAAAGCCAGTCGGTCAAAAAAGAGCCAAACGAGATATGGCTTTTACCCGTATATTCTCATATCCTTGGACATAACGTATACGAAATACTTTTACAAAATCTGTTCTTAAGTTCGACCTTTAAAACATAGATCTATATCATCGATATTACATGTATTAGTATCCGAACACGAATCTTTTGTCCGTACGTGACGAATAAAATACCTAGAACTACTCTTTTATAAACATCCCTTTATTTTATTACCACTGATGATTTTATAGTCCTATAAATAAATAGAACCGAAGTCTACCGAATGGGTCTATTTCTTGGAGAATCCAAACTGCGGATTTTCACATGTTACGTGATATGTATGCAATAAGCACTCAACATTTTTAGAACAACTCTTTTTCTTATCTGGCAGCTTTGTAGTCGCATACTAAACTCGTATTGTCAAATTGATATTTTCAAATCATAACAAAAAGTAACAAGGACAACTACTTCCCTAACAAATTAATACTCTTACTAAATTTCTATTTTTAGAAGACACCTTCATTTTGCTATTTTCCACGTACAAATAGAGCAATCAAAGTAGGGGATCCTAAGGCTGACTGTTCCCTAAAGCGGAGAAGCAAAGCGCGCTAAAACGACTATTTACTGAGAATCTAAAAAACTCCACAGCGATGATTTTTCGCATTTCTAATAGCTGTATTAATACAGCCCCAACATACAGCCTCTCAAAGTGCTTTTAAATAGACGTCAAGCCACATAATTGTAGATAAATGTCTCTCTTTAGCTACAAAAGTGCAAGTCTCTGTCTGTAAATTGGCAATCTCAGAATAAATTAAACGTTTTTCATTTTTATATACAGGCACTTACTACTTTACAAGAGTCATTGCGAACAAGTTGTAATAAAATTTGAATTAGAATCCAATTGCAACAGTCTTCACGATCTAGATTTAAATATTCGCCAAAAGCTCTACAAAGTTGATATTTAGGTACAAATTGCTTACAAAAGTTTATGTCTCAAATGCGTAATCATTTGACAAAAGATGTGAAATCTCTTCCCATCAGCTTATCTTAATAACTGGTGTCATCTGAGAGTACTTAATTCTCATTCTTAACATCATCCTAACGCCATCCAAAAGTCAAAGTCAAAGTCAAAAATCATTTATTCATCTAGGTCACAACGTGACGCTTATGAACGTCAAATTTTTAAAGTAAATTAATAATGCTTCTACATTTACATTTACTGCCCATTCGCAAAGCAATAGGTAGAACCACGAGAAAGAACGGGCAATAAAACTCGTGGCCACTCTTTTTACCCATTTGCGATACAAGGTCATCGCCCCGAAGCCCGGGGTCCGATTTCCTGCTGCATCTCCTCCACCTCGCACGGTCTTTGGCATTCCTGGTAGTTAGTCTATTGGCACGCATATCATCTCTTACGACGTCAAACCAGCCTTTCTAAGGCCTTCCCCGTTTACTCGGACCCGGCGGAGGTGACAGTAATGCATCTCTTCAGAAACTAAATATGTTGAAACCACAAAAAGCACATTATTGTCAGTTTGCATACCTACATAATATGTACCTTGGTTGTATTGTTGCAAACTGGGTGCACTAATTTCAACCTAATGTTGTGGCAAAATGAAAAGCTTTATTAATCCTATAAGTAGCTATAGATTGATAGATATTGTTCATACCAATTATCGAAATGTCACCCCTAATTACCAAAGATCGGAATCAGGGAGCTAACATTGTCAAAAGTATGGATATGCCTAAATTTTCAATGTGTTTCCGGAACTAGATTCTGGGGAATTTCGGATTTTCAATGAAGATGTTTTAAACTGTTGAAAAAACCTACATTAAAAAATCCAACATTTTGTGGAATCTAGTTCCGGAAATACATAAAAAATTAGGTATATCCATACTTTTGACAATGTTAGCTCCCATAATTCCGATCCTTGCTAATTACATTTATATTTATCTACAGAAATACGATTCTGTATCCAATTTATCCACCCAATGGTCTGAAACCAAATCGTATTGATCAAATTGATCTGATCGACGTTTCAGAAGATCCCCTATATAGATTAATATTTTGTATTAGGAAGATCTCTGGAACTAATAGAAATAGCTTCTGACAGGGCCTAAAGATTACTCATTTGAGAAATAAAATATAGGAACAGCATTCACGTGCAATGAGCATGCTTGCGAATGTTACAAAACAAGAAAAATACAAGTGTGTGTTAGCGAGCATTCGTACTAACGTCCTCGCGAGCATTCTAGCGAATTGACAGTTTTTTTTACGTTTCTGCTGATTATAGTGTTCGCTTGAAAGTCCCTGAAAATGTTCGCCTCTGTTCCTTGTTCAGTTCGTTACAAATAATAGCGAATGCTCGCTGTTCTGTTTTATGTGAATGCTCATGTGTATCAGCACCATTAGGCTGCATTACACACACATACTTTTGGAGGGGGATAGGAGTCTAGAGACATCAGATTTCCAACTGTCACCATCCGCGCGTATTAGAATGCCTGAGAATGCAATATTGACAGCAACTGCAGCTTTGTTTTCCGAATGGAAACCTTATAACTGTCTATTAGAAGATTTTAATGTAACTGTTTGCTGAAATTCTGTCTAGCTTTAGACAAACTTATTTTATTTGTAGTCTTGCTATTTTAATAGTATTCAACAAAATTATTATTTCAACCCAGGAACGTTACAGAATAGTAAGGGCAGGCCATGGATGGGCAAAAGAGGCCGATCTTTAGCAAGATGGGCCGACGATATCATTGCAAGCGCGGGCCGAACCTGAGATTAGCACAATATCGAGGGAAATGGCAAGAAAAAGAGAGTATTTATCTCTATAGTATATATTTATGTTCAGCAGTGAACAAAGTCGGACTGAGGATGATGATAATGAGGGACGTCCACTGCTGGAAATTAAATAATAATAACAATATTCTACCACATACACACATCACCATCTAGTCCCAAACTAAGCAGAGCTTGTACTATGGGTACTAGATAATGGATAATACTTTTTTTGTAAATACTTACATATTATACATAGAAACACCCAGACCAAGACAAACATCCATGTTCATGCACACAAATGTTTGACTCGAGCGGGAATCGAACCCGCGACCATCGGCGTAGCAGTCCCTTACACTCCCGCTGCGCCAACCGGTCGTCCTTATAAAAGTTCCTCATTCCTAATAATGCCGTTAATATAAGAACGAATGCCTTTTTTATCTGTACCTACATTGAAGGAGGTTGCCCGCCCTAGCATCCGTGACCTTGAACTTGACATTAGTGACGTCTCTGAAACGACCTTCGTCCTTGAAGGGTTCATTGACTATACAAACAAAGGGTTTGTACTTTGTATCAAGAAACACGTTTGAGTTTCGTAATGTATTGTAGAGTCGAGATTTATTTTAGAGTTAAATTGAAGCCATCATCGTCTTTTTAAATGCATTTCATTCCAAATTAGATTGGGTATTGAACTGCATTTTAGTCCAAATAGTAATGTGATTGCTTTTCTAGTGTAATCTAAATTCTTTGAAATATTTTTTTTTGCTTTAATCCGTATCTGCTTCATGTAGTTTCGTAAGAGAAGATGGAGAGTTTTTTGTTAATAGACTCTCATGTATAACATATGATAAATTAAATACAACAATATTTGATAGGGAGTCCACAATAATTATCTCATACGGTGATAGTCAAATGGTGACTAAAAAAGATATAATTAATTTAAGTTATGTTATCGCTTCACAGAACATATGATTGCAAATTTATTAGCATGACTTTGCCTTATGCTGATAGTTTAAATGATATGATGAATAGACATATTCATGAACATAACTTGATGTTATACAATTTGACATGGCAATATAAGGATTTTATTTTATTTTTTGACATCAATAATTTTATTAACAATTTTACATTGACTAAAGATACTATGTATCTGCCACTATTTTATAAAAGACAAGTTGCTAAATTATTAGCACATAATATACAAAATGACACAGGTACATGTAGGGTATCCAAGAATTTAGTTTCTGTAAATAGTTCCTATCCTTATAATTCTTCTATTGAGAATACTGACACAAGTTCTTTAAACTTAAGAACAGGACAAAGGGTAGACATATTAAACTGACTGTAGCACATCAAAACATACAAGGTCTATCTGGCAAGGATTTAGAATTAGGTTTATATTTAGAAAATCATAGTATTAAAGTTATGTGCATTACAGAACACTTGCTTAAAGAATACCAGATTAAATTCATAAATAACACACAATACACAGTATACAGTGCCTTCTCTAGGAAATAAGCTATTCATGGTGGATCATTGATTATTGTTTCAAACAGTTTAACATGTAAAGAACGGAAAGACATAGCTAGCTTGTCTATAGAACGCACGGTGGAACTGTCATGCATTGAGCTTGAGCAGATTATTATTATATGTGTATATCGTCCTCCATTAAGTGACTTTAATTTGTTTGAATCTGTTATGGAAGATGCAATTAGTAAAATTAGGAGCAATAAGAAAGGGATTATAGTTTGTAGTGATTTTAATGTTAACATTCTTGAAAATTCAATAATGACTTGCAGATTTTTAAACCTTTTTAGATCATTTAATTTGAAAAATTTATTTCTTGAACCAACTAGAATCACGGCAACATCTTTCACCTGTCTTGATAACATATTTAGTAATTGTATTGTTTCAGATAGAGTAGTTACTTCTGAATTAACTTCGGATCACTGTGGTCAATTAGCTAGGTTTCCATATTACAATGATAGCATCGTACAGAGAGTGTTGGTTAGGCCATTACCTAGGCATAAGTTTAATGAATTCCGGAATAAAGTATTGATTGGAATGAATACTATGAATCCTGACTTAATAGAAATAGATTCGCCAAATAAGAATTTTAACAATTTATTTAATATAGTTAATAACACGTTTCAGAATACTTTAAGACTAAGGAGAAAGTAATTAAGGAATCTCGAGCTTTTAATGAGTGGGCTACTGCGAGTATTTACAAAAGCAGAGCAAAAATGTATGAGTTGTATGGTATGAAAAAATACAATTGTGATTTAAACTTCACTGAGTATGTTAGAAATTATTCTAAAATATTTAAAAGAGTGTGCAATACAGCTAAAGCTATATTCGTAAGGAATAAAATTAAACAATCTTCGAATAAAGTTAAGGCAACCTGGCGAGCTATTAATGAAACAACAGGTAAGACAACATTAAGAAGTAATAGTTTTAGTCTTCTTGATAATGATAAGTTAATTCATAATGACGAAGAAGTCGCACACACATTTAATAACTTTTTTGCTAACATACCACTTACTACTACTAGAGAATTAAAATCATCAGCTATAGTCGCAGAAAACCTATTAGAGTCTAGTGTAGGAAAATGTGCAGTAATATTTAAATTTCATAGTATTAGTTCTACCGATATTATAAATACTTTTAAGTCTTTAGAGTCTAAAAGTACAGGTGATCTTTGGGGCATTTCTGTTAAGGTTTTGACAAGTATAATTGATGTAGTGGCTCCTTATTTAAGCAACTTATTCAATAAGTGTATTAAATCTGGCAGTTTTCCCGATCTTATGAAACATAGTAGAATAATACCTCTGTTCAAATCCGGCAATAAGACTGATCCTAGTAATTATAGGCCAATATCGATACTGCCTGCTTTTAGTAAGATTTTTGAAAAGATCATACTCAAGCAACTACTAAGACATTTTAATCAAAACAGCCTCCTTCATGGTGAGCAATATGGTTTTACCAAGGGTCTCTCGACAACAGATGCAGGAGTAGCGTTACTCAAACATATCTACAGTGCTTGGGAGAATTCCCAAAATGCTGTTGGTGTGTTCTGCGACCTTTCGAAAGCATTCGATTGTGTCTGCCATAAGACGCTCTTGTGCAAGCTTAGACATTACGGCGTCCAGACTAAAGCATTGGATGTCATTAAGTCGTACTTAAGTGACAGGATCCAATGTGTTGAAATAAATGGCTCAAAATCCAGTGGCTTACCTGTTGATTTAGGAGTGCCACAGGGCAGCATCCTAGGGCCTTTCTTGTTTCTTGTTTACATAAACGATTTACCTTTTTACTTGAGAAACATTTGTGACGTTGTACTGTTTGCTGACGATACTTCTTTGATATTTAAAGAAGATAGAAATAAGGAACACTTTAACGAAATAAACAGTGCACTCATTCAAGTGACTAAATGGTTTAATGTAAACAATCTAGTACTGAACGCCAAAAAAACAAAATGTATTAAGTTTGCTCTGCCTAATGTCAGAAACCTTGGTCCTAACATAGTTTTAAATGACGATGTACTCGAAACAACTGAATCCACATTATTTCTAGGATTAACACTTGATTCGAAGTTACAATGGGGTGCGCATGTTACATATCTCTCAGGGAAACTTAGCTCAGCTGCTTATGCCGTTAAGAAGGTTCGTAGGTTGACCGATGTCGATACGGCTAGATTGGTTTATTTTAGTTATTTTCATAGTGTTATGTCATATGGCATATTATTATGGGGTAGAGCTGCTGATATCCAAAATATTTTTATATTGCAGAAACGGGCAGTTAGGGCCATTTACCAGTTAAAGACAAGAGTCTCACTCAAAGAAAAATTTAAATTTTCTTACTGTAGCGTCACAATATATTTATGCCAGTGTTATGCATGTAAGACTAAACATAAATTCTTATAAAATGAATAGTGACATACACAATATCAATACTAGAAATAGACATAAATTATGTGTTCCGTATTTTCGTTTGCACAAAACGCATAGCTCTTTTATTGGGCTCAGTATTCGCATATACAATAAATTACCATCTTATATTTTAGACTTGCCATTAAGTTCGTTTCAGGCAGAAGTTAAAAAGAATCTTATAAATAAGGCATATTACAGTTTGAAGGATTATTTTGATGACAGGAGCGCTTGGAAGTAGTTGTTCGCTTTTGACTAGGTCAATAATTAGTAGTTTTATTCTATAGTGTAGTTAATTACGATATTCTCATTTCATACTATATTTTGCATTCATGTTCCACACTTTCATTATAACTTTGCGGTTTGTAAAATTTGGGTAACTCGTGGTCATGGGCTAACTAATAGGTTGTCGATTGCTTTGGTTTCATACTACCGTTACTTTCTGCTTCATTCCCTTCTACCATAGTTCTGACCATGTTCGCGAGTTGCCTACATTAAAAAGACGTAAGTGGATGCTCCTGTTTCACCATATTTACTTTGGGAGGCTTACCATATGAACATCATTTACTGCTTGAGTATGATATCAATAGCTACTAAAAAAAATTTTACTAGTAGATGTCTACAATGTGAAACAGTTGCAGCTCCTTACAAAAATAAAATATACCACCATTATATTTGTTTGAAAAGAGTGGCCATGAGTTTTATTGCCCGTTCTTTCTCGTGGTTCTACCTATTGCATTGCGAACGTGGCAGTAAATGTAAATGTAGAATCATTAAGTAATTAACTTAAATTTTGACGTTCATAAGCGTCACTTTGTGGCCTAGATGAATAAATGATTTTGATTTTGATTTTGAACAATCACCACATGAGCTCAGAACACGTATCGATTGGTGATATAAAGGCCGTTATAGCCAAAGAACGTAACAGTTTTCATTAAATATATTTAAGTACTTCGTGCTTCCTTTAGCTTTTCCAAAATATGTAGTTTGCCGCTACGGCCGGTGTAGCATCACACAAAATGAGCAAGTAATTTGGAAAACAAAACAGCTAACGAACTCACATTCAGCCAGAATAAAGTCAGACACCGTATTTTAAAACAAAAGCCATGTTCTTATAAATGGGCCCGGCGTATCAGCAACTCGTCGAAAGTGTTGCGATGGCTCACTACACTGAAAATCGGATTTTCCTGGTAATACAGGATACACCTGGCTATTTTAGCTAGGGTTGCCAAAGCGCTGGAAATATGTATAATATCAACGACGCAACATTTTCCAGAAATTGAATCTCTCTTTTTCGAAAAATCTATGTCCTTGTTGGAAAACAGTTGAACTAGTTTATGAACGTGTATATGGCATGCACTCATGAATTACGAGGTCTTATTCCAAAGGAAGCAATGCGCTTCTGGTGCAAGAAATAAAAACATGAAAGTATGTGAGTCGCAGTAATGCAGTTCTGGAAAAGCGAAGTATTTGTCAAAGAACTGCAGATACATCCGATCTTAAAATGTTTCAGCCGGTTTTCTAATGTTTGATTTGAAAGAAAATTTTAAATTTTCTTTACAATTGTATACACCATTTTGTTAGATTCCATTTCAAAATATGTAAAGAGTTACAGTCACTAATCTTGATATTTGATAGTTTTTGCTCCATTTACAGGTTCCATGTTAAAGAGACTAAAACTTCTTACATAATATTATCTGATAGCATACACAAATAAGCTGCCTTGTTAGCATATTTATAAATACCTACGAGAAACCTTGTACCAAAGTAAATTTCACAACATCTAGGGATTTGATCAGGTTTGAACAGTTACTGATACCCATCTTGACTGATGACCGTTTATGCTCAACTAACAAAATAAAATTTTGCAGGAGAACCTTCTAAGTTAAGCCGGGTACCCTTACGGTCGGCCGTAATCGTTAGAAAAGCCTTATGCTAAAGAACATTTTACAAAACCAAGAGATTTCGTTCGTGACAACCCTGAAAATATATCCAAAGATATAATTACAATCTGTCAGTGGAAAGCTCTATACAATGCACAATGCGGTGTACTTTACTGCTAACTAAACGTCGAAATTTTACTAGCAAGTTTCTTTTAACGAGATCTAAAGTCTTTATGTGGTGCTTCTTACGAATAGAATAGCGTCTAACTCTTTGTTGAGATTTTATTAATAGGCTATGTGTTAAGTTAGGCATTACTTGGTAAGCTTAAGCTCTGTTAAATCCTCTATCAATCTTCTAATTGTCGTTACTCCTAAAATTTAATTTGATCCGTGTATATCCAGCAGTGGACTACGGCAGGCTGATAATGATGATATCAACTAAAGGAAATATAACAAAAAGCAAAAATGTTAATGTATGTATCATATGGATCAAACGTTAAAACTGCCGTGCTTGTCAATTTGTCATTAGATAGGTATCTATGCAAATCAGAATTTAAATAAGACTCGACTAAATAAAACCTTATCCAAGAGTTTCTATGAAAATCCAGATAAGTATAGAATTTTCTAGACCTCTCAAATATTTATTTTACAACTTTCTACTGTTCCTTTTGTAACTACTATATTGGTATGTTTAAGTTTTCACATCAATAGTGAAGTATTAAATATTCCACGCAAAGTCTAACCGAGCACTATATTACGTGGTGAGAAAAGGTAAGGATCGATGCCTATTACTAAGTTTCTTGTATACTACTAATGAATACGAGAGTGGTGTGGGGTAAAAGAAGATGTAGTGACAAGCATTGAGAAAGGCATGTTAAGATGGTTTGGGCACATAGAGAGGATGGATGACGATAGACTGACAAAGAAGATATATCAGGCTAGTGTGAATGGGACAGGACAAAGGGGAAGACCTAGGAGAACGTTCTCTGACCAGATTGGAGACATCCTGAAAAAAGGACAAGTCAGAAGTGCCCTTAACAGAAGAGCATGCATGAGAAACTTGATGGGAGTGAGTGAAGCAAGTGAGGTATGTCAGGATCGTTGCAAATGGCGTTCCGTAGTCTCTGCCTACCCCTCCGGGAAACAGGCGTGAGTCTATGTATGTATGTACTAATGAATTCATGGACCGAGCTAAACTAATATACATATATTGCTTTTTGTACTAGAGCCGAAGTTAATGTCTTTTATAGGTACGAAGTAAAATCATTGTTAATGAACTAGTGCTTCAACTGCCTCCGTGGTCCTGTGGATAGCATACACGTCACCTGATCGGGAGATTCCGGGTTCAAAACCCGGGTCAGGCAAGGCATCATCAAATATTGTGAGCCTAGCCAATATATTAACGCGATACCTTGTTCCATGGTTCTTGTACACATATGGCAACTAATTGGCAAAGTTTCAAACTATAATGATTCCAGTGCCCAATTTTGGTGCCTTCCTATTACCAAATGTACGTACTGAGTGATTATGACCATAAGGCATTTAAAGCAGCATACTATTTGTGACATAATGTTCAGTTGAATAATTTCACAATTTGGCAAGGTATATATTTAAAGAATGTAATCATCATCATCAGCCTTGTATACTGTTCTCACTATGAGTAGAGTAAGGCCAAGTGCCGAAAGGAACAATTCACACGACTTTCAAGAACATTATGGAGAACTCGCAGACATGCTTCTTTTTGATGATTTCCATCACCGTTTAGTAAGCGATAATTAATCTATTTTTTTTTGTATGTAATAATTATGCTGAGGCATAAACGAGCGTGTCCGTATCGTAGTTTTTGTATAACTGTAGGAAAATGAACAAACTTTTTTTGTAAAGTAAATAAGAAAGCGCTTAAGCAACAAATATTTACTCGTTTCGCTGTTAGTTTCGTATCCAATTGGTAATTCTAATTATTAGATATGAAGTCAAGGCACAAAGTTTTGATCAGGTTGGTAGACATTGAACGCCTAAGGGAGACTGTAGGGGTATGTTGATGTGTGAGAGATAAAAGAAAGATTCCAAGGATGAAAATATATACTTTACTGTGGTACCAAAACTGTTTGGGAGCGGGAAGACGACTGCCGCGCTGCGCTTATACAATAGCGCGCCTTGATATTTTGTAGCGTCAGCAGCCGCCACAATATTCCCCCCTTTATAAAAAAGAAACAAAATATTATACAATTCAAAAAAATCAATACTAAATGTTGGTCAAAACTACAAGAAATAACATAAAATAATTTACCTACCGAGTTAATAAGAAACGCTAGCGCTGGACTCACACGTCACATAAACATCTATCAAGTTACCGGAGCGCTAGTTCTTAGAATACAAAGTAAAAAATAAATACTATAACGATATAATGTAAGTCTAGATGAACTATGAGTCTATTTTTAGAACATTTATAAGTTACTCTAATTTAAAACACAACAACACAGTCAATTTCAATCCATTTCATTTGTTCTTCGTAAGCTGCTTGTAGAAAGAGCTGGTCGTACGAAGACACAAATACGTCTCATCCATCCAGCCAGCGATCTTTTCCGTGCTGCCTGGGCCGTGATGAGAGATGACAGGGTGCGCTATCTATATCCGACCTCGCATCCAAGTGTGATCAGCCGCATCGACGCGTGCACTGTCCTATAGAGTGCCACCGCCGGTCCCATGTCGTTCCTCGTCCTCGGAGTAAGCTGCGTATTTTCGTCTTGGCGCGGAATGCTGCCTCGCCACCAAGGTCAATACGCCTTACGCCTATGCCTCGACGTACGCACTGTCCTTCAGAGTGCCGCCGCCGTCGTGTGCCGCTCCAGAATACGTCTGCTGCCCATGTTGCCGTGATCGCTGTTTTGGCAGATCGTCCAATTTTGGTCGCACGTGTCCTGACTCTGATGTTCTCCGCAGTTAGGTTGTAAGCCCTTTCGGTCGTAGTAAAAAGGGCGAGTCGTCTCCCGTGAGTTCAGGCTATCTCCGTGTCCATGCTGCTTGGCTGCACGCTGTTGCCACGCTGCACATGCGCTTATTTAATTCCGCTGACCATGTGCACGGGCGTCGATGCCGCGTTACCGAAGCTGAGCCGAAGGGTGCGTCTTCGATGTCAGGGGTCACCAATGTAGGGGTATGTTGATGTGTGAGAGATAAAAGAAAGATTCCAAAGATGAAAATAAATACTTTACTGTGGTACCACATAACGATATAAATAAACTACATAACTACGACCTAACTGTTTGGGAGCGGGAAGACGACTGCCGCGCTGCGCTTATACAATAGCGCGCCTTGATATTTTGTAGCGTCAGCAGCCGCTACAGAGACCAACTTCTGCGCCCGTACGCTCCTCGAGGAACACCATATGCCTATAGTTTAAATTTGTAGCGCCCAATAGTTTGAGCCGTGCGTTGTCTGTCAGTCGGTCAGTAACGCAAGGATTATGTATACATACAGATTCATATTATTAGTTGATCAAATAATTAGTAGGTACCTCTAGAAAGGGACCACCAGAATGATTCCAAGAACAATTTTAAAGTCGTGGCTTTCTAACTGTTTTAATTCCAGTAATCCAATTTGAAAGTATAAAGTTTTAGCCTGACAAGATTACAGGGCCCGTCTGACGCTCAATACAGTTAATCTTCACTCAAATATCACGTGTCTAAGGCCTATAATTCTGGACCTGAAATATGGCGGTCGATAACAGCTGAACCTCGGGAAATATAGGTGACAAGTAATGGCTATTGGGTCGAGTAGGCGAGCGACATAATAATATATTGGGGAAAATATGAAAATAATATGTCCATCTTCGTTAGGTAGGTACTGAATGAATAATCAGTGATACTTATGTTTGTGACATCCTACATGCGCTGTAAAAATAACCTTTTTAAAAAGCTTGAAATTTAATAGTAAAAATTGAGTTGCCCTATATGAAATTCGTGGGTATAAGGTATATCACTACAAAGTTTAATCAAAGTACGTTCAGTACTGTGTGATTTGAGCTTTTGGCATTTTAATATCCAACAATCCATAACACACAATAGTATTCATACGGACAACTTAGGTACTGATGAACATTACGGTGATTATCGTTCAATCTCCGATACAAGACAATAAGAAAAAAAAATCTGCTTGCATTTTCTGCTCGTTGATTGTATGTTTGAATAAGTTATTCGTATTCAGGTATCGTACGCGTATTTGAACATGAATAATACGAACATGCCCATCATCTATCAAACCGGGATGACAGAGTAGAATTAAATTATATAAAAACACTTCTCTAAAAAATGTAAGCATGGTTTATTTTTATATTTATTTATTTATGTTACAATTTATTGTACACTTTTACAAATATGTTAAAGAAATTATATATGTTTATACTAACTGTTGTGTATGCAGGTACTCATAAAAGGGTCGCTGTCTGCACCAATTAGATGAAGAGGGGGTCTCATAGTAGCAGGCAGATGTTTAATACAAGCAGCGACAAATTGACAACATTGCCGCATTTTTGAGTTTGTATGCTATTTTGGTACTTAGTGTTTTTATAATGCTTCACTAGCGTCGATTTTTTTTTACCAATACTGCTATTTTATAATCGTGAAACTATGTAGGGTGTATGTTTGTTACTGTTTAGTGCAAAAGCTTCGGATTTTGATAAAACTTTGCAGCTAATCCATCAGAATAGCACATGAGCAATGAGCATAACTTATTGCCAATTTCTGATCCCACGTGGGCGAAACCACGAGTAATACGACATAAAATGTCTAAACAGCTAAGCTAATAAAACATTGTTTATGTTGTAGACACTTTTCACTTTAAGAAAAATCGCGTAATTTTTTTAATTATTTATGACAAGCCCGGACTTGAAACAATTGTAATAGATTCACTATATCATACGGCCTTCTGCAATCCACTGCTGGACATAGGCCTCTCCTAATTTACGTCGCAATAGCATTATGCGATGGCCAGATGGGTTGGTGTAGGGTTTGCTGTCGAGTTTTTCGTCTCAATCCAATGAATAGACTATTTGCCTCGTGTTTTAAACCTTACCGCGAAAATGTTACGCAACGATAATAATTTACAATTTCTTCAAAGACAAGCCTTCGTTTCGCAATTCATGGATATAATGGGAATGTATTAAATTGTTAAGACATTGTTGCTCGAGCCAATATTCCAAGTTGTTACTGATGAATTGTTCTAGCTGTCGGCTCTAGTACTCTTCTATTGTTCAACATGACTTGAAGTTTCAGGACACACAACAATATTGCGAATCATTCATTTGAATTTATATTATGTTTTCGTGACTCTAGAAACTTCGCTTATGAACACAAGACTTTTACTATTGCTAAAATTGATTTGATAAAAATATTTATAACTAGCTTTTGCTGGTGTTTTCGCTCGCGTGACGGTCGATGATCAACAAAACCTATGCCATGTGCTAGTCTGATGAATAAGCTATAGTAATAATCCATTTTAAACTTTCGCGATTGGTATACAACCTATGCCACGGGTGCATACAGGTATTTGCACGATCTACGCGGCCAAAAGTCCAAAATGTCAAAATAACAATATCATTCTTAAACCGAGTTCCAGGAATAGATTACGAACCTGGGAACAATATCCAAGGTATATCTACCTGCTAGCCCACACCCCGCACCCATCGGGTCAGTCGGAAGTTGACCGTGTTACCTAGTGTACGTATCTATTCTCGGCGCTTTTCTAAACATTAAAGTTACAAAGTGATTTTTTATGTTATCAAGTTCTTTTTACGAACTGAAGGTAATGGATTCTGATGGACAAGGTAAGAGACTTACATATTACATAAATAAAGTCATGATCAACTATCAAACTACATATTTTTTTTTATAAATAAAAAACCCATTTTAATACTGTGATTTTCTGCAATATTTTTTATTTGCTTGTGTTTTTGTTTATGTATCGGGGTAGATCGGGCTATTCTTTTTAATATAGGTTATTATTTGATCCTTTTTCTTATAAGTACTATCAAAATCGTGTCCGCATATGTCCGGTTTGATACATTTTTGAGAGATCAAAGATATTTAGCGAAATTTCGTCTAAAATTTAAAATGTTTTTAGCGACTTTTAACACAGTTTATGTTTGATTAAGGTTCACAGGAAGCATCAGGAGTAAGGATTGCGACACAACAATACTTATTTGACCTCATGACGAACGAAAATTTGCCTAATTTAGATGCCAAATTAAAATATATAAAAGATCATCTTTTGTCATGTGAAGGTTACAATGAAGACTAAGGCTTCGTTCACACGACATTATCCTGACGTTTTCTTTGTATTCGTTTTTTTAACGTACAGTCACCCGGGTGTTCACACGGTAGATTTTCCTTCGTGTAAAAAACGAATAGCCGCAGTCTTCACAGACTTGTGATTGTGAAAAGAAGTCAGTGATGGGTCCACGCTTGGTTGTTCTTTTATATTGGTACAATCGAAGGCACAAACGGTTTCGCCACCGACAGAGCAGAAGATTTTGGGTACATCCTTTAAATGAAGAAACAGGGCATACTAAACTATTTGAGAAGTTATACTACTACTAAAAACTTAGAAACGATGAAAATAAGTTTTTTAATTACTTTAGGATGTCTATTGAAAGTTTTGAAAACATACTTAATCGATAAAAAACGTATGAAAATCGTGCCATGTGAACGAGGCAGAACTATACTATGAGCCACTGCATGCCGAATACGTTAAAGTTCATTCGATTTGCTTGACAAGTCCGTTGAGTATTCGTTTAAACGTATAAACGGTGTACGATTTTTTGCAGTACAAGCATCATGTGAATGGTTCTATAGAGAATGTATGTGCCACTATTTATACGTTAAGACGTATACTGCAAAAAAACGTGCAGTACGATGCCGTGTGAACGAAGCCTTAATTGTTACAAGTTGTACAAAGGTGGACGAAAGCTCATTATAAAAAAGAAAAATTTATAAAAAAAGCAGTGTTGGCTGGATGGTACTCTTGAAATACTTGTTGTTGATACACAAAAACGGCCAGGGCGACCATCCAAGTTGTTCGAAGACGCAAGTGAAAGGAGCAAGAGGCGAAAGACTGAAGAACTTCGTTCTAATTTTGAATCTGGTAAAAAGGATGCATCAAATGTCCTAAAAGTTATTACTAGCTCTCCAACACGAGCAACTAAATATAAAAAGGCATTTTATCATTTGAAATCAGAAAAAAGGCAGCCCTCCTTGACACCAATGCAAGCTTTGGAAATGTTTGTAGATGCCGATTTGACACAAGGACAGTACGAAATTATAAGAAAGACTTATAAGAAGTTTTTTCCGTGCTATAGTGCCTTACAGAAAGCCAAGAAGAAATGTTACCCACTTACGGATGACGACGAACGATAATGACGAAAAAAGCCAAAAAACTTAGAATTATTATGTTTTTTATGTTTATATTTTTTTTAGTTTTTTGAAAATAATTGTAAAAAGTAAAAAAACTAGTTTTGTTTGTTTATTTACAGTGTTAAGATACCAATTAAGCATTAAAATAATTTTGGCCGCGTAGATCGTGAAAATACCTGTATGTGGGGTGTTAATCGCGTATAATAACTAATTAAAGGTATAAATACCTATGTGTTGCCAACATTCAACCGGCTCTCAACCAGCCATGTCGTTTGGCAGTGCTTATACCTATCCTCTCTGCGGAATATAAGCCAGAAAGAAAAAGCCATTCAGTCAAAAAAGAGCTAGATAAAATATAGCATTTACCCGTATATTCTCATATCCTTGGACATAATGGGGTGCATAGGGTTCCCACCAAGAACTTAGGGTCCCAAGCCAACCTCACCTGCAAGTGGTGCACCTGCCGATCAACGGACGAGGCTCTGGCAAACAAAATGTCCCAATAAGCGGAAATAGGCTCGCCACCTATTACGTGGGATCGAAACACTGGCGAAAAGTGGGCGTTTAATATGCCTCTGCCTACCCCTTCGGGGAAACAGGCGTGAGTCTATGTATGTATGTATGTACGTGACGAATAAAATACCTAGAACTACTCTTTTATAAACATTCCTTTATTTTATTACCACTGACGATTTTATAGTGTTATAAATAAATTGAACCGAAATCTACCTAAAGGCCCATTTCTCGTAGAAGACAGAAACTATGGACTTTTACTTAACACGTGATATGTCTGCAATAAGCACTCAATTTTTATATAACTCCTTTTCTTATCTGGCAGCTTTGTAGTCGCATACTCAACCCGTTTTGTCCAGACTCTAGAATCAGAGATCCGGATGGATATTTCCAAATCGTAACAAAAAATAACAAGGACAACTACTTCCCTAACAAATGAATATTTCTTCTTTTAGAAGACACCTTAATTTTGCTATCTGCCGCGTACATATAGTGCAACCAATGTAGGGATTCTAAGGCGGACAGTCCCCCAAAGCGTTCTCCGCTTTATAAAACTAATAGCGCAAAGCGCGTTTATACAACTCATCATCATCCTCTTAGCGTTATCCCAGTTTCAATCTGGGATAACGCTAAGAGGATACAACGTTTATACAACTAACTAGAGGACGCCAGCAGCTACGCCTGCATTTTTTTTAATTTACCCGTTTTGGCCGATTACGTGAGAATTTCGGGCAATCCCTTCTTAGTGCACCCCTGAGGTCCCTAAGGAACATACATGCCAAATTTCAGCTTCCTGCGCCCAATAGTTTCGGCTGTAGCGTGTCTGTCAGTCAGTCAGTAATGCAAGGATTTTTTAAATTAAGATTATTAAAAATCTAAAAAAGCTCCACAGGGTCGATTTTTCGTATTTCTAATGGTTGTAACGATACAGCTCCTACATACAGCCGAAAGGTCTCAAAGTGATTTTAAATAGACGTCAAGCCACATAATTGTAGATAAATGTCTTTCTTTAGCTACAAAAGTACAAGTCTCTGTCTGTAAATTGGTAATTTCTTCATAAATTAAACGTTATTAATTTTTATATACATTTGAATTAGAATCAAATTATAACGGTCTTTACGATCTAGATTTAAATATTTGCAAAATGCTCTACAAAGTTGATATTTAGGTACAAAGTTACACAAGTTTATACCCTTTGTTTACACAAGTTTATACCTATTACTTGTCTTAAACGCGTAATAATTTTACAAAAGATGTGAAATCCCTTCCCATCAGCTTATCTTATTCAGTATCTAGCACGCATATCCCTGACGACGTCAAGTCAGCATTTCTTAGGCCTCCACCGTTTACCGGCACCCGGAGGAGGTGAGAGTAATGCATCTTTTAAAAAACGAAATATGTTCAAATCACAAGCAGTACATTACATAGGTATGTTCTGTTTGTTAACATAAAATTAAATTTGTGTGCATTGTTGCAAAATAGGCTGCAGTTATTTCAACTTTTGTGAACAAATTTTGAGGTAAAACGAAAAGCTTAATTAATTCTATAACTAGGTATAGACAGTTGTTTATACCAATTATCGAAATGTTATCCTTAATTGCATTTATGTTTATCTGCAGAAATACGACACTGTATCCAATTTTATCTATCCATTGATCTGGAACCAAATCGTAGTGATCAAATTGATCTTATCGACGATGTTTCAGAAGATCCCCTATATAGATTCATATATTGTATTAGGGAGATCACCGAAAGGAATATAAATAGGTAGAGACTGCGCCCAAGGATTAGTCACATCATTTATCAATAAATATACAATTCTTGCGATACTGACTGACTAACTGACACAGCCGAAACTATTGGGCACCAGTAGCTGAAATGGCATGTATGTTCCTTGGGCAGCGTAGCAGTTTCTCTAAGAAGGGATTTTCCGAAATTCCCACGGAATCGGATAAAATAAATCACGTGCGTGGCCAACTTTCCACTAGATTCTACTGATGTATACCGCCTCGGTCGATCGCAAGGCAACAAGGCAGTCCGTGGTTCTAAAAACAGTAAAAACCTAGTGTCTGATTTGACAAAGTTGCTTTAGTTCTACTTTTGTAAAGGAATGAAAACAGCCTACTTTATAATGCATCAGACATCAAAGATGAGTGGTCTAAGCATCAGTTATCGCCATGATGATGATAGGAATTAACCTACTGTTTGGTTTCAGAAGTTTCGCCTCGTAGTCCACTCTCTAGTCCAGTTACATCTGATAAAATTAAATTTTCCACGATGGAATCTAATGGAAGAAGAATTTGAAGAATATGAAAACCCTGTTAGAGTAACTGAATTTCACTACAATGTAATATTATTCGATCTCGTTTCGACTACGCCTTTCACGTAGGTGCATATACAGGGTGTCACAATACCCATCACTAAGCCGAACAGTCAAAAAGAAAAGTCCGAAAAGTCTACTCGTTTTGGACATCATGCCAAATCATACTAATCACAACGAATTTTTTTAATTAGACACATTTTTAAACTGAAAATAAAATTCCAGAGATACCTTCTTATACATGGGTGCATAGGACATCTATACAACAAATTGGTGGGGTAATTGCATCGATTTAGTACCTAATAAAAAAAATTGCGTAGTGACTTTGAGCCTCATTATCTCCTGAACCAGTAATGTCGCAGGTATGGTGCCGAAGTAAAACATGTTCGTGATGATTAGTACAATATGGGATTTCAGTTTTTATTAAGGATCTTTTTACATACTGTATATTCTTTTGAAACGTCGCTTTCACTAACGAACGCACACGTACTTTTTGAAGAGATGGGTATAGGAGTCTAGAGACTACGGATTTCCAACTGTCACCATCCGCGCTTATCTCCCCTATTGTATTAGAATTCCTGAGAGTGCAATATTGACAGCAAGTGCAAACTTGTTTTCCGAATGGAAAACGAATAAACTTCTTAAAAGCAGCTTTTGAATTCTTCTGCCTTTAAAAGTGTTTTATGTAATTGTTTGCTTAAATTCCTTTAAAATTTTTGTACTTTTTATAAGCCTTTCATAGCAGTATTATGGTGCTGATACACCAGGTATTGAAGGAAAACTTGATACAAACCCTATACCAACCCGTTTGGCTAGCGTGGTATAGTAGGCCAATTCCTCCTTTCGAAGGAGAGGCCTAATCCAGCAGTGGACTGTTAAAGGCTGATGATGATGAACACCAGGTATTACAAGTGAATGCTCACGTCCTGAGCATTCATTTGTAACAGAACATCCAACAGAGCTGAACATTGCTACGAACATTTTCAGGATCTTTCTAGCGATTACTCTAATCAGCAAAAACTTCAAAGCAAAACTGTCCATTCGCTAGAATGCTCGCCAGAACGTTCGCCATTACGCTCGCTGAAACACACTCGTCTGTTTTTCTGTTTTGTAACATTCGCAAGAATGCTCATTACAGGTGAATGCTCAAACGTATTAGCGCCATTAGATAAAGTGAAGTGACGTATTACTAATGTCTTTTTTCATCTATACATGAAGTTTTCCCGCCCTAACGTCCGTGACCTTGAACTTGCCACGTTCGTTGCGTCACTGAAATGACCCTCCGTGAAGGGTTCACTGACAATACAAACAAAGGCAAAATCTTTTACAATTTATCAAAAACACATTTTCGTATCGTAATGTATTGAAGAGTCTAAACTTATTTTAGAGTTAAATTTAAGTCATTATCGAATTTTTTAATGCATTTCATTCCAAATTAGATTGCTTATTGAACTGCATTTTAGTTCAAATAGTAATGGGATTGCTTTTCTAGTCTTATCTGAATTCTTTGACTTTTAGTATCTTTTACCCGTATCTGCCTCACGTAGTTTCGTCATAAAAGGGGGAGGGTTTTTGTCAATCGTCTCTCATGTAGGTATAACAATCACAACATGAGCATAGAACACGAATTGTTTATATAAAGGCCATTAAATCCAAAGAGCGTAACATTTTTCATTGAATATACTTAAGTATTTCGTGCTTTTATTTGCTTTTCTAAAATAGTTTGCTGATGCCGTCGCTACGGTCTTTAGCATCACACAAAATGAGCAAGTAATTTGGAAAAACGGCACCACCTTTATATAAACATCTCAATAAACAGCAATGAAAATACAAACCATTAAAAAACAAAACATAGCAGACGAACTCACATTCAGCCAGAATAAAGTCAGACGTATTTTAAAACAAAAGCCATGTTCTTGTAAATGGCTCAGCGTATCAGCAACGTGTCGAAACTGTTGCGAAGGCTCACTAAACTGAAAATCGGATCGTCCTGGCAGCATCTAGCTGTATTAGCTAGGGTTGCCAGAACGCAGGACATATGCATAATATTAACGATGCAAGATTTTACAGAAATGGAAACTCCATTTTTTGGCAAACAGTCAACATAGTTTATGAACGTGTAGATATATGGCATAAAATCATGAATTACGAGGTCTCATTCCAAAAGAAGCAATGAGCTTCTGGTGCAAGAAATAAAAACATGAAAGTATGTGAGTTGCAGTAATGCAGTCCTGGTAAAAGCGAAGTATTTTACAGGGAACTGCAGATACATCCAATCTTAAAATTTTTCATCCGGTTTCCTAATTTGATTGGGCACAAAATTTTAAATTTTCATCAGAATTGTATACTTACACCATTCTGTTAGATCCATTTCAAAATATCCAAAGAGCTACAGTCACCAATCTTGATAGTTGACAGTTTCTGCTCCATTTAGAAGTTCCACGTTACAGAGACTAAACCTTCTTACATAATATTATCTAATAGCATACACAAATAAACTGCCTAGTTAGCATATTTAGAAATACCTACGAGAAGCCCACTAACAGTTGAGCCGGGAATCCTTACGGTTGGCCGTAATCGCAGGCAAAACCTTGTGCTAGAGAATATATCGCTAAAAATTTGGTTCGTGACAACCCTGAAAATAAATCTAAAGATACAGATACAGACTGTCAGTAGAAAGCTCTATACAATGCGCAATGCGGTGCACTTTACTGCTAACTAAAAGACGTCGAAATTTTACTAGCAAGTTTCTTTTAACGAGATCAAAATTCTTAATTTCTTACGAATAGAATTGCGTCTGATTCTTTGTTGAGATTGTTTTGATAGGATAGGTGTTAAGTTAGGCATTACTTGGTAATCGTAAGCTCTGTTAAATCCTCTATGAATCTTGTGATAGTCGTTACACCTAAAATTTAATGTGATCCGTGTATATCATCTTACGCAAATATAAAAAATTGGGCAAGTGCGAGTCGGACTCGCGCACGAAGGGTTCCGTACCATCATCTATAAAAGAAAATCACGTTCGTTGTATGTATACTTAAATACTTTATGAGTTTCTACCTGTTTATTAAGATCGAGTAACAAATTGCTTAAAAATTACGTTTGTTGTACTACGTACTTTTTTGTACGTACTTTTTTAAAATTTAATTATTTATTTTGAAAGGTAATATACAACTACATATTCTGTGAAAATTTAAAGCGTCTACCTGTTACAGTTAGTAAATTTGAGCAAAAAATATGAAAAAGAACACGTTTTTTGTATGGGACCCTTAATATTTTAATTTTTAGTATTTGTTGTTATAGCGGCAACCGAAATACATAATTTGTGAAAATTTCAGCTTTCTAGCTATCATGGTTTATGAGATACAGCCTGGTGACAGACAGACGGACAGACGGATGGACAGACAGACAGACAGCGGAGGCTTATGAGGAGGAGTAATAGGGTTCCGTTTTTTACCTTTTAGGTACGGAACCCTAAAAAGCAAACAAAAATGTTAATGTAATAAAATGATCAAACATTAACTGCCGTGCTTGTTAATTTATCACGGGATACCTATTCAAATCAGTATTTAAATAAGTTTCTTTTGTGTGTGTGGACTAGTTGTTGGCCGCAGATGGCTTTGACAACTTTACGCGGACTATGGGTGAGCGCAGAAGGCTCCCAATCCGTTTAAAGTATATTAGACATTCGTTTTAGCTCCCCAAGGGTGGACTACCACGTATCTCGGCTTGGGGCGTTGTCGACAATGCGGGACTAAGGTGACCCGTGGGTCTTACGTTAAAAGTGCGTCGCGTTTTTACTCCTTGTCTGCGAGTACGGAACCGCGGTAGAATTTGTCTAGTTCGCGAGTCGTGTGTGCTCTGATTTGAGAGATAGTGATGTCGTCGTCCGGTTCGTCTAAGACATGCCTAGGTCTCCTAATCTTAGAAATCATAAAGGTGTATGATTTAACGCCTTAACCAATACAAACCGTCCAAGCACAAAAGGAATTCGTAATGCGACCCTATTGCGGGCCTTCGTAATGCGACTGAAAGAAATCCTTTTTCAATAGTTTGTTATGAAAACCGAGTTAGGTAAATCATTTTCTAGTAACCGATATTTATTTACATACCTTCTGCTGTTTCTTTTGTGACTACGATATTTAAGTTTTCACATCACCAGTGAAATGTTAAATATTCCACACACATCCCTGTCTATCTGAGCACCATAATTGCGTGGTGGGAAAAGGTAAGGATCGATGCCCATTAGGAAGTTTCTTACTACTAATAAGTTAATGGACCGAGCTGAGCTAATGTCTGTTGTTTTTTGTACTAAACACATTTTTTCTTCTTTTTTATAGCAACAGAGTACAATTATCGTTAATGGACTAGTGGCTCCACTGTCTCCGTGGTCCAGACTGCCTGCATGGGCCAGTGGATAGCGTATGGCTCTTCTGATCGTTGCCGGGTTAGATTTCTGGGTCTGGCAAAAAGTGTTACTTAGTTTTGCCGCATTCTCAGTAGCAGCACGGAGTCTTGCAATGTGCCCGGTAACGGCTATTACGTATGACTTACAATTCGTAATATGGCGTAATGTGGGTGTAATATATTACGCCTCTGCCTACTCCTTCGGGGATACAGGCGTGAGTCTATCAAACAGTGCTTCGGTTTACAAACATGAAGCCTGGTAATAAATGATGCTGCATGCTATCCCTTTAAGAAATGAACTACTCCCATGTACAAAATATCGCTGCCTCAACGCTACGCGATGTACTTACATAACGATAAAAAAAATATCATCGTGTCAATGGGGAGTAAAGCTGGGTGTATTGCTTCAGTTCACAGACTTCTATATACTTCTGCCAATTTATTTCTTATTCATGTTCCTTATGTCCCTTGTCTAAATCTTCCATACAGGGATCTCCAAATACTGTGAGTCTTTTACCCAATTAATTAATGCGATAGCTTGTTCCGTGCCTCTAGTACACATGTGGCAACTAACTGGCAAAGTTTCAAACTATAATGATTCCAGTGCCCAATTTTGGTGCCTGCCTAATCTTACTAAATGTACTAATATCATTATGACCATGAAGGCAATAAAAGCAGCATAGGTACTAAATGTAAAATATTCAGTTAATTTATTTCACAATTTGGCAAGGTATTTAAAGGATTCAGGACGGGCTGCTGGCGTCGCTTTATAAGTGGCGCCTCGAAGTGCCTCGAAGCCCAGTCAATAGGCGGAGAACCCGCGCCTTGCGAGATTGAGGTATGGAAGGCGGAACTCCGACAGGTCCTAGTGGCGGAATGGCGACAGCGACTCACGCACCCCTGCGCGGGGCTTCGCTGCATCGAGGCAGTGAGGCCCGTACTCGACGAGTGGCTGGAGAGACGACACGGCGCCTTCACCTTCCGTTTGATACAGGTGATAACCGGCCATGGTTGTTTCGGCTTTACTGCACCGCATTCGCGTGAGGAGACGCCCGGATATCACCACTGCGGAGATCGCCATGAGGAGAGGACACGGCGCTGCACACCTTGGTGGAATGCCCTGCTTAAGCAGCGCAGCGCCGTGACCTAGTCGCGGCGATAGGAGTGGTCGACCTTTCGCTTCGGACCTTGATTCGTTCCATGGTTCGGAGCGAGATGTGTTGGGACGCCGCAGCCTCCTTTTGTGAGACGGTGATGTCGATCAAGGAGATGGCGGAGCGGGATAGGGAGCCGACGCGACCTGTCTCCACCCGCAGAACCGGGCGTCGTCGCCGGAGGGCGCTCAACAATCCCGGCCGCCGTGAGTAAACGGCTGCGGGCGTCGGGTCTGTTGGACCGCCCACTGACGAGTGAGGCCCGAGAAGCGTCGCACGTGTTCTGCGTGCACCTCTCGTAGCGTTAGTAGGCTACGTCGTTCTTTTCCGCTCGTAGTATGAAAGAAGATGTAAGAGGGCAAGGTAATGAAGTAAATCCGAACAATACATGTGACAGAACCATCACAAAACTGTCCATATAGATTACTAGAAGATACCTGCAGCTAAGCTCTCACATATATTTTGTAATGTTATATTTTCCTGATCCCGTGGGAATTACAAGAAATCTCTCTTCTTAAACTACTTCCACTTCCCTATGTTCCTCAAAGAAAACACATGCCAAAATTCAGCTTCTTGCGCCCAATAGTTTGAGCTGTACGTTGTCTGACAGTCAGTAACGTAAGGATTTTATATATACAGATTAATATTTTTAGCTGATCAAATAATCAGTAGGAACCTTCGCTAATAGACCACAAGAATAATTCCAAGAACAATTTTAAAGTTGTGGATTTCAATCTAATCCAATTTCAAAGTATAAAGTTTTAGTCTGGCAAAATTACAGGGTCCGTCTGACGCTCAATACAGTAAATCTTCACTCAAATATCACGTGTCTCAGGCCTATTCTGGGCCTGAAATATGACGGTCGATAACAACTGAACCTCGGGAAATATAGGTGACAAGTAATGGCTATTGGGTAGAGAAGACGGCATCCTATTTGGGTACGAGTTAGACATAATAATATATTGAGCAAAATATGGAAATATTTATGTCCATCTTCGTTCCTGGATGATTAGTGATACCTATGTATGTGCTATTAGAAACAGTAAATGCCTGTGGCTCCACCTACATGGGTATAGGATTTAAGTTACTCTATATTTATACGTCCGCGTGGTGAAGGATTAAGAATACGGATTGTCACCACCCCATATCAACCCATGGGTGTCGTAAGAGCCGACAGAGGGAGCATATTATGCATAGAACAGAAAACTAAGAGAAGGAAGCCTTGATACAAACCTATAGCCAAACGGGTTGGCGTTTGGCCAGCGTATAGTAGGCCAATTCCTCCTTTCAAAGGAGAGGCCTAGTCCAGCAGTGGACTGTTAAAGGCTGATGATGATGATGATATTTATTCTCTACATTTATTCTTCTGATGAATAATGCTATATTTCATATAACTACTCAGTTTAATAAAAGTGCGTTTAGTATTTATTGCGTGTTAGAGTAAGATATACTCATTCACCAATCTTTACAAACTTTTGTGATTATGACAGTAGTAGGGTTTTGTGTTAAAAGTAGTCAAACTCAAGAATTACTGACATTGCATGGTTAACCTAAACCCCACGGTAGTGATGTATACGGCCACCTTACTATTTTCCACTGCGCTGATTATTTTAAGTTTGATCCGCCATACAAGACAACAAGAAAGCCTAATCGAATCTGGATGTACTTTCTGTCCGTTGAGTAGTGGTCTATTAAAAATAAATATGTAGTTGTTGAATAAGTTATGTGTTACTCGTGTTCGGGAATTGTACGCGTATTTGAACTTGAACCATACGAGCATGTTGCCAATCATCTATCAAACCGGGATGACACAGTGGCGTTAAATTAAATAAAAACACCTCTCTAAAAAAGTGTATGCATGGTTTATTTTTATACTAACTGTTATGTATGAAGGTACTCATAAAAGGGTTGTTTACTGCACCAGTTAAATGAAGAGGGGATCACATAGTGACAGGCAGATGTTTTGGCACTGACAAATTGACATCATTGCTACTTTTTGGAGTTTTTATGCAATTTTGGTAGGTTAAGTACCTACCAAAATTGCATAAAAACTCCAAAAAGTAGCAATGATGTCAATTTGTACTACCACTACTATTTTATAATCGTGAGAGTACGTGATTAGGTATGTTTAATAGTCTTTTGCGTAAAAGCTTCGGATTTTAATCAAACCTTGCAGAAATATAACTATTCCATCAAAATAGCACAACGGCTACTTTATGTCCCGTAACAGTCTCACGAGGGCTAATCCGCGACCAGTGAGACATAAATATTTTAAAATAGCTGTAAATATTACAGTCAAGGATATATAGCGACACAAGCGCTAGGGTATTATGATAAGTAGGTTCCTGAAACATTTATAAAAGATTCATCTTCTCATACAGGCTTCTACAGTAAACTGCTTGACATAGGCCTCTTCTAATTGACGTCACAATTACAATGTGAGTAAATTGAAGGCGGAGAGACAGGTATAAGGTTTGCTGCCAAGTTTTCCGTCTACTCAAATACTATTTATAAACTACTAGACGTCTCCAGCGGCTTCGCCCGCGTTAATTATACATACATATAAACCTTCCTCTTGAACCATTCTATCTATAAAAAAACCGCATTCAAATCCGTTGCGTAGTTGAATCTTGAAGACTCAACATACATAGGGACAGACAGCCAGAAGGCACACTTTGTTTTAGACTCTGTAGTGAAACAAAAAAAATTTGTTTCACTACAAAGTACAAATTTGTTGTCATTTAGGCACAAAGCAGAAGTTTATATTGCGTGTCTCAGACGAGTAATAATTTGACAAAGGACGTCAAATCCATCCCTTCACATAAACTTATATTAGTCACTGGTGCTCTTTCGGCAGTAATGCTTCATCATCACCATCATCTTAGCGCCGTCCCAGTTGCGATACAAGGTCATCAACCTGAAGCCCGGGGTCCGATTTCCTGCTGTATCTCCTCCACCTCGCACGGTCTTCGGCATTCCTGGTGGTTAGTCTATTGGCACGCATATCATCTCTTACGACGTCAGGCCAGCCTTTTTTAGGCCTTTCCCGTTTACTCGGACCCGGCGGAGATGACAGTAATGTATCTCTTCAAAAACTAAATATGTTGAAACCACAAAAAGCACATTATTGCATACCTACATAATATGTACCTTGGTTGTATTGTTGCAAACCGGGTGCCCTAATTTCACCCAAATGTTGTGGCAAAATGAAAAGCTTTATTAATCCTTTAAGTAGGTATAGACAGTTGTTCATACCAATTATCGAAATGTCACCCCTAATTACATTTATGTTTATCTACAGAAATACGATTCTGTATCCAATTTTATCGATCCAATGGTCTGAAGCCAAATCGTATTGATCAAATTGATCTGATCGACGTTTCAGAAGATCCCCTTTATAGATTAATAATTTGTATTAGGGAGATCTCTGAAACTAATATAAATAGCTTCTGACAGGACCTCAAGATTACACATTTTATAAATAAAATATAGGTACAATAGCATTCACCTGCAATGAGCATGCTTGCGAATGTTACAAAACAGAAAAAACAAGTGTGTTTTAGCGAGCTTTCTTACTAACGTCCTGGCGAGCATTCTAACGAATTAACAGTATTTTTTTACGTTTCTGCTGATTAGAGTGTTCGCTAAAAAGACCGTGAAAATGTTCACCTCTGTTCGCTGTTCAGTTCGTCACAAATAATAGCGAATGTTCGCTGTTTTGTTTCAAGTGAATGCTCAGGCTGCATTACACACACATACTGTTTATGGGGGTAGGTTCCGGAGAGTGCAATATTGACAGCAACTGCAGATTTGTTTTCCGAATGGAAAACCAATAACTGTTTTTAAAAAGAATTTTTTGTAACTGTTTGCTGAAATTCTATCTAGCTTTAGACAAAGTTATTTTATTTCTAGTCTTGATTAAGCTATTTTAATTGTATTCAACAAAATTATTATTATTACCCAGGGACGTTACAGAATAGTAAGGGCAGGCCATGGATGGAAAAAAGAGGCCGCCCCTTAGCAAGATGGCCCGACGATATCATTGCAATCGCAGGCCGAATCTGAAATTAGCACAAGATCGAAGGAAATGGCAAGAAAAAAGAGAGGCCTATGTTCAGCAGTGGACAAAGTCGGGCTGAGGATGATGATAATGAGGGACGTCCACTGCTGGACATTAAATAAATTATAGTTCCTAATTTCTAATAATGCCGTTAATATAAAAACTAATGCCGTTAATATAAAAACTAATGCCGTTTTTTATCTGTACCTACATTGAAGGAGGTCTCCCGCCCTAGCGTCCGTGACCTTGAACTTGACATGTTACTAACGTCACTGAAACGACATCCGTAAAGGGCTCACTGACTATACAAGCAAAGGGTTTGTACTTCGTATCAAGAAACACATTTTCGTATCGTAATGTATTGAAGAGTCTAAACTTATTTTAGAGTTAAATTTAAGTCATTATCGTATTTTTAATGCATTTCATTCCAAATTAGATTGCTTATTGAACTGCATTTGTTCAAATAGTAATGGGATTGGTTTTCTAGTCTTATCTAAATTCTTTGACTTTTAGTTTCTTTTACCCGTATCTGCCTAACGTAGTTTCGTCATAAAAGGGGGAGGGTTTTTTGTCGATCGTCTCTCATGTAGGTATAACAATCACAACATGAGCATAGAACACGAATTGTTAATATAAAGGCCATTAAAACCAAAGAGCGTAACATTTTTCATTGAATATACTTAAGTATTTCGTGCTTTTGTTTGCTTTTCTAAAATAGTTGGCTGATTCCGTCGCTACGGTCTTTAGCATCACACAAAATGAGCAAGTAATTTGGAAAAACGGCACCACCTTTATATAAACATCACAATAAACAGCAATGAAAATACAAACCATTAAAAAACAAAACATAGCAGACGAACTCACATTCAACCAGAATAAAGTCAGACGTATTTTTAAACAAAAGCCATGTTCTTGTAAATGGCTCGGCGTATCAGCAACGTGTCGAAAGTGTTGCGATGGTTCACTAGACTGAAAATCGGATCGTCCAGGCAATACAGGACACCTGGCTGTATTAGCTAGGGTTTCCAGAGCGCTGGAAATATGCATAATGTTAACGATGCAAGATTTTACATAAATGGAAACTCAATTTTTGGCAAACAGTGAACATAGTTTATGAACGTGTAGATATATGGCATAAAATCATGAATTACGAGGTCTCATTCCAAAGGAAGCAATGCGCTTCTGGTGCAAGAAATAAAAACATGAAAGTATGTGAGTCGCAGTGAGCAGTCCTGGTAAAAGCGAAGTATTTTTCAGGGAACTGCAGATACATCCAATCTTAAAAAGTTTTCAGCCGGTTTTCTAATTTGATTGGGATTTTAAATTTTCATCAGAATTGAATACTAACACCATTCTGTTAGATCCATTTCAAAATATGCAGAGAGCAGAAACTGTCAACTATCAAGATTGGTGACTGTAGAGTCACCAATCTTGATAGTTGACAGTTTCTGCTCCATTTACAGGTTCCACGTTACAGAGACTAAACCTTCTTACATAATATTATCTAATAGCATACAAAAATAAGCTGCCTAGTTAGCATATTTAGAAATATCTACGAGAAGCCCACTAACAGTTGAGCCGGGAATCCTTACGGTCGGCCGTAATCGCAGGCAAAACCTTGTGCTAAAGAATAGGTATATCGCTAGAAATTTGGCTCGTGACAACCCTGAAAATATATCCAAAGATACAGATACAGACTTTCAGTAGAAAGCTCTATACAATGCGCAATGTGGTGTACTTTACTGCTAACTAAAAGACGTCGAAATTTTACTAACAAGTTTCTTTTAACGAGATCTAAAGTCTTTATGTGGTGCTTCTTACGAATAGAATAGCGTCTGATTCTTTGTTGAGATTTTTAATAGGATACGTGTTAAGTTAGGCATTACTTGGTAATCGTAAACTCTGTTAAATCCTCTATGAATCTTGTGATAGTCGTTACACCTAAAATTTTATTTGATCCGTGTATATATTATCATCTTACGCAAATATAAAAGGGAAACAAAAATGTTTGAAATAAAATGATCAAACATTAACTGCCGTGCTTGTTAATTTATCACGGGATATCTATTCAAATCAGTATTTAATTAAGTTTTTTTTTGTGTGTGGACTAGTTGTTGGCCGCAGATGGTTTTGACAACTTTGCGCGGACTATGGGTGAGCGCAGAAGGCTCCCAATGCGTTTAAAGTATATTAGACATCGTTTTAGCTCCCCAAGGGTGGACTACCACGTATCTCGGCTTGGGGCGTTGTCGACAATGCGGGACCAAGGTGACCCGTGGGTCTTACGTTAAAAGTGCGTCGCGTTTTCACTCCTTGTCTGTGAGTACGGAACCGCGGTTGAATTTGTCTAGTTCGCGAGCCGTGTGTGCTCTGATTTGAGAGATAGTGATGTCGTCGTCCGGTTCGTCTAAGACATGCCTAGGTCTCCTAATCTTAGAAATCATAAAGCAAATCAAACCGTCCAAGCACAAAAGGAATTCGTAATGCGACCCTATTGCGGGCCTTCGTAATGCACATACATACATACATACATAGACTCACGCCTGTTTCCCCGAAGGGGTAGGCAGAGGCATAATAAAGGCCCACTTTTCGCCAGTGTTTTGATCCCACGTAATAGGTGGCGAGCCTATTGCCGCTTATCGGGATATTTTGTTTGCCAGAGCCTCGTTCGTTGATCGGCAGGTGTACCACTTGCAGGTGAGGTTGGCTTGGGACCCTAAGTTCTTGGTGGGAACCCTATGCACCCTTCGTAATGCGACTGAAAGAAATCCCTTTTCAATAGTTTGTTATGAAAACCGAGTTAGGTAAATCATTTTCTAGTAACCGATATTTATTTACATACTGTTCCTTTTGTGACTACGATATTGGTATGATTTAAGTTTTCACATCACCAGTGAAATGTTAAATATTCCACACACATCCCTGTCTATCTGAGCACCATAATTACGTGGTGGGAAAAGGTAAGGATCGATGCCCATTAGAAAGTTTCTTGTATACTACTAATAAGTTAATGGACCACACTGAGCTAATGTCTGTTGTTTTTTGTACTAAACACATTTTTTCTTCTTTTTTATAGCAACAGAGTACAATTATTGTTAATGGACTAGTGGCTCCACTGTCTCCGTGGTCCAGACTGCCTGCATGGGCCAGTGGATAGCGTATGGGTCTGCTGATCGGTGCCGGATTAGATTTCTGGGTCTGGCAAAAAGTGTTACTTAGTTTTGCCGCATTCTCAGTAGCAGCACGGAGTCTTGCAATGTGCCCGGTAACGGCAATAGGCCCTATTACGTATGACCTACAATTCGTAATATGGCGTAATGTGGCTGTAATATATTACGTCTCCGCCTACTCCTTCGGGGATACAGGGGTGAGTCTATCAAACTAGTGCTTCAGTTTACAAACATGAAGCCTGGTAATAAATGGTGCTGCATGCTATCCCTTTAAGAAATGAACTACTCCCATGTACAAAATATCGCTGCCTCAACGCTACGCGATGTACATACATAACGATAAAAAAATTATCATCGTGTCAATGGGGAATAAAGCTGGCTGTATTGCTTCAGTTCACAGACTTCTATATACTTCAGCCAATTAATTTCTTATTTATATTCCTTATGTCCCTTGTCTAAACCTTCCATATAGGGATCTTTAAATATTGTGAGTCTAGCCAATTAATTAATGCGATAGCTGTTTTCATGCCTCTTGTACACATGTGGCAACTAACTGTACTACCACTACTATTTTATAATCGTGAGAGTACGTGATTAGGTATGTTTAATAGTCTTTTGCGTAAAAGCTTCGGATTTTAATCAAACCTTGCAGAAATATAACTATTCCATCAAAATAGCACAACGGCTACTTTATGTCCCGTAACAGTCTCACGAGGGCTAATCCGCGACCAGTGAGACATAAATATTTTAAAATAGCTGTAAATATTACAGTCAAGGATATATAGCGACACAAGCGCTAGGGTATTATGATAAGTAGGTTCCTGAAACATTTATAAAAGATTCATCTTCTCATACAGGCTTCTACAGTAAACTGCTTGACATAGGCCTCTTCTAATTGACGTCACAATTACAATGTGAGTAAATTGAAGGCGGAGAGACAGGTATAAGGTTTGCTGCCAAGTTTTCCGTCTACTCAAATACTATTTATAAACTACTAGACGTCTCCAGCGGCTTCGCCCGCGTTAATTATACATACATATAAACCTTCCTCTTGAACCATTCTATCTATAAAAAAACCGCATTCAAATCCGTTGCGTAGTTGAATCTTGAAGACTCAACATACATAGGGACAGACAGCCAGAAGGCACACTTTGTTTTAGACTCTGTAGTGAAACAAAAAAAATTTGTTTCACTACAAAGTACAAATTTGTTGTCATTTAGGCACAAAGCAGAAGTTTATATTGCGTGTCTCAGACGAGTAATAATTTGACAAAGGACGTCAAATCCATCCCTTCACATAAACTTATATTAGTCACTGGTGCTCTTTCGGCAGTAATGCTTCATCATCACCATCATCTTAGCGCCGTCCCAGTTGCGATACAAGGTCATCAACCTGAAGCCCGGGGTCCGATTTCCTGCTGTATCTCCTCCACCTCGCACGGTCTTCGGCATTCCTGGTGGTTAGTCTATTGGCACGCATATCATCTCTTACGACGTCAGGCCAGCCTTTTTTAGGCCTTTCCCGTTTACTCGGACCCGGCGGAGATGACAGTAATGTATCTCTTCAAAAACTAAATATGTTGAAACCACAAAAAGCACATTATTGCATACCTACATAATATGTACCTTGGTTGTATTGTTGCAAACCGGGTGCCCTAATTTCACCCAAATGTTGTGGCAAAATGAAAAGCTTTATTAATCCTTTAAGTAGGTATAGACAGTTGTTCATACCAATTATCGAAATGTCACCCCTAATTACATTTATGTTTATCTACAGAAATACGATTCTGTATCCAATTTTATCGATCCAATGGTCTGAAGCCAAATCGTATTGATCAAATTGATCTGATCGACGTTTCAGAAGATCCCCTTTATAGATTAATAATTTGTATTAGGGAGATCTCTGAAACTAATATAAATAGCTTCTGACAGGACCTCAAGATTACACATTTTATAAATAAAATATAGGTACAATAGCATTCACCTGCAATGAGCATGCTTGCGAATGTTACAAAACAGAAAAAACAAGTGTGTTTTAGCGAGCTTTCTTACTAACGTCCTGGCGAGCATTCTAACGAATTAACAGTATTTTTTTACGTTTCTGCTGATTAGAGTGTTCGCTAAAAAGACCGTGAAAATGTTCACCTCTGTTCGCTGTTCAGTTCGTCACAAATAATAGCGAATGTTCGCTGTTTTGTTTCAAGTGAATGCTCAGGCTGCATTACACACACATACTGTTTATGGGGGTAGGTTCCGGAGAGTGCAATATTGACAGCAACTGCAGATTTGTTTTCCGAATGGAAAACCAATAACTGTTTTTAAAAAGAATTTTTTGTAACTGTTTGCTGAAATTCTATCTAGCTTTAGACAAAGTTATTTTATTTCTAGTCTTGATTAAGCTATTTTAATTGTATTCAACAAAATTATTATTATTACCCAGGGACGTTACAGAATAGTAAGGGCAGGCCATGGATGGAAAAAAGAGGCCGCCCCTTAGCAAGATGGCCCGACGATATCATTGCAATCGCAGGCCGAATCTGAAATTAGCACAAGATCGAAGGAAATGGCAAGAAAAAAGAGAGGCCTATGTTCAGCAGTGGACAAAGTCGGGCTGAGGATGATGATAATGAGGGACGTCCACTGCTGGACATTAAATAAATTATAGTTCCTAATTTCTAATAATGCCGTTAATATAAAAACTAATGCCGTTAATATAAAAACTAATGCCGTTTTTTATCTGTACCTACATTGAAGGAGGTCTCCCGCCCTAGCGTCCGTGACCTTGAACTTGACATGTTACTAACGTCACTGAAACGACATCCGTAAAGGGCTCACTGACTATACAAGCAAAGGGTTTGTACTTCGTATCAAGAAACACATTTTCGTATCGTAATGTATTGAAGAGTCTAAACTTATTTTAGAGTTAAATTTAAGTCATTATCGTATTTTTAATGCATTTCATTCCAAATTAGATTGCTTATTGAACTGCATTTGTTCAAATAGTAATGGGATTGGTTTTCTAGTCTTATCTAAATTCTTTGACTTTTAGTTTCTTTTACCCGTATCTGCCTAACGTAGTTTCGTCATAAAAGGGGGAGGGTTTTTTGTCGATCGTCTCTCATGTAGGTATAACAATCACAACATGAGCATAGAACACGAATTGTTAATATAAAGGCCATTAAAACCAAAGAGCGTAACATTTTTCATTGAATATACTTAAGTATTTCGTGCTTTTGTTTGCTTTTCTAAAATAGTTGGCTGATTCCGTCGCTACGGTCTTTAGCATCACACAAAATGAGCAAGTAATTTGGAAAAACGGCACCACCTTTATATAAACATCACAATAAACAGCAATGAAAATACAAACCATTAAAAAACAAAACATAGCAGACGAACTCACATTCAACCAGAATAAAGTCAGACGTATTTTTAAACAAAAGCCATGTTCTTGTAAATGGCTCGGCGTATCAGCAACGTGTCGAAAGTGTTGCGATGGTTCACTAGACTGAAAATCGGATCGTCCAGGCAATACAGGACACCTGGCTGTATTAGCTAGGGTTTCCAGAGCGCTGGAAATATGCATAATATTAACGATGCAAGATTTTACATAAATGGAAACTCAATTTTTGGCAAACAGTGAACATAGTTTATGAACGTGTAGATATATGGCATAAAATCATGAATTACGAGGTCTCATTCCAAAGGAAGCAATGCGCTTCTGGTGCAAGAAATAAAAACATGAAAGTATGTGAGTCGCAGTGAGCAGTCCTGGTAAAAGCGAAGTATTTTTCAGGGAACTGCAGATACATCCAATCTTAAAAAGTTTTCAGCCGGTTTTCTAATTTGATTGGGATTTTAAATTTTCATCAGAATTGAATACTAACACCATTCTGTTAGATCCATTTCAAAATATGCAGAGAGCAGAAACTGTCAACTATCAAGATTGGTGACTGTAGAGTCACCAATCTTGATAGTTGACAGTTTCTGCTCCATTTACAGGTTCCACGTTACAGAGACTAAACCTTCTTACATAATATTATCTAATAGCATACAAAAATAAGCTGCCTAGTTAGCATATTTAGAAATATCTACGAGAAGCCCACTAACAGTTGAGCCGGGAATCCTTACGGTCGGCCGTAATCGCAGGCAAAACCTTGTGCTAAAGAATAGGTATATCGCTAGAAATTTGGCTCGTGACAACCCTGAAAATATATCCAAAGATACAGATACAGACTTTCAGTAGAAAGCTCTATACAATGCGCAATGTGGTGTACTTTACTGCTAACTAAAAGACGTCGAAATTTTACTAACAAGTTTCTTTTAACGAGATCTAAAGTCTTTATGTGGTGCTTCTTACGAATAGAATAGCGTCTGATTCTTTGTTGAGATTTTTAATAGGATACGTGTTAAGTTAGGCATTACTTGGTAATCGTAAACTCTGTTAAATCCTCTATGAATCTTGTGATAGTCGTTACACCTAAAATTTTATTTGATCCGTGTATATATTATCATCTTACGCAAATATAAAAGGGAAACAAAAATGTTTGAAATAAAATGATCAAACATTAACTGCCGTGCTTGTTAATTTATCACGGGATATCTATTCAAATCAGTATTTAATTAAGTTTTTTTTTGTGTGTGGACTAGTTGTTGGCCGCAGATGGTTTTGACAACTTTACGCGGACTATGGGTGAGCGCAGAAGGCTCCCAATGCGTTTAAAGTATATTAGACATCGTTTTAGCTCCCCAAGGGTGGACTACCACGTATCTCGGCTTGGGGCGTTGTCGACAATGCGGGACCAAGGTGACCCGTGGGTCTTACGTTAAAAGTGCGTCGCGTTTTCACTCCTTGTCTGTGAGTACGGAACCGCGGTTGAATTTGTCTAGTTCGCGAGCCGTGTGTGCTCTGATTTGAGAGATAGTGATGTCGTCGTCCGGTTCGTCTAAGACATGCCTAGGTCTCCTAATCTTAGAAATCATAAAGCAAATCAAACCGTCCAAGCACAAAAGGAATTCGTAATGCGACCCTATTGCGGGCCTTCGTAATGCACATACATACATACATACATAGACTCACGCCTGTTTCCCCGAAGGGGTAGGCAGAGGCATAATAAAGGCCCACTTTTCGCCAGTGTTTTGATCCCACGTAATAGGTGGCGAGCCTATTGCCGCTTATCGGGATATTTTGTTTGCCAGAGCCTCGTTCGTTGATCGGCAGGTGTACCACTTGCAGGTGAGGTTGGCTTAGGACCCTAAGTTCTTGGTGGGAACCCTATGCACCCTTCGTAATGCGACTGAAAGAAATCCCTTTTCAATAGTTTGTTATGAAAACCGAGTTAGGTAAATCATTTTCTAGTAACCGATATTTATTTACATACTGTTCCTTTTGTGACTACGATATTGGTATGATTTAAGTTTTCACATCACCAGTGAAATGTTAAATATTCCACACACATCCCTGTCTATCTGAGCACCATAATTACGTGGTGGGAAAAGGTAAGGATCGATGCCCATTAGAAAGTTTCTTGTATACTACTAATAAGTTAATGGACCACACTGAGCTAATGTCTGTTGTTTTTTGTACTAAACACATTTTTTCTTCTTTTTTATAGCAACAGAGTACAATTATTGTTAATGGACTAGTGGCTCCACTGTCTCCGTGGTCCAGACTGCCTGCATGGGCCAGTGGATAGCGTATGGGTCTGCTGATCGGTGCCGGATTAGATTTCTGGGTCTGGCAAAAAGTGTTACTTAGTTTTGCCGCATTCTCAGTAGCAGCACGGAGTCTTGCAATGTGCCCGGTAACGGCAATAGGCCCTATTACGTATGACCTACAATTCGTAATATGGCGTAATGTGGCTGTAATATATTACGTCTCCGCCTACTCCTTCGGGGATACAGGGGTGAGTCTATCAAACTAGTGCTTCAGTTTACAAACATGAAGCCTGGTAATAAATGGTGCTGCATGCTATCCCTTTAAGAAATGAACTACTCCCATGTACAAAATATCGCTGCCTCAACGCTACGCGATGTACATACATAACGATAAAAAAATTATCATCGTGTCAATGGGGAATAAAGCTGGCTGTATTGCTTCAGTTCACAGACTTCTATATACTTCAGCCAATTAATTTCTTATTTATATTCCTTATGTCCCTTGTCTAAACCTTCCATATAGGGATCTTTAAATATTGTGAGTCTAGCCAATTAATTAATGCGATAGCTGTTTTCATGCCTCTTGTACACATGTGGCAACTAACTGGCAAAGTTTCAAACTATAATGATTGCAGTGCCCAATTTTGGTGCCTGCCTAATCTGACTAAATGTACTAATATCATTATGACCATGAAGGCAATAAAAGAAGAATACTAAATGTGAAATATTATTCACACTTTATAAGTGGCGCCTCGAAGCCCGGTCAATAGGCGGAGAACCCGCGCCTCGCGAGATTGACGCGTGGAAGGCGGAACTCCGACAGGTCCTAGTGGCGGAATGGCGACAGCGACACACGCTCTCCTGCGCGGGGCTTCGCTGCATCGAGGCAGTGAGGCCCGAACTCGACGAGTGGCTGGAGAGACGACACGGCACCCTCACCTTCCGGTTGACACAGGTAATAACCGGCCATGGTTGTTTTGGCTTGTTTCTGCACCGCATTGGCCGGGAGGAGATTCCTGGATATCACTACTGCGGAGATCGCCGTGACCCAGTAGAGGACACGGCGCTGCACACCTTGGCGGAATGCCCTGCTTGAGCATCGCAGCGCCGTGACCTAGTCGCGGCGATAGGAGTGGTCGACCTCTCGCTTCGGACCTAGAATCGTTCCATGGTCCGGAGCAAGATGTGTTGGGACGCCGCAGCCTCCTTTTGTGAGACGGTGATGTCGACCAAGGAGGTGGCAGAGCGGGATAGGGAGCCCACGCGACCTGTCTCCACCCGCAGAACCGGGTGTCGTCGCCGGAGGGCGCTCAACGATCTCCGGTCACCGTGAGTACACGCCTGCGGGCGTCGGGCCTGTTGGACCGCCCGCCGTCAGTGAGGCCCGAGAGGCGGCGCACGTGTTCCGCGTGCACCTCTCGTAGCGTTAGTAGGCTACGTCGTTCTTTTCCGCTCGTAGTATGAAAGAGGATGTATGAGGGCAAGTATGATGGATGCAGATGGATGCATGTAAGGGACGGGCCCGCCTCAGCTCAGGCGAGGTCGCGGTAGTAATGCTAACGTAGCTCCCGTGACCCCGTAATGAAGTAAATCCGAACAATACATGTGACAGAACCATCACAAAATTGTCCATATAGATTACTAGAAGATACCTGCAGCTAAGCTCTCACTTATTTTTTGTAATGTTGTATTTTCCTGATCCCGTGGGCATTATAAGAAATCTCTCTTCTTAAACTACTTCCATTTCTCTATGTTCCTCAAAGAAAACACATGCCAAAATTCAGCTTCTTGCGCCCAATAGTTCTAGGTACCTTCGCTAATAGATCACAAGAATAATTCCAAGAACAATTTAAAGTTGTGTATTTCAAACTGTTTTAATTCCAGTAATCCAATTTCAAAGTATAAAGTTTTAGTCTGACAAGTTACAGAGCCCGTCTGGCACTCAATACAGTTAATCTTCACTCAAATATCACGTGTCTCAGGCCTATTCTGGGCCTGAAATATGGCGATCGATAACAGCTGAACCTCGGGAAATATAGGTGACAAGTAATGGCTATTGGGTAGAGTAGACGGCATCCAATTTGGGTATGAGTTAGGCGAGCGACATAATAATATATTGAGCAAAATATGAAAATATTTATGTCCATCTTCGTTACTGGATGATTAGTGATACCTATGTATTTGTTATTCTACATACGCTGTCAATAGGACCTTTGTCAAAAGCTATTAGTAACAGTAAATGCCTGCGGCTCTACCTACGTGCGTGCAGGATTTAAGTTACTCTATATTTATTCTCTACATTTATTCATCTGATGAATAAAGCTATATTTAATATAACTTGTAAGTTGAGTAGTTAAGTAGAAAAAAATGCCCTAGGCTCGCTCATAGAGGCGAGGCACACTAGGAGCTGGCTTTGTATACGAGTGTCAATGTGCGTGTAAAGTAGCACTGGCAGCGACGATGTCTTGCTGAGCGATTCTCGCCCTTATGGTGGTCGAGCGGGAAGTTGTTCGACTGTACAAGTAATGACAAATTGACAACATTGCTACTTCTTAGGAGTTTAAATGCCATTTTGGTAATTTTTACCAGTGTTTACCATACTACTTTTATTTTATAAACGTGAAATTTTGTGAGGATATTTGTTTGTATAAATGCTTCAGATTTAGACAAAACATTGCAGAAATACAAGTTATCCATCAGATTAGCACAGGGCCTCCATCCGACACGGGCGAACCCGCGGCAGTAGCTAGTACCAGTATTACATAAAAAATATATCAAAAGAGCCATGGTCACTCAAGGATATATGTATGTATAGTGAAAATATTTATGACAAGTAGAACTTGATACAATTGTGAAAGATTCATCATCTCATACAGTCTTCTACAGTAAATTGCTAGTCATAGGCCTCTTCTCATTGGTGCCACAATACCATTGAGAGTAAATTGGAGGAGGAGAGTCAGGTATAAGGTTTGCTGCCGAGTTTTTCATCTACTCAAATACTATTTATAAACTACTAGACGTCGCCAGCGGCTTCGCCCGCGTCAATTATACATATAAACCTGCCTTTTAAATCATTTTATCTATTAAAGAAAACCTAATTGAAATCCGTTGCGTAGTTTTTATGATTTAAGCATACATAGGGACAGACAGACAGAAGACAGACTTTGTTTTATACTATGTAGTGATTTGCTTTGTGTATTATCCTTAGTTGCCTCTTGCGTCATCCATGGAATGAAATGGCTAGATACTACTTTGTATTCTTAATCCGCCCCCACACGAACATGTTACGCAACGATAATAATTTTCTATTTCTTGAAAGACTAGCCTTCGTTTCGAAATTATGGATATAATGGAAATGTGTTGTTAAGAAGTTGTTGGTTGAGCCAATATTTCGAGCTGTTTCTGATGAATTGTTCTAGCTGTGGGCTCTATTCTTCTATTGTCCAACATGACTTGAAGTTTCAGGACACACAACAATGTTGCGAATCATTCACATGAAAAACTAATTATTTTCAAGGTCGTAAAAGCTACGCTGAATAAAAAGACTTTTACAATTGCTAATTAAATGTTTATAACTAGTTTTTGCTCAGGGCTTCACCCGTGTAGATGATCGACAAAACGTACCTACCCCATGTGCTATTCTGATGTATGAGCTATATTACTGCTAAGGTTTATGAAATTCGATTTGCAGTTTCTTGTCGAATAAAACAAACATATAGTTATACATCCTACCATTCGTCCAACCTCGCAAGCTTTCGCATTTATAATTGTTGTAAGATTGGAACATTTGGAGAACAGTTCGACATTTACTTTATACAAAGACTTGCCTTTGTCATTTTAAAAAGATCTGCCGCAACACCGTCGACCAGTGGGCGTACTTTGAAGACTAGCAGTATTCCCATGTTGTAGGGCAATGCTCTTATTCTCTCCACGGATATAAGCCAGCTAGAAAAGCCAATCGGTCAAAAAAGTGCCAAACGAGATATGTCTTTTACCCGTATATTCTCATATCCTTGGACATAACGTGCCGCAATGCGTAATACTTTTACAAAATCTGTTCACAAGTTTGACCTTTAAAACATAGGTCTATATCATCGATATTACATGTATTAGTATCCGAACACGAATCTTCTGTGCGTACGTGACGAACAAATACCTAGAACTACTCTTTTATAAACATCCCTTTATTTTATTACCACTGACGATTTTACAGTCTTATAAATAAATTGAAGCGAAGTCTACCGAATGGGTCTATTTCTTGGAGAAGACAAACTACGGAGTTTCACATGTTTCGTGATATGTATGCAATAAGCACTCAAAAATTTTTAGGGCACCTCCTTTTCTTATCTGGCACCCGTTTTGTCCAGACTCTAGAGCCGGAGATCCGGATGGATATTTCCAAATCAAATAATAATATAACAAATTCATACTTAATTTATTTTTAGAAGACATTTTCATTTTGCTATCTTCTCCCTACAAAAATTGCAACCAATGTAAACGATCATAAGGCTGACTGTTCCCCAGCGCAGAAGCAAAGCGCTTTAATACAACTACTTAATAAAAATCTAAAAAACTCCACAGCGATGAGTTTTCGCATTTCTAATGATGTATTGATACAGCTCCTACATACAGCTGAAAGGTCTCAAAGTGCTTTTAAATAGACGTCAAGCCACATAATTGTAGATTAATGTTTCTCTTTAGCTACAAAAGTACAAGTCTCTGTCTGTAAATTAGCAATCTCAGAATAAATTAAACATTTTTCATGTTTATATTCAGACTTACAAGAGCCATTGCGATCAAGTTATTACATAAAATTTGAATTAGAATCAAATTATAACAGTATTCACGATCTAGATTTAAATATTCGCCAAAAGCTCTACAAAGTTGATATTTAGATACAAATTGCTTACTTAAGTTTATATTGCTTGCCTCGCGTAATAATTTAACAAAAGATGTGAAATCCCTTCCCATCAGCTTATCTTGGTAACTGGTGTTCACTTGACAGCAATGCATAATTCTCATCATCAACTCTTATCTCAGAGCAGCATGGCTTCATAAAACGCCGCTCAACTTTATCGAACTTGCTGCTTTTCACAGACTTCATATCTTCTAATATAGATGCTGGTGGACAGGTCTATGCAATTTTTACCGACTACAGCAAGACGTTCGATCGTATAGAATTATAGATCATCTAATTCTGTTGCAAAAGCTTTTAGATGCGGGTATCCACGGAAACCTCTATAGATGGTTTGCGTCGTATATTGAGAACCGATCTCAGGCAGTACTTAGTGGCTACTGTTCGAAATGGTACTGTGTCCCTTCCGGAGTCCCACAAGGCTCATTACTTTTCAACATTTTTATAAATGATATTAACTTGTACATAAAACATTCTAATTCTTACTTTATGCTGACGACATGAAAATTTTCAGAAAAATTACTTCCTTGAATGACTGTCAGCTTCTTCAAGACGACTTAGAGATAGATAGCGATGGATTTGAGCAATTCTGCAGTTTCAACAACTTAGACATAAACGTTAAAAAATGACAATTTATCACTTTTACTCGGAAAATCAATAATATTAAATTTAGATATGTCATCAAGGGACAGGAGTTGCAACAGGTTGAAGTAGTTCGAGACTTAGGTGTTTTTTATGACTCTAAGTTAACTTATGAAAATCATGTTGACTACATTGCAAAAAAGGCCAACAAAGCAATGGGCTTCATTCTGAGGTCGAGTTCTTAATTCAAAAACCTAAAAGTCATAAAAATTCTTTACTGCTCCTTGGTGCGCAGCATCCTTGAGTATTGCTCGCAAGTATGGAACCCGCGATACAATGTGTACATAGACAGGCTTGAATCTATTCAGCGTAGACTCTTAAGGTACTTACAATTCAAATCAAAATGCTTTGACAGTACTTACGAAGCGAGGTGTCGTAGGCATCACATTTTACCACTTTATGAGAGAAGGAAATTTTCAGATATCACATGTCTCGTAAAAGTTGCACAGAATATTATAGACTCCCCTGATCTTTTATCTGAAGTCAAACTAAAAGTTCCTAATATGATGACTAGACGTAAAACATATTTAGATGTACCGCATTGTCACTCAAATTACAGACAAAATTCTTTCTTTGTGAGATCTGCTAAGAGTATTAATGCACTGGTTGATTTTCAGACACTTGATTTGTTTAACTCAAAGCCACTTCATTTTAACAAAACATTAACTTGTTCGTGGTTTGGTTCTCAAACTGTCTAGGTTTCGACGAAAGGTGTATGTTACAAAAAAAATCTCATTTTTCTCTGTTTCATGCAAATTGTTTCTCTTATATTGTTTATTTACTCTTAGACAAGTAAATTAGATATCCAATTGTGAAAACATGTAAATGGTGAATAGTTTTTAAATTTGTTACTAACATTTGCTAAAAAGCACTGTATGTTTTCCGAAAAAAATAAAATAAAATAAATAAAATCATCCTAACGCCATCCATCCCAGTTGCGATACAAGGCCATCGCCTTGAATCAACGCCTTGAATCAACAGTCTTTGGTATTTCTGGTGGTTAGTCTATTGGCACCATCGATATATATGTACTAATTGTCCCACATATCATCCGTTACGACGTCAAGTCTTAGGCCTTCCCTGTTTACTCGGACCCAGCGGACGTGACAGTAATGCATCTCTTCAAAAACGAAATATTATGTTCAAACCACAAAAAGCACATAGTTTGCTTACAGACCTACGTAATATTATGTAGTTGTTGCAGAGTGTATTTTTGCATACCGGGTGCACTAATTTCAACCAAATATTGGGACAAAACGAAAAGCTTTATTAATCCTATAAGTAGCTATAGACAGTTGTTCATACCAATTATCAAAATGTCACCCTTAATTACATTTATGTTTATCTGCAGAAATACGATTCTGTATCCAATTTTATGTATCCAATCATCTGAAACCAAATCGTATTGATCAAATTGATCTGATCGACGTGTTTGAAGATTCCCTTTATAGATTCATATATTGTGTTAGGGAGATCTCTGGAACGAATGTAAATAGCTTTTGACAGGGCCTCAGGATTAGTAATTTTAGAAATAAAATATAAGTACAATACAAAAATCAGATCGAAAACAGTTCTGCCAAGATTCCAATAATGCTCTAAGGGCGCTCAGTACGCTAGAGATGTATACTGTCTCAACCTTCTCCATCACTGCAACAAGCCACTCCTCGGTTCTAACAGCCTAACAGCCTCTGATTTGACTGTGTTGTTTTGGTTCTACTTCTGTAAAGGAAAGAAACCAGCCTACTTTATATAGCATGCGACATCATAGGTGAGTGGTACATGCATTTATTATTACAGTAGGTTAAAGCTAGGATCATGATGAGGGAAATCACCATAATCACTTTCGCCTAGAAGTCCAGTGTCCACTGCCTGCTGCTACTTGATTTGATAACATATTAGCTTTTATTCCTTTGGATTCAGATGACCGTGTGAGTGTTATCCTAGTATAATTATTTTCGACAAATTTGAAAACACTGACGGATTTGGATACCTTGTTAGGATAATAAATAAAATTTCATTACAACGTAATATTCTTTTGTACTCGTTTGGACTACGCCTTTGAACTTAGTTGCAAAATAGTTAACTAAGTATTTATTATTAAATCGAATGAAACATTCGTGTATAATAATTTAAACTGATAATGACGGGAAGGTCAAATTCTGCGTGACTTTAATAAATTAACATGAAAGAACTTCGTGTTATTTAATTGTACTTCCTGACTGTTCCATTAGAGTTTATTGCACATGCCTGTCAAAGTCATCATATTTCATACTTAACGTACAGTAGCTATGAAATAACGATAGCCTAGTGGAGATATCAACAGACTGCCATGCAGAGGGTATCGGGCTCTAACCAAGGCGCACATCACTACTGCACTGACTTTTCGTACCCCGTACCTCGTAGAGCACGTGAAGCCGTCGATCCCAGATGTTAGTTGTTAATATTTTTATGAGGAGTAACCTTTGAATATCCAGTATCCAATTTAGAGGCAGCGATAGCCTAGTGGAGATACCAACGGACTGCCATGCAAAGGGTATCGGGTTCGAATCCACGGCACGCACTAATGACTTTTCAAAAGTAAGTGCGTATTAAATTCTTAATTATCGCATGCCCCGTGCCTCGGATAGCACGGTAAACCGTCGGTCTCAGCTGTCATGAAGATCTTTGACAGTCGTTACGGGGATTCAGTACCCTCAAATAAACTGATACTGGTCTAAACCATGGAATATCGCTATCCCTTTGGGTTGCGGAGGTCAGTACGGCAGTTGCTCTGTGGAAAAGTTGATATTCTGTCATATCTGGTTAGACCAGTAAGCGGACCTCGGGCTCCGAGGCGTGCCCAGTCTTGGATGCAACCGGGATAACGCTAGGGTGATGATGATGAACCTTTGAATATCCAGGCACTGGTCCAAGCCATGGAATATCACAATCCTTTTTGGTTGCAGAGGTCAGACAGTAATAATAATATTAATGTCTTCCCGACCGATGCCGGCCACGGCGGCTTGTTTGACTTGCCAAGTGCGCAGGAGATATTATAGTGCACAAGTGTGTGCGCATACACAAGTGCACTCTCTATTCCTTTACTCTCATAGTCCGAAGGGACGCCACAAGCGACACTACCGGAGAGAGATTGGGCGCAGAACCAACGGCTTAACGTGCTTTCCGAGGCACGGTGGTGTGACACCGCTAACTCCCTGACTCCGAATTTGTATTGTATAATTCCTAACAGAAAAACCCAATACCTATTACTTTTTGTTCGACCAGGGAATCGAATCCGAGAACTCATGCTCCGCAGTCGCTAACGCTACGCAGGACCGCAGAGGCAGTCTTAACTTAGGTCAGAGGGTAGTAGGTACATGAAACGCTGATATTCTATCAAAGCTGGTTGGAATGGGAAGCAAACCCCAAGCTTAAAGGCAAAAGGCTTGGACACAAATGGGATAACGCTAGGACGATGATGATGATGATGATGGAATGCAACGCAAAATTATATCTTAACCCTTTGAATGCCGGAACGCGGATATACGCGAGACACAATAGCTTTTTAATTGTGTCTCGCATTCCGGCATACAAGAGATTAATCACGGTTTATGAGCGATTCAAATATTGCCCACGGCTCTGAGCACGAAAATAAATATAGTATGTAGCAAAACAAATTAAAAGTATAGTATAGTATTCTTTGTTACTCAATTGACTTGAAAAATAATACTACCCCACTCAAAGCATGAATCCTAAACACCCATTGACACAATTATCACTCATGCGTAAAATTGTCTTACAAAAATCTCCAGTACTGTTACATAAATATAGCAAAGTTTTTTAATAAAACGGAAATAAACCAACATGTCTAGATACTTTTATGTGCGTTGTTTCAAAACAAGTAAAATAACCCGTAACATAAAATCAAACCTATTTAGCAAAGTGCTTTTGAATAAAAAATATCTCACTCGTAGTCACACTCAGTCCCTCACTCGGACACATTAATCCATTATGCCCGGTGGCACAATTATCTTTCACGCAGAAAAACTACATTTGTACAAAAAAAATACACGAACTAACCAAAAGAAAAAACCTCAACATTTGTTAAAAAATACGAACAAAACGCAAAAAAGTCGGGCAAAAACTAACCTAGTTCATTGATTTCTCGCATACTCCGCAAAAAATATATGAAGGGTGGTTTTATAACAATTGTTCAATATATCAGAATTGACGTCGCAGTTATGTATGGCGCACGTGCATGATACACTGCACGGCATTGATGACCGTGCGAAATGTATTACTGATGTATTGATATTCTAGCGAAGATATGCTATTGATTTTTGGTGAAAACCGAATTACATGTGTGTACCGATTCGATATTTTCATGTTCCTAATTATTTTGTAAGTTAATTTAACAAATTACGAAACTATGCTTAGCATGTATTAAACCCTTTGAAATGAGAACAATGTGTAAGTATTATTATTTAGGTACTAGAACTGCCAAAAAGGGCTTCTACTGACTTTTCGCAGTTAACAACGTATACCTATTGTTAAGTATCGCATGATAATCGATGAAGAAAAGCTCATGAGGAGTCTTGTCATGTCTGAGAGTCTGTTATGTTCACAAAAAGTGAGTGAAGTTAGCTAACCTGCAACTAGCACGGTGAACTATGGCATAACCTTAAATAGACAGTAGGATATCATACCCAGTAGTTGGATGGTTCATAAGCAAGGTACTCGTAAGTTATTGTGTCATTTTCAAATTCGTAAAAGAGTTTGTAAACATTATTTATTTAAGATCACACAACAAACTAATCTTACAGGCGAACCTAAACAAAATGAATTAAATTAATGCTCATATACGCAGTAATTTTAAAGTAACTTTAAAACATTAAAGGCTGATGTGATGACGCAGTAATTCTCAAAATTTTGTTTATAAATAAGTACCTATAGCCAATATTCAATAAAGATTTTAACTACGCTCAAATCGTTTGGCCCGTGGAATTTAGGGTTTTGTCACTTAGGGACTTTAATTACTTGCCACGACATGTACTTTATCTATTTGGAGCCGGAAGCTCTATGGCAAAATGTCACAACCGACTCAGATGTGTTGTTAATGAAAAAGTAATGCAATCAAGTAGAAATATTGTCAGAACTACGTTATTTACAAATCCGTACTACATTCTCGTAACCTAATGAGTCAATTAAATTCGTTAAGTAATTAGTATGAGTCGACTTAGAGATAACGAAATTTAGTTGTTCAGATTGAATAAAGATTATAACCTCTGCTCTTCTTTTCGCAACAGAAGTCCTGCTACCAAGGTTTAGTTTATGCCGTATAGGCACTAAAATGCAAGAAATTTGTTTCAGCCATTTTGGCGAGAATACCACACATACACGCATCCGAATTTCTCGCGTTACTGACTGACTGATAGAAAACGCACAATCAAAACGATTGATTCACATGACGCTGAAATTTGTCATTTATATTCCTTGGGGAGCGCAGAGGTGCACTAAGGAAGGATTTCCCAAAATGCCCACGGGATCAGAAAGAAATGCTTAAATTAAAATGTCCGGGCGTAGCTCCCATAGCTACAATCGATTTGCCTCTAGACCGTTGCTAAAGCTGGGCAACGCGCCTAAGTTCCGTTATTTTTTCTATTATTACTTTAATAGCCAACAGGATACACGCCAATAATATTCACATTTATTATAATTGTCCATGGAATCGCCATTATTCGCAATATCGGCAGCCATCCTTCACCTATGGTAATGCAGTCATTGTGCTTTCTTTATATATGGCTTTATTATACACTGGCTACCCTACCTACCCCTGAACGGCATAAAAGATTGACATAAAGCGGCGATATTAATGTTCGATTTGACCTACTAACACAATAGATTTTTGCTTAGTCGTGTATTTTGCTGGATGTCGTACGAGTCCCGTGTGGTATGTGCGATCGTCGTGCGATGTCTGGGGACCAATCGCCAATATACTTAGCTACACATAACGTAAACGGCTAAGAGCTCTTGGTGTCAGAACTTGTTTAGCAGTAACACGGACTGTGGAAGAGCCGCCAGTGAGAGATGATAAGGGCGCTCCTATTACATAACCTATAAAATTAACTATGTATCAAATCGATTACAGAATATCTTAAAATTTCATTAGAGTTCAAAAACTCTCTTTCTAGAACATTACCATCGGGGACCAATATACCATGTACCCAATGCTAGTTCATACACATATGTACCAGCGATACACATGCTGTTATAATCGTGGTTTAAAAATAACAACAATTCAAGTATTTTAACCTGGAGTTCACTTGTGCGTCGACAGGCTTCCCCCAAGCCGTAAATATAAAAACATACAACATAAAAATGTCGATGCTCCTGATGGTATTTTACGTCTTTTAACGAATTTTGACACACCACGTAATAAAATGCACATCGAACCGTAGCTTATGCACTATATAAATGCATCCTCCCCATTTTACAAAATACAATAAAATTAAATTTTTTTTGAAATCGCGCGCACGTGACGACAATGTTTGTTGCCATACTCCATTAACTGCACCCCAGCTACGAGATATTTCAAAGTTTCGAGGTAAAATGTGCCAATTCTATGGCAAATACGTTTACCAATGTAACTTGACCTACCTCCCCCGTCTCTATACGATAAAAATGCAGCAAACGAAGGGCAGACGTGTATGCGATGAGGGGTCTGGTTAAGTTGGATATGTGACACAATAGGCATGTGTGATTCTCAAGGGGAAGTTATCGGGCACTTTCAATGTTTATCGTTACCAAATTGTACTTCGATATATGTTACGTTGTGTAAAAGGCAGATAAAAGTGCGTGCTTGTTAATTTAATATTTATTTATAGTCGCCATTAAATGCTAGTATTATTCCATTAAAATGTTTGTTCGCTGTCCGCGCGTGAGAGATTCGGTTACAAATTAAAAATGAGTTTTGTAAATCACGTCAAAAATGTGTTTGAGTCTTTGTTTATTCAATGAGGGATGTATTTATTTTGACATATGTAGGTATAAGTAAAAATCTTAATTTACAATTATTTTGTTGATAAAATATGTCCTGTTCCTGTAATACCAGTCAGCATTACAATATATTAATAAAACGTGACACTTAAACTAAAATATGTATAAATTATAAATACTTGCAAAATAAATATCTTACATAGTGCTAAAATTGTACTGTTTATCACTGAGATATGATTTCACTCGAGCACTAAATTCAGTATAGTGTATTAATTTCAACGAATGTTAATTAAGTGATGTTTAACATAAAGTTCTGTTGATCCTTTGCGCCCCTGCAAAAAGGTTTGGTTTTTTTTTCTACAGGTATCCGTAATATCTGAGTTTAATTCCAGACACATCAGATAAATGACAAAATATTCTAGTTTATTTTTTTAACCAAGCTGCTGCAACTGAGACAACATTTAGCCTGCGCTGTTATTTGCAAAAGTCTTTCTTCGTGAGATCCTACGGCATATCATATCTATCAAGTTCTACAGCGACGAGATTGAACGTACATGCACACTGTTAAAGCTTTTTAAACTAGCGGTACTGTGTGCCTGTCCTGAACTTGCCACACTGTGTCCTAGACAGGTAGGTACCTGTTACGAAGACTGTTGCATTCCCATGAAACTGTGTATCCATGTGCGCAGACAAGCCGTGGTTAACCATATTTGTATATCTAAAGGAGGTAAGGAAACATTGGTCTGCCATAGTTTTTGGTCAGTAGGCTTCAACTTATGTGAAATATTTATGAATACGTCATTGAAATTTCGAGGCAGTTATACAACATATAACAAATTTAAATACACTTCCTGAAAGTAGTTTGTTCAGAATCGGCTACTGAATCCATTACTGTTATTTTTAATATTGTTTATTTTTTGTTCTAAAATAATAAAAATAAAGTAAATTATAGTCACTCATTCATTTCAAAAGTTGAAATATACGAAAATAAACCTTAAGTCAAAGCAGAACGCCTTCTTTTAAAATGCATTTGTTTAATGGTTCGACGTTCGGTCACACGAACGCACACATTAGTACAACACAATAGCGGCAAAAGACAATACACACAATTTACCACGAAAATATCTATCATCTATCTTTCGCTTACGTAATAATCAACAGGCAAGAGCGAGACGTAATGTGTCGCCCGCGCTGGCCAATGACAAGCGCTGGCGATGCGCTTTGACAAGTTATGACAAGTATCTAGTCATCCATCGGGAATCTGTCAGCGAGAGTTGCGAAAAATATTTTAATTGTGTGAATAAAATTGTAATTATCAACATGACGGTGCTGGTGTGGAACGTTCTGCATCATCTTGATGTTAACTTGTCGCCCCCGGTCTTTTTCACTGTGGGAAATTGTTAATCACTGGTTTATTGTGAGGAGACAACAAGTGCCTAGGAGTTAAGTTGATACATATTAGCTGCTTTTAAAACAGTGAAAAGATGTGATGCGTGAGGGAACAGTGAAGTGTCAAGTGGACTAAAATAATGTGATTTTATCCTGTAAGTTATTTGATTATTCTATTAATGTAACTATTAATTTACAACTTTAAATACGTCGATCTTGCTTTATTCTCTCATTGATATTCTTTTACCTTATCTATCAATAATGCTAGGTAATTAAATAGTCATTTACAATATTATGAAACAATGGATCGTGTGCATGTTATTAACAAACAATAAATAATTTTATACAAAGTCGACTGTCCACTCCAAAGCCGAAAAGTGTGATGGAAAGAAATAGGTAGTCATATCTTTGGAAATATCAACAGTAGCTGACAAATTACTTAAACATCATTCTTGTAAATCCCACTCTATCAGAGTGTTGTACAAAGACTAAATTTGAAACATTTTGTTTATATCGTATCGTATTTCGTTCCTATCAGATCGCTGTCGGCTGTTTACCATAGGAACCGTTTCGTGTGTTAGTGTGCGTGCGCAAATTTATAGTGACCACGCTTTTTACTTTTAATCGAGTTGATACTTTCTTCAAAAAACAATATTTACGCAAATAAAAAACAAAATTCAATGCATGCACAATAATTGTAACAAGTTATTCTAATTGGGGTGTCTGAGGATGTGCGTTATTTCATTTACACGTTGTATAGTAGAGATACCAACAGACTAACACGCTCAAGCGTTCAAACACACATGAAAATCTCGGATGCCTCCTAACGCTAAGATGATGCCGTCGTTAATAGTATATTATTTTTTGGAGGCGGTTGAAAGTGCTTTCTTGATATGGTTTCACGTATACATATAAATATCAGGCCCCATATTAAGACAGCACCCTCAACAGCCTCCAAACACTATATTAACCGTAATAGTCAGTGTAAATGACCAATTTCTCACCCCGGCTTTGCACATATGGCTACTGTTCGACACCTACCCCTGAACATGTAAGAGGCGTGAACATCCCATCTGCTTATTGGACATTAAGGGTCTGTTCACAACCGATACTTATTTTTGTACTTTGCTCTAAAAGTGCATATTTGAATTACAGTATTTTATGTAATAAGTAATTGGTTAGTTTTATCTAAGAAAGAAAATAAGAATGAAATAAAAGAAAACGAAATAAATTTTATGGTTTGAGTGGTAACATTTGATTTGTACAATATTACTTGGACAACAAAAGTTTTTAATCGTAAAGATATTTTCTTTTTCTACCGCACAATGTTTCCTGTTGTAAGAAACTACATCTAAAATATATAAATCTTTCAAAGATGACCATAGTTTTATCCTATATTATTGATTTTTAGCGATTGTTGTAGCCTGCTTGTCTTAGTTACACGTTGAAAAATATTTGAAATATCCTGCACTATAAAATCGAGTTATTTTATGATGCCCAAAAACGCGTAATTTAACTATCGGTGGTAACGGTTAGCTGACTTATACTATAAGTCACGTACGACAAACAGTTGTGTGCAATTAGTTTGCATTATATGGATGCACCCTAAATATTATTGATGAATCAATTTCACACTTGGATGCAACATGTGCCCTAATAGTGTCACACTTTAATATTTTTATGAATTAATTTGATTAATCAAATAGTTTATCCAAATAACTCATCCAATGAGCAAAAGGGAGCAGAATAACATTGGTATATTAAAATTACGCTTAATTAAGTTTGGATGTGTAACTTTTGTTAGAATCAGAAAATATAATGATCACATGGCATAATTTCAGCTCATATACTTTTACATAAAGTTTGGGTATTTAATTACTTTATTTCATAGAAATTCCTGCACCGCTTTATGGGTTGGGTTTCCATATACACAAGCGAAAAGTGTCCATTACTTGTGTTTGAAAAGCTTATTTTTGGATACTTTTTAAGGTTGTATCGCTTCATCTCTGCAACATTATAGTAGGCTGTACCTTGGAGTAGATCAGAGATTAAAGAGAGACAATGCCAAATACATTAAGTAAACATGGGGTGCTGTTAATGGAGTATGGCAACAAACATTGTCCAGGCAGATTTGGAATAGATCTAGTGTGGCCGACAAAAACAAATATTTTAAATTATTTGATTTTAATGAGACATTAGGAGTAGGTAAACTCGAATGAAGGCTAACCAAAGGCCTGATATCAAGCCAATTCTTTATCAACAGTATAAAGAGACGTAAATCCAATTATGCCTTTTCTATAGCATCCCAAACAAAATTGCTAAAATAGTTATTTCCCCGTCCAAGGCTGCAGGAATAATTTATGACTGGTCTGCTTTTGACGTCGATTTAATCAACTGCAGTTTCACGGAAACTCTCCAGTGCATTAACTGTGGCGCTTCTCCGAATACAAAATGGCGTCACTATGTAGGATACTAACCGAATTATAGTCTGCATTCTCAATTTTATAGTTAGTAGCTGAATAAATAGTACACAAGCCGCAGCGTGCATAGTGCTCGCTGGAAATTTGTGGTAGTTTCAATATTAAGTTATCAATCTCTATTTTACTTTTAGAATTGGCAAATAATTATTCAAAAGTCCCTCTTTAGTGACCCCTAAAAGGTATGCACTGTGAAAATCTCGGATTGCTAGCTTCAATAGTCTATGTAGGGTCTGCGATGATATTTCAGACAGAACGAGTTATTGTATATCCCTACCTATATTGTTATGCGGAGTCTAACTGAGCTTACTTACGATACAGTTCATTTGAACACGCTACTAAATTTCATAAATTATACACGTGATATTTGGACACATTGAGAGAAAGCAGAGAGAAGTTGTCTTGTGTAATCAATTGAGCAGATTCAGATAAGGACGACAAAAACATTTATGCGAATCTCTCTTCCTTTTTCCACTACATGCCCAAAAATCCATTCTTAGCTTATATTCATTATTTAATAACCTGATTTATACTGATTTATATGAGATACCTACATAGGTATCTTATGCTATGTATCAAACGGAAGCCTGTTGGTTTGCCTGTCAAAAATGAGTATATATTACGAAACTTGTACTCACCATCAAAGCACGCGTACTTGATGTAGACGGCTCCTGGAGACCAGCTCTTTGAAGGCGGGAAATCTTCTAACAGCAGGAAGTTACAGTGGTTCACGCCCGTACATCTGCAATAAGGTAATATCCGTATAAATACTTGAATTATTTATGCAGACTGTACGAGAGATGGCGATTAATAGCCAAATGTATTCATTTCATGATACCAACATATTTGTACATACAAAGGCAATTGCAAAAAAGATAAACATACAACATCATTTCTACAATACTGTAGACATTTTAGAGGGTAACTTTATTCTTTAATATGAACAGCTTTTGGTCTGGGCTATTGCCGAAATCGCCAAAAAAATTGCTGTCGAATCATATTGGAGCTTACAAATTTGTACAGTAGTACAAATATTTAGTATCAAAAAGTTTATGTTTCCTTTTAATATTCGATCATTAAAGGGTGAAATACGGGTTTAAATTTTAGGGCGGCTATACCCGCGGGCACATCTCCTAGGAGGCGATACATTTTAACAAAATGCTTCTGTTTCTACTCCAGAATACATTCAATAACTGCTCTCTACCAAGGCTGTTACACAACTTCATAAAGGCGTACCATTAAGCTCTTATCTACGAGTAAAACATGTAACATGTTACTTCAATTACGTTGTACAAACGTGGAAACACTTTAAAATGCTTCACTTATTACGCCGGCTTCTAAGGAATTGTTAAGAATCTTATGCCTAACTGGTTTGCTTCTTTACGGCATTACGGTTGCTTATTCTTTGTATTTAGGGAAAACATTTTAGTGCTTAAATAAAACAAAGATAATGTAATAAAAGAAAGAAGATACAATTAATTATATATACCCATCATCTCTATCCCACTGCTGGGCAAAAGACTTAGCCAATTACGAGAATTTAACTGACAGTTCATCACGCTGTCCAAGTATGGCTTAGTAAACTTCCCATACATTATATTTCGAGAATATTATGGCAAGCTGTGAGACATGCAGTTGCCTCAAGATGTTTTCCTCCTGCCACAGTTTAGCAAGTGATATTAACAATTTGACACGCACAAAACAAAAAAATTACAATGGTAAGCTTAAACCCGATACCTTCTGCAAGACAGTCTAAAGGTTATTCTATTAAGCTTTCGCTGTCTACCTATACAAGTGTATTCACGTAATAAGAATGATTTTGTTGACTAAACTAAACTGGACCTCTCAAGCTACGACAAACTACCAATGCACTCTGATTTATGCAAACAATTCTGCCGTGACCTGCATAACTAACTAGACTTGATTGTTTCCTAACTCTGTACTTTGAATTAAATTGTCTGTGAATTACGCTCTGAGAGGTGGTTTCAGACAAGACAAGTGAAATATTAAAATTATACGGATCCAGCAACTACAATCGCAGCCCGATTAATTTGCGGTCCCGGTTGCCGAAAACCGCGTAGGCATTTTTTATTTATTTAGCCCTTCAGCGTGTCCCACTGCTGGGCAAAGGCCTCTGCCTTGAATCGTCATGCATCCCTGTCTTGTAATAAAATCTGTAAGTCGCTGCAGAATATTTATAGACAATTACAGTTATTACATTTTACCCGATTCGAGTACCAAATCCATGGTCAAATCAGACTTAAACATAGAACCAATGTCTACAAAAACAATAAACATGATTTAAAATGCCATTGTGAAAAACAACGGCAAACGTTAGCACAAAATTTAATAATTAAATATGTTCTAATTTCATGTTAAACCTGCCTTTGTACCAAGTACAATACGCCAACATGAAACTCTAGTTAATACTTAATTATATGTAAATTAATATTTTGCTGTCGCTTGTACAAAGTAAATGTATGACGCTGGAAAATGTTTTTGCGCTCGCTTTGTTAGCTGTCGTTTATCTTGCTGGTAATATATTTTCGTTAGTTGCTTTATAAAGCGCTTATAAATATATTGCGTTAAGATATGGTTTTATTTATGAGCAGAGAGTAATTAAAATAATATTCTACCACTTTCACACAACACCATCTAGTCCCAAACTTAGCAGAGCTTGTACTATGGGAACTAGATAATAAACATACATATATACTTTTTTTTGTAAATACATACATATTATACATAGAAACACCCAGACCAAGACAAACATCCATGTTCACGCACACAAATGTTCGACTTTACTCACGACATTCGTTCACCCGTGTGTTCGAACACACTCAAGAGGTTTATACATAGAAAGTAAACAAAATATGGTAATAGAGACTTTGGTATCCATCCCTTAGCCTTGCCAAAATAAAAAGCACTGCAGGCGACAGATTGACTACTGATACTTCTAATACAATGCTCATCTGCGTAAATGTACAATCAAACAAGTCTGCGCTGGACCAGTTTGAAAAAAAATCCTTTGGCTCGCTCATAGAGTCGAGGCACACTGGTTTTGTATACGAGTGTCAATGTGTGTGTAAAGTAGCGCTGGAAGCGACCGATATCTTGCTGAGCGATTCTCGCCCTTATGGAGGTCTAGCGGGAAGTTGTTCGACTGTACCCTCGGTTACAAGTCAAGCTATACAGTCTGTTGCAGTACGATTCCTAAGGCAAAGTAAAAACAGTACATATAGGTCAGTGTCCAGCTTGACGTGTTACGGTATGTACTGATCAACTCGATTGCATTTCCTAGAAAATCGCCTACTACATTATTGCCTGCGAACTTACTCTGGTGTAAATTCTCCAGAAACAACTAGGTATAATAATAAATATTACAGTAGTTGTTCGAGTTGGTCTTGAAATATAGTCGTAGGTACATGTATTCTAATGTTTATTTGATCAATACACGTAGTACTTCGCCCCATTTAATGGCAGTAACAAAAACTGCATTCAAATTACATCATGCATATCTGATAACATCGCGTAATACTCACCTTGCTTCCCCTACGTAGTGATGGGACATGAAGGCACAAGTATAAATACTGGTATTTATACTTGATTTATAACTCGACCATAGTAGAATATAAAGTACTTGATAGTTTTGTAGCTTATGTAGGTATCCATCATCATCGTTATAGCGTTATTCCAGTTGCATCCGAGGTTTCAGTTTTGGAGCACAAGGCCTTACCCGATTTGGCAGAATATTAGCTTTTCCACCGATGTTGTAGCTATTGTTTTTATTTGCTTAAACCGGCTTCAGTTCCTAGATAGAGTTATTTAGATTCAGTAATCTTTGTTTCAATCGAGTTTAGACTTTGCATGATCAATCATCGCTATGACTGCCGTGTCTCTTTGGTCCTGAAAATATTTTGTTGAACACATACCTACAACATGTATGCCTATTTGGACAATAGCTTGCGGGTGTTTCTCAGCTAGAAGCAAAATCATCTGACCGGACAGGTGACCGTGCCTGGTGGCCTGGAGACTGACGAAAGTATTTGATCACCTGTACACTGAAGTGTAATGTCGTGCGAGAACTTTAATAGCGCGATTCGGTATAGGTTATCTTCACCACTCTACGGTTATACTTATATCATGATCGCCTTTATTACTTATGTTACAAATAAAAGTTTCGAATTCAACTAAACGCTCGATATTAACTCCGATGCACTGATCTGTGCGAGACACAACAGATTTTATATTGTGTTTGGTATTGAGAAATTGAAGAGGTACAATAGTATCTTCTAGGGTTTACGCGAATGTTACACATTGAAATTAAACTACAGTTTACGGATTTTATCGCGATGTATTGGTTTCACTGAGTTATTACATTTGACGTGTAAACGTAACAAAATTCAGAAATTTGAAAAATTACAACAAAAATCAAATGACCAGTACAACATGAAACAGAACGTTTTCGCACGGACCAATCACACGCTACCGTCCGCCCATAGACAAACAGTTGTCAATCTGTCAAAACACACGTTAGATCAAACTACCGAGAAAGAACTTAGCAGAGGTTTAAATTATGCGATAACTCCATCCAGAATACCGTATGGGACCATTATTTGCAACGTTGAGGATTGCCTAGTCAAGAACAATGTGAGTAAAGAAGATTTTGAGGCCATACGACAGGACGTTTCTGCTGTATTGCGTCAATCGAAAGTGCCGGCAAGGAATCTACCAAAGACCGAATATCTCGCACTGAAGAAGTTGCAAGCTAGGCCTGAACTTACAGTACTCCGTACTCCCAGCAGATAAAGGAAATGCAACGGTAGTGATGGACACGTCCGAGTATAAACAAAAAATGGAAGATCTTTAGTCGGCTGAAAGTACCTACAAGTTGGTTAAGTCAGACCCTACGAACAAAATTCTCAAGCAAACTTGTGATATTGTTAAGAAATACTCCAAAAACCTAAACTTGGACGTGAAATATTTAATACTATCGTGTGCAAAACCTCCTCAAATGTATGGTCTACCAAAAATACACAAGGAAAACGCTCCTCTGCGCCCGATAGTTAGTCAGATATGCGCACCAACTTACAGACTGGCTCAACACATGGCAAAGATTCTCTCACCGCTCAGAGGCAACACGAGAGCACATGTGAAAGATTCCTACCATTTTGTCAGTTAAATAAAACACCTACATCTCTCTGACAAGGAAACTATGGTTAGTTTTGATATACAGTCATTATTCACATGCATACCAGTACATGACTGTATAGAAATTACTAGAAGGAAGCTGACAGAAAACAACATGCCTGAGGAATATGCAGAAATACTCAAACACTGCCTGACAACGGGCTATCTGTTATGGGACAAGAAATACTACATACAAGTAGACGGTGTAGCAATGGGCTCTCCAGTATCGCCTGTCGTTGCTGACATCTTCATGGAGGACTTCGAGGCGCGAGCCCTGCAGACTGCCACTATCACACCGAGGTTCTACAAGCGGTATATAGATGACACTTTCACAATGTTACCAACAGATAGTGTTAATGCTTTCTTAAACCATCTTAATTATATTAATAACCAAATACAATTTACAATGGAATTAGAGGCAAACAATTCTTTAGCTTTCTTAGATGTACTTGTCATCAGGAATAAAAACAACTCATTAAGCCATACTGTGTATATGAAAAAGACCCATACAGATAGGTATTTGAACGGTGAATCTCACCACCATCCTAAACAGTTAGCTATTGTAGGAATGTCTCTGTTTCAGAGAGCCCGAGGGATCTGTGACAAGAAGCACCTGGACGCTGAGCTTCAACATGTCAGGCAAGTTCTGCAAGACAACAAGCTCCGACCGCTGCGCCACTGTCACAGATCCCAGAAGAAAAACCAGCCACAGTAGAAAGACAACCTGCTGTCCTCCCATACATATATCAAGGGCGTGACCGACAAAATTGGCTACATCTTGAAGCGAGCTTCAATCAAAACTTACTACAAGCCGCCAACGAAGATCAGTCAATTATTACCAACTGTCAAGTGTCAGTTACCCTTGCAAGAGGCCGGTGTCTACAAAATTGACTGTGAATGTGGGCTATCATACATTGGACAAACCAAGAGAAGCATAGGCTTTCGACTCAAAGAACATATAGCTGACATAAAACATAAACGCTCTACAAAGTCTGCTGTGTGTGAACATTTGGAACAAGGTCCCAACCACTACCTGCGATTTGATGAACCACAGATACTGGCAAAAGAACACCGTTTTCTTCCAAGGATGATACGAGAAGCTATTGAAATTAAAAAAACACCCTAATTTCAATAGGGAAGATGGTTGGAATCTTCCTCCAGCTTGGGACCCTGTCATAAGGCTAATGAAACCCAAAAAGGACAAAGTCACCAGAAGACCTAAGGACACTGTGAGCTCATTCTGCGTAAATAGTAACACCAGTAGCTGAAAAATGTTCGGGTACTTTGAGATAACTTATACATTCAAGAAAAAGACAAATATCACCTCAGTCTGCCGTGAACATGAATCCTGTAAAGAATTCGAAACGCCGGCTAGTAATAAATTAAAAATGTAGTTTCTAGATCATTAGTTTCAAATGTAATAACTCAGTGAAACCAATACATCGCGATAAAATCCGTAAACTGTAGTTTAATTTCAATGAAGAGGTACAAACTCAACTCTCAGCTTACAAAGCACATCACTAACTTCCATACCTATAAAAGCACTTACATACCTGCGACTGCACTAAACTTATAATATTCAAGTAGGAAGTGACTCGCCGACAGTCCAGCTGATTAATGATACGTACAACTATTAGAGCATCAGTGAATATCGGGAGCGGGATCGGTTACAATCTGATTGATTGGATTGAGCAATTCACTAAATAGATCGTGCGGTGATATCGGCATCCTATTACTATCACAAACGCGAAAGATTGTGGGAATAAATGGATATTTGTTAATCTTTTTTACTAACAAATCTTACTGAATGGATTTTGATGAAATTTTGCAGAAATATAGCTTATACATTAGGATAATACATATGATACCTTTTTTCATGTTTGCCGAATCTAATATTTTATCAAATCTAGTTAGACTAGAAGTGCTTTCTCTAAACAAGTCTTGGAATCAACCAAAATATAACGATGATGTTTTGTAACAATGGGCCTTTCAAAGTGGATGAATACTTAGTGTCAGTACTTATCGGTAATGCGTTACTTGGTCCTATTTTGTATAATTTAATTCTATCGTAGGACAGTTTTAAGTAGTTTCGACATGAAAACAATATCGCAACGCGAATTGATGCGATATAAGAACCAAATAGCTTCTATACGTAACAAGCAAACCATGTTCAAAATAGAATCAACCAATCATAATCCCTCTCACAAAATGTCATAAGCACTTAAACAATCGATACATAGATAAGATCTACCCACCCCTGCACAACGTAATGCACCTGGCCGCGCCCGAATTATCTAAATTATTCAATAACACGGACTATTGAACAAACAAACACGTAGTATAACACTTGCCAAAACGTACCGTTTCCTGTGACTACCTTGTTAAGTTATTATCAGAGGTACCGAGCGTAGAAACAGTTAAATTGATTAAGCCTACCATTTAAAAGCTCCTTTTATAGAAGACAGGATAATATACATTACCATTCCCGATGAGCCCGTATGGTGCAGTGAAATGAAATAAAATTAGGAAGAGGACACGCGGTTCTAAGAAACTTATGTATACGTATTTTGGCAAAAAAGGTATAGGTAGTATTCTTCGAAAAGACACTTTCAAGGTCTTTGTTAAAATACATTTATTTTTATTGTATACTAGCCTTTGCCCGCCGCTTCGCGCGCGTTAAATTCGGGGTAACACAAATCTACTTTTAGTCTCAAGTTGTGTGAAAACACTCCTGATTATTCTAAAGACTTCAGAAACTCTATAGGGTACAAAGTAAATCGGTCAGTATCCATGACATTATCTATCTACCGAAAGGTACATAGTAAAATACACCTTGCATACAGTCAAATGTCAAGGCCATGTTCTAATACATGTTCAATATATCACTATAAATATTTTCGCATTTTTAATATTAGTAGGGGAAATCGTTTCAGCCGTTTAAGCTTATTTTATAATTATTAGTTTATTTAAGCGAACAATTTAATCAATGTTCACAATATCACATTATGTATGACGTAACAGTACTGACAGATATGCGATAGCTTATGCGCAGTAGTCAATCATTAGCGCCTGCGTTCTTACTTCCAAGAGGTAAATCTGTGCTGTACAAACTTCTACCCTCCCTACAATCCCTCCCAGTTTAATTATTACAACTTATGGTAGCCTATATCCGTCTCCATGGTCCAATAGATCTCGATATTAAATTTCAACACAATCGGTTCAGCCGTTTTAGCGTGAAAACGGAACATACTTACATACATACACACTTTCGAATTTATAATATTAATAGGGATATACAGGCGAGAGGATCTGCAAAGGCCTATGAAGTATAACGTTTCTAGGTTCCGAAAGTATATTAAGAAATTAATAGGTGTAAAATAAACAGTCAGACAACTCAAATACTTTGGTACTTAGCGACAAAAACGCCCACCTACTAAAATTATTCTAAGCAACGAATAAAAAAACAAAAAGAGAAATAATGTTCATCACAGCATCAAAAAGCTTAACCTCAGAACTCAAGTTTTCATGACCATATTTTCGTTAAAATATATAACAGTAAACTTTTATCTACTGACATAATAATATCATAAAACATTAGAAAATAATAAACATAGAATGCTTTTTAAACTTAAAAAAAAATACGGATGTTCTAAATTACAATGCATCTTAACCTCAAAAAACGAGTTCTAAACAATACTGTCCATATTTTCTTTCAAATGTATAACAGTAATCTATCCAAGAACATAACACTTAAAAAACCACATCAAAGCTAACCCATAAGTTAACTCCATCATAACTGGCCATTTATTATGTTCGTAATTTAAATTCGTTGACACCATACAAATTAGCGGTTGCTAAGCGCATGCGCAGGAACGCGGCCATATTAAACATGGCGCCGTTTCCGGTAAGTGTCATGGCGGACGACACTTCCTGTCCCGTCCTACACCTGTTAAGGGCTGATGGCTGACCTATAAATTGTAATAAGGTGCTGGTATGCGTGTGTTCATAATGTCAACCTAATATGAATAAGATATTATGATGATTCATGTAGAATCGGGTTTGTTTGATGTGTTAGGTTCCTGTCTCGAATTATGCAGGTTCTTAGACAATAGTTATTTTTATGTGTGCGTTGATATTGGCACCTTCACTATTTGTGCCTCACTGCTGATGGGAAAACTTTATTGAAATAGTTTTCGCTCGGATACAAAAAGTACCGTAGGTATTGCCTGATATACCCTAACAACTTATGTAACATGAACCAGATGAACATACTATTGTAATCAATCGAAACAGATCTACATTCGCTTTTTTAATAACGTGTGCATAGTATGGCCAACCACACTCCATTGGCTGCGTCTGAGACTTACACGTCGAATTGCCATTAGGTATATCAGCTTTCCATAGAGTGACTGCCGTCAGACCTCCGCTGGCTCAAATATGAAATGAAAACTACATACTCGAGAACCATAGATCTTATTATTTGACATATTATCTTTCGAATTTTGCGAAAACGAGCTTACGTTCAATCACACGAACAAACTATTTTGCTTCATAATATTACTTTAGATGCAAACAAAAATTAATCTACTACACAATTCTGAAACAAAACATATAATAGAAGTACTAAAACGGATAGAGAAAGTTATTTTTAGAACGTTTGTGTGTCAAGCACGACGCGAACACCCAAAGGGATAATCATATTCTAAGGTTGGAATGGTTGTCGGCACATTTTGATCGCACTGATTTCGTCACAATAATATTACGTCCGTGACATCGTCCGCGCTCTGTATAATTTTCTTTGTAAGCTACCGCTGTTGTTATAACTCAAGATGCCGAGCTGAGAAAGAGCTGAAAGCTGAACATAAAGGTACAACATTGTTGTTGAAAATTATCCAGAGCGAACAGAGCGACAAAGAAAATTATCAAAAAAAGTGACTTCAAAGTCTGCTATGGTCATCTTAATTTATTACTATTTGATAGAGTATTTACTTTTTAATTGAATTCGTCAAACAATTGATTCTGCTACTATATTTACTTATTTTATTCAGTACTAAAAGCCATTTAAAATATCAAAAGTATATTATGGACACGGTACAGTTGAACTGTGCGTTACATTTTGCAATGACCGTGTTTTGCGGACCGTATAATACCAAATCGATTTTAAAATTTAAATTTTCACGCCTGACCTCATGGCTTTGTAGGGACCGATATTTGTTTTGGATATGTTGTCGCTGAAAACACGTGGTTTAGAGACAGCAAAATCTTTTGATGTGTACTGAATGAACAAACTAATATGAAAACAAATGCTTAAAATGGCTTACAAAATTACATTATCAAAAATTGCCTCAATGCTGCTCAAAAACTGATAATAAGCTTGTAAGCCAAAAAGCCTTGTGAGAAATAATGTAAGTTCGTTTAGGTAATAATATTGATGAATTGATGTTATTACTTTTAACTTAAAAGGTAGAACGAAGTCCTGAGGGATTTAAGTAACATAAATGCTAATAATTGTTATGTTAGTTGTTATTCAATAATTTGTTAATAGATGACTAAGTATTAAAAATAAGGATATTATTTAATCCGATAATGCGTATCCGTAACAACTTTGTTAAAATTGATCCTAATTTGTATCTCACACTGTCATTCAATAAAAAATCTAATTGATAATCATTAGCAGTATCTCGCATTAATGATAATTGCTGCTATCCCAGAGTATATCATCCTCATTCCCACCATAAAACAGGAGCTCGGCAGAACGACCATTAATCAATACTTAAAGACATGGAGCATCGTAATCCTTCACCGACGTGGCATAAATCTAATTGAGTTATGTCCTACTAAGAATTATTATTAATATGAGCTCGTTCATAAATCAGTGAGCCTTTTGTCTTACGTTGTCTTTGGTTTTGGTCTTTGATAACTGATTAGTTATGGTTTGAATATTAGAAGCTCGGAATATGTATATATAGTTTCGCATATTTTAACTAGGTACCTATATTTTTTAAATTAATCTTCTTTTTTTTAATTAACAGACAACCTAAACATGCGTTACACAATACATAAAACATACCGAATGTTTAAACACTTTAGAACTTAAACTATACTCATAAGCAAATAAATATCATTTTGTGGGTGTCGTAAGAGCAGACTCAGAAAAACCAACGAAACTAATAGTATATTTGCAAAGCACGGGAAAATTCGTCATCAAACCCGATCAACCCGTTTTGCCAGTGTGGTGTAGTAGGCCAAATCCTGCTCTAAGCGTACAATGCTTAAATCCTGGACTGTAAGCAGCTGTCTTTCATAGTGTCCTGTGAAAGACTGTTACGTAAATAAAAAGGTAATAAAGGTATATTCACGGGTATTTCCAAGGTTAAGGTGCGTGTATGTTGCCGTTTACAAGCCCTTTGATCATAATTTAAATGTGAAACATTTGCATAAATATAAGACTAAATAAATACATACATACATAGACTCACGCCTGTTTCCCGGAGGGGTAGGCAGAGACTACGGAATGTCATTTGCAACGATCCTGACATACCTATCTTGCTTCATTCACTCCCATCAGATTCCTCATGCATGCTCTTCTGTTCAGGGTACTTCTAACCTGTCCTGTTTTAGGATGTCTCCAATCTGGTCAGAGAACGTCCGCCTAGGTCTTCCCCTTCGTCCTGTCCCATTCACACTTGCCTTGTATATCTGCTTGGTCAAACTTTCGTCATCCATCCTCTCCTAAATAAATATATTCGACCTTATCAATATGAGGCAGAAACTAATGCACTTCAAAGCTAAACTATTTCTTATAGATATACCTACTGCGGTTGTTCTTGGTTTAGTGACTATGTCTAGTACTGAAAGCTCGTTTATTTCACGTTTAAACTTTATCTGACAGCTTGGGTTCTTTATAGCAGTCTCCGGAAAACCGACAGAGTGACCTACTTCCAAAAAATATCACTAGTACTTATAATTTTATTGCTGCAATTTTGGTAGTAGCCATGCTATTGTTGCATCGTAGGCGATCTTAAAAACATAACCAACAAGTACAATTTTATTCAAATTTGAGCAAATTTTTACATTTAATAATGTAGTTTCTAGATTATTCGGTTTAATTATAATGTCAGTAAAACCAATATACCGCGGATACATAGTCTGATTCCAAAACATTTACGTATAACGTACTTCATTATAATGTTTGCCCTATAAACAGAACAATCAGAGCATAGATAGTGGTAAAGTAATTAATACCATCATGCATATTAATTCAATTTCAATGATCATCAAGGTACTTTTTTAAAACTGTAGTTTCTTTTTACTATGTTTATTATGATAATTTTCCACGGCCACGACAGATGCAACCTGGCCGTAATGTCGCGACAGTACTTAAGTGGTATTTATACCTCACATATGTACCACCTGTAGCGAACGATTAGCGTATACATAGGTTTTTAAAAATACACCTTTTTATATAAACGAGCAGACAGATCAATTGATGGTAAGCGATTACCGCCGCCCATAGACATTGAGGTTGGGAAAAAAATGGCAGGAGGAGTGGGATGTGAACGAAGGAATCCATATTCCTCTGGTCTCGATGGGGCCTCCGCTCCGGCACTCTCACATGTTTCTTATGTATACATAGGTACCTGTAGCAATTAAAGTTATCTATCAGAACAAAAATGCTGTTCAGCTATACTTTAATTTACTTTTGCTCTTCCTCCCGAGATCAGAATGGCCAAAACCAAATTCATATTCAAGTCCAAAGTAAGGGAACTCTTGTTGGCTGATTCCTTGAATGTATCATAAGTCGATATCTTAACTAGGTGTATATGTTCATGTATATATGTATATTTACATGTATCAGTTTAAGTAAGTCTATAATTTTACTCATCTCATCATTTTAGTTGTAATTATATTTATTATATATTTAAATTTATTATATATTTATATATTATATATTTATATATATTTAAATAAATACTTGCATTTATTGTGTGTGTATTACGTTTATGTATTTTTATCATAATATATATTTATGTAAGTATGTATATTTAGTATAACCAATTATTTAATAATTAGTAATTTTTCGTAAACTAGGTACATCATATAATACACCTACTTCTTATCTCTCTGCACCACTCTAAGGTAGACTGGTAGATAATGCCCAAGGCATTAGGTCCGCCTATATACTTTGTGTATATGAAGAATAAATAAATAAAATAAAAAATTTACTTAGTTTTGTTACAAAGTCGTTCACAAACAGAATACCTACCTAAAAATGCTCTTCTAAGTCATTAGTCTTTGTGCGGACCGGACTATTGTGCGCCATCTAACAAACGAATACGTTTCTATGTCACGAGGTTAGACTATCGAACATTGTACCGTTCTAACTATACGAATTTTTTTTAGATGAACCTTTTCTTGCCGATCCCGTTGGAAATTTGGGAGATTCCTATTTAGTGCACCCTACGGTCACCAAGGAAAATACATGCCAAATATCAGCTCTTTGTGCCTAATAGACGAAAAATATATGTTCAGATAAAAAAATCGTCTACAACCAATAATTGAAACTTACTGCTCGGCTTAACCGCGATTTTTTTTATAAATCTTAATAAATTAATAATAATAATCTTAATAAACAATATTTCTTAGGTACGTTCTAATAAATATGGTGAAAACAGAACAAATACTGACAGAAACTTCATAAACAATAGAGCACCGCGCAGGTTTGACAAATGTTCCAAGATTTCCGTTGCAATATAAAAATAATCGACACTATAATAAATGTTTATTGAAATACAGTCTACCCGTAGATCTCGTGGGAAAGCAATAAATCACAGAGAATCAGAAACGGCATCTTCAAAACTTGAAACAATTATATCAGTACAATAAAGCACGAAACGATTCTGTACCTCCGACTACCTCCTAACTTTACTGTTGGCACCGTTCTTACTATAATCGTAGTATAGCAAAATTAATATTCGTGTAGTGAAGGATTAAAAATACAAACTGCCATCCCATTTCGTTCCGTGGGTGTCACAGGCGACTAAGTAAAATACACGAAGCCACTAGTAGCTTTCGGAAGAGACGGCAGTCTCAACTATAAAGCTTGTACCAACCCGTTAAGCCAGCAGAGTATAGTAGGCCAAATCCTCCCAATGACTCACAACATTATTGGGCCCAAAATTATGAGAGGCGAATGTGCAGCAGTAGAATGCGAAAGGCTCTAAGACGATTAAAATAGATATAACATATTCTTCTAAAACCGTTGCTAAAGTTTCAATGCCAAGGGTGTGATCGATGACGTAAATTTGCTCAATAAAATCCTTCGTACTTGAACCTCGATACGTAAATACACGTCGAGTAGTAAGTACACAGCGCACCCCTTTTTCTCAATCCCTCTGAGAGGCGTATTGACACGCGTGGGAGCTCTACGTGCCTACAAACTAATGGGTCACACTTGTATGGCTACACATATAAGTCTGTGGATAATTCGCAATTATTTATTTTTGGCAACGACCGCATTTTAAAAAACATCGGTAAAATAACGACTTAATTAACTTGTGTCGTCTATTGAACCACTTATTTACTAAAACGCTACAGAAAGGCTTATTAAGGTTTTATTAAGTGAAAACTGTAAAGGTTATCGTTTCAAATCGGTTGGTATTTTACCTTAAATTGTCTTTTCAGTTCTTTTATCTTCAATTCCTTCTCTTCAGGAGGGAAAAGAAAAAATATACTGAGAACATTTCCTTGTACCTATGTACTCAGACATGCTAGTGTTTCCTTGTAGCATCAATACTTTCTTCCTTCCACAAGTTTCAATACAAGATCAAAGACGAGATATAAAATAAAGATGTTACATTTTATGAGCCCTCAATCACAATCGAGATTTATGTATAACGATCGTAACCTATATTTTTGCTATATCAATAAACAACTGATATTTTATTTCCTAGTGCGAGATATTCCACTAGAAAATATGTGTGTCAGAAATAATAAAATATATCCGACAATTTAATGTAGGTACTGTTATTTCCGGCGATGGCAAACAGTAGTTCTGAAGAAAGCAATTTTTTTTAGGAAAGATTTCAGATCGAATGCCATCGTAAAGGAACAGGGTGTTTGTCCAACTAGAGGGAGAAAGCCCTGTCCAGGCTATATGATCATGCCTTCTTATTATATACAGCTCTGTGTGACACATGGTTGCATCAGACAGCCTTAATTTCGGTAGATATCGATATAGTAGGATCAAACAAGGATATTCTTTCGCTTCATAACATTAATATTTTGAGATTTCCTAATTTATAAAAAAGAAGGTAAAAATTATAAAAAAGACATTGCTTTTATCTTTTTATTTAAAGTATTCCATACAGATGAATACAAATGCCTAATAACGTCATCACGTAGATCAGTATTATTTGACGATACTATCAAATAATCTACGTAACACAATACACGTTCATCAATTCCCATAAAAACAAATGAAACTAGCGAACAAAACCATTCCAGTAAAGCATACCATCTGAGTTTGAAAACAACTCTTGAATACAAGCCAAATACTACCTTACGAGCTCAATTTTAAAGTTTGAAATCGTTCTGTTGAAATATACCTATGAATGCTGGAGCTCCAATTTGTGTAGCACTGTAGAAAGTTGCTCAACCCGACTCATACAACCTTCGTTCGATAATTGCGTTCCTACTGAGTTAAGGCTTTTTCCTGCGAAAGATTTTTTAAAACGTAACTATTAGTCATAAGGTAGAGGTGCCTTTGTCAGCGGAAAATCTAGAGATCTCATTGAAAATCCAGTATAAATCATTTTTATTCTCAAAGACTACGCAACCTACATAAATCATCCCGAGACCGAAGTTAGTCTAACCTAGCTTAAATGTCTAAAAATTTATTTGCGAGTGGAAAGATAACTAACTTTTATATTTGAAAATATTTTAAACGAATGAAAATTTGTTTTAAGAAAATGTCCATGAAATTTCAGGGTGGCAATTCAGAAATATTATTTATGCCGCTTATTCAGTACCACTATCTTCGTAAATTCTCAAATCTTCTCCGATATTCTCTGTTGTTTCTTTGTTGTTTGTATGCGGTAGAATATTATTTATATATTACCTCTTTTGAAGAAAATTTCCTTGTAATTTCAGGACGGCGGTTCAATAATATTTTTATGCCATAAATTCACAAATTCTCTTTGATTTTGTCCGCTTACAAAAGTTTCTGTTTGTGAAAGTGACAAATCCTTTAAACATTTGTCACTTTTGGTAAATATTATTATAGCCACTGAGTAATATTCCCGTAGACGTAGAGGTGTCGTGAGATCCATCGTAGCAGGCATGTAGGTCACATGTTGAGCGGTGACCCGGGCTTATCAGTTTGGCGCTGCTCCAACCGGATTACCAGCTTACACTACATTCACGAGCTTACTACCTATGGCATGTTGTGTTTGGTGATTTTTAGATTGATGTGCAATTTTTGAGTAATATCCTTATTATTTAAAGTTCTCTACTTTTATTGTTAATGCGATGTTTTGTTTGTTTTTGATTTGTTAAAGTTGCAGCGGAGCGATGAAATCGTATGATTTTTGTGTGGAAATAATTAGGAAAGTGGCTGGAGAGTGATAACTTTTTACATACCAAATAATCGGGCTTATTATACAAAAAAATATATTGCTGGAGATTTCCAGCCACGATCTACATCTTAGCAGTTCGGGTCACTAACATCTAAACCAACATGTCACTCATGAAAATATTAGAATGAAGATACGTTACGTTTTCTCGGGAAGTCATCATCATCGACCTAGCGTTATTTCGGTTGCATACAAGATTTACACGCTTTGGAGCCTGAGGTCCGCTTACTGGTTTAACCAGATATGACAGAATATCAACTTTTCCACAGAGCGACTTCCGTCTGACCTCCGCAACCCAAAGGGATAGCGATATTCCATGGTTTAGATCAGTATCAGTTTATTTGAGGGTACTGACTCCCCATAACGACTGTCAAAGATCTTCATGACAGCCAGGACCGACGCTTTAACGTGTTCTCCAAGGCCCGAGACATGCGATAGTTAACAATTTAATACGCACATAATTTCGAAATGTCAATGGTGCACGCCGTGGATTCGGCCCCGATATCCTTTGCATGGCAGTCCGTTGGTATCTCCACTAGGCTATCGCTGCCTTCGGACTTCGTACGTTTTCTTGGAAAGTAATACATGATATTTTCATGTTTGAAATCGGAAATAAAATGGATATTCTCCTGAAGTTCAACTGTATTTTCCTGCAAAACGGTAATTGTACGAGGCAACGACTGCATGGTTGGTGTAGTGGTTTAAGCGGCCGCCTCACCGCTTGACACTGCGCCGAGTGTCGTGGGTTCGATTCCTACACGAGACAACACTTTGTGATCCATAAATTGTTGTTTCGAGTCTGGGTGTTCATTGTGTCCGTTGGTTGTATGTTTGTAAAGTCCCCCGCGAGACAGGATTTATTCCTAGTGCGGGAGTTGTCTTTTTAAACTTGAACTTGAAGTGCACATTGATTTATATGTAGATAGGCAGATGAGTCGTTATATTCGGTATCCGAACTAGCAATATTAAAATGCCTGTAAATTGAGTCAGCAATGGTCTGGTTAAGATATGTCGTGCAGAGTGTTTCACTGTTGTTTAAACCACGGCATACACCACGATTTTTTGGAAACAGGGATAACGCTAGGTCGATGATGAAATAGCTTGCAAATAACTCCGTGTGAAGCCATGACCCCGTTGTATTCGTTTATTTTACGTTGTTGCTTTAAAATACAGTCTACTTCCCTTTTAAGCCATTGCGTCATACATAAATCTTATTAAAATTAGCTTTTCTATTCAGTAGCTACGAAGCCACAAAACCAACAATTAAAGCAGCAATAGTCTTAAACTAGCGTAGAAATATATTCCGCAGTTTCTTATACTGAGGTCGCAACTTACGTCACAAGTCAAATGATAAACTATCCGTGCTTAACAAACTTAGTCTTTAGCTGTCCTTGGTTTCATTAAAACAATGACTCATTAGTATTAAGGCACGCGAAAGCCTCGTTAACGGCGCTTCCTTGCTTATAAACTGAGTTGTCTTTGCATATGGTTTCGAAATATTCACTGCTAAAAATCCTTTTAATTAATACATTTTTATACGGTTTACTTTACCAAGAAATTGGGCTGCGGAGTTCAGATTATAGGCGCTTTGTGGAAAAGCTAATATTCCGTCAAATCTGGTTAGAGCTGACCCCATCTTAGAAAAGATAACGCTAGGATATTATGAAGGTTGTCTAAAAAGATCGCTCCTAGCGATACATACATACATAGACTCACGCCTGTTTCCCCGAAGGGGTAGGCAGAGGCATGTTAAACGCCCATTTTTCGCCAGTGTTTTGATCCCACGTAATAGGTGGCGAGCCTATTGCCACTTATCGGGATATTTTGTTTGCCAGCGCCCCGTCCGTTGATCGGCAGATGCACCACTTGCAAGTGAGGTTGGCTTGGGACCCTAAGTTCTTGGTGGGAACCCTATGCACCCTTACTTACTCTTAGCGATAATGCTTTGAATATGTACAATATTATTTGGTGTGCAATAAAGTATCTATATTAATTTGAAGATCTGACGACCACAGGCGATGTAAGCCGAAAAAGATAAACATATTGTAATCTATAGGGAAATATACCTATACAAGTTGCGAGGATTCTCGAAGCAGATGGCAACCCTAATGGAGAAAATTTGTAACTATAATATCGATCGTAATTTATCGGGATTAAACACTGCTTGGAGTTTAGAGCGCGCAATAATCACGTCTTGTGAAATTTCTTCAATGAGAATTAACTTATATTCTCATGACTCGCTTCTTTATCCAACTTAATACTGTCCCAATCTTTGCTGAAAAATGAGGAGCATTTTAAGCTACAAGCTGGAGCCGAGGCTTCACTCGTGTTAAATTCTGTGTCTGCCTCTTTACCTGTACCTTTACAGTTGTCGGCAAGTTTCATAATGATAATTTTGATACCTATTTAAGTCTTGAAAACGTATGAAATTAACTAGCTCCTATCGCATTTTTAATATAAGTAAGGATACATAGTTTTCTCTATATGTTCTCATACTTATGTTTATTTAACGGGTCTATACTGTGTGATATATTAAAAAGAAGGTTAAATACTCCTTATTTGCTCCGACGTTTCGGCGTGGTTTACACTAGCCATGGTCGCGGGTTGAATCTAGGTATTTTACACTCTATGAGAGGTTAAATAATCATTATTATAGTGTAAATAGATTTGGTTGTTTAATACTTGTAGTAGGCATATTTATTTGATAAACCATACTTTCTGCTTCGTTGGTACCGTGCCATATTCAACATGTAGTTTTAAGTCAGCGGATGATCGCGTAATCAATGATTCAATCATTGTGATTAAATACGTATTACTATGCAGTTTCGTGATGTACCTGTTCGGATAATTCAACGAAGCTTCATTGACTATGGGAAGCTAACTGTGCTGTAAATTAAGTAACGTAGGTTTAATATTTGAGTGAGACTTTTAGTAGAACAGCCAGCGCTAAGCGCGTCAACTTACGTTTTAATTGTGAGACCCAGCATTTTCTCGACGTTGAGCAAAAAATATAGTGCATGTACGTTAAAATAACATGTAAATTAAACTGCTAAAATGTAGTGTGCCAGTATTTTAATGAAAGGAAACATTCTAGGCCAAATGGTTCTGCAATAGCGTGTTTAGTTGAAATAAATAATATCTGATGATATTTACATTTTTTACCTAGCCAGGATGTACTTAGTTCTAGTTATAGATATGGTGAATAGAAAATAAACTGTTCCTTGGCAGAATCAAAAATGTTTATTTGACACATTCACCATCATTCACCTTTTCCCGGTTTTTCTCTTTTGATTAATTCGGGGGAACTAATACGCACAAAGCCAACGGTCACAAAAGACATCCAAACTCGAAACAACTAGTGTCGGTGGTGACACTTATGGGGAACCCACAACACTCCGTTATTATTATTACCTAGCTTAAACTACTTGTTCAAGCGGTAAAAGCGCCAATATGAGCTAGTTGGTGGAGCTGCTTACAATTTATCATTATCTGGTCATAATACATAATTATATATTATTATGCCGATAATAATATTCTACCACATACACACATCACCATCTAGTCCCAAGCTAAGCAGAGCTTGTGTTATGGGTAAAAGATAATGGATAAACATACTTATACATACACTTCTTTTTTTTGTAAATACATACATATTATACATAGAAACACCCAGACCAAGACAAACATCCATGTTTATGCACACAAATGTTTGACTTGAGCGGGAATCGAACCCGCGACCATCGGATATAGTTGGTACGTATAGTTTATTGTGTAGCCCAGTAAATTTGACTGCATTATTGCATAACCTTGGCGTTAAAATTAAGTCTAAGCAACAAATTTCGGTCCCGACTATGATGAATTTCAGCATAGAAAATGATAAGGCTTTATAGATGGACACATTGTTGGATGCGAAAAATAAAATTGACAGGGTCTTTTAGGAATCTTTTTAAATCTATGAAATGTGTTTTTTTATATTTGGTCTTTTCACATAATGTTATCTTGATTCCCGTGCGAAGTTACGGGCAAAAACCTAATAGCTTAGCAAGTTTTAATGCTCAGTATATAATTATTTATCAGTACCTACATATATGGCACGCAATACATATCACATACCTATATTTCGTTTATAGAATATGAACTGCAAAATATCTTTCAAATTTATGAATAGTCGTCGACATTTGGACGACCGGTTGGCGCAGCGGGAGTGTAAGCGACTGCTACGCCGAAGGTCGTGGGTTCGATTCCCGCTCAAGTCAAACATTTGTGTGCATGAACATGGATGTTTGTCTTGGTCTGGGTGTTTCTATGTATAATATGTATGTATTTACAAAAAAAAAAAGTATATATGTATGTTTATCCATTATCTAGTACCCATAGTACAAGCTCTGCTTAGTTTGGGACTAGATGGTGTTGTGTGAATGTGGTAGAATATTATTATTATTATTATTTCATGAATACCGTCATAAATATTCAAATTACGCCGCTTGCGACTGCAGGCTTAACGTATTCAGTAGCAGTGTAATGATGTGGAATATTGTACATACAGAAACGCGAAACACAAATATGTTCACATTTATGAATGAAGATTGAAACAACTTTTGAGTCTGTAAAAAGCTTTTGCTTTAACAGTTGGCAGTTTTAGCAAAGCTCTATATATTATGTTTAATATTCTACGATAAACACACACCACTACCTAGTCCTAAACTAAGCAGAACTTGTACTATGGGTAGGAGACAAAGAATAAACATGCATATACTTTTTTTGCACATCACCTGGGACCTAAATTTATTCTAACTAAACTAAATTCATGGTGAAATTTGGGTGTTATATTACACCTTAATGTGGTTGTATTACACCTCTGCCTACCCTTTCGGAGATACAGGCGTGAATCTATAAAAAAAACTTTTTATTGTAAATCCATACATATTGTACAAAAGAAACAAGTCAAATATTCATGATCACGCACCCAAATGTTTGACTCGTGTAGGAATCGATCTCGCGATCCACGGCATGGCAGTTTACACGCACCGGGTCGTTGTTATGATGATTGGAAGCTGGTAACAAAGGAAAACTTATAAGGATATTTTTATTTTTATACCAATGTAGGGAGTGGGCGTCACACACAATATAAAGGAATCAGTGCGATCAAATGTGCCGTCAACTGTTCCAAATTTAGAATAAGATTATCCCTTTCGGTCTTTGTGTCTGGTCTGACATTAAAATATTCTAAAAATAGCTTTTATATCCAGATCAGCGTTATGACATTATCACATGATTTGATTTAGAATGCCCGTCAGTAAGGCGTTGTTTTATTCTACGTCACATAAACCGACCCACATTCTGGTAAAACAATAGGATATCATAAACCAAAATCGTCTCCTCTAAATTTCTTTCACTTCATGAACTGTGGCTCTCTCTGTCTTTCACTCATATTTTCTTTATGTATTTTCACCATAGAAACGCTAGGGAAAAACTTTCCCATTTTCTTTCTTTTTGCATTTGCACCATTGAAACGCTCGGCCAATATTTTCCTATTTTCTTTCTTTTATGTAGAAAGGCCCACAAAGAATGCCATAGTAGCTCCCATAAACGTGATGGACAAAATAAGGGATGGTTATGGTCCCCTTGTTTACATCCTAACTTTTGTTATATCAACGGATAGCGTCGGGCCTGACATAATATATAAAATAATGTTACTTTTACATCAGTTTCTATGTAAAGAGTTTCTAAGTCAAGTAGTGTTTTTGGCGATGCCTCTTAAATTTTGTTATCCAAATCATTATTTACTGTCGTGCCTTTGTGAATAAATTATTTCCTTGTTTAGGAGAGACACAATATAAATAGCAATCTATGTATTTGTTCACGTTAAGCTGCGCGGACTGTCACAGTAAATAAATACATCATCAGGCCTGTATATAAAATATGCTGAGCATGCATTCTTACTATGAATAGTGTAAGGCCATAGTCCACCATGATAACCAAGTGTGGGTTGGCAGACTTCAAATGTGTTTCGATAATATTGTGGAGATCTTTAGCTTATCGCTTATCGTTTTATCAAAAATACAATACAATATAGATGTAATATGAAACTACGAGGGCCGCCCATCTGAGGATTAAAATTGTTAGCAATAAATCTTTGTAGGCTTAGCGGCTATTATCACGTTGTACCAAAGCCGTTTACGAATTGAGGCTGCTCGGTAATAAGCCTCTATATATTCTGGCCAATTCTTGCAGGTATTTTACACCTACATTATTAGACATAATGTTAATAGTTTTGATTGCAGGAAAAGTAGATTTGAAACCGGATGCCAAATGAATTCAACGATTTTTTTTAAATCATTGCCTCTTCAGCTTGCCAATTGATTATACCTGATAATTCTAATATCATCGTATATATTACTCAAACAGATCGATAAGTTGTAATAGCTTACTTAATTTGTATATAAAGATATGCTGCCAAAATGTGCTATTTACTAACAAAGACCGCAAGGCTTAAGGGACAAATACTGTTAGCAAAGTTCATCGAATTTAACCTGCTTGCGCTGAGATAGATATATTTACTTTTGCAAAAGTTTAAATAAAATGGTCATCGCCGAGCTGAGCCTGCAAACTTTCCTCATGCGCCTGGCCTGCGGAGGATGATAGGGGAGGGGCATTCAGGCAGCATTTAGGACCCAGCTCTTAGGGCAGTTTCAGATAAGCGTATTTTTCTGCGCTTATACGTTGTTACAGCATACCTACGAGCTACGCTTACACCTTAACGCGCCTACATGCGCTTTCAAAACCGAGCATACACGCGCGTATGAAACGCTAGTCTGAAACCACTCTTACGATCTTGACATCTAAATAACCAACAAGTCACTTTTGGAAATGTCTAACTCTAAGCAGGATGTTACAAAATACTATCTTGATGACGGTATCTAGGATTCAAAAATAGGGAAGTTTCCTGCAAGTGAAATAAATTATACCTACAAGTATTTTTATCTAGTGAAACATGTCAAAATAATAGTAGTTTCATTCATCAATTAATGTTAAAACTTTATTTAACATTTTTTATCGTCAATTTATTAATAATAAGCATTCTACTTGACAGCAAAACACTATGACATCATTACGTCATATTACACACAAAACCGTTGGCAATAGGACATTTTTGACATTTCATTAAAAGTGCTTGATTTGACTTGTTGGAAACAACTCTATTGTATGTACCACATAAAGTAGGTATGCGTGCTCCAGATGACTTTTGGAGCTCTCCAAACTCTTAATAATTACTATGTGTGTATTGAGACATAATACCTACTCCGGTAAGGTGTCATATTCGGCTAAGTTGTGCGGTTGAGTTAAGAAAAATAACTTGTTATCTTAAATCGAATCTCTGGTAAGCGGGGTAGTTGAGACTTATTAGTTTTATGTAAATGTAGACTGTGTGTAACGGTTACTGCAGGGTGTTGTTTGTTTCTGGAACAAATGTTTTCGGCCATTTTAAAAGAGATTTTGTCGTAGTTTTTGCGTCAATTAGGTCGTAGTGTAAGAAAATATTTTGCACATATTTTGTTCCCCTATACGTGCGCGGCCGTGGACACGGGCTCCAAGGCGAAAGTCTTTATTCCTGACCGGGACAGCACCAGGATGATGATTGCATAATTAGCTCCTTAGGTTGCTTGGTATGTCATCGGGAACTGAAAATGCCTATCTTAGAGCAGACGCGGTTAAAAAAATACCTATCAAATTTGCCAGCTCTAAGAGATTCTTAATCGTCAATATTCTTAACCCCGTAGATGACGACATGTCGTTCCATTGCGGTTCCATAACTAAACGTCACCGAAAATACAAAGATACGCCGACTATTTGTAAGATTTAAATATCTCAACTTATATAAATAGAACATTTCAGAGTAAAACCAAAACAAGGCATGTAGGTCGAATGAAACAACGCATTTTTAGAATGAAATCGTAAACAAAATGCCAACAGCTTCCGATAAACGTATACATATCCCGATGAACCGCTTTGCCTGGAACAAAAAAAAACAAAAAGGACGTTATCAGACTGGCGATTTGCGAGCGTTTTCGAGCCAACTAATTAACTTGTTTGCAGTTAAGTTGTGCGGACGCGTAGCGTATTTCGATGGTGCCCGATTCCGCGAACCACATCCTTGTTGGGTCACGCAAGTGATTAGTCAATTAATTAATAGATTCGCGTGACCCCGCTGCTAAAGGAAGTTGATAACACCGTGATGATTTATGATTTAACTGTATTGTATTAACATTGTTAAGTTATATTAAATTGATTAATGGAACCCAAAAGTGTTATGCAAGCTAGGAACATAATTTATGTCGTTGTCGTTGTCAAGATAAACCAATGAGAAGACGATATTTGAAGGCGTTCCAATTTCAAACAATTCCATTAATCAAGTGACGCTTCGTTACGTCACTGCACGCTTTGGAACATGAATTTTAATGAATAGGTGCTCTATACTACTTTCCCTGGTTCAGGACTGGGATCCTGAAAAAAACGGCACCTCAAGATAATTCTGCCTTTCGACGTAAAACCAATCGTACCAAATTCATATTTACGAAATTTCACGTTTTGTACTTCGTTCAATTTGTTTCGGCAATTTGTTAATAATACGCCATAATTGAAATGGGTTTGGTAGGTAATCTATATACCTCTACTTATCTTAATATATAAAATACTTGCGTTACTTACTGACTGACAGACACGCTACAGCCGAAACTATTGGGCGCAGGAAGCTGAAATTTGGCAGGTATGTTTCTTGGGGACCGTAAGTGTGCACCCCCTACGGTCCCCAAGGAACAGTTAGTGCACTAAGAAGGGATTTCTCGAAATTCCCACTGAATCGGCCAAAACGGGTAAATTTAAAAGAAATGTTTAATATGTATATATTTACAAAAAAAAGTATATATGTATGTTTATCCATTATCTAGTACCCATAGTACAAGCTTCTGCTTAGTTTGGGACTAGATGGTGTTGTGTGAATGTGGTAGAATATTATTATTATTAAATGCAGCTGCTGGCGTCCTCTAGTAATATAATATAACTGGAGGATGACCGCAGCTACGCCCGTACATTATTCTTCCCGGACCCGTGGGATTTTGAAAAAGTGATTAATATGCATGTAGAATGACGAAAATGGAGGGGACGGCCATGGTAAAGATAGACTGTGTGAGGATGGATATGAAAGAGAAAGGGGGTAAACAATCGGATGACTGGTGACAGAGAAGTGTGGAAGCGAAGGACATACTGAGCCGACCCCAAATAAATTGGGACCAGGGCAAGACAATGATGATGATGACCTGTGGGAATTTTGAAAATCCCTTCTAAGTGCACCTCTACGATCCTATCCTAAGGAACATACCTGCCAAATTTTAGCTTTATGAGCCCAATAATTATGTTTGTATTCAATCAACGTTCATATAGCGATAGCGGCGATAGCCCAGTGGTGTACGTAAGGGGCTGCCCAGACGATCGGGTTCGATCCCCAGGCACACACCTCTGACTTTTTGAAGTTATGTGTGCATTATCGCTCGCTTAGAAATGTGCCCGGTAGATGGCAGTAGGCTTGCCTCCTATTACATTGGGACCGAAACATAACTGTCTAAATGTGGGTGTATAATACACCTGTGTCTACCCCTTCAGGAATAAAGGCGTGAAGTAATGTTATGTTATCGACATTCAAGCAATGAGCTACGAGTGTTTAGCAGTAGCCCTAAATAACGCGGGTTCAGCTAGTTTCTTATATTAGCGTAGGTATACGAATTCGACGCACATACTCGTAGTAATAGTGTAGTGACGGATAAAGAATACAAGTGTCACTACCCCATTTCATTCCGTGGGTGTCGTAAAAGGCGACTAAGGAAATTGCAAAAAATGCGAATAATATCTTTGCGAAGAGATGGAAAACTTGAAACCAAACCCTATACCAACTCGTCTGGCCAGCGCGGTATAGTAGGCCAAATACCACCCAATGAGCGCACCAACGAATAGGCCCCCAGTTCCCGGTAGTCCCGCTGTCCGCAGCTACGGTAGCGGTCGCGGTAACAGCGGGGCAGGGGGTGCTAAGAATCTCCGGGCTACGGCAAACGGCTACCACAAGAAACTGACCCTGGCTACGTACAATGGACGCTCTCTACGGCTGGACCAACACATCACCGAACTCGAAGTAGAACTAGGCCATATAAACTGGCATATATTGGGGTTGTCTGAAGTCCGAAGACAGGGGGAGGACACGATAACCCTTGAGTCAGGAAACCTGTTCTACTTTCGAGAAGGCGATCAGCCCTCTCAGGGCGGTGTCGGTTTCCTCGTTAACAAATCTCTCGCTAACAACGTTGTACAAATCAGCAGTGTGTCGACACGGGTAGCGTACCTGATATTAAGGATCACCGACAGGTACTCCCTGAAGGTGATACAGGTATATGCGCCGACCTCGACATACTGCGATGACATAGTCGAAGCCATGTATGAGGACATTACTAAGGCTCTACATCATACCACCAAGACACACTACAGCGTTGTTATGGGGGATTTTAATGCCAAAGTGGGAGTACAAGAACGCGGCGAAACGAGAATCGGATCCTATGGCGTGGGGTGCCGAAATCATAGGGGGCAAATGCTGGTCAACTTTCTGGAGTCACAGGGGCTCTTCCTAATGAACACCTTCTTTAAGAAGAAGCCTCAGAGAAAGTGGACATGGCGAAGCCCCGATACTGTGACAGGGAACGAGATAGACTTCATCATGTCTGATTGGAGGTATATATTTAGAGACGTCTCAGTGATCAACAGGTTTAATACCGGTAGCGATCACCGATTTGTCCGAGGCACTCTAAATATAGACTTCAGAGCTGAGAGGCTTCGCATGATGAAGTCTACTCTAAGACCTACTGCGCCTCAGCTAGCAGTAGGATCCGAAAAGTTTCAACTGGAACTTCAAAACCGTTTCGGACTGCTGGAAACCAATGGCTGTTGACGAGAAAGCCGACGCTGTGGTCAAAACGCTACAGGATGTATCTCGAAGGGTGTTTCCCGGAAAAAGCGTTAACAAGCCAAGTAAACTCTCGCACGAGACTCTTGAACTTATGAGGCAATGAAGGGGAATGTCATATGCGCAGACGTCTTCGACAGATGGAAGAAACCTAAACCGGAAGATCCGGAAGCTGGTGCGACGTGACCTCCGATGTTCCAATACCCGCGCCATTACGGCTGCGATTGAACAGAATCGAGGCACCAAAGTCTTCGCTCGCCAGCTTGGTAGAATGCATCTGTCGAAACTCAATACTGCGGATGGCAAAACGGTAACCTCTAAGTTCGAGATTCTCGCTGAAATTGAGAGTTTCTACAAGGACTTGTACGCATCACGGATGCCAAAACCCACGAGACCCAGCGATGATGACCACAGAGCCCAACTCACGCGCCATTACACGGAGGACATCCCTGATGTCAACCAGGGCGAGGTAAGAGTGGCTCTCGAGCAGCTCAAGAACAACAAGTCTCCAGGGGATGACGGAATCACCACAGAGCTCTTAAAAGCAGGTGGGACAGCAGTTCTGAAAGAGCTGGCGAGCCTGTTTAATTCCATTATCCACCAAGGCCTAACACCTCAGGCGTGGAGTGGGAGTGCGGTGGTTCTGTTTTTCAAAAAAAGGTGACAAAACCCTGCTGAAAAACTACAGACCCATCTCACTCCTGAGTCACGTCTACAAGTTGTTCTCGAGAGTCCTAACAAATCGCCTCGCCAGAAAACTCGACGATTTCCAGCCACCGGAACAAGCTGGGTTTCGAAAAGGCTACAGCACCGTAGACCACATCCATACTGTTCGGCAGATTGTACAGAAGACCAACGAATACAATCAGCCGCTGTGTATGGCTTTCGTGGACTACGAGAAAGCCTTCGACTCCATCGAAACCTGGGCGGTTCTGGATGCTCTGCAGCGGTGTCGCATCGATTGGCGCTACATCGAGGTGTTGAGATGTTTGTACGACACGCCCACTATGACCGTTCAGCTCCAGGACAATAAAACCAGCCCCATTGAGTTGCGTAGAGGGGTGAGGCAGGGGGATGTAATATCCCCTAAGCTCTTCACCAACGCACTCGAAGACGTCTTTAAGACGCTGGACTGGACTGGACGGGGCATCAACATTAATGGCGAGTACATATCCCACCTTCGGTTTGCCGACGATATCGTCATCGTGGCAGAGAGCCTGGCAGAGCTGAGCGAGATGCTGCACAGCCTAAATGGAGCCTCTCGACGGGTCGGTCTCGGCATGAACTTGGATAAAACCAAGATTATGTTCAACGAACACATTGTGCCGGGACCGGTTTATGTCGACGGATCGATGCTCGAAGTTGTTCAAGAGTATGTCTACCTTGGGCAAGTAGTCCAGCTTGGTAGAAACAACTTCGAGAAAGAAATCGACCGCAGGATCCAGTTGGGTTGGGCAGCGTTTGGCAAGCTACGTCGAGTTTTCTCTTCGCCCCTACCGGAATGCCTGAAGACCAAAGTCTTTAACCAATGCGTCTTACCTGTTATGACGTACAGTGCCGAGACGTGGACACTCACAGTGGGACTAGTCCACAAACTAAAAGTCACGCAGCGAGCTATGGAACGGGCTATGCTTGGCGTCTCTTTGAAGGATAAAATTCGAAACGAAGAATCCGACAAAGAACCAAAGTTACCGACATAGCTCACAGAATCAGTAGGCTCAAGTGGCAGTGGGCTGGCCATATCTGTAGAAGGACTGATGGCCGATGGAGCAAGCGTATCCTAGAGTGGCGACCACGTCTCGGCAAGCGTAAGGTAGGGCGGCCCCCGGCTAGGTGGACCGACGACCTGAAAAAAGGTGGCTGGGACAGACTGGATGCGGAAGGCTGAGGACCGTGTACTGTGGCGCGTGTTGGGAGAGGCCTATGTCCAGCAGTGGACTGCGATAGGCTGATTGATTGATTGACTCGTAGTAATACGTAATTTCAAAATAAAAAGTTCGACGTGCTGGTCGTAATTTGTCAGTGATAGAGACTGTTTTTATAACTCCAAAGCATAAATTCGCGCTTAAAGCCAGAACGACCACTTAACACGTTCTGTCATGCGCTTAATGACCATCAGAAATATTCAAAATCATATTTTATCTTAAGTAATACAGGGCTTTATATTTATATTTGTAGGAGTGTGATACGTGTGCGTCGCAGACAATAGTGACTTCCGTGTAAGCAGATATGTTTCATTGTTTTGTATACAAACAGAAACGATCAGTTGCTAAGGGTGGCAAAGCCAAGGCAGATAAACTTTATTAATGATACATCCATCCAATGCTGCTGAAAAGTAATTATAACCTATATTCATTTGCATGCTCCATGTGGAAATCGAATTCATTGCATTCGGCGCAGTGCTAACCGGGTAGGGAGGCCGCTTCAAAAAGGTAGGTACTAGGTAGAGGAATCTTCAATTAAAAGGTAAAAACTGAGGTTTGACTAGACAAACAGATAATTGTATCCGTGCTTTTACAAGAGCGTAGACTTTCTTAACTAAATAGGTACTTAAAACGTGTCTACAAAATATATAATTTCTTAAAATTTGGCCATCCACAGGCCTTAAATTATAACCATAGCCAAAAAGGCTGGCATAAAACCAATTTGAAGGCGACGCCGCTAAGATGCACTCGGCGTAATATTTAAGTAAAAATGTAATGAACTGGTCGCAAGGTCTGCCAACACTGTCATGGCCGAACTGTTATATTGCCTACTTCCTTGTGTTTATGTGACAGTTGCTAATTTTAGTCTTTAGGTAAAGCAAGCTTGCCGCATTGCCTTTATGCTAAGTGACATAACTATGCCATGTTCATATTTATGTGACTTGCATGCGCATGGACACGAATTTAAAACTGTTCTGATTTAATATTGAGACATTTTTTATTTTCTTTAAAGCATTAAAACATCAACATTAATTTAAAAATTAAACCCTAGTATATTATGTGCATAACTATCTCATAACTTTTCAATTAATCAAAACATTGCTGTCTGCTAATATACTACTGGCGAATAATGTACTTACCTAATGACTAAGTGATAATGTCTTATTTCTAGCAGTTAGTCCATTTTCTTTATTTTTCCGATCGCTCCGTAGAACCATTTTCGAATGAGGCAGACAAAGTTGTGTGAGACTTTCCTTTTCTCTCATTCGCAAATTAGACATTAAAACATACATACATACATAGACTCACGCCTGTTTCCCCGAAGGGGTAGGCAGAGGCATATTAAACGCCCACTTTTTGCCAGTGTTTTGATCCCACGTAATAGGTGGTTAGCCTATTGCCGCTTATCGGGATATTTTGTTTGCCAGAGCCTCGTCCATTGATCGGCAGGTGCACCACTTGCAGGTGAGGTTGGCTTGGGACCCTTAGATCTTGGTGGGAACCCTATGCACCCATATTAAAAACATTGCAGTTTTATTAAATTATCTCAATGGCGGTATCACGCGAGTCTACCAAAGACCTTGAGCCACAGGATCAGCAGTAAAGTACCTCGTCAAACAGACCTTGTGCCTCATCATCAGCCCTGTATATATAGGTACTGTCCCACTGCTGGGAGCGGGCCTGTTTTCACCAGGAGAAGGGTAGGGCCTTAGTCCACCACGATGTTTTCCTTCACTGTTTTGCAAGCGATAATTAACAATTTAATACGCACATAACTCCGAAAAGTCATTGGTGCGTGCCTCTGCGGACTGTCTGTCGGTCTCTCCACTAGTCTATCACTGCCTCACCTTGTGCCTGACTACCCGTAAAAGTAAGATTCAACCTGACATTTTAACCCACGATGTCTGTCTGCCAAACTAAAGGGCGAAAGAAGCTCAATTTTTCCATGTGTGTTCCCAGAGGACCGTAGTAGTGCACTAAGAAGGGATTTTCAAAATTAACACGGGATTGATAAATAAAAAAAACCTGATTGTAGCTGCGCGCATCCTCTAGAACACCTATATAAACGTTGTCGCTTATGACTTGTAATATGCGATTTAATTACTCTTCAGCACACACGCATTCGGCGATATATGTATTTTCCGAGAGCATGATACAAAATTACACGGTGGCGTATTCGCTATTATTGAATACTTCACTGCAAGAGAATGTGCGAGTCAGTTAATTAAAACGTACAGCGTTTCATTTGTCAGTGTAACGTTGATGTTAGCCGTTTGTGTCAAAGGCAAGTTGTTTGTTGCAAGAAAATCAATATAATTGTTGAAATTGATCTGTTACTGACTGACTGTCAGACAAAGCACAATCGAAATTACTGCAAGTTGCAAATATCGCATAATTTTTAAATTCCTCGGGGAGAGTAGAGTGCACCTCTAGAGAGAAGACTTTCGGAAGGATTTGAGGAGGTAAAATTGGGGTGGGAGATTGTATGAAACTTTTAGTGTCTTTAGTCCCTTTCGTGCCCACGATTGTTGCGTTTCAATCCCTCTTTAATTTTGTCACATTGACTTTTTATCTATCACAGTCAAAGGCCAACATTATTTGCCATACAGCACAACAGGCCATATCAGAGACTTGAAACATAGGCCTTTAAGTGCCTTTAAGAAGAGTTATGTGCCCCCAAACTGTCACCATTCATCTTGACAACGGCTGACGCCCTCTTATTCAAGTTTACAATCCTATAATTACTTGCTGTATATGAATGGTGCTCATATGTGTCTAAGATTGCTCGTTTGAAATTAAACCGTTTCAAGTTTGTAATAGCTGCAATATGCAGTATTATCTCTTATTCATATTTAACCCCCTTAGGTAGGGGGTAAAAATAATCTATTATGGCCCTAGATTCATCGAAGGGAATACGTGCAATTACAAATCACTCTGTATATCGATGTATAACTTATTTTTTTGTAATGACATACATGTTATAGATACCTAGCATTACCTAGATCAAGACAAACACGCACGCACATATTTAACTTGAGTGGGAATCGAACACGCGATCTTCGGTTACACTCCCGCTACGTCAGCAGGTCGTCTAGGTATGAACAAAACAGCTCTTGTGGTGGAAGCCCTTGTCCGCGCGATGTACTGTGGACATAATATTTATCTACGTATGTTTGTTTGTTTGTGTTCACATAAATACACTTGTTTATTCAATGTACAGGGACATAAAATTGTTTTGTGGGATTCGCAAACCGCTGTATAGATACGGTGTTTTATGGAATGAAATAGTTTGTTTTCCATGTTTGTTTTTGTGATGTTTTTATAGTGTTTTTTGTCCGGGTTTCATGTAAAACTTTACATACGGAAACAACAGTAGTTTTGTCTGAAATCTTGACTGCGCGGTCTGTTGTGAGTTTGAGCTTACACACGCATGATGTTCCGAGTATAGGCGTTCTCTTTGTACATGTTTGAATTATTGTAAGGCTTCTCAATGTCGTAGCGGAGCTTGATTCTCTCGCTCCAGGACGAGCGATTTGGATCAGAACAGGGACAACACTAAGACGGTGAAAGTAAACATTTCATTTATTTAGTAAAAATACGAGTAACAGCTCCACCTTTCTTTAAATTGCCTCTAAATCTCAGGATAGGTTAAATATATCGTAGGTATTGCATTTATTATCTGTGATCTCAAGCATCCTTAGTACTTATCTCGCAAGAATGTCATTTTTTTTTTAACATCGCTATCATTCTGTTAAAAAATTAAAACATCAAAAAACTATATAATGTATAGCTAGATAACCTAATCATAACTAAGCTGTATTGGACCTAAAAAGCTTTAAGTCGTATACTTTAAAATACCTAGATAACCTAATCAAAACTAGACTGTATTGGACCTAAAGTTTATACTGATTTCGTCGGCGGCGCCTTGCCAACTTATAATGAACTAACATGCCTGCGCGTAGTTATGAAAGGAAGGTAGGCCGAACACACACGTTAGGAATCCGATAATTAGCAGTAGAATGTTTGTGAACAGCTGACGAGACAAGTAAGTGTGTTAACGATTTTTTATTTCACCTGTTTACTTTGTAATTAACGGGTACCGCAGCATTACTACAGTGTCATAACTGTTAATGAGATAAAGTGAACATGACGTTTAAAGGTATTTAGACATACTTTTAAGGACTACTCCCGCACTAGCAAAAAAGCCTCTACCACAGCAGATTTTGCAACAGTCACAAATACTAAAACCCACTTATGGGACAAGATTTGATGATTGAAACGAAAAAACAAAGTGTTGTCCCGTCTGGGGATCGAACCTACAAAACTCAGTGTAGTGCTAAACGTTGAGGCAGACGCTTAAGCCACTATGCCAAAATTATGAATTAGTAGACTTCGCACGCAGCGCCGCCCGCATGAATACGCCGCAACCATTTTCATCAATCACACTATCTTTAGGTGAAAACCGGTACAAAAATCCATTCGTTAATTACTAAGGTTATGACGTTCATACAGACGGACAGAAAGGAAAGAAAACTTAATTTTGTAATATGAATAGATAAAAGTAATAAAGGTGTAATATTATACTTTTGCGCCCTTCGGGGATACAGGCGTGAGTCTATAAAAAAAAAAAAAAAGTATTTCAGATTCCATCACGAATAAGCCAGCTCTGAAACGATTGTATTACCTTCTTGCATTTTTACTTAATGATATGTTTATATGTACATAGGTACATAAGATCCCTGTGATGCGTGCCGTTCAATGACTGAACACCAGCGGCAAAATGAGACTGGCCATCTCCTTTTTGCTTTTTGCCCTTTTTTGCAAGAGCAAGCGAGTTAGATATCTCCTTGACATAATTTTCTGTTTCATTTCTACTACGTGTTCGTAAATACACTGGTTTTATCAAAGTTATTTAACTTTCAAATTTATCTTAACGCCTAGTTCTAATGCTACTGCTACACCTGCGTTAGCGTTAACGTTAATGGCTATGGCCAATAACGCGTTAGTTAACGCGTTCAAAAAATTCGCATTGAAAATTAGTATTTTAACGCGTTAAAACGTTGGCCACATCTACGTAGCGCCTAAATTAACGCGCTAATTGACGCGTTAAGACGCAGGTGTAGCATAAGCATAAGACTGTTCGACAGGATATTAAAATCAGTAATGCAATCTAATTGTCATGGTTTCATGCCAATGCCTGAAACTATTCTAGACATAAATGTCTAAGTACACCTAACATGACCCAATTCTTAGCCTGGCATTATGTAAAATTTAATCACGGATAGACCCAACTAACTTTACCTAACCGGAAATTAAACCTGGGACCTAGCAATGCATAATAGCGCTGCTGCTACGCTTTCACTAATACACACTTCTACCCGTGCTTCTACGGTGCAACTTTACAACTTTATTGAAGACAAGTCTAAATGGAAAATGAACAGGTTATTTTACAATAAAAAAGAAAAATACCTTTGGGGCACCTAATTACATGATTACTCAGTAGTACACATACTTTCAATTTTACAAAGTTCACATTTGTTCACATGCTATTGTGTATACCGCACATACCTAGTATATGACAATTTACGCAAAGTGGCTGGCAGCGGCTAGACACGAAAAGCTGAAATTCGAGCTTAGTAGCGTGGCATTGAGGAGGCCTTTTTTCAGTAGTGGACTACGGCAGACTGATGATTATGATGACACATACTAGTATGTAGGATAAGGTAATTAAGTCTCGCAGCGGATAATGATCATGAATTGAATATCATCCACTAAATAGGCAAGCTACTTTCTCTATTTTACATTATTAAATTAATCTTTATTGTAAAAATACGTGATATGACATGACACTTTATTCAATTCCATTCAAGTCCATTATTTTTTCAATTATATTGCAAGGTTACCGCAGCTTCACTTTTTCTTTTTTTATAATTAGTAAATATAAATTAGACGAAGACTTAAGATTGTCCCTTTATCTCTAACAAACAGAAAATAAACGTGCGAAGAAACTATTAAATAAGTTTCTACTTCTATGTACTATAATCAGACAGATTTCCGATTTATTTGTCTGCCATTGTTAGATATGTATATGTAATACTCCTTAAATTTAATCCTATAAAAGTGCACAATTTGCACATCAGTCGAATGTAATCCGATTAAACATAGCTCGTCGATAACTCAAACTATTGATAGAAACGGTGAACTTTATTTGAATTTTTTACGTGTATACTTTAAATAGATTATATCAAAAGTGCTATTATTTATTATTATTTCGTTTACTTTCGTAGTATCGGCTCCGGGCGATAGATGGTTTGTCAGCTCTGTAGCGCATCAACAAATCAGGTTCTGCTAACAGTTAACGTCTGCCACATCTTTTTATTTTATAATAAATAACGTCCTAGTGGTTTGTAGATTGCTTCAATGCCTAATTACTATTGAACCCTAATACTTTTACTGTACCTACCTACTTATTAATTTAGAAACTTGTATTGTTTTACAAAAAGTTGCGTGAAAATGCAAGGAGATATATTGGAGACCAGAAATCATTGATTTATCGTCTTTTGGATATCAACTTTGATATCGATTTGGTTTTGCAAAGCTATTTCTGAATGACCTGGTATTTAACTAGAATAATTTTACTTACTACTTTGTAGATATGAACCCTATTTGAGGGATGTATTTTCTACCTCTGTGTTAGACAGTTTCCAATTTCGGTAATGCATACACGGAGTCTAGCACAAAGGACACCACACGACGAATGTCAGCGTTGCACACAAATTTTTATACATCAACTTTACCACACTTAGTAAGATTACTACTTATGTCATTGTAAGTATCTTACGCATTATTACAAAGACAAATGTCATTTCATCAGTAGGTGCACACCTTCCATGGCGCATCTAAATTTCAGGTTAGAATTGATTGAATTTTTGGGGCTTAAATATAAAATAGAATGAAACAAAATCAAATATAGATATCGGTGTATGTAAATATTTTTTTCGGTATTGAGCTATTGATCTTAAACATAGATAACAAGTATTTATTCATTCATTTGTGTTGCCGTAGCGACTCAAAGTGAGAGCTACCATACCATACCATTTAGAACTATTAATGTAGTATATGCTATGCTATAGTTATAAATGCCTATAGTCTCATTCGTTGTGCCTGTAGTCATTAGTGGAACTATCACAATTACTATTTTCTATTAATCTAAATTGACACATCAAAACTTGATACCACCCACGGAGCACCCTACAACACTCAAACCCGTACTACTCGTACTAACAATATTTTCAAAATTATTCTACTAATCAAGAATCGTAGGCGCCAATCGCCATCGGGAATAGCACCGGTTAATCTGCATATAATCTATCAAATCATAAAATTAAGGAAATATCGATAAATCGAATCAGTAAATTAAAAAAATAAAAGATAGTGCTAGTCATACATTATAACGTATCGTAAATGTTTTATCTATAAATAATCGGGGACTAATCAATGTGTCTGCTGTTTAATTAAGCGCGACCCATTCATAATCACTGCGGGTTCAATGTGTGATGTTTTTGGTTGGTACCCACTAGCTTGTAACACACGAACGATACTTATTTGGTGAGTTCTTAAAACTGTTTAGAACCTAACATTACAGGAATGCAATTCCTCACATGGAAAGGCTGGGGAATATTTTGGCGCTTGCAACTTTACAAGTATAACTAATCTAACTTAATTTTATCCTACAAACAAGTTCTTTATAAAACATAACCTTTATATTATAGTCAAGAACTTGTGTGAGTTGTTAGGGAATACTGGTTATGACAGGCCATTAAATCAATTTAAAATTAGTACATGCTTCTATCATGTCTTTATTTGGGCATTTACTTAAATACATTTGAATAAGAGAAGACCTGTCTAGATCAAAGTCTTTCTGGCTTGAAATTATTGTATTTTTTATGTTACTCTGTGCGCATGAAGGTATTCCAGGATCGTCATAAATATATTTTTACACTCACTGTCTGAAATACAAGTATAAACATGTCAAGGTTTGCCTTAGCTGTCTTTTCCATTCCATAAACTTGTAGAACGATCGGTTAGTAATTATCATTATAATACTGTCCGATCCAAGCCTTCTAAACACTGAATATTTGATACGTCTAATGCATCGCCGCAGTTAGCCGTTAGCCTTACAATCACGATTCCATTCTCGAGTCGTGCATTTTTTATTTCTGGGTCAAGTGACGACACGTGTTTTTAAGTGCACGTTCATAAAAACTATAACAACATACCAAGTATGTGGATTAACCAGTAAATGCACGTTTAGACAGGGTTATCAAACTTTGCTATGTTACTAGCGGCGTAACTTAAAGTTTTACATAGAATGCTATGGTGGAATTGGAGCACGAATTTCTCAAGGAATAGATAATCCATGGTTAATTTCTTAATATATAACAACTAAATTGTCCCAATTGAGACTAAGGTACATACAAAAATAAATGCTGCTTTAAATATATACATTTGTAACATTATTCTATTTAAATCTTTTGTGGTTTGTACTGACATAATATACTCATAACAGTGACCATGGCTGGTATAACTTATGCTGAAAGATATTTTATCTATATTTTTAAACTATTACGTGATTGAGATATATAAAATCCTAGCGTTACTGACTGACTGACATACACGCTACAGCCGAAACTATTGGGCGCAGGAAGTTGAAATTTGGCATGTATGTTCCTTGGGGACCGTAGGGGTGCACTAAGAAGGGATTGCCCGAAATTCCCACGGGATCGGCCAAAACGGGTAAATTAAAAAAAATGCAAGCGTAGCTGCTGGCGTCCTCTAATATTATATAAATATTAGTACGAATAGTCGCTTGTAAGTAACGTAACAATGAAACCATCACCCTGTGCGGCAACCCTATCTCTAGGCAGAAATAAAACCTCAATTGTTTTATTGTACGTCAGAAGCATGTTGAGTTTATCTTGATATGGTCTAATGCCGCTGGCTACTGCATTACTCCCCTAAAAAAACTATTAAGAGATTACATCAGCTGGACGATTCACTGTCGCTCTGTTATGAGATCATTTTAACGAAGGGTCATTAAAAGTTGTTTTTATGACATAATTTGCTCTATTGATTGCTTTTATGAGGACCGGAGACTAAATGGTAAATACGCTGGAAAAGGATGTAAAGACAGTAGCGACGACTGGTGAAAAGCAGCAGGCTAATATTGCGTTTGTAAAAGTACATTGGTTCTAAAAATTAAGCCCGTTGTCAGTCGTTATGCATATTATTTTTGTGTGAGACGAAAATGGGATGAGCGAATCCAGCTTTTCTTACAATCGCAACATTTTAAGTTCTTCAACGATTTTAACCAGTGGCCGTCTCATTCTTAGTTAACTAAATGTGGATTCCCGTACTACCAAAGTCAAAAACAGAAAAGATAATGGGAGCACGTCCTTGCTAGTTTAAGCCGTGCAAATAGATAAACAATTTTACAACCATTACGTGATCTATTTCCTCAAAGTCTAGGCTGATAAAATTCTCGCAAACACAAAAATAGCCAAAAGAAACATTACTGGCCTATCAAAATACATCAAACCAATCGAAGTTCGCGCAAGACATAAAATTCACATCAGATGTGATAAACTGAGCTATTACAAACAAACAGTTACATCGGAAACATGACATTGAACTGTACACGTCTCTACCGGATTGCGTCATCGGCGTTCCCATGCAGGCACAGGCAATGGCTACTCTGCCAAATGTGTCAGATTAATCTCAAATGTGATAGTTACATTATTGATACGTGGTAGGTTTGATAGTACATCGTTGTAAAATTAGTGAGTAATAAGGTCGGCGCAAACGGGCCATCGACCACAGCCACTGGTGGCCAGCGACAGCCACTTAACACGTCGCTGGCCACCAGTGGCTCTGGTCGGTGGCCCGTTTGCGCCGACGCTTAGTAGGTACACTACCTAAAACGTAGATGTTTGACTGCACCTGTATTTCAGTGGTTTAAAGTCACCTTTATAAATGTTGTGAGATTCGTAGACAAACAATAGATAGTTATTTGAAGAAGAGTCACTGCATGAATGTCGTAGTAGCTTATGTGACCAGCTCATCGCCAAGATCAACACACGGCGCAACTCTTTACTTACCTATGTGCTTCACAACTTGTTGTTTCGACTATTCTTATAATAGTCTGAATATTTTAAAAGTTCCTCACCATGATTACTACGGAAGAAGTTCTTTAATTGATGAAGATGAGATAATTGAATGAAACTCATTAACTCATCTTCTATTTCCAATATCTCTATATTATAAAAAAACATCGTTTTTCAGTATTGCTTATTTACACAACTACGGTATTTGGAGTCGACAACGTATGTATTTATGAAACAAAGTACTTCCATTTACTACCTCACCTGTTCAAATACGTGTGTACGATAACCTCAAATAAATAATACACCTGCATAGTTCGCTGACATAATCTTTGTTACGGCACTCTAGAGAGGCAAAGGTGAACTCCATTCACAGTATTCCCACACAAAAATAACGTAGAATAACTCAAGTTATTTTTTCATTGCGGCAAAACGATATTTCCCTTGAGAACTTCCAGGAAAACCGCAGAAAGGTAACAGGAAAGGAAATATGCTAATGAATGAAATCGTGCTTTTTATTAGGTACTTGTGGTTTTTGTGATAAGAACATGGTACACCGTGAATAACTTGAGGATTTTCAGAGCCTTTCGTTTGCTCAAAATTTCTCATAAGAGAAGCATAAACATAGCAGGACTTAATACAAAAGGCATTCAGATAAATCAACACATTTAAATCAGGAGCTAGAAAAAATGTTAAATTTACCAAAATGCGATCGCATAGTCCTCTAGAATATTGTCTATTCCTTAAGTAGTAGGATATGGATAATTGCCCATACCCAGCTAAACATACAGTTCAAAAGCGACGTAATAGAGCTGCATAAAAAAAGCAAAAATCCTAAAGTCAACCGCTCGTCCGCAGTATTTCCAACAGCGTGTTCCAAAAAACACGTTAGTTATAGAAGCGACGAGTTTTTAAAAATAGAATAAACGTGTGTCGTTTGTTCCGCTGTCCGATGTCCCAGTGCTCGGTGTTCTCAATCGATTGTCTATTGTCAACACTTTGAGAACAAAAGCTTCAGAAATATCAGCTTACATCGTTAAAACTTCGAGACAATTAAGAAAGTAAATATTTTAGAGATCAAGTTACTAAATTACTTTAAATGAGTCTGTAATAGTATATAATCAGTTATAATAGTGCCTCTTCATTTAAGAGGTTTTGTTTTATGAAAATGAGGAATGCGTCGCAGCTTGTAATGTTATGATCGATGGACAACCACTGGAACGATTGAATAATATTACATATTATTCAGTTACTCTGTTTACAAGGAATGGTAAGAATGGCATTATAGTTGTCCCTAGTATCTGCCCACCCCTTCAGGAAACAGGCGTGAATCTAAGAATATGCCGTCTAAGATGCATATTTGTATGTGACGAACGTTACAGTAACGTTAACTCAATAAAAAAGGTACAGTCAAATATGCCTTATTGGTGGTTTGTTACTTACTCTTTCCCTAAGTGCTAAAAACCTTGTCTCCAACTGAGCTTAAAGCTTCGGCGACCGTTATAATGCCCGAAACGTACCTGCAACAAATAAAACAAAATATGAACTCAATTTGACGTATAGCGTAGTGGTTAAGCGGCCACCTCACGTTAATATTGCGCCGAGTGTTGTGGGTTTGATAGCCACTTGGGACAAAACTTTGCGTGATCCACATTGTTTAGTGTCAGGATGATCTTCCGTTGTTTAAAAGTTTTATAAGTCCCGCGACACAGAATTAATTCCCAGTGCGGGCGTTGAAATTTCAACATATAAATAAAAAAATAAGTGTCTTACAGCAAATCCTGCCATATGCCTATATTATAATGACACATTTCGCCGTCCCCGGAGAATAAAATGATAACTGCCATTATCTTAGTTTTAGTGTTATATCATTTTTGGGATCTGTGGGTGCTAATACATCTGCTCAATTTTTTTCCTTATTTTTATACAGTTATTTACGAAGTTACAAAATATTACAATAGTATTCAAAGTTTTAAAACAAGTTTTAAATTACGAGAATAAAGTGTTAATAAAGTATTATCAAAATTTATTCCCACTTGTTAGTATGATAAACAGTCATAGAATTATGTTCTCATGAAAAAAATATGCGACTAGATAATGATAAATGCATTTTATTCTCGTTCAAAACCATCCAGTCGCTCTGTATAAGACGTGTTTGTAACATGACTGTTGTGGATTTGAAAAATGATAAGTGAAGAGTTACAATGTCAGGTTCTGGTCAGGCTGTACGGAGAATAAAATGATAATCGCCGTTAAACAACTTAGATGATTGCTAATTTTTACTAACCTTTTATTTTTGAAATAATATCTCTATTTTGATACTAAGGCGTATTTCACTAAAACATTTAGAATAAACACAAAGTAACCTTCTTTAAAAGCTTACAATCATCTGTCTACGTCCAGTGTTTAAGGAGCAATCGACGAAAACATGTTTTTTATTTTTCCTATAAAGTTGCATTTTTGTAGTTATCATTTTATTCTCCGGGGACGGCGATTTATGCATGTGCAAGCAGAAGTGTTATAATTACCTACGTGGTGACAAAATTATTTTGATTGCCTCTTTATAATCAAGTTCGAAATGTAATTTGTTATAATTGTAATTTTTCATAAATATACTATTTAAATTGCCTATTACCGAAACTCGACAATAACTCATCCGCTAGAAATCGAACCTTAAACCTCGAGATCACATCTGAAAACTAATGCCACTTACAACTGAGGTAATAAATAATAATTAACATAATTTTATTCCGTTCTCAAGACCATAGTCACGTTAAATTAACCATTTACAATATTATGTTACATAAACTGATCATATCACCGAATGTGTCAAAATTATTCCATAACACATGTCACTTTAACCATTAAAGGCGTCAAACTATTAAAACTGTGGTTAATTAAAGTGAATGCGTCGTTTAGTTGTATTAATTTCATCTGATACTTATCTGCCGATTCCCCTAAGCTCATAGCGTGATGTAAGTTCATTATACTGATGATAACGTTGATGTTTTGACGGAAGAGTTCATTAAGACATGTATCTGTCAGTCATTTTAATGTGTGATGTAAGATGCCACAAAATGATTATGGTCTATGGTCAACATCCGTAAACCGTAAATCGAGTGGAACATTTGAATAATTATGTTTGGTTCCTGTCCAAATCGTATGCTTTAAATTAAAATGGTATACAAGCATGCCGATGCATTCTTTTTAGCGTTTCGTAGTCCTTATAGATTCGCCATGTCTGTCTCTTTGACATGGACAGCCATGACCGATTTAATTGTCTTCGTTTACAAGTAAGTAACAGTAAAATAACTAATACAAAATGCTAGAGTCACATTATCGACAATCTCTACCTCTCTACTTTGAGCCTACCCTAGCTCGTTACGCCCACCGGGGTGAGAACGTACAACTGAAGCACGGAGCTACCACATAGCCTGCAAAGCCGAGAGGATCAATCCCATCATCGCGCCTCACGACCTACTCGCTTTTTATACTATCGAAAATAACACTGAAACTGTAAGTGAGACAATGTTGTGTTGGTCATACTCATGCCACGGAAAATGAGACAATACTAGCGAAAGCGTAGTCTCTAGAACATTCCTTTCTCTGCTATCTAGGATTTATGGCAGCATGAATTACATGAGGTACCTATTATTAAGAAAGTAGAAAACGAAAATCTCGGCAACCGTGCCCGCCTCGAAAATCGAAGCCATACAAAGCAAATTTAAAAGTAACAGATATATATATATATGTGTGTGTGTGTGTGTGTTTAATAACGTGTTTGTGTTTAGATAGATAAATTTTAGAAGCAGGCATGGCGTAACTTAGGTTGTTTAAATACCTAATAACTCAAGGTTGAAATAAATCTTTTTAATCGCTCAAACTTGATTCTCTTGTTGAACTCCGATGAACAGCGTCAGAGATTCTTTGTAATTTTAATAACATTATCTATATAATAGAGACTCTATAAATAAGTTTCTAAAAGCACAACAAATCTGTACGGGTTCAGTTTAAATTGCAAACATAAATAATACCCTTTTAATATTTACTTAACAGGTGGATATACGCCGTTGACCTTGCTCATACTACTGGATAGTTGTCCCCGCGCGATTTGCGAGTATCGGTGACGTAAAAAATCCTTTGAAAATAAATAGTTAAAGTTATTGGCAAAAATAAGCTGAAGGTTCCCTTGGTGTTCTAATATATAACAGGCTGATTAAATTTATAAAATCTTATGATTGATAGATTAGGAGAAAAAAGGTAATAACTACAAAAACAGAGGTTACTTTGCATATTTTATTCAGACATTTAAAATACTTTTTTAGGATTTGGTACCGAAGAGAAAATGCTTTATATGATGTAGATTTAGAATTTGAATTTTTTTTCTAAAACAATTACGTAGAAAAACGGTTTTAATTTACCCCTAATGACGTCCAATTCACATACATATGTCCTCGCCTTAACTATATTTATATCAAACTAATAACTTTCAAATCTGAGATCATCTGCATTACCACAATCTACGACACCATAACAATAAATCTCTTAAACTAAACTGCGCAGTACAAACACATGGCTTCATTGAAACGTCCCCCTGCCCCAAATCGCGTTTATTCCCACAAATATAAAGACTTCAATACACTTCACGCCCGGCTAAAACCGCCGATACGTAACCGGATAGGCTTGCCTGCACGCCAGCTTACATATAGTTATATTTGGTAGTGACGGCATATCCAGCTCTATTCTGCTTTGGCATTAAGGCGATTTTATTTATCACACCAAATTGACTTTATTCTCAAAAATAGAAAATCTCATACGCACAACTCGTAGGCCGATACATAACTGCAAGACAAATCCATCCGGCACCTTTCACAATATGTGTGCAGTTGCCCTAATGTGATCTTACTTACTGAGCCAAATTTTATGTACCCAGATAAGTCGCAGTTTCTGAAACAAATGCGTTTAGGGGATCGAGTGACCCTCTGCACGTGTTAAGATTTCAAAGTCAAAAGATTGGACAAATAAGTGAAAGGGAACAATGAAAGTTGAGCAACGTCAATTAGTAAATGAGGTGTGTAAACTTTAGGTATGTGAAGCTATAATAGTCTAAGATCCGTAGAAGAAATATGGTTTTATTTTGGCAATCCATTCGCGACATATTTTTAAACATGCCAAATTTGATTTAAAAATCTTTTGATCCATAAGAAGAGCTACTATAAGTAATATCGAATAGGAAACATGACACTAAGCTAGTCGAAGATGGTGTTACACTCAATTGCAGTTAACAAACTGTTTTGATAAATACGTAGTCTGTCATAAACTTGTCAAACACATGACGCTACTAGTACATACAGTTACGACTATACTGAGTATAGTTTCTTAACTGAATACACTAGTAGCGTCTTTGTGTATTATTTGTTCAAAATCGTCTCTAAATTCTCCGTATTTTCTTCGTTAGATCTAAAGTTCGTTTGCATCATTTTTCACTTACCATAGAAATTATTATGTATACAAGGTAAGATTCTAAGCGAAACTATTCTCTGAGCAAACTCTTAAGCCTAAAGATAACACTAAATTAAATTTTGTACTCACCACTTGCGCCGTTTATTAAAAATGTACAGTGTTATCTTTAAGCCAAAAAGATAAATTTATATTTGAATATCTTTGCTTTAAACTTACATTGGTACATTTCGCTATCTTTATCATTGTAAGAATTAGTAAAGAGAATATAAATTTCCATTAAATATATTTCAAAGACATTTTTATTAGAAAATAGCCAAGGCGAAGAGGGTGATATAGACTTTAATAAAACAAGTGTAGCTTGAAATAGTAAAGGAGAATTGAAGAAAATGTTATTATATTACTTCGTACTAAGAAAGATAAAGGAAATTGGATTTTTTATTATAATTTAGTTCGATTTTATGTTAAACTAGGATTAGACAGTATTATGTACAGAAATAAATTCTTCATCATTATCAGCCTTATTTATAATTTGTCCCACTACTGCTGGGTACGGGCCTCTTCCCATTATGAGAAAGGTTAGGCCATAGCTCGCCACGCAGGCCAAGTGCAATGGCAGACTACACATGACTTTCGAAGACATTTCAGAGAACTCTCAGAGATGCAGATTTCCTCACGATGTTTTCCTTCACCGTTCAGCAACAAACAACATAATTACCAATTTAAACATTCATTAGAGTGAACAGTGGATTTGAACCTGAGACCCTCTGAGTAGCAGTCCGTTGGTCTCTCCAATAGGTTATCGCGGCTATATTAGAAATAAACTAATACATTACTATTGTAATTACTATTACTGTACTCTTTACGATTTTCGCGGTTTATTTTGGTTTTACTGAATTTCCACAACATTATTATTTTCTTAAATTTAGTCGTTAGAGAGTTGAGCAAGCAAAAATAACTTTTAAAGAATCAATTTAAAGATAATGAAGCTTGTTCTGCAAAAAGGGCGTATCTGGGACGACCTAGCGGTCGACGCCCGGTGGGTCGTCCTAGATATCGCTGGAATGACGAAGTCCTAAAAGATCTAGCAAGACTACTTAGACTGGACTGAAAGGAGTGCATCCACGTCAGGAAAAGATGGAGAGATCTCGTGTCAGAGGCCAAGACTCGCTTTGGGTCGCTGCGCCACCACGAATAAATGAATGAATTGCCACAACAAATTGCTATAAAAGATCTTCACGACAGCTTGGACCCACGACGGCTTAATGTGTTCACCGAGGCAGTTTTACTTTAGCACTAAAGATCTGAACATTCTCAACTCTTGACAAAGACGCCTGCAAAACTTCTAAGAATTCTTTAAATACTTTTCCTAATCAGGTAATCTCTTTGTAAAATATTTAGCTTCTATTGTCGGTCACTAAGTCTCCTTTCACAATCACCTGAATCGTAATATCCATTGTGTAACTATTGTAGGTAGCACCATAAACAGTGCAGTGAACAGAAAAAAATACAAGTAATCTTAGTAAGTTAACTGGGAATAGTCGATCAAAAACTATTTGTGTAATAATATGAGTATTGTCCGTGTGGTGACGGATTAAGAATACTGAATGTCACCACCCCATATCATCCCATGGGTGTCGTAAAAGCCGACAGAGGGAGCATATTGTGCAGAGAACACCACTGTAAGAGAAGGAAAACTTGATATAAACCCTATATCAACCCGTTTGGCCAGCGTGGTATAGTAGGCCAATTCCTCCTTTCAAAGGAGAGGCCTAGTCCAGCAGTGGACTGTTAAAGGCTGATGATGAATGAGTATTGTACTTCAGTTCTTCTAAAAGTTGACTTGACTTGAGTTCAGTATGTTAAACATATGGAGAATAATAAAACATTGAATTGAACATGAAATGGCATTAAGGATAACCATAAAACTAGCTATTGTGTGTGTTCCGATACGTTCTGCGTCCTAGGTATTACCTATTACATAATTTGGAACTCAGCTTATTTATAATGTGGAACAGAGGGAGGAGACAAGGAGGGAATAACCTATAATTTATTGAAGTAGTAAAAACGTCTAGGTCCGATGCCAACTTCAGACTTTATGTCTTATAGTTCATATGTTTAATTTTATATTTAAGTCGAAGCAATATCTGAACCCTTATACTTATTTTTCAATAAAACTCACTGTTGGTACTTTGAGAAAATAGCCTGGCATATATACGTTTGCGATATAGTTTGATATTATTGTAGTTTATTGCTGCGTTTATTATTGCATATACAATAGAACGGGTAGTAAACACATTATATATTACTGCCAACTATTCCGTTACTACAACTGTAGTAGTAAACCTGAGCAGTAAAATATTTGACGAGCTATATAAAATAAGGCACATATTTATTATGACATGTGCTTTCAGTAGTTGTCCATGTTGAGGGTCTCGGGTTTGAGCGCACGCCTGACTTTTCAAAGTTATTTATGTGCGTATAAAATATTAGGTAATTGTCACTTGCTTCGTAGGATTTAAACTTTGAACAAACGGACGGACGGACATTACATAACAATAGATAAGGATGTCAACAACTGAAATAATTTTCACCAACCAGGAACTTCACAGTGGAACTGTAATTGTAGGTTAATGACCAGCTGGAAGTGTGCCGAGCGGCGGCGGCATCCGAAAGACAATCACCACGTCTACACGTTACCGACAGCGAGCTTGACTGATGAACCGACGAATATCGGTCGCTTTGAAAGTGCAATTACTGGCAGCTAAAGAAAAGTGGCGGAAAGAAAAGAAGAAATTACGATAATATGTCATTTTATATTTAGAAGGCAGACCCAGATACACTAGCACTAGATACATAATAGACATGGTCTTCTAGATGGATTCAAAAGTGGAATAACATTTGTATCTCACAAATTAATCTTACGGGAACGTATCAGGTAGCAGCGAAATTAGCCATTATAATTTTATAAACAGTCGTCAAAATAGCTACATTTTGCGAAAGAACATTAAAAATTCAATTTCTTATCATGCCAAAACCTTTAAGAGTCAATGAATAATTCCGACAGATTCATCGGTACCTTGTTATTTCTAACAAAAGCTGTTTTGTCGGGCTCCTAATAATCTTTAATATAGTCTACAGGAGAATCAGATTGACCAGACGTAATTTACTGAATACCCGTTAAATGTATTTACAAAAATCTCTTATTTTTACAAACAAACGTTTCAATATTGTATTTATTTGCATATACAGAAACGTACTTTCCAAAGGATTTTCTAACAAAACCACGGCATGGGTTTGGTTTGAACGTATCTGAGGGATCGGATCAAATAACGAATTCCTCGTAATCACAAAAGTCTATAAACGTTTTAAGGTCTGGAGTTTTCGTGCCGAAAACCTCTCGATAGTAATCGTCCTTTGTAAGCGTTAATAACATTGTTCTCTTAATTCAAGTCGGTAGAGAGTTGAGCAAGCAAAAATAACTTTTAAAGAATCAAAATAAAGAGAATGATGCTTGTACTGCAAAACTATAGTACTACATTTTTTATGGGTAGGACGCAAACATGCAGGGGGATAGCCTACTGGTCAGCGATTACCGCCGTGGATGTCTTCGATATCAGATTGTGTATCTTAAGTGCCATAGTTTATTGCGACCAAATGAGGCACGTGGAGTCCCGAGCTTAACTGATTGCTACCTAGATTTTATTATACAGTAATGGACCATTATGTCCCGCTGCGTGGTGTCGGCGGAGTAGAATAGCACCACCCCATGTCTTCCCGTGGGTGTCGTATAAGGCGACTAAGGGAGTGTGTGGAAAAGTACTGACCCCTTGTAACTTTGTTCACCGTTATACTATACCATCTGTCCGACTCTTTCTCCGGTCGTAACGGTCCCCGTTCCATTGGGCACAGAAGGACAAGGACGAGTATGTGCACCTGTGTCTCGCGCGTATACTTGTGCACGTTAATATATCCTGCGCAACTGACCGCTTCCGTATAAGGACTCCGATTTAAGCTAAGTCCTACGGCGATGGGGGGAGGTAGAGAGGTTTGACGCGATGCTCGTCGGGCTTTGTCTGACTCCTGCACGTAGGCGGCCTTGGGGGTGTAGTATTACATCGTGGTCGCTTCTGCTCTGCATCGGGATGACAGAGCGGATTTCGGCAGCACCCGAGGTGACAAAGCAGCCCTATTCAGGGAGGCACTGCTTTCTTTGCTCAGCCGGGGAGGGGGCTAGAAAAGGTGCCCTAAAAAAATGCTCATCCCAACCTTAAAGGAGGGTAGCAACCGCGGCTGCCTCTGCATCTTAAATTCGCGGTCGACGCCACAAGAAAAAAATGTATAAAATATCAACACCAATGACATTCGGCGCGTGGAATGTGCGTACGCTTCTTGATCGCGAGTCAAATGCCTGTCCTGAGCGAAAGACTGCCATCGTAGCTCGAGAACTTCATCGCTAAAATATAGATGTAGCTGCACTCAGTGAAACACATCTACCCGATGAAGGAGAGTTGGTAGAACACGGTGGCGGATATACTTTCTTTTGGAAAGGACTCGCTGCCTCAGAGCCGCGTAGGTCAGGTATAGGCTTTGCTATCAAGAATAACCTTGTTAAAAAACTACAAGAGTACCCTGTACACATCTCCGACCGCATTACCACATTACGCCTTCACATGGAATATGACAATTACCTTAATATCATCAGTGTCTATACCCCTACGCTAGACAAGTCTGATGAGATTAAGGACAAATTCTATGAAGAATTAACGCAGTGCCTAGATAATATCCACCCGAGAGAACAGATCCTACTCTTGGGTGACTTTAACGCCAGGGTCGGACGAGATTACGAGGCCTGGCCTAAAGTTCTGGGCAGACACGGTCTTGGAAATATGAACAGCAACGGGCAGTTGTTGCTTAGCCTTTGCGCTCAGTTAGATCTTGCAATTACGAACACCATGTTCAGATTGCCCGCCAAGTACAAGATAACGTGGATGCACCCCAGATCGAAGCACTGGCACCTAATTGATTACGCTATCGTGCGTCAACGAGACCTTTCTCAAGTTCAAGTTACCCGTGTCATGCGTGGTGCTCACTGTTGGACTGATCACCGGCTCATTGTCACTAAGTTACGTCTTCGTCTCCGGCGTCCTTGTAGATCGGAAAGATCAAAACAGGAACGCCTGAAGCTTGAGCAACTCCAAAATAATAACACGAGGGCAAAGTATGCCGAAACCTTAAGCACTGCTTTGCTGCCCCTCGATCCAAATTCCGGTGAGATCAATACTGTCTGGAGGGCCCTATGTTCTCATATTCTCGTAACCGCTACATTTACTTTGGGTCTGAAAGTCCGAAAACATGAGGACTGGTTTGATGAGAATGATGGGGTACTAATGGACGCTATTGGTAAACACCGTCGGCTTCTGAGGCAGCACAGCAGAACACAACGAGGTGGAAGTGTTATGGAGATACGTCGTAGTGATATAGAGCTGCGTAAACTCGCACGGAAAGCGAAAGAGAGATGGTGGCAGGAAAAGGCTCGTCGGATACAGTGGCTCGCTGATACCAACCAGCTCGGTGAGTTTTACTCTGAGGTACGAAACTTGCTCGGTATATCCTCCACAGCAAAAGTCCCACTCAAGCCGTCCAGTGGTGAAGGGCTTCTTAAAGGCAGGGAGGAAATACTCGAGCGATGGGCGGAGCATTTTAACAACTTACTTAACGTGGATCATTCTGTCGACCTAGACCACGTTCGCTCCTTACCTCAACAATCTCATGCCCTCGAGCTTGACGAGCCAGTGTCACTTGACGAGGTAACTGTTGCTATTAAACAACAACAAAATAACCGCGCGGTTGGTGTTGACTGCATACCAGGAGAGCTATTAAAGTACGGCGGTGAGGATTTGTACTCGGCGATGTGGAAACTTTTTGTCGTTATGTGGGAACAAGAACAAGTCCCTTATACTTTTAAAGTATCTCTAATTCGGGCCCTATATAAGGGCAAAGGTGACCGAGCTGATTGCAATTCCTACCGCGGTATTTCTCTACTCTCAGTGCCTGGGAAAGTCTTCGCCAGAGTTCTCCTAAACCGCCCCAGGAATTTATCTGAACAGATTCTGCCAGAATCCCAGTTTGGCTTCCGACCTGACCGTGGCACTTGTGAGGCGATTTTCTCATTGCGACAATTACAAGAAAAAAGCAGGGAACAGGAGCGCAATATGTATCTCTGTTTTGTTGACCTTGAGAAAGCTTTTGATAGTGTACCGCGAGAAGCCCTCTGGATAGTACTGCGGAAACTTGGATGCACGGAGAAGTTTGTGAGACTACTCAGACTCCTGCACGACGACATGCAGAGCTGCGTCATTGTAAATGCAGATCAGTCAGCGTTCTTCCCCGTTACCTGTCGGGTAAAACAAGGATGTGTACTTGCACCAACACTGTTTGCGTTATACTTTGCAGTCGTAGTTCGGGAAGTGTTACAGACAACCCCTGAAGGAATTCGCATCCGTTTCCGCAATGATGGCAGTCTTTTTAACTTAGCCAGACTCAAGGCTCACACTAAAGTGTCTTACGCACTGATCACAGAGATTATTTATGCAGATGATCTATGCTTTGTGACCGATTCCCCAGATGGTCTGCAGCAACTTATGACCACCTTACACGAGTCCTGCCGTAGTTTTGGTCTGAAGATTAGTGTCAAAAAGACGGAAGTAATGTCTTTAGATATTCATGGTCAAGAGACACTGACCATCAAACTCAGTGATGATGTACTTAAGCAGGTCAATACATTTCGTTACCTGGGGAGCACCATAACATCAAAGTGCGACCTTGACGCTGAGATCAACAGTCGGATCGGTGCCGCAGCTGCGGTATTCGGTAAACTGGATTGCAAGGTTTTTAGCTCACATGAACTTAAGCTGGCTACCAAAATTTACATATATAAGGCGGTGGTGTTACCAAGCATACTGTACTCTTCTGAGTCATGGACAGTTTACCGCCGCCATATACGGACGCTGGATCGTTTCCACCTGAAATGTCTGCGCAAAATACTTAACATTCGTTGGTCTGATCGCATTCGTAATACAGAAGTGCTGCGAAGAGCCAATATTATGGGGATTGAGGCTTACCTCATACGCAGGCAGCTGCGTTGGTGCGGACACGTGTCGCGAATGACCGATCAACGTACAGCAAAGTGTATCTTTTTTTCTGAACTTGAGGAGGGCAAGCGTAAGCATGGCGGGCAACTCCTTAGGTATAAAGATGTACTTAAGCGCCACATGAAAAAGTGCGACATTGAGCCTTCCGAGTGGGAACAAGCAGCAGATTGTCGGCCGGAATGGAGAACTTTGGTGAGAACCAGAGTCAAAGACTTTGAAAGTAATCGCTGCTCTGAACTAGATGCCCGACACGATGAACTGAAAGCACGCCCACCTTGTGCTATAAATTATAATTACTGCAATGGTGTGCTCACCTGCCCGCATTGTGCGCGAACCTTTACCAATAAGATCGGCTATGTTAGCCATACACGAGCACACCAACGACAGTTATAACGGAGTTGAAGAGGTCGCCGTGGCCGAAATCGGTCGAGGAGGTATTATTATGTCCCGAGACCTAAAAACAGACAAAGTGCTTGTTAAGCCTAAATCTACTTTTAAAGAAACGTGAAATATACACACTCACTATACACTATCAGAAAGCAATAGCAGAATAAAAGTACATCACTTTCGGCATACATGATAGCCAGCCGATATTGCTAGAAAGTTTGTTTGACACTCCGTTTATTTTGAAGCTTCGGAAAAGAAATCTAGATAGCTCTATGAAAATTCGGACATCAGTAAGTATAAAGTGAAAATTTATTCTTAAATCCAACTAGATTCTCCATAGTTATTTGCCATTTATCTGCAATTAACTTTAAAACGACCTACGAAAATTCTAGAACGCTAAAAATCCTAGCGAGGAGTTAAGGTGTAAGCTATGCAAATACTCCCAACTAAAACCATCTTCAAAGAGAAACAGCTATTAAAATTATTTTTATCCTTATGATTTTTATATGAGTCTTGTGTTGTGATGGATGCTGGCCATACAGTTAAGATAATACACACGATGTTTACAGCTCTGCTAGGCTCCCTTACGTCAAACCGCGATGATTTATAACCACTAAAGCTCTTAAGATATCGGGTAACACGGTATAGCTTGTTATAAGTATTGTTGCTGAGCGCTCAAATACTTTTTTTGTAATAGAATGTGTGATACTGACATTTTGATCGATTATGTTTTTCGTCTAAAGAGGTTTATAAAAGGATTTAGACCAAAAGCAAACGTAAACCGTGATTGAAAACGACAAAATATTCTCCAATGGCTTTTTAAATTCAGCCCAAAGAATTAACGAAAATATTTTTTTAGGTACTTATTGCATCACATTAACATAGCACTGATTTCACACCCTACTATCCGATTGTGTGAGTGGACCCAGGTTTAAGTTCTGTGCGAACTAAAATAACATATGTGCGGACATGATTAGTACTTTAAAGATATGTAGGGTAGACCGAGGCGAATCGGTTCACTTTTTATTTGAGGACATAAAAATTATCCTAAAGTGTAATATATGTAACTTTATTTGCCATATCGGTAAGCAGTAATTATTTAGCTACATATTAAACATTTCAAAATAAAATAACTCATAAATTGAGCAAAATATTAATCAAAATTAAAAAAGAGGGAATTATCCGAATCGCCCCAATTATCGGGGCGAATAGGATCATCCATAAAATTAAGGTTTTCTCAACATTATAAGCTTTTGCATCAATGGCAATATTAAAATAATAAATAATCAGTACAATATTAATTACTAAAACAATCACATGGATTCGGGCCTTCTTTCCCACTCAGACCAGCACTTTTTCATGGCACCATTCTGTATGTGATGGTGGATGAATAAATTTTTTTATCAGTAAATACAAAGCCAATCTTTGTGCTTCGCATTCGATTCTTATTCAAGGTGTTTTTATTATTCTTCGTCTTAATATTTTCTTTGGTATCAGTCTGTTTCTCCTTTTTTCACAGCAGTCGCTTACACTCCCGCTACACCAACCGATTACCAACCAATTAAACCACCATATTGGTTTAATTGTCTACCACGTGTCTTAATGACATCATTGGAGAGAAAACTATTCTTTGTAAAATTGTGTATCGATTTTTTTTAATCTCAGCAGCCCGACCCAAGATTAATTTTTAGGCCAGTAGGTACTTCACTTGGGGCTATAATTTTTGTTTGGGGACAATTTTCCTGCTTGTTCTTCTTATTGTTTGTCTTTTATATGTGTGAACCATCTTAAATTGAATAAACATACTTAATTATTCTCAAAAGTAAAATAAATCATTTTAAATAAGTGATACGATTCGCCCCCGATGACGCGATCCGAATCACCCCATCTTGAAGACTTTTGAAATAAACATTTCACATATAAACCTATAATACTGTGCTTAAAAATTAAAATGTATTCTAAAATAGACCTATTCCCAAACCGTTTAAGCTATATAACTCAAAGTTTTAACTCAAATTCTTACATTACGAGGGTCAAACTGAAAGTTCTTAGAACTGGCCACTTATAAACAATATAATAAAAAAAATATTCTAAAATTTGAAAATAGAACTCTTTGCCAATATTACTGAGTATATATTTCATTCATTTGTCATTTGTTTTACGATTTGGCGGCATATTGAAAATTGTCTGTGTCACGTCAACATTAATTTAACACGAGAAAATTTTCGTGCAATGATTTTTTATGACTTTCGATGTCATTTAAGTCAACAAGAAAGTTATGATAGACTACGATTGGCCTTTCACGATGAAGCCCCACCTCGTGCGACTGTTTACAACTGGTTTAATGAGTTTAAACGTGGTCGCACTAATCTCACTGATGATGTACGTGAGGGACGGCCTTCTACGGCGACGACTGAAAATAACATCTGTGTTGTGCGGCGTATGATAGAGACTGACAAAAGAGTGACCTATCAGCAGATTCGGACAAGCTTAGGCATCGGTATGAGTCAAGTGCACAAAATCCTCCACGAACATTTAGCGGTCAGGAAGCTTTGCGCCCGGTGGATACCTCATAATTTGACTAAGGCTCAAAAACTCCATCGTGTGGATTGGTGCCGTAAAATGATTGAAAGATTTAACGGAGGTGACTCAAATGCTGTGTTCGACATACTAACAGGTGACGAAAGCTGGATTTACTGTTATGATCCTGAAACCAAAAGACAATCTGCTCAGTGGGTGTTTCCTTTCGAGGAGTTGCCAACTAAAGTGAAGAGAGATCGATGTGCGGGCAAAAAAATGGTGGCCTCGTTCTTTGGAAGGGTCATTTCGCAACAATTGTGTTAGAGGATCAAAAAACAGTTTCTGCAGAATGGTACACTACCAATTGTTTGCCACTTGTCTTGGAAAAAGTTCGAGAGAAACGACCTCGCAGTAGGATCCTCCTTCACCACGACAACGCCTCGTCGCACACCGCCAAGCGAACGATCGACTATTTGGCGACATCAAACGTTGAATTACTGGGTCACCCGCCGTATAGCCCCGACCTCGCGCCTTGTGATTTTTATTTATTTCCAAAAATTAAAGAAAAACTTAAAGGAAAGCGGTTTATGAATGCTGAAGAAGCGGTGGCTGCGTATCGCGATGCCATTGAAGAGACCCCTAAGGACGAGTGGGCAAAGTGCTTTTCCCAGTGGTTCCATCGCATGCAGCGGTGTATTGACGTCAATGGACAATATTTTGAAAAGATATAATAAAACTAATAACTGGCTAATGTAATCAGTTTTTGATTTTCTAAGAACTTTCAGTTTGACCCTCGTAAAACCAAAAAATAAGCATGTACTTTAGATGAATTGTAACGCACGCAAAAAGTTACTCTCTGGCGAGTGACGCTGACGCTCATGTACTGGTCGGATCGAAACGCCACCGATGGCAGGAGTTGCGGGGTGGAAGTGGCTTGTGAGACGTCAGAAGCTGGCATTCCTTGACAACGCTGTATTAAAAATATTCACAAATTTCTTATTTTGATCCGATTCACCCCCTGATCCGACACGCCTCGGTTTACCCTACTTTAATTATGACACGAATATTACTTTGAAATTTAAAGACAATTGCTTTACAAAAAAGAGCTAACTATATCAAAATGCACAAGTAAAATAAATGCCGAGTACTCAATAAGACTAATCAACGGCTGACTTAGATTGGGACTAGTTATACCCAATTGAAAGAGGTTGGTAAAGAATATATCGAGCCCGTAAAGGCGAGTTAACTTAGATCAGTTTGGGAACCTGACAGCTTTGGGTAGAATAACTGATAGACTTTCCTTAGAACGAACGTGAAAATGCTTTTGATTGTTTCTAATTAGCAGTGATGGCCTAGTGGAGAGACCGACGGACTGCTACGCAGAGGGTCTTGGGGTCAAATCCACGGCACGCACCAATGACTTTTCGGAGTTGTGTGCGTATTAAATTGTTAATTATCGCTTGCTAAATGTGAGGAAACCTGCATGTCTGAGAGTTCGAAAGACATGTGAAGTCTGCCAACCCGCACTTGGCAAGCGTGGTTACTATGGCCTTACCCTGCTCATAGAGAGAAGAGGCCCGTGCCCAGCAGTTGGACAGTTTATATATAGTGCCGATGATGAAGAAGCAGCTGGGTGTTTTCTGACTAACCAGTTGGTCTAATTGTTACGATGTAGGTTCTATTTTAGAAACCCATCAACGATACTCACTCAGCACTTGGTTGGAACACATTAGCAGCACACGCAGTGCTGAACGGTTCTAATCGAACAGCAAATTGTGTAATCGCTGATAGCCCAGTGAAAACTACCAGAACTGCACACTAGCTCCTCGCCGCTCGCTCACTTTTTCTATACATAGCACTAATGAGAAAACCTATCGACTGAGTAGAGTACTCGTTGCTCGTTTATTGGTATAGAGTTTTGACTTGAATAAGTGTTGTAAACAACCAAAATGCAGAAATAAATATGTCTTTATTCACAGCGAGCAGTAAGACAGTATTAAGAAGCATAACTGAATTTCAAAACTGATATAGTTTTTAAAGATGTTCAATTACCGTTAACACATTAAAGGCTGACAGACATAATATTTGGCAGTCGTTCATTATTAGTAAACATGCACACTAGCATTTATATACACACAAATAATAGGGATATTTTCTGTATAAATATAGAAATGGACGGTAAAACTCGTAAAAATACGCTAATAAGTAATACATTTGTCGTAACAAGTAAAATATATGTTGGTACACTAAAACGTTTTATATGCAAATGCTTTGTTAGAGTTGTGCTTAACGTCAAAAAGCATCTTATTAATAGCTTTACAACTAGGGTAACTGAAAATTGAAAATTACATTGGACATTATTATGTTACTGATACCAATAGTATCATTACTCTGTGACTATTAGACTATTAGTCATTTGAGAGCCTAATAAGCTAAAGTAAATAGTTGTACATTGCTAAACCATGACCTTATTTAAATAATGTGTATTCATGATTCACGATTATCATAAGGATTATTTTATTATGAACATCAAGACATTGAATGACAGTGTTATTAATCCTCTTATAATAATTAATTTAATAGCTTCGACAAGAGTCCGACTAAGAGGTCACCCTACACAAGGTATAGCATATTTTGTATACAGGAAAATTAAACCCCAAACTGTAAGTGCCGGCTGCCGGTTTATCGCTTTTATGACGTAATTTCCTGCAGTGAGTAGGCAACATCGAACTACGCAAGGAGGTTGCTATTATCAGGAGTTTGTCGATTACTAGGGGTGAGTTAATCAATTTTCATTTGAAATATGGCTTTTGTGCTGAGTAATTTTGGAGCGGAAATATTTTTTCTAACAAAGCTTTTAGCAGTGATGGCCTAGTGGAGAGACCGACGGACTGCTACGCAGAGGGTCTTGGGTTCAAATCCACGGCTTTTAACAAAGCTTTTACATCAAAACCCTTCAAGGACAAAAGTAAATGTGACGATCTCGTGGTCACAGTGGTCATTCATCTCATAAGAACCAAATAATATTTGTTTAGCAAATTCTGATGCAAATATAAATTAATATTTTCATACAAGAGGTCAATTTACTACGGAATTCAATATTCGAACTATAGATAGATCTGTAGATTTTAGATTCGTTTTTGACATAAGCTCCATACAAAATATGTCAAACACGAATCTCGAATCACAAAATCCATGCATGGATCGAATATTGAAAATGGCCGTTAGTCGGTTCTTCAAATAACTTACAGGATAGAATTCTTTTGGCGTAGCATATGATATTTTTATATTCCTTGATTACGGAAATAAGAATTTTTTTTTTAAAACAATCTATCGTAGGAACATTGCGTGTATTATACTAATATTGCAGGTAATTAAACAAGCATAAAGTATGTTTACCAAGTCTAAAACTTGAACTTTCCTGTTCAATAGCTTTCGTCAATTCTAAACATACTAATCTCATTTTAGTAGAATAACAAAACTGCGTGGAGTACATTCGCACGTTTGAACTCCTCTACATGAAAAACATTTACGTCAAAAGCACTAAAATATCTTATTCTGATAATAAGTGTACTGGTGTTATTTGTTAGTGTATGGTTTATTGAACACACTAAAATCACTATAGTTTAAGTGCTCATCTCTCCACTGCCAGTGCATCATATGTGACCAGGTTCATCCTCACGGAACACCCAAAAATTGAGACCGGAGTCAGGTGGACTTTGTGTGCGTATTTTGAATGTTTTTAAGTTGTCTTTAAAAGTGGATAATAAAATTTACAATAAGCTGTTACAACACTAATCAAACGGTCTTACATATCTACTTCATAACTACATGGCCATAAACAGAAGTGTAGCTACACCGCATTTTCTCAAACATCCAATCAGTTAACTAACCAGACACGGAGCAGCAAGTTTTTGCCCGAAGCGTCGACGGTTTCTTTATAAAAATACCGTAAAGCAGTTCATTGCGAGATGCTTTTCAATGAAGCCTCTCCATTCACCACGCCTATAAAGTATTTCATACTTGATAGCTTGTACATAAAAGGCTCGTGAACTTTTTATTAAGACTTTTATAGCTAATCTATCGTACCGACTTGTTCGTAACGTTTCATAAAAAGTTGTACTTGGATAAAGATTTGGGATTAAAATATGCAACCACCATGTCGATAGGCCGTTATTGTATACTTTTTGCCAACGGTTTAATAATACTTTTATAAAAACCTTTAGGTCTATTACCGAATGAGTTAGAATGATGGTTATAATTTTGCAATTACAAATTTCAAAATTCAATGTGATTAGTTTAATGATCATAATAGAATACAGACAACAAAAACTTCAAAGTAGTGAGATACCTTGTTTAAAACCCAATTAAATAAGAACATTTTAATACCATCCTTAATTGGCCATCTACTCTAGTACTTCTAACTTAGAACATTTAAAATTTTCAACAATACCATCGCGATTCGCTTAACGTGAAGAAAGCTGACCCCACCACCATGTGGGATTTATAGCTGGGAAGAAAGAGAATTGATCATCTACTCTAGAACTACAGATATGACCCAATGTTTATAAATGAGTGAGTAAGTGTGTTCTACACTAAAAGAAACGTAAGTACCAGAGACACACTGTAACTAAGGGTCTCACATCGGGAATACAGTAATTCTGCAAAAATATGCGGATGGATCGATCAGGTGTAAAGTCTCGACTCGCATTTATAATAGCCATAGCCTAACCCTAATCCATAAAGGGGTAAGTACCGCCCAGCCATTACTGTGAAAATATAATTAGTCTGTACAAATCGTTCGCTAAAAGCCACCGCAATTATAAAACGGAAGTAGTTAATTATCCGGCTAATGCCGGTTCTTCCGTATTATCCGGGCAGATTACATCTGAAATTGTGCGTGCAAGAGGCGGAATATCGGTTTACGACGTCATTTAGCGGATTCATTAAAATCCGAGGTCGAATGAAAGTAATTTCAAATGCATTTATGTGCCTCAAGGGTGCTCGGCCAGAATACGGATTTTATTTGCTATGAATATAGTATGAGAGCTACCCTTTCATTAAAAGTATGAAACAAATACACTGTATTTGCGTTGTTATATGTGTTTACGCTGTTTTCTCAAGAAGTAGCTCGTTTTCACACTCTTGTGCTTATTTTATTTTTATTATTGACCATAGAATCGAAACCATGCCGCCTGATTTTAAACAGTCATGGATTCCCTTCGTGAATCATTTCAATACCATAACAATATATTACACCACTATACCCTCACCTTGATCTCCTAGAGTAAATCTTCCACTGGTGGTATTAAGTTCCACATCCTAATATAACGACAGAGATAAGATCTGTTCTACCGTATCGGATAGTGTTTTTCTGGGTAGCAAAGGAGAGGGTGGATACAATTGAAAGAGTTCTTTGGTACACTCACCGTGCTAGAAACGGCCTTGGAAGCAACGTCTCTGAGTGGTTGCAGGGATTCAAAGGCCTTAGTAGCCCAGAGAGCCAAATGATACCGGCAGCACACCGCTGCACGCTGCAAATTATCAATGACTTCTAATAAGTACTAAGCGAAGCCATACTAGAAGTGAAAGCAGTATTCCACGCAGAACTGATCCTGAGTCTTGTATAATAGACATAACTGCTCCAGTGCGAAAGATCTCTGCACTAAGATTTTTTTTATGTCATCAGCGGCAAACGAGCAGACGGATCGCCTGAAAGTTAGCAATTACCGACACCCATGGACATAAGCAATTCCCGAGGAGTCACAACTGCGTCTGAACATAAAGGTAGTGGCTCTACTACATTTATGTTCAGCATTACGAGTTTTCAGGATGTCGTTGGCGTTGAACTCGACCAATTTTTGTACAAAACACAATTTAGTGCCTAGCCAACTATTCGAAAGATAATGAGGTGGAAGGTGAATAATATGCGTGATTGGACTTCCTGTACCCAACAAGCAAAACCTTCTACCATATTAAATGAAATGCGTCTGATAGCCAAAGTAATATAAAATATCCTAAGCCAATTGATATTACAAAGAGAAAGAAAATTCTCTTTATTTGTTTCTTGGAGCAATATCCTCCTTATGAACATGGCTAACAAACATTTTATTCGTGTTTTTAGTTCGTCACAAGTAATTTGAAGAAACTCACATAACGTATTACTGTTTCGGTATTTTCGTCGTTTACTCTCGAGCAACCCTGTAGGATTACTTTAAATTGATGTGCTCATTTTATTTCATAGTTACAGTCAAATTATTATTGCATTATATGAATTCTCGGCGTGAATATTTTTAGGATGGAAGAATAAAGTATCTCCCTCTTTTAGAATAATACTTGCGAAAAAAATATGTCAAAGGAGTCAGACAGTCAGCGAAGTAAAATGGCGAATAGTAATTAATGGATCAGTGTTTTCTCTTTGCTTCTTGATTTCGATTCCTTTACACGTCGCGCGTCATTATCACATCACTGGAAGGAAGGCCTTCGGTAGGATATTGCGACGGCATTACAAGACATATTTTAAATAAAATTCGCTCCCAATCGTGAATATAACTATGCATATAAGAAAGTATTTGAATAAAAGCATCTAGACACAAAATATTATACAAAATAACGTACAAAAAAACTGTACAAGTAATTTGCAGTGAGATCGAATTCTCCTTTTCTGAATGACATAATTCAATAGACGTCAGGAAAATAATTAATTTATGAGAATGAGAAAAGCCCGACATAATAAAAGTATTCACGCTCACCGTCGTATTTCAAACAAATAAAATTAACACAGCAAGGAAAAAATATTAGGTGGAATTTTTCGCCGAATATCGAACGTATTTGGTATTCAAACAAGATCCTCCTTTAATACAAGGACAGGGTCAGATCCGTCTTTTTTATTAATATTTGACGTAAGACCTATCTCCCTGAACGAAAACTTAACTGATTTGCTTTTCTGCCACTTTAGAAGTATTGGAAATAACGTATCGAAATATTTGTGCAAAGAGACTTGACAAAGGAAAAGATCCGGCGGAAATTTGACAAAGGAAAAGGCGACAGACTAGAGAATTGGTATTTTGTTTATAGACTTCTTGTACATACACCGCTATTTCGAGAGACTCATTATTTTTGTTTTGTTTTGACTACTCATACTTTACCTGCGGCATATTAGGTTTTAAAACATGCACAAAAACATTTATCTTTTTTACTAAAAGGCAACGTCCGCACTACTTACTATGGCCTCTCACAACAGTCAATATTTAACATCGAAATCAGTCTAGCAAACTTGAACTTTGATTTTATTGAAAGATATTGAAATTGCTACAAACGGAGCATGGAATACTTTTTATTGAGCAAATAGTAATAGCAAGGAGTAAATAGTAATATATTATAACTATACAGTAGAGCTATAGAGCAAAGCAAAGAGATTATATCAAACATTTGAATTTATAAAATACTTTAAACCATTTAAGGAATTTGATACATGCAATTTTCTCTCTAACGTAATAATTATCTCAATACAATGAATATCAAGGTCCACTGAGTGTTCGTAGTTCGTCGAAGTGTAAGTTCTAGTTGCGAACTAATTAGCGATATTCTTGTGAAACAGTCCAATTAAACAAAGTATTCAACTCATATTTAAGTCGAAACTTAATATTACTGTGCTTTAAAGTTCTAACAGACTTAAGAGACATTTTCCTGTGTCTAATTTACCGAATATTTGCGTATTTTCCTGAGCGCCATCGCCAATCTCTGCATATTGTGTGGTTTATAATAACGAACAGTGTAGCATTTACATGTTTCAAAAGCAGTCCCTACACCTTTTGACCGTTGTCAAAAAGGATATTTGTAATCGTCATTGCCATGGTTAGTACCTAGTTTTCCCAGTGCGTGGTTCAAATTCTTTCAGCGAAGGTACAATATTAACGTAGCTGGTTAAACTTGCAGTAATCACGGCTTAATACCTATACATATTATTATTCCGTACTATACAACTCTTACTTGTTCTCCTACACTTTTAAAAATAAAGCGACATATCGATTTTACAGACTCTTTGGAATTAACATTTATGAAAGCCCAGGCTTTAGTTATATTAGATTACGTAATTTAGTTTAAAAAGATTTTCGTGCTTGTTCATGAGCTTCTCTAGGGATGACACCTAGGGATCTTTCGAATTATTACTTATTCATTCCTCCAAGTTCGATGTTTTTCGATAGCATTACGTAACAAGTGTTGCCACTGTTAGACTTAAACTTGATGAAAAAATCTATGTTTTTGCATACGTCTACTACTCAAGGTGGTGAAAAGTAGAATCGTTCTAGTTATGACACACAATAAACTTATCGAACATAGAACAACTTACATACATACATACATAGACTCACGCCTGTTTCCCGGAGGGGTAGGCAGAGACTACGGAACCCCATTTGCAACGATCCTGACATATCTCTCTTGCTTCATTCACTCACATCAAATTTCTCATGCATGCTCTTCGGTTAAGGGTACTTTTAACCTGTCCTTTTTTTAGGATGTCTCCAATCTGAACAACTTTCAGCCTGACATATTAGATTACATACATGTACTTAATACAAACATCTTGGTGAACAGTTATTCAATTTATACAAGTTTGCAGTACAGGGTTGTTTCATACACACGACCGGTTGGCGCCGCGGGAGTGTAAAGCCTCGTATTCATTAGGGGACATTTGTCCCGCGACCATGTCGCCCGACACGAATTCTACGTGTTGAGCGACGTCGCGGGGGACATCGCCCGACATCGCAGGCGACATCTACGTGTCGGGGAACAAGTCGCTTGTCGACGCTCCGATAGCGTCGACCTTGCGCGACTTCGTGTCCCTCGACAGTTTCCGACGGCATTTGACTTGTGAGGACGTGTGTTGCTATTTGTTCCGAGGCTACCCGCGATTATAGCACACTTCGTTGGTCCACACTACCAAAGAAACTGTGTTAACACTTAGGCGACATCTTGATCACAATGCCGGTATGTGGACGAGCGAAATGTCGGTCGACATTGTCGCGAGACAGTCGCACGTAAATGTCTTGCGACTGTTCGCGATAAGTCGAGCGACTTCGTCCCCTAGTGAATACATGGCTTAAGCGACTGCTACGCCGAAGGTCGCGGGTTCGATTCCCGCTCAAGTCAAACATTTGTGTGAATTAACATGGATGTTTGTCTTGGTCTGGGTGTTTCTATGTATAATATGTATGTATTTACAAAAAAAGTATATGTGTATGTTTATCCATTATCTAACACCCATAGTACAAGCTTCTGCTTAGTTTGGGACTAGATGGTGTTGTGTAAATGTAGTGGAATATTATTATTATTATATTATACTTGTCAAGGAAAACACTTCGTCTTATACTTAACAAGTTCGCAGATGACACAAGTTTCAAACCCGCCCGAATACAACTATAGTGCTGTCGACTGTAATGAAATAACGCGGGACAAAGATTCAGTCAAATAGGTTGAGAACAATTGGAAAATAATCCTCTTTACACTGTTTTGTATGGAGCCACATCGATAAAATCTAATAAGAAAACATTTGCTCGAAAAGATAATTTCCGGCTTGGTGTAATCCGAGTGACGAGAAGAAATATTTATCGAATTATTTGAGATTATACATTGTGTGAACACGACAGTTAATGTTTTAATTATTTTGTAACTGTCTCGACATCAAATATTGAAGCAATTCAATTTTAAACTTTGAGTCCAACACAGCTCTTTGGTTATTTATCATGGCTTTTTAAAACAAAGCAAATACCACGAAAAGGTGGCATTATTAATTCCAAGAAATCTATAGCTGATGAATTGGTAATTTCTCGCGAATACCGGACAGCGCCCATCACTACTGTAACCGCGACAGTCTTCGTGGAATATTATTATGAAATTAAAAGTTTCTGGAAAATTGCACCGGTCTTGTCAGCGATGGATTTGTTTCTTTTGTTCACAGTGTTACAATATATTTTATGAAATTTATAATGTCCAATATTTTTACTTACAATTTGTGTACTGTACCTAATGCAATTTTTGTCATGGTCGCTCACTATAGGCCTTATGAGAAGGCTCAAAGTCAATCAAAGGGTAACAACGGAGAGGAGAATTCTCAAGATTGCCTGCGAGATCGAAGAAGAAATGAGGAGTTCCGCAGAGCTTATACTGAACGAACTTAATTATTATATTGAATAAGAGCTTAACACGTAAACGATTTCCATCATTAGTTTCACCTTGATTTCAGCTGACCGCAAATAACGATGTCTTTCAAACTTGTCTCTTATCTAGGCAAGAGGTATTTGTCAGAATATCAGACACAGACAAATATCTCTCACCTCTTGTTGCAAATTCTTTTAAACTATCCGAAATAAACGTTGTTTGACATGCAAGCTCACATTACGCCATTTTTATGAGTGTAAACTGATTTTTGGCAACGTTCCCGCAAAAATACCACTTCAAAAGAATGGATGTTTAATGCATCCGTGAATTGTTTTATTATTGTTAAAGTATTCTGGAAAAATCTTACAGAAAATGTAAAGAAAAGCTAATCCACGGTGATATCTTAGTCTAGTTTGTTTTAACAAGGCGTGCCGCTAGCCGGCTGCGCTGCAAATAAGTTTTGGTTTATTTATTGAACTTTTTGTTTCGATATCATACCGTTTTGGGTTGTTCTTTCGCTTTGTTTTACTGTAATATAACAAAATAGTCCAAAATCCCAGGCCCGCCAGACCTTACTTATTATCTCAGAAACTAAATGTATAGCATAATGTACTTAGTGTTAGTATCTGCTATGAGTGTATGCATACTTGCTAGCTTGGATTGTGGGACATTTTAGGTATGAGGTGCTAAATGTTACTAACTTAAAAAACTGTGACAAAAAAACGTATCTCTAACTTTGACTTCAAATGAATATATTTTCTTCACTTTATTTCTTGTCTATACCACTCTTACAGAATACCGTCAATGCTCAATGGGGCAGGCATCTTAAACTTTGTTTGCGTTACGCAATTTTTTATAGAAACTTGCTAGCAACCGTTGAAGCATAGCGTTGGCTTATCCAGAGCTTATATTCGTAGCTATGAAAACATCGACTTTTTCAATAGCCCGGGATTTACCCAGCCTTATAACGCAAGGGCACCTCTACATAGTTCAAAGGCAAAATACACATTAACTTCGAACGAATAGCTTTATAAATTAATATTTCACCGAAATGAAGAATGAACATCTCTGAGAAGTCATCGATGGCGAAACCAATAGAATTAAAGGTAATTGGCCATTTCATCTCTAATTCCCCAATAACTATTTCCCGAAAGATTTTATTGAAGTGAAATGTCGATAGTTGTCTGAATATATTTAACGATGATTTTTATTGGGTAAATAAGAAAATAAATCATGAATGGTATATGTTTACAAAGCCTCGGGTCGAGGTACTTGGAATGAAGCCAATCTACTGAATGAATTTCTGTGTTGACATTATATGTTTACAAATAATATATTCGAGGAATTTGTGGGCTTCACCTTTTTTATTTTCGGAGACCGATTTGCAAGATTAAGAATGGAGATTTTGTTGTATTTTTGTTGCAGGAAAATATATGGTATGATTCAGCTTATCTTTGAGTGAAACTCATTCTTTCGTATATAGATCTTATGGCTTCAGATTGTCTCTTATTTGTTGCTTGATATCTTTCCTAAGCATTCACTCTTTGTTTTTGTTTTCTCCATTATTAAAGAGGCTAGTCGATTCGTTATTTTCCAACGTTTTCTATATGCCTGTATTAAATTCCATCATGTGTATTTCGCCCATATACTCCTTATTAAAATCTTTTAAAATCAATTACCATTAAACAGTCCAAGCTCTAGCTGCTACTAAAACCTATATAAAACTTTCTTTTGTCATGGTAATTTGAAGCATAGCTGCTTCGAGTTTTCTTTTATTACAACACTTTGTCCGGACAGTGCTAATCGCCCTCTGTACAAAGCTTCGCTTTACATTTTAAATTTGCGCTCCATTATACAAAAATATACATTCTTTTTCTCCTTTCAATTCGTCTGACACGTCTCTTTCAAAGCGATAATTTAAAAGAATATATATTTTGTACTTAATTAATGGCAAGAATTATATTGAATTCTAATTACTTAGGTACGTTCGCACTATGGTATGGGTAAACTTCTGTCTTGATCTTGACAACTGTCTTTGAAGTCGAGCTCATAGGGCCAATTCTCGTAATTATATTTTGTTCAACATTCAGTTTCGATCTAATGTCAGTGTATAACCTTGTATAATGTGTAAATAACCTTGTATAATGTAGACTAATCGCGAAAGATCGTTTAATGTCAGTGTCATACTTAGAACATAAACTATATCTCAACATTTTTCTTTTATTAATAAGAGTGTATATTGTTTAAAATTGTTGTAATAATTGTCTAAGTTTCAATGGTAATCAAAAATGCGACCTTTACGTCGGGCTTTAAGGCGAAATGACCGTTCAAGAAGATTTGGGAAGCAACTGGGATAAAACTGGGACGATAATAACGACGAAGTTTCTAGGGATGTAAAACCAAAACCAAAGTACGTCAACGATTTAAACTTAACAAATGATATGGATTTGCTCCTAACCTAAGCTAGCGATTTAGAAAGCTCCCATATTATTTTCATAATAGTTATTCGTCTATTGTCGCAATCTAAGCGAGCTTCTGCCAACAGTGCCAACACATGTTTCACTAAAGTGCTCTTGTTGAAGCAGTTTTGAAATTCGAACTCAATTTGGAAGCGCTGAGTGCTAGCTGGCGTAATTTGGAATAATAACGTAAAATCGATACTTACAGATTTTTAAAAATATATATAAAAGGTTGCCAGCATCTTATTACTTTCATGATGAAGAAAAATTAAAAGGAGGTCGTACAATTCGATGACTGGCATGAAAATGTTGGCCGTCTCGTTAGCTGATCGTGATGGGGCAGATTCGTTTACAGATTGTATATAGAATTGGTTTTATAAATATTTTTCAGTACCAGCACGAAGTTTGGCAGGACGGGTCGACAGCAGTAGTTGTTGTTGCTAAATGTAGATGTACTACGGCTCTGTCTACAACGTTTTAAGACTAGCAAGACTTAAATAAATATGCAAAAGAAACTGATCTTATATATTTGAAGTCTTTTAATATTTGGACACAGTGGAGACTCCGAGCAAATTTACAGACAGATCACTCTTGGGACCATATATCTTAACATACGTCGCATTGGTACTAGAAACAGTAGAAACCCGCTAAAATTATTTTAGTATAGGGACATTGAGCCAATATAGGTAGAAAAGTATGCAACATGATCAACCAAATGTATTTGAAGTCGATTTTAAATTTAATTATCTAGCAATCTTTTTCTGTAAATTTATATAACCTAGACTTCTACTCTGGTTTTACCTGCGTGAATAATACACCTTACCGATTCTTAGGAATCTGTATTACACTACCTGTTGGTGAAAACCGTACAAAAGAATGCTCTGTGGTTTTGGAGTTAATCGCGTTCATACACTTAGACAGATGCGACGCGGGATAACGAATGTGGCAAAAGTTAATAGTCCCACAAAATGTTTATTTGAGTTACTTAACTAAGAAACTCTAAGTTACTACTCGGACCCCCTTTATTAATTTTGTCAACACTTACTGCCCAGATGACACCCTACTACACCGCTCTCATCGATCAGTGCGTTTAGTAGACTAATAAACATTTATGAGACATGTGCTCTTGTATAAATCATTTTGTTTGCTTTGAATTGGCCGTATGTTAAGTGGTTGTTATTTCTGAGTTTGATTTACTATTGAATAACGGGTAAAAACTATATAGGTACGACTACGAATTTAAATACTTCAAATATAATAGAGCCTGTTCCTAATACAACTAGCCGGCTATTTTCGCGGTCCATTTAAATGTGCTTAGCGTCATATAAATAGTACTGCCACTAGTATTATCCGTCTGTATTATGTCCCATCCAAATGTGAACAGTGTCATACAAATTCGACCTGAACTACAGCACAGGCACGTCTGCCTCTTTAAATGAACCGGTAAAACGGCCGGCCCATCTAATAGCCCGGCTACACGTGGCCGCCGTCTTTCCTGCCGTAGTCCAGGCATGTGCAAAAAAACGGTGAAAACCGGCTCTTATTAAGTAAATATATAAGATTAAGTTACAGTCAACTGCTACGCCGGCGGCTGTTATGACATACCTGCAACAAAGACAAACAAATTGTTAAAAATACATAGGTACAAACAAATGCACACACGATGATTTTATAATGTGAAACTTTATAATTTAATCTGATGCTACGACTCTAACAAAAATAATATATGTAACTAGAGGACGCCCGCAGCTACGCCCGTATATTACTTTATTTTACCCGTTTTGCTCGATTCCGTGGGAATTTCGGGAAATCCCTTCTTAGTGCATCCCTACGGTCCCCAAGGAACATACATGTCAAATTTTAGCTTCCTGCGTCTAAGGGCCTTATCATACTAGCGAATTGCGAACGTCCTCAAAGCGGAGCGGGCGCACAACGAATTCGTTACGGGCTCACAACGAACTGAACGAACACGCCGCGCATGCGCAACGAATTCGTTGCGGACGCGCAACGAGTAAAAAGGAACGCGCACCGAGTAAAAGTAATAAAGCCAACAGCAGTGTTTCCTCGTCGGAATCCATTTTGTTACTGAATGTATTGTACGTCTATAATTTGCTACAAACACGCGACGAAAACGTAAAGTATTTGCCATGCGTCCGCGACGTTCTCGCTGCGCATCTGCGGCGTGTTCGCGACGCATTCGCTGCGCGTCCGCCCCGCCCCGCAACCGCTCCCAAACCGCTAGTATGATAACGCCCTAATAGTTTAGGCTGTAGCTTGTCTGTCAGTCAGTCAGTAACGCAAGAATTTTATATTTACAGATATTTATTTAATAATGTATATTGTCTTTCGGAATACATACAATATATATACTTTTGTTTCGAGTTGGTACTTATCCGATATTTCGGCAATGTTGCAAGCACCATTATCGCGGATGAACTGAAGTACTGCGGTTGGATGAATGTTACGAGCAAATAAATCGGTCTACCCGTTAACACTATCAGCATATAGCTTTCGCTCAGTTGTTTGATGGGTTTTTGCATATACGGAGTCCGTCTTTACAAAACAAACGAACGTGATGAATGTCCCGAAAGACAATCTACATCAAATGTTAAACACCATGTAAGTTTAAATTCATAATTATATTCAGTCCATTTCTAGCTTATTAGATTATTATGTCACAAAGTGCAGCTCGAAAAATTTTGCAAGAATAAATCTGGAATAAAACGTAATACGAATATCAAGGATGTCTAAAGGAGAAAGCGATTAAACATACTGATTCTACAATCTTTAAATGCTTATGACTTTTTAATTGTAAGTATGTTTGTCTGGTTATTGCAGAAACCTAATGAAGGATATATAAAAAGTTTAATTTATTTGTTTAATAGTAGGTAGTAATTATTGTAATAGTAGGCACCGATAGCTTAATCCAGAGAACAAAGGTCTGCTACGTAGAGGGTCTCGGGTTTAAATCCACGGCTCGGACTTATGACATTTGAAAGATAGAAAGAAAGAAAGAATGAAGATTATGCAATACATACACAAGACACAGTTAATTACAAAAAGAAAAAAATAGCTTACTGCAAAATGGTCGCAACTCAGCAAAATGCTAGTTTTGAAAAAGCTAGCGCTGGTCTTCCGTTGCGACCATGTTTGTAAATAATATACCTAATAAATTTAACACAACTAATACATCAGACGACATAAAATAATAATAATAGCGTTTCCGGTAGCAATATGTTAACAATACAATACATTTACATTTCGAAATTATGTGCAAATTATATTGTTAATTAAACGGTCACAAAAACATCGCGCGAAAACCTGCATATCGGAGAGTTCTCTAAAATGTTCTCGAACGACATGTCGTCTGCCAAACTCGCACTTGGATAGTGTGGTGGACTATGGTCTAGCTCTTCTCTTAATGAAAAGAGGCTGTGTTCGGCAATAATATAAATATATATAGCAATAATAATCAAACCAAGGCTGATAATGATGAATTGTAGTAGCTTCTTATCGTCCTTTTTACTGCGTATGAACGAAAGTAGTAGGTACTTAGCAAGAACATCCTCTCTCTTGTCATTCTCCGTCAGTTTCATTTGAACTCCTACTACCTGTTGCTGGATTTCGTCACGATAGACCATCTAACAACCTACATAAAAAATACTTTCATCCATATTTCTGCTTACCAAATATGAGTCAACGCACGCATTACTAAGTACAATTACGGAGCCCTAGTTACGAGTGCGGAAACCCTTCAATGTTCCTTGCAAACGATACTGTGCGGCTTTATTATCTTTTTACCCGACTGCGCGACGCAAAGGAGGGTAATGTGTTTATCAGTCTATGTATGTATGTATGTATGTATGTATGTATGTATGTTTGTTTCTATGTGGCGTTCTAGAGACCAAATGCGTAGGCCGATTTTGATGATTCTTACGTCAATCGATTCGTCTTAACCTTGCGAGTGTCACTAAAGACATGACAGTAATCAAAATTCACCACAGCTACAGCCAGACACCATATTGTCAAAATGAAAAAAAATAAAGTCGATGAACTATCTCAAGTGGGGTGTCGTTGAATAGGTATTTTAAAATCATCTTTAGGTTCATTTTATCATTTTTGATTTTAAATAATAGTTTAGGATATATAACGATTTAAAGATGTTTAACAAAAAAAAATATCGCTAATTTTCATACTTATTGATTTAAGATTTTATTTCAAGTATAAACGATATACAAACACTCGATTGCGAAATTTACCATCTTATAACGAAGTCAATGAATCGTAACTAAAAAGTATAAAATAAAAAAAATTATTTAAAGAAAAACAAAAAACCCGACTGCATAAAAACTTATTTAAAAAAATACGTGAAAATATTAACTTAAATAAAAACTAAAAAGAAAGAAACAAGCCCAGAAGTTTAGAAGGAATATGCAGAACAGAACGACTCACAGTCGGGGCCCATTCAAATTTTACCAATCAAATCTTCCCAAGGAAACTTCTGGGCTTGTTTCTTTCTTTTTAGTTTTTATTTAAGTTAATATTTTCACGTATTTTTTTAAATAAGTTTTTATGCAGTCGGGTTTTTTGTTTTTCTTTAAATTATTTTTTTTATTACGTAGTAGACTTGTACTGGTTTACTATTGCGATTTGCGTACGGGTTATCAGGTTTGCACGAATTGAAGCTTCAGATGGTTGTGGCTAATGGGAATTTGGAGATACGGCAAATTAAACGTAATACTGACTGCTCGTTAGCTACGTGGCGTTTTTGCTGATCGTATCGTCCTGACTTTAATTCTGGGAAGGGAGAGTAATGTTTCCTTAATATTCTATATCACAGTAGATTCGATGAATGTGAGACGATGAAAGGTAATATTTCTGTGTTGTTACTTTACTAATAAAGAAAACATTCAAAGCAAAATAATTCAACAGCAATCAAATATTTAATCTGTAAAAAATCATAAATGATATAGACCAACAAACCCAAATCAATACAATAAATAAAACTTGGCAGTAATGCCAAGTTTTATTTATTTTCATCATTTAAAGGTACGACGCTATGGCTTTATTTCAAGCCACATGTAGTTCAACAGCACCAAATTTCAGTTCAATACAATGAAAATTCAGAATCTCTTTTTTTTTCTAACAAATATACACAATACTCCCAAAGGAAAGAACTTAAATACAAACTCACAATTTCACTGCCCTATATGTGTATAGGAAAGTGTCAGTTTGACCACACAATAGGCCCAGACAATACGTATGACATTCACGCAACTAGAACGTCGGCTGTCGAACCCTAAACCGCATACTGCGGTCGAATCGACCGGGGCGTTGCGCCGAATGTTACGCAAGCAACTGTGATTCGATCGAGAGCATAACCAAATAATTACACAAAGTCTAGACTAAAGTAATCTAAAACAAAAATTAATTAAGAGATAAAACTTTAAAAAACAAGCTTTCATATGCGCTGAACATAAAAGATCAGACTGCCTCCGTGGTCCAGCAGATAGTGTATGCGACTGCTGATCGGAGGTCCCGGTTTCGATTCCCCAAAGTTTTACTGGGTTTTTCCGAATTCTCAGTAGCAGCACGGAGTTTGGTGATGTGCCCGGTAACGGCAATAGGCTCGCCCCCTATTACGTGGGACCTAAAAATTCATGGCGAAATGTGGGTGTAATATTACACCTCTGCCTACCCCTTCGCGTAAGTCTTTAAAATCTTATATATTTTTATAAGATCAAAGTTTTGCTTGTCAATGTGAATCAAAAGAGACCATCTTGATGGGGAGGTTTCGTTATAATGCGATGCTCCTATGGCTACATACCAGCTCCATCATCAGGTCAACTCCATGACATCAAAATATTGCATTATCACGCTATATATACATGCATGCATAATTTTATTGCAGACACCGGGACTTGTTAAAGTAAATAAAAGCGTGTAACAAAACATTTTAATTTTGGGAAAGCAATAACAAACTGTTAGACAAAATAAACTCTTTAGGATCTTCTTTAAAGGCAGTATATTTGGTAGAGAAACATAAGTTTTACAGACTTCAAACTTTATCCTTTGTGGCAGTATAATATAGCCAATTTCGAAGTTTACAACCAGCGAATACACTCGTTTATGGCTAGCTCGTAAAATTATGTTTAAATATATTTTCCACTTCATACACTGTTCAGATGTAGGTCATTTCATTCAATTGACTCATTTCGTAAATACTTTAAGTCCTCCTGGCGAAATGAGTGGATTTAAAAGTCATTGGATCATTTTTTTATTTATTTTTTGAGTTAACATCCGTTGAGTTTAACACACTTTTAACTAAGTAAGGTAAATAGAAATTACCACTCGCGAAAAACCGATGTAATTTTTATCTAAAAACGTAATTGATTGCCGTTGGCAAATCATCCAGGGCTATCCGTCGTTTTCGGTAGCTACAACTTTTTATACCAGAACGTTCCAGTAAACGTGTTCACGGCTTTTTATCTACTATCAATTACACACTATCCCTCGTCCGATCACAATAACATTGTTACAAACCTATAACCAATCTACTATCTATCATAGAAGCTCTTTATTGCGTCACACATCTACTTGACAACATAAGACCACTCAGACACAAGCCAAACCCAACCTCGCAATAACACTTCCCCTTACAGATAGACTACAGCCTAACTTATCTTAATAGTGTTAAAAGAACGGTAAAAACTGCCCAACGATGCCATTCAGAACATTGATGTGGTTAATCAATAGTTTGTGGAGTACGGGTCCAAAAGGCCCCGGCACTTCCCATCGCCGTTAATATTTACAGTAAGCATGCGAATTTTTCGTAGTATTGCTGAGTTGCCCGGCGATAGAGGTTTATGGCATTTTTTTTTGCGCTCCGATAACGTTGTAATGTGTATTGTTATGTGTTTTTGACGTGAATATGATTTAAATATCACTCTTAATGAAGTAAACTAAGTTAGAATTTATTTATTTATTTTTGTATTAGAATAGAATGTACCTACGTTTTTTTACATTATATGTATTTCGACATGAAAATTAAATAGGATGAAATCTTTAAATATTATAAAACAAAATCCCCTGCCGCGTCTGTCTGTTAGCGATAAAATTTCGTACTAATAATATTTTCATCTAATTCAATAGAAATTGCTTTAACCGAATGTTACGCAAGCAACTGTGATTCGATCGAGAGCATAACCAAATAATTACACAAAGTCTAGACTAAAGTAATCTAAAACAAAAATTAATTAAGAGATAAAACTTTAAAAAACAAGCTTTCATATACGCTGAACATAAAAGATCAGACTGCCTCCGTGGTCCAGCAGATAGTGTATGCGACTGCTGATCGGAGGTCCCGGTTTCGATTCCCCAAAGTTTTACTGGGTTTTTCCGAATTCTCAGTAGCAGCACGGAGTTTGGTGATGTGCCCGGTAACGGCAATAGGCTCGCCCCCTATTACGTGGGACCTAAAAATTCATGGCGAAATGTGGGTGTAATATTACACCTCTGCCTACCCCTTCGCGTAAGTCTTTAAAATCTTATATATTTTTATAAGATCAAAGTTTTGCTTGTCAATGTGAATCAAAAGAGACCATCTTGATGGGGAGGTTTCGTTATAATGCGATGCTCCTATGGCTACATACCAGCTCCATCATCAGGTCAACTCCATGACATCAAAATATTGCATTATCACGCTATATATACATGCATGCATAATTTTATTGCAGACACCGGGACTTGTTAAAGTAAATAAAAGCGTGTAACAAAACATTTTAATTTTGGGAAAGCAATAACAAACTGTTAGACAAAATAAACTCTTTAGGATCTTCTTTAAAGGCAGTATATTTGGTAGAGAAACATAAGTTTTACAGACTTCAAACTTTATCCTTTGTGGCAGTATAATATAGCCAATTTCGAAGTTTACAACCAGCGAATACACTCGTTTATGGCTAGCTCGTAAAATTATGTTTAAATATATTTTCCACTTCATACACTGTTCAGATGTAGGTCATTTCATTCAATTGACTCATTTCGTAAATACTTTAAGTCCTCCTGGCGAAATGAGTGGATTTAAAAGTCATTGGATCATTTTTTTATTTATTTTTTGAGTTAACATCCGTTGAGTCTAACACACTTTTAACTAAGTAAGGTAAATAGAAATTACCACTCGCGAAAAACCGATGTAATTTTTATCTAAAAACGTAATTGATTGCCGTTGGCAAATCATCCAGGGCTATCCGTCGTTTTCGGTAGCTACAACTTTTTATACCAGAACGTTCCAGTAAACGTGTTCACGGCTTTTTATCTACTATCAATTACACACTATCCCTCGTCCGATCACAATAACATTGTTACAAACCTATAACCAATCTACTATCTATCATAGAAGCTCTTTATTGCGTCACACATCTACTTGACAACATAAGACCACTCAGACACAAGCCAAACCCAACCTCGCAATAACACTTCCCCTTACAGATAGACTACAGCCTAACTTATCTTAATAGTGTTAAAAGAACGGTAAAAACTGCCCAACGATGCCATTCAGAACATTGATGTGGTTAATCAATAGTTTGTGGAGTACGGGTCCAAAAGGCCCCGGCACTTCCCATCGCCGTTAATATTTACAGTAAGCATGCGAATTTTTCGTAGTATTGCTGAGTTGCCCGGCGATAGAGGTTTATGGCATTTTTTTTGCGCCCCGATAACGTTGTAATGTGTATTGTTATGTGTTTTTGACGTGAATATGATTTAAATATCACTCTTAATGAAGTAAACTAAGTTAGAATTTATTTATTTATTTTTGTATTAGAATAGAATGTACCTACGTTTTTTTACATTATATGTATTTCGACATGAAAATTAAATAGGATGAAATCTTTAAATATTATAAAACAAAATCCCCTGCCGCGTCTGTCTGTTAGCGATAAAATTTCGTACTAATAATATTTTCATCCAATTCAATAGAAATTGCTTTAACCGATAAGTATAGTATAGTAAAAACTTTACATAAGTAAAATATAGAGTATAAAACTCTATACTTTACTTATGTAAAATTTTTCTAAAATCAATATCTATTAAAATTTAAAATCGTTCAACAGTCTAACAGATTCTAAAATGTCACCAACGCACGACTTTAAAAAATCCTATAGGTATCTTGTGTTGTGCTTGTGAATATAATTTTTTATAAAATAGCAACCGCAATAAATAAAAACAGGCTTCATTTCTACCTGCAACCAACTGAAACAGGAAATTGTTTAGTAATGGAACAAGTGCGCACGTTTCTGTTTTCTACTGTCATAAAGGGGCTAACGTAATAATTGTGTTGCTATTATAGCAATATCACCTTGATAGCAACACAATTACCGTTTATAACAGACTCGTCCCCTATTAATGAGTATACTTAGTTATATGTGAGACGAGGGTTCATTGCACTTCTTGATAGAAATGAAGTAATGCTTTGTCCTTTTATTGAGTAAACAATTATAAACTTATTGCATGCAGCTACAAGTTTACTAAGTATAGAGTTTAAGGTTGAAAAAAGAATGTAAGCATTCTTTTAGCTCTATGGCGATAACTGTTGTGGAATTGCATGCTCTAGTGCCAATCCTTCAATCCTTGGTTCAGAATAAAGACATGTTACGCTAATAATAATAATAGGTATGTCAAATCAAATATCTTTTCATTGAAATTGTATCCACTGAATTCAAAGTTATAACGCAGTAGCACAGCAGTAGTTACGATTACAGGCTGTACTGTCCTATTTCAGATTATAGGATTTGACCCACACTTACTTACGGGGTAAGTGTTTTAAAAGGGCGTAGTCATGATGGTGAGTAGAGCCAGTGACCTGATTGAAAATATTTTTGTCATTTGACAACATAATTTGAAACTACTAATAATTGATGTCCCGAAAATTATCGCTTCACATTTACCCTCGCACATACATAGTACTGACAAAACCAACTGTCTTTACGAAACTTATATGTAACTAGAGGATGCCCGCATATTTTTCTTTTAATTATATCATTTCTTCCCATTCCCACGGGATACTGTGGGATTTTTTTGAAAACTCTTCTCAATGTACCTCTACACTCCCCAAGAAGCTGAATTTTGGCACGTGGGTATGTGTGCGGAATACACACATACGTGCCAAACTTCAGCTTCTTGTGTAGTTTCAGCTACTGTCCAAGCTGTGTGTTGACTTTCAGTCAGTGAGTCTCGCAAATAAAATAAAAACAATTAAAATCAATATGTCCGTTCAAAAATAATCCGCAAATCCCAAGTCTCAACACAGGTCCAAAACTAAATTGTCTCACAGTTAACAAATATGATTGCCGTTTAATATTAACATATTATTTGGTAATGTATAACGTATATTGCTATCCATCAATCCGTCATTCAATATTCATCCTACATTTTGATATAATCCTTCGCAATATTGAATAATATATTATCTACATCTAAATCCGAATTCGAATCAACATTTAATTATGCATCTGTTCATATCATGCAGGTACGTAAATAATTTCCAGACTTCCATTTTGGGTGTACTCGTAAATAATATAAATAAAACGTGATGCCTTGTCTATTTTGTTTCTGAACAGCTTTTAAACCTATTCGGTTTTATACTTCATACGTGATGTTTCTTCAAACTCCTGACAAAAGAATCTGGATAATCATTTTATTCATAGAATTCTTTAGTGTTTTGTATTAGTAAAAACTTCTTAATAAGTTAAAATATTGGGTCTTGTCTGTGTCTGTTGATTGGGTAATTGTAAAGTCCCCGGGTAACAGGATTCAGTCTTGTAGGTACGCAATATAGGAACTGTATTTGAAAAGTTGTTCTCCGACCAATTAAATACTGACTCACAAAACGCCACAGATGGGAATATTTGCCTTTAGAATTGTTGCCACCGACAAATCTTTCGACAACATTTTCAGCGGATTCATACGAATGTAAATGGAGCTCCATTCCCCATCTTTAGCATCTCGTAAACGAGAGCCGAACCGAGCCCGATTTTAGTAAGGGTGATTTTAAACCACACGGGTGAGAGTCTAAAATCTATGCGGTCATGGTTAACATAAACGCATCTAAAACAAAAATGTATCCTCATTTTCTGTGTATTTTAGTCGCTACTGGTTCCCGCAAACATGGAATATCACTAGTCGGATGGTTTCAGACCTTGAATTTAATGGTTATTGATCAAAACAGAACTACATTAAAACCTACCAAAATAATACAAAATATATGATAGTGTGTTTACATAAATAACTCATCTTTGTAGTGAAGAGTGGTTTATTATTAGTAGCCCTTACATTAACACTTACGAGCTCACATTACATATTTCATTCAGCAGAACTAACTGAAGAAAACAATGTAGTGAAAGGACTCTCTGGAAGCTAGATTATATTTCGACAAGATAATAAATAAATACACTTCAAAGTTAGTTGAGTATTTTGGATCTTGCATGAAATTATTTCCATTGTAAGAAAGACAGCCAAAGTAGACATACTACAAATATATAGTTTTATATGATATATCTATTAAAGAATGGGGAGACCTTAACATCCGAACAGGCAGCATGTGAATTCGGTGAGTATTTCAAATCCGTGTATAATAAGGAAAATCCGATATTAAATGTAGACGCGGCAGTATTAGAAGCAGGAAGTGGGAACGGAGCGGCTCGGGTCCACCTAGACGGCTTGACCTTGAATGATGTTAGGCGCGCGCTTCAACAGCTTAAGCCGAAATCTTCAACGGGACCGGATGGTATACCACCGTACATTTTTTGAGACTGTAAACTGTAACTGATGGTGTTGGAACAACCGCTGTTACATATTTTCAATCTTTGCCATAAGACCGCTGTGTTTCCCGAGAGGTGGAAGATTACTCGTGTCATACCGGTACTGAAGGGAGGCACGGGGACCAAAATGGAGGAATACAGGCCAGTCGCGGTCTTGTCCATACCCGCGAAGGTACACGAATCGGCGATTTATTATAATATATATATCCACAAGTGAACTTACTACTCGCAGAGGTACAGCACGGGTTTCGGCCAGCCAAGAGTACAACAAATAATCTATTTAGCTATGTGGCGGAAGTATTACCGACGGCAGATAGTGGGGGGCAAACAGATGCTGCATACTTTGACTTTAGAAAAGCGTTCGATATAGTCGATAATGACGTATTGCTTAAAAAGTTTGCAAGCATCGGATTCACCCCCCACCTTCTTAATTTCTTTGCGGAATATATGCGTAATAGGCAGCAGTATGTAGCTTATGCCGGATACCAGTCGGAAGCTTATTTTACAAGATCTGGGGTAGGACAGGGTAGTAATTTAGGACCTCTCGTATTTCTGATAATGATAAACGACTTACCAACCGTGGTACAAAATGCTAAGTGCCTGTTATTTGCTGACGACCTTAAGCTATCTCTGGCCATAACCGAACCGCGAGATGGCGACAAACTACAGTCAGATATAGACAGGGTTGTAACGTGGAACAAACAAAATCGCCTGCAGTTTAACACAGCAAAATGTGTAACAATCACATTTCACGGGCTTGCACACCTATTTGCAACAAATATATAGTGGATGGGGTGGAAATGACAAGGGTCAAGGAAGTCAAGGACTTAGGAGTTATTTTTAACACTGAGCTCACGTTTCGTGATCACATACTGAAGGTTTGTAAAAAAGCGTACAGAAAGCTGGGTTTTTTGCTAAGAACAGTGAAGGGGCTCACAAACATTAAAGCTATAGTAGCGTTATACAACGCCTTAGTAAGAAGCCAGCTCGAATGTATCGCAGTTATCTGGGCTCCACATGAAGCTAAATATAGTCTCATGTTGGAGCGTGTACAAAATAAATTTCTTCGTTTTATGTACATGAAGCAATATGGTGTTTATCCGTTTTATCCGCTGATGTATCCTACTTTGTTTGTTCTGGGTATGGTGGGATATAATGAACTAAGGGTCAGGAGGCAACTCGCACTGGTAACATATATCCATGAGATAATCAGAGGCAGGATACATCACGCGGATATATTGGGGAGGTTGTATCTGTCGGTGCCGGACGGGTACGTGCGGCGCCGCCGCCGGCCGCGCCTGTTGGTGGTGCCGCGCGCGCGCACTAACATGCTGCACGAGGCGCCGCTGACGGCTGCGCTCCGCACCCTCAACCTCATAGCTAATGACCTGGACATATTCTGTTGTGGTCTGTGTGAATTCACAAGGATAGCACTGTACCAGATATGTTACTGTAGAAATTGACCGAATTGCTTGTGACAATGTATTAATTGTAAAATGTTTTTTAGACTGTAGTACAATATCGCTTTGGGTGCACCTGTAAAGATATTTGTATTGTTGGAGACAAATAAATAAATAAAAATAAATCTGTACGTCGATTCTGTAAAATTCAAACAACAACTCGCATTTCACGTCGCATACTTTATCTGACTAAATCTCGAGGTCAGTTTAGTTCAACTCGCAAACACGCTCAAGTTAAAGTCTTACAAGACTTAATTAAAACTTCGAATCTGAATCCGCTGTGAGTTTCTTGATTGGCATTCTAAAACTTGGTTGATAATTCGAATCTACACTAGCGCTACTCTTGCATTGAATCTTGAATCACACTGCTGTTCTGTCTTGAAGGTTCTGTATCTTAACACACACTTACATATTAACCTTACAGGATACACCAGTATAAAAATTCATAATATTATAAATGCGGCAGTGTGTCTGTCATTGTATGTACATATGTTATATTTTCATGGTTAAAGAATGTCAGCAGATTTTGATAAAGTTTAGCTTGGTGGCAACTTAAGAACTGGACCAAATTTTATGGGACCTTTTATGGACATTCAATGCGAGCAAAACTGCGGGCAACAGCTATTCGATAATATATTGGAAATGAAATGGAATTCAATCATAATATGAAGTATTTTGAATATTTCTAATAAGTATATCTAAATATCCCTGAACGATTTCTGTTTCGCCGAGCAGCTAAATGCCCAACCACGGCTGAATAAACCCACCAAATATATTTCAGATTAAAAATACCGCTTTCAATAGAAAGTTTTCGCTGGGACGCTCTTTGTATGAAACTCTGACAATAAGGCGTTTCGACCGCCAACTGTGCATACCCTTAAATGTGCACTTTTCAAACAATATTCAACTTTAATCCATTGAAATAAGATGTCACAGAATAGTCTAGAAATGTTGAAATTAATTTGTCACGACGCGAGGATATCTCCAAATTGCTTTTGGATTCTGAGCAGACGAATTTGGACTTTAAGGATATTGGAATAAAAGTGATTTGTTGGCTTCTGCAGACATTGAATGAAGACCACAATCGGACGGACATATTGAGTCGAGACGGAACGTCGATTGTATTTCAAAGGACATTATTGATACCAATGTAACCGTTAAGGTTTGGGATTACTTCTTAAGAACTTATAAATACCTAGTTTAGTAATGAGGTTTGACACTAATCTACCTAACTGTAACCAGGCATACCTTGGAATACATCATAAGAAGCGCGCTTTCATTGCGGTTGGATGCGGGCGGCTCAAGATCGGTCTGTGTGGAGAACATTGGGGGAGCCCTATGTCCAGCAGTGGACGTCTCTAGGCTGACATGATGATGTGCCTCCAACAGAAAGTTTCTCAGTCACTGAAACTGTTATGTAACAATATATTGGAAAGCGGTGACTGATATACGAATCTATTCGGCAATAAAGACATTTCTCTTGGATATACTTAGTCTGGTCATAAATACTGTTACAATTAAAATAAAAAAGTATTACATTTGAATTTGGAATCTGTAATTTTTATACGACTGTATTGTGTTTTCTCGTTTTGGCGCCAATACATTGTTTTTGCGATATTAAAATGGAGTGGGGTGATAAAGAGAACCGAATCGCTGTGATTGCATTACACAAAGTAGGTATGGAGCCAAAAGCAATTTTTAAAACTCTACATACACTTGGTATCAGTCAAATGTTTGTGTACCGGGCTATTAATAGGTACAATGAGACCTCCTCTGTTTGTGACAGAAAAAGACCTGGCCGTCCACATAGTGTTCGTACGAAAAAGGTGTTCAAAGCAGTAAGGGAAAGAATTCGAAGAAATCCTGTCCGAAAGCAAAAGATTTTATCTCGGGAGATGAAGATAGCACCTAGAACCATGTCGCGTATTTTAAAAGATGACTTAGAACTTGCAGCCTATAAGAGACGCACTGGTCATTTCTTAACTGATAATTTAAAAAAAACAGGGTGGTAAAATCGAGACAACTACTGAAGCGGTACGCAAAGGGAGATAGAAAATATTTTTACAATTGAGCAACATTTTAACAAATAAAATGACCGTATTTATGCTCAAAGCTCTAAGGAAGCTTCCCAATTAGTCGACTGAGTGCAACGTGGGCATTATCTGACTTCAGCGATGGTTTGGTGGGGTGTTAGCTATAAAGGAGTGACTGAGCCATATTTTTGTGAAAAAGGTATCAAAACATCGGCACAAGTGTATCAAAATACCATTCTTGAGTCCATGTTCAATAACCAAGTATGGTCCTTCCAGCAAGGCTCGGCACCGGGTCATAAAGCTCGGTCCACGCAATCTTGGTTGGAAGCGAACGTTTCGGACTTCATCAGAGCTGAATACTGGCCGTCCCGATCTTAATCCGCTGGATTATGATTTATGGTCAGTTTTAGAGACTACGGCTTGCTCTAAACGCCATGATAATTAGGAGTCCCTAAAACAATCCATACGATTGGCAGTGACGATATTTTCCCATGGAAAGAGTGCGTGCTTCTATTAATAACTGGCCTAAACGTTTAAAGGACTGTATTGCAGCCAATGGAGACCACTTCGAATAAGCTTTTTATATTTTAAATTGTTTTATATTTATTTATTAAACTAACACACTGTAAAAGTAATAAATATTATTTGCAATTTTTTTTTTTATGTCAACAGCAATTGCTTTTACATCATAATCATTACACAGCCTAGTATACTTCTGGACTACTGGACAAAGGCCTCTCCTAATTTGTGTCACAATAGTATTGCGACTCAATTGGAAGGTTTGGCCTTAACCACTCAGGCCAGCCCGGTTGGACGTCGACTTTTCTGTCTCTTCCCAAAGATACCATTTCCTACGTGTATTTTCTTGGTAGCCTTCTACCAAGGAATAAAATTATATACTCATTGACACCTTGTATTATTAATTCATTACAGCAGGCACTGGAAAGACGAAAACCAAGAGCTTCTCAATAGTAAAAGAGGTTCTACGTCCTCGGCGATCGGCTTTCATGGTTCATGCATGCCCGAAAGAGAATGGGCATTCTTACGAATGCTTGTTTATGTCTATATTCTATAGGACCGACAACATCGCGCTACACGAAAGTTTATCCTTACGGCTACACGTATACGTTATACATACATATAAACTCAAGTACATCTAATATTCATCTCGAAAGTGAAGTTGACTCTGCTGAAACCTTTGTTGTAAGGATTTATTTATTTTTATTTATTTATTTAACTTCTTGCACTACAAAAAAGTGGTACATAGGCGGACTTATGCCTTAGGCATTCTCTACCAGTCAACCTAGGGTGGTGCAGAGATAATATAACAGTAGATAGGTGCGACATTAGAAAATGAGTAATGATATTAGAATAATAGTTGAATAAATACTAGGTATAAGTATAAATAAATACATGTAATAATAATAGATACAAAAACATATATATATATATATATATATATATATATATAAAGATATAATATCAACAAAAGCCCTCTGCAGACACAAAGGAAAAAGAATTGAACTTCACTCTATGACATTTAAATACGCATCAGACCGACATCTTTCGACTCCATAATGTTTCGTCAAAATAGACTCGTCTAGCCATCACAGCACATTAAAATTAACCTTTTATAGTTAACCTGAATAACTCTAAAAAGCTCATCCAAAGCTTGCCACTTCGTTAAAAACCGAACAGATATCTCAGTCAAATCTGTAGCGTGCTTAAAATAGTTCCATTTTTCAACCAACTAGAAATAGTATCAGTAAATCCAGCCAGCCCACGTTATCCCTCTTGCCAAGACTTCCAATCCTTCTCTTCCCAACCAGTTTCGACCCATATCCATCCTACCTTTCCTTTCAAAAGTGATAGAGGCCTGTGTACATAATCAATTGGGCCGGTTTATACACCGGCATAATTTGTTGAGTCAATACCAATCCGGATTTAGACCTGGCCATAGCACTACTTCCACTCTCCTCAAAGTGACTGGCGATATTCGAGAGGGCATTGATAACTCCAAAGTAACGGTTTTGGTTCTAATTGACTTCTCCAATGCCTTCAATACCGTCAGTCACGACCTCCTTTTATCCGTCCTCTCCTATCTTAAGGTTTCACCTAAGGCTCTGGATTGGTTCTCAACATATCTTCGAGGGCGTCAGCAGTCAGTACACCTTGATGGGTCATACTCAAGATGGGCTGACATTAAAGCTGGTGTCCCTCAAGGCGGTATTCTCTCTCCCTTGTTATTTTCTATTTTTATAAATCTCATAACTAAAAATCTTCAGTGCTCTCATCATTTGTATGCCGACGACTTGCAGATATATACCCAGGTAAATGTAAAGTCGCTGGCCAGGGCAATTGACATGGTAAACAAGGATTTGGCAGAAATACAGAATTGGACAACAAGGTTCGGGCTAACTGTAAACCCAAATAAAAGTCAGGCTATTGTCTTGGGTAGCCAAGGCCTGATACGAAAGTTAAACACAACAGCTTTGCCAACCAACATACAACGGTACGGACATAGACTGGTACCCTGTGGTTAAAAATCTTGGGCTATATATGGATTCCACACTTAATTGGCGAACTCAAGTGACCCAGGTGAGTCAAAAGGTCACCGGCACCCTACGGACTCTATACCGCCTCAAGAACATACTCCCATCCAAGACCAAGACAATGCTTGTGCAGACCCTGATTTTTCCCTTAATCGACTATGGTGATGTATGTTACTTTGACCTGAATGCAGACCTTCTCAACAAACTCGACCGTCTTCTCAATAACTGCATTCGATTCGTTTTCAATCTTCGCAAGTATGACCATGTGTCTACTTATCGTTCCCAATTGAAATGGCTTCCTATCCGTCATCGTCGCAGTATGCGTGCTCTCACTACCCTCTATACTATTCTTACGTCTCCTTCTTCCCCAAATTATTTAACTTGCCAATATCAGTATCTGTATTCTAACCACGACCGAAACTTGCGATCGTCTAATAATCTTCTTCTTACTATCCCTACTCATAACACATCTCTTATTCATTCTTCTTTTCTCGTACAGTCTATTCTCCTCTGGAATGCCCTCCCTCTAGAAATCAGGATGTGCAACACCAAGTACAAATTTAAAGCGAAAGTAAAGGAGCTCCTGTTGGCAGGACCAGCGGATGTGTCATAGGACTCGTATCTTTATTTCTATCTACATTACTTATTATTACGTAGTTACTGTATAGAGGCTTTATGTATTCTCTCTTTAGTGCTCATATTATATTATGTATGTAATTATTGCATATATATTGTATATATATATATATATATATATATATATATATATATATATATATATATATATATATATATATATATATATATATATATATGTATAGTGTATGTATGTATACCTACTTATTTAAGTATTATACTATTATACATAATTATGTCTATTATTTGTAATATTGTAATTATAGTAAGTATTTAATACACCTACTACGCGTCTCAGCACCGCTCAAAGGTAGACTGGCAGATAATGCCCAAGGCATTAAGTCAACCTGTACACAATTAAGTGTATTAATAAATAAATAAATCAGTAGGTTAATAGAGTCGCTTATTTCTGTAGCGTGAAAACCCATGGGCACTGTTAGAGGCGTATTTATCGGTAGCGAAATAATAAATGTGGTACAAGCGATAAATAAACGCCAACTACATGGTTTAGTATTTATTGTGACGCCTGTATTTTCGCCATAGAAGCATGTTATATAATAACAAGGCCTATTTTGTAGAAGTATTTTCGAAGTATTGTAGAGTTATAATACTGAAACCCCTTAGCGACGCAGACGTTCGAATTTATTGATTCAAAGCATCGATATATGTAGTATTATATATCGATGATTCAAAGCTCACAATTTTAAATGTGCCGTTTCGTAAGTACCTACACAATCTCTGCGACTTAACAGTTAACTTTAGCATTAAGAGTCATACATGCACAAAGGCTCATTAAACAACATACTAATGAAAATGGTAAGCGTATAATCCTAGGTTTAGTTAGACTCGCAAACTTTCAAGTAGATAATTATTTAATGCATGCCTCTTAAAACGTGAAATAATGCTACCGACACACAACCATTGGCTTCATTCATAGTATTATACATAATAATTAAGTATGGGTAAACCATTGCTAAAAAAATACCGCACGGTTCCTCTGTATATTCACTTTCACAATTCAAGTTTAATTTTTGCAAAAGAAATACATCCGTCTTCATGGTCTTCTATATAAGTTTGCTAAAGTTCATCAAAGTCGGTTTAGCTGTTTTGACCCGACACATACATACTTTATGCTTACATACTTCTGCGTTTACGTATTACTCTGCTAGCCAACAAATAAAAGCACCCACGCATATGATAGACTCGTACGTACGCGTGCGGTGGCTGCGAATCAATCGAGCGAGTTCAGTAATTGATATTACTCCTATAGCAATATATTATTGGGCTGACAGACCTATATATCTGTCATCATCATCATCCTCTTAGCGTTATCCCAGTTTCAATCTGGGGTCCGCTTACTAGTCTAACCGGATTTGGCTGAATATTAGCTTTTCCACAGAGCGACTGCCTGTCTGACCTCTGCAACCCTAAGGGATAGCGATATTCCATGGTTTAGACTAGTGTCAGTTCATTTAGAAGGTACTGACGCCCTGTAACGACTGTCAAAGATCTTCATGACAAACGGGACCGACGGCTTAACGTGCTCTCCGAGGCACGGGACAAGCGATAATTAATCATTCAATACGCACATAACTCCGAAAAGTCATTGGTGCGCGCCGTGGATTCGAACCCGATACCCTCTGCATGGCAGTCTGTTGGTATCTCCACTCGGCTATCGCTGCCGATAGACCTATATATCTGTCTGTTTATATAAAAGTCTTCATTTGCTATCTAACAGAAAGAAAATAAGCCACAGCCAAAACTATTTGGCGTAAGAAGTTGAAATTTGGCATGTACGTTCCATGGGGACCGTAGGGGTGCACAAATAAATTTCCAATTTCGATCTCTGAAATACACCTTGCCCAGCACGAGGATCAAATATAATAATCACGGACATACTCAATAACTTAAATCGACAGAATAAGTACGTAATTGAATTTTCAATAAACGGAATTTCACACTATAAATAACCGACAAGACATGTGCGTTTTATAGCACTTTGAATACAAGTTCCCGCCATATTTGTCTTACTAATATATCCAACGGGACACCGTGTCTATCTGTTTGTCCGACACATTACACGAAACTGATCCCATAGTTGTGCAACACACCGTGGACATTTGACAGCTGCGATATTACGGCACATTCTTGACTTGATATGGCGAAGGGAATGTTTATTTGGAGTGCACTTGGGTCTTAATTGTGCCTGTATTAGGAGATTGGCTATAAAGAAATATACGCTTGCTTAAGTTATCCTTATAAGGATCGAAATACATATAACTAATATGAATTATTAAGCCCGGTCCGGTAGTTAGCGACATTTTTTTTAATATTAGTACAATCCTGCTCGGAATCAATAATGAGTGTAGATATTTCCAACATTAAAATAATTAATACTTCAATAGGCTTGTGTCCTAAAATATAATTAGCGATTGATTCGTTCCTTTATTATATGTTAAACTGAAATACCTGATTTTTTCTTCAAAAATCGATCAGCAACATTACTAATTACGGCTGTTTAAAAACCTTTTTGAATTTGACACGAAAACGCTGTAAACCATCATGGCGGTTGAGTGATATCACAAAGTGCAAAACAAAAGAAACCGTGAATGGTCTGATGTACCCACTTTTATTTTGATATATTCGTTTTGACAGGTAGAAAGTTTGACGTTTTAGTTGTATTTACTACTAAAACGTCAACAACATGAATGGCGGACGTACTGTTTGACGTAATGCTCTCTGATTGGTGTTCACTGTCACAACAATAAATACATTATTTTTAGTTTTAGAATCCTAAAAATGACATTAATTATACCTTTTTATACTATATAATAAACTTTATTGACATCTTAAAATCATAATGAATCTATAGACACTACAATCAAACCGATTTATTCTTAGTGGACACAAGCCTATTGAAGTGAGTAAGGATTCTAGCAATAACTGACCTCAAATATCCAAATTCTCTACCCTAGTTAAGGCCAAAGCCTTACGCAAACGTTAATGAATGAGTGATGGGTCAATTAAGGCAAGTATTTTATACGCACAGACAAACTGTAACACTAACCTACTTTCTTTAATAAATTGCATTCAAATCCAATAAGTATATCATTCCAATGGGTGCCGCAGTGATTGACAATGCACTCACTCAAAACGACGCCGAACAAATGGGATTAACTGGTTAATGAAGATAAAGAACTGCCTACGAGAACTGTCGAGTACTTAATAAGAATGGTGAAGATGAGCTGTAAGATGGATTTATAAGACTACTAACTTTTGCCTGCGGTGTCGCCCTCGTGGTGTGACGATAAAAAGTATAAGCTTTTTTGTGTGAAAATATGATATATCTATGTGTAGACCATCATCCATATAACAAACACTGTCCTGAAGAGCATATCATTGCTGAGCCTAAATTACTAAAGCTAGAAACATGATTTTTGGACAGTGGGTTCCTTTGATGAAGAAATCCATAAAGTTTTTAAATATTTCACGCCTAAAGGATTCTTTATTCTTTTTCTTTTTAAAAAGACAACTCCCGCACTAAGACTAAATCCTGTGTCGCGGGGGACTTTACAAACATACAACCAACGGACACAATGAACACCCAGACTCGAAACAACAATTTATGGATCACACAAAGTGTTGTCTCGTGTGGGGATCGAATCCACAACACTCAGCGCAGTGTCAAGCGGCGAGGCGACCGCTTAAACCACTACGCCAACCGTGCAGTCAGATTAAATAGGGGTTAAAAGTTTGTTCATGTGAGAAGGCTTCAACTAAATTTATGGAACCAAGTATTAATAGTTAGGAATAGAAGCAGCGATATCCTAGTAGTGAGACCGATAATCTGCTTCGCAGAGAGACTTGGGTTTAATAAAACTTTAGTCCCGTGGCGCACACTACGAAAAGTCATAACTTAGGTAATGAGAAGAGGCCTGTGCCGAGCAGCTAGCAGTAGGACAGGTTATATACAAGATTGATGAAGATAATGGTTTTTTGTATTACTACATTAAGGCGCCGTGTACAGCTACTGAGTTCAGCTGTTGCTGTCACTGTCGGATTGTATACATAAGAAAGAGAAGCGCGACGACGACGGGACGTTCAGAACGAGTTATTTATCATTAAATACATTAATCCTTACAAATATCTTATTCCAATCGATAAATAAAAACAACAGTTCCCTTTATTATTATACATATATTACATCACTGTTATTAATATTATCAAGATTTGTTTATAAATAATACAGTTACAATTGCTACAATTTCAATTTAAATGGTTATTTTATGGTTTTTTTTATCGAGAAAATTTACCGAAAACGTGTTTTGAACACAATGGTCCCCCCATAAATATGATCAAGATTAACATATATTTTTTAGCTGCTCTAACATGTATACATTTGGCTAAAAAACTGTTTTGTGAAGCCTATTTTGACTAGGTACAGCGCCTTAAGTCTGTTTATCTATTGACTGCTAGCGATGGTACAGGCTCAAGCTGGTTGGGATCAGATGGCCTGTGGTAAGGTATCAAGAGACATTATAACGAAAGTTGGGCAAACCACAAATAATAGTTCTATCTGATTTAACAAAAGTCTACGGTTATAAATAACCGCATACCATCACGCCATAAAATTATTAAACACTTTTCCATAAAAACAAACAAAACGACTCATAGACAAGAAATCTACACCATAAAACCTTCTTCAAGTAGTTAAGTAGGTTCTATTTATCAAATATTAAGCAACTACTGTCTTATAACGGTATATCGGGTCGTGACGATAGCCTATCGATCGGCCCTTTGTAATCGATATCGGGTATCGATTTACAATATAATCGAAGTTTTGTGTCTCTGTGGGAAAGACGGCGACGATTGGCCGATACGGTGATTTAAAATAATCTCTATGGATTAAAAACATCAATATACTGTTGTAATTTTATTTGAATTTACTGTATTTGTTGATGTTAATAAATTATGTTGTTCATAAATAGTTTGGATCGGATAGTGCCGCTTTAAGTGGTATCCAGGGAAAAGGTGTTTTTATTGGACATCGTTTATTATATTTTTCAGGACATAGGAAGTAATTTTACAAAAAAGTGAGTGAGCGGTATATGTTTGTCTATCTGTAACAAGTTCTTGTATTAACTAATGTAGGTTAGCAAGGATTCCGTTTGGTCATAGTCATGTTTTTTAAGCCAGTCTGTGACAGTCGTTTGAACATTGTGACTATTGTGGTCAATAATATTTAGTTGTTTATGTGCTTTCTTGTAGATGTGTGTGCTTAATATATTGTACTGGTGTCTAGCGAATGTTGTGTGGGGTGCGTGTGCGCAAATGTGTGCGCTTCCTTGGATTTGAGGGGGGGATGCTTGTATGTTTCCTGAGAATGGATTTGAGCACATAGAGCTGACGCACCGTTAATAACTGGCATTCTGCACAAAGTTGTGATGTCGGGTATCTAATTGGTTTTTTTGCCATGACTTTTAGTATTGCTCTCTGTGCTCTCTCCACCCTAACAAATATGGTTTTGTTGGCTCCTCCCCTAACACATATACAGTATGCTATGATTGATTTGCACAGAGCGTGATAAACCATTTTTAGTGTCTCATAATTAGCGCATTCCCTAAGTAATTTGATGACATGAATGAGGCGCATGACTCGGACAGTAAGTGTGTCAATATGTTTGTCCCATTTTAATAAGTTATCTATGTGTACCCCTAGGTATTTTACACTGTCAGTTTTACAGAGGGTTTGGCTGGTACAAGGTGATGATTGATCCACGCAAGAATGAACTATTACTGTGTAGGTTTGGGATGGAAGAGTGTTACTACGTATTGCAAAAGGCATATAATATGTTTTGTTTAGATTCAAGGTTAAAAGATTTTGATTTAGCCATTCTATTATTCTAGCGAGTGTTTTTTCTGCTTCAATTTTAACGAAATCCCATGTCTGTCCATAGACGATAATAGCGGTGTCGTCGGCATATGCATATATCCTAGAGTTAGGGAGGTTAATTTTACAAAGTTCGTTCACATAAATTAGGAACAGTGTGGGACCGAGTATGCTTCCCTGTGGGACACCATAACTAACCGTGTCTTCATCACTTAGGAGCATATCGATCTTGACTCTTTAAGTGCGATTTTTCAAATAGTCTCTGAAGATATCAAGGACAGTTCCGCGTATACCCAGGCGTTCTAATTTAGTGATAAGCAAGGGGACAGAAACTGTGTCGAACGCTTTGGAGAGGTCTAAAAAGATTCCCAAACATTTTGTTTTGTTATCAAGTTTATTGGCAACGAACTGTGTTAAATCAAGTACTGCATCTTCTGTTGATACTCCTGTCCTAAACCCGTACTGGTTGTCAGATATGAGTTTGAATTTTTCTAGGAACGAACGTAATCGATTATTGAGTATTTTTTCTAGTATTTTAGAGAGGGCAGGGAGTACTGATATGGGTCTATAATTGCTGACACAGTTTCTGTCCCCACCCTTGTGAATAGGGTGAACTAAGGCTTTTTTAAGACAATCCGGGAAAACACCTGTTTGTAAACAAAGACTGTAGAGATAAGTAAGATGAGGGATCAAAATATTACGATTGTTTTTTAATAACAGTGCCGAAATTCCATCCCACCCAACGGCACAGTCATTGCGTAATTGGAGAATTAGGGACTCGATTTCCATCTCATCTACTTCTATAATCCCAAGTGAATTAACAGGTGAGTATAATTCTACTGAGAGGTGATTTTGAACCATAGTTGGTGAGCGAATACCCCGTGATATGATGTTTTCTGCCATGTTTTTATCTACACTAGTAAAATAATTGCATACTTTGTTAATCGATAATCTAGGATTGTCATCTATTTGAAGTAGCTCGACTGAACTAGTGCATATTCTTTGGGTGTTAGTTATATCCTTTATAGTTTTCCATAGCGCTTTAGGATTATTGCTGGCTTACTCAAGCTCATTTTGCTGATAATTTAATTTCAGTTTTCGAAGTAATGAATTACAGAAATTTCTATAACGGGTATAGGTGACTCTTAAAATAAGATTATCGGGAAATTTTCTAGATTGCTTATGCAGCCTGTCTCTATTTCTGATACATTTTAGTAAGCCCGGGGTAATCCAGGGCTTTATCACTCTTTTTTGCTTGGGAATTTTGATATGTTTTTTATGTCTAGACATGACTGACATTATTATATTTATGAATATATTCATAGCGAGGTTAGCATCTGTAATTGTGTATATAATTGTAAAATCTGTTGATTCTTATTCTAATTTAATGGCTGCATGATTAAATCGGGTGTTGATATGTCTTGTCTTCCTTGTTGGGTTTGTGTTACTTATATTTAAAACGATGGGTTTATGGTCAGTGATATATGAATTTAGAACAAGTGTTGTAGCTGGTAGTTTTGTCTTTAAGATGATGTGGTCTAAGCAGTTGTCCAATCGTGTAGGAAACAAATGAGCAGGCAGCAGGCATTGAGAGGCATTTAAGATAAGGTAGTCAAGGCTCCGGTCAGACATATTATTTTTTCTTATGTCAATATTTATATCGCCTATTAGAGCAATATTTGGTATGTTTGATGTCTGTCTATAAATACTATTTAAACTTGTTAGAAAGTTATCAAAACTATCTTTTGAGTTATAAGAAGGGGCGCGGTATACTGCTACTATAGTTAATTTGTTTTCAATTTGGCAAACTAGGCAATTGCCCCCTTTAAAATTTGGTTCCCACACCGTGATTTGTAACCCCAATCTTGTGTATATTATGACTCCATCGTTTTGATTGGAGTTTGTTTGCGTAGCGTGTGCGTAAAAGTTATCCATTGGTGGTATGTTGGTTACTTTGCTGGGCCAACATTCGGTCAGGATTATTATGTCAAACTCAATTTTAATAGACTGCAATAACAATTGAAATTGGTCAAAATTTTTATTTATACTCCGTATATTTATATGTATTACTCTGATGTCGCGTGTGGATTTGTTTAAGTAATTGATACAGTCCTCAGGATTGCAAGAGAAAGAGTTGCTAATATTTATTTGTTCGAGTTCATTATTTATTGAGTTTATGTTAGCCATTACGATATAGTGAAATAGATCCATGATATAACTATAAAGGTGACCTTTGTTGTGAGTCTTGACATATGTAGACAATTTACTAATTACCACCGCCCGTTGTATGGATTGAGATGATTGTGATGATTTGTGTATATAGTGTAATTTTGTGTTACCTTGTATGTGTTTATGGTTATTTTTGTGTATATATGTATGTGCTGTTCGTATTTGTGAGTGTATTATTGTTTTGTAAGAGAAGTGTAATAAAATTAATGTTGATGTAAAGAGACCGATATAACAATAGAGAATGATTGTAGATAGTCACAATTTTTTGTTACCTATGTTTTGAATTTATAAGTATTTGCTTGTCTCCCTCAATCTTCCGTAGAAATATATTGCCATTGGATATCCAGCAGTATTTGTAGTTGTTGTTCTTGGCAAATTCCCTTGCTAGATGAAACAGTTTTTTAGAGGCAGCTGGCAATTGTTCGGAGACAAAGATAGGTTGGAGTTTTCCTGAAATACCGATGACTGTTGTGCTGATTTTTTCTTCTTTAGGCTTTCCTGTATTGTAGGATCTTACGGCAGAGATAAGCGTTTGTTTCGTTTGCACCTTAGTAAACTCAGCGATTATTGGGCGAGGAGTTGCAGTATTGGTTGGTTTTCCCGGTAGTCGATATATGTCGCGCAGCTCGCCTTCAGAGATACGAACTCCAACAGCTTCTCCTAGTTTGCATACTGTAGTCACTAGCGAGGCGGTATTCTCAGAGCTTTCATGCGGAATATTTCGAAGTTCGATTCCAGATGAGCGCGATTTGAGTTGTAGGTCTAATATCTTCCTTTCGAGATTTTCTATGTATCTTTGTTGGTCCTGCCTTTCCTTCCTCAGGGCTTCAACCTATTTCTTCAGATCCTCAAATTGATTGTTTATAATAGACATTGGTGCCGTCATCTCTTCATTCACCTTCCGAATTTCATCATTAGATGCCTTTATTTGGGAGTTTTGAGTTTTAATTTCACCAATGTCTGCTGCTAGTTTTGTTATTAAAGTCGTTTGTTCAGCTAGGATCTTAGAGATATTACTGTCCTGGTCTCTCTTCCAGTTTCACAGTTCATCGTGAAGATCTTCCGAGCTCAGAAGTTGCTCTTTTTTTGATAAATTTTCCCCTCGTTGACGTTTGTTTCTGGTTGTATTCACGAAGTCACACCGCAAAGTCGCCGAACTAATATCTGATTCAGATTTTGCCTGAGTTGGGCTCGAGGTATTGGATTTCTTTTTAGTTGGAGAACGCCGTGTAGCCAGCATTTTATTTTGAATAATTACAACTTTACTGGGCAGAAAAGAATCGTATTACAGAATTTTAGCTGTATGATAACTTATCAGTAACACACCATTAATGTTTGCGTAGCAGGTACAGTGTTTGCAGGCTCCACGTAGCACGCGACCGTAGCGCTGTGACGTCAGTGGCGCACGTATCGGATCACTATTTCGTCGACCATAGCTACCTGCTCGGTGGCTCGAAGGATAACACACCGGACACTCACGCACGCACCTCGAGTTCAAATCCACAAATCACAATCACTTTTTTCAAATGGTTTCTTGGAATACTGATAGAATTAGTTGTATCTCGCTCTAGGACTGCCCAGTGGGAGTGTCCCACAGCTTTAAACACTTAATGAGTAACGGAGAATTCGAAGAATATTAACTGGCCAATCAGTGAATTTAGAATAAAAATAGTCACAGGACGGGCGACACGCGTCCACACTGTGCAACGTTTAACGCCCGAATGGATAGTAATGACAGCCTTTTTCACACATCATATTTTTGTACAAGTACCTACCTACTGTATAAACATTTAGTGATTTGACAATTACTGAGATACTTACTGTAGGTACAAGTAATACAATAACACCTTTGATAAACCATTTTAGTATTGAAATCTGTAAATGAAAGAACAATTAACAAGTTACTCTCGCAATGCTATTTAACCGTAAAAGTTAATGAAAAAAGAGATTTACGAGCCACCCATTAATAGAGTTAAAGCTTCCTACACCTGCCCATTGCAACAGCTACGAATCAAAAGAAATTCTTACACTAATTACTATTCAAGTCCCAAAGGCTCTTTAAAACGCCGACGAATATGTAAAGACGAGTCTCTCTTTAATCTTAAAAGGAACATAAATCAGTACAATAGAATCAACCATTAACTCCATACTAAACCATCAATCTATCTCTACCACACTTGTATTAAAATTATAATAAATATACATCCATCGTTCACTGGGTAACGAGATCGCTTAATGTATCTTATAAACAGACAGCAATGTGCTTAAAACAATTCGAAACAGTCTTGTTACACTGCCGTCATAATGTTGTGACGTAGACGATTTGTTTGAAATTCGAACCGCTTTGTCCGTGAACTAGACTAGGTCCATAAAGGAAATGTTATCTTATTCCATTAAGCTTAAAGTAAATTTTCCACTGTATAATTTTGGTAGATTTTGTTATAGGGATGTCAAATGCAAGACGTTTGATGATGGGAACAAGGGCTTCATAGTTTAATTAAAACTGACAGCCGTGATTTACGACAATTGTAGAGCTAACATTATTTGTCAACAAGCCCTTGATAACTCTATTAACCAAAACAAATCAATGTTACCATTTTTAAATAAAATTGTTTTAAGAATTAACTGTTACCCGTTACTTTTTCTTTATTTGGAACTCCAAAGCGAAAAATTTTACGACTCGACTGACGGGTGACAGTAGAAACGAAAACGAGAAAAGTGCTTAGTGAAAGTTTATGTCATGTGAAAGGTGTTTTTATCCGCCTGTGAGCAAGATTTACATTCTAAATAAGAATCCAAAAAATATTGTAATGCTTAAAATAATTCAGAGCATTCAGGCCGTATAAAGATGACGTCACAAAATAGTGAGATAATTATAGAAATTTAGTAATATTTTATGTAGTGGTAATCTCTAACCTACGAAACAGCTGCCACTGGCGCATTGAAATTAGTAAGCAAACCATTGTATCACCGATTTTCAACACCACCACCACATTCGATAAGTATAGTAGGTACAGTGAAACCGCACCTTAAAAAAAACCTTTTGCCTTGTTCCAATTTTTTTTATTTTTTATTTATCACATAAACAATTTGACATAATTATACAGTTACAAACAGCATCAGAGAAAACCACAAAGGTTTATGTTTATATAAATCTGGCTATCACTCAAGTCTGGCATTCACAATACTAGACACGTTACGACCATCCCTCTCTGAGGGCTCTGTAGAGTGAATCGTAAAAGTCAACTAAAATATAAAACTTCATACGTTACGTGTTCATTTAGCGTTACTTCATAAAACCGATGTTTTACGATTCAGCATTAGACGGTTAAGACTTTACAGCGTTGATGGGTGGCACTGGCAGGAAATAGAAAGTAAGAAGGGTTGAGTAATCTACGGTTTATATTTTGTGTGTAAGAAGCCAAAGGATCAACCCAATTTAAATGCATTCGAATTGTATTTCGGTCGATCCTTAAACTCTTTGAATCGAAGTTCGAATATAATAAAATAAATATAATATTTCAATTCAAATCGTTATTGAAAATTATATAATGACTCTAGTAACGCTTCTCGGCTCTAAATGGAAATCAGAAATACATGATGTCAATGATTGCAAACTTGGATAAAATATTTTGTATGTAAGGTAGGATATCTTTGAACATGCTTTTCGTATCATTTAATGTCAGGTTCACTTTTATTTTTGCTTTTGATTATATATTTGTGTCGAGTCACTAAAGTGCGTGAATTTGATATTAAAATGCAAATAATAAAGAAAACTTGTTTCACAAACTTATTTAGCACCTTTGTCCCGAACCATTAATTTAAAATTGGAACACAAATACCATAAATAAATATTCGGGTTGCATAAACTCGCAGAGTATGTTTTTTTTTTAAAGACAACTCCCGCATTAGAACTAAATCCTGTATCGCGGGGACTTTACAAACATACAACTAACGCACACAATCAACACCCAGACTCGATACAACATTTTGTGAATCACACAAAGTGTTGTCTCAGGTGGGGATCGAACCCACAACACTCAGCGCAGTGTCAAGCGGCGAGGCGGCCGCTTAAACCACTACGCCAACCGTGCAGTCAATTCGAATGCCGAACAGAATATTTTCTACGAATATTTATCAAAGCAGCGACAAGACCGTCCTTTATTTTCCTATGAGATACATTTACTTTGACCCAAATAATAGGACAAAGGCTACTTCTCTGACGGGTCAGTACCGTTAATTTGATAAAATATGCCTTTCTGTCAACCCTTATAAATAAACACGTCTTTCCTCTTTATACGTCGCCGCAAATTCTATCCATTTTTCCTTTAAATCAGGACTAAATCGGGAGAAGGCGAAAATATTTTATCACAAAACACACAGATTATATTGTAACTGGTCGTATGCTGGACCTGTAATAATTTTGCGTTTATGCTCGCTGTCAACGGTGGTTTGTCGCGTTCAGCTAACAAATTTAATGTTTATTCATAAACATTCATATAATATTTTCGAAGAGTGGAAGTTGAATGTGTTCAACTCACAGTTTTTAAGGCCCATTTGTATGTTTGTAACTCATACCTGCAACAAAAGAGAGAAATCATGAAAGTTTTGAAATATACGTCCACCTACACATATATTACCGGAACAGACAGATAGGTATATTTTTACTCACGTAAAATGAAGGAAATATATGACAGCTAATGTCTAATTTCTGATAAAAACAGCAACCCTAAAACACAGCAGACCCAAGTGAATTGCCAGTGGAACTTTGTAACATGGCGCCTAGTGTTCAATCTTACCATGGGAAGCAACAAGTTAATCAAATACAATAGTAAATTATACATTTCTATCTACCTCCCGTAATATACGCACAATGGCCCAATTAAGTGGCTAAGTGCGGAAAACACCTGTCCAACTAACTAACTAACTAACCTCCCGTAATATAACGGCGTAGTATAAAATCAGTACAGATAGCAACTTAATCTGGCAGCAACTGGCCGTAAGTTGCTATTACGATTTAACAATCTGGAACAACGCGAGCAATTACACTCAATTGAGAAGAGACAACAAACCGCTCGGAGTCGTAATGACTGTAATCTACTATTCTACCTATTAGCGATGCCGGAAGAGTTCATCCAGGGCTGTCACAAAAATGGAAATGGAGAGATCCTATCCCTTAAAAAAAAACCTAAGCAGGATGTAGTGGCATTATTTAAGTTTATCTAGTTGGTTTGGGTCATCACGAAATCTCTAGTTCTAATCCTAGGTCGCGAACGCTCATTAATATTGTTTTGTAGTTCTGGCGTTAATTTTAGATACACTATCAAAAAGAGAGTAGGTAATTTGGTACACCTTTATTAGGTACCTGAAACTAATGTATCTAAGAAATAAGGAGTTTCATTGTGGAACTCAGTGTTACGTTCAGATATACCTAAACAACCATCTATCTAAGTATTTAAGTCAAAGGCCCAAGCCCCGTACCCATTCTCTCTCGAAAATTGATAAAGTAACGACATCCTGCAAATGAGGCTCAGGCCCTTTGCCTTCTTATCTCTTTATCAAGTATTGATAAGGCATGGGTGTTGGTAAAACGAGCGTATAAACCCAAAAACACACTTTCAGCACACAACAAAAAATGACCTGACTTTCAATCAACAAATTATTTTATATTAGCAATAAATCAGATAATTACATATTATCTGAGGGTAATGTGTGTGTAAACATGATATATTATTAATTTCGACGCCTAAATACTTATAAGCAGCTAGAAAAAGACTGATGGTATCAGTCTGTATCATAAATTCTGTGACAGCGATCGTTTCCGCATCGTTAAGCAAGCAGACTGATGGTCGGAACGAGATCTGTGGTAACTTGACTCAAAATACAACTCAAACTGTAAACAAAGTCTTGGGCTGCTTAGCGCTGACGAGTTAGTTAGACGTGTTTCTTTGTATTGAGGCACTTTATTTCTACATTTTGATACCTAATGTCTCATGCCATGCCATATTTACTCATAGCAATATGTAATGTTTTGAAGTGAAAATTGCCCAGTGCTTTAAATCCTGCGTACCCAACAGAGTACTGATCATCAACTGACTCGGAGAGCATATGATCTTAAATACAGGATACTTCGCATAGCTTTAAAAACATATTAAGGTTACAATAAGGATCTCCACAACAGTAAGTATAAACATAAAACACATTATCTACGAGCTGCAGAGCTAAACCTATCATAGACATTTTTAAATACATATTTTTCATAAAATGACAGCCCTGCATTCCGCAGCCTAAGAATGTTGAATCAATTTAGTGCAGTAGCTACATATGAAAGGGCTTTTTGTTGTTACCACTTTTTAGATAGAAACAGTTATCGTTTATTGTTTTCAAATATTATTTTGATTGATTTCGTTCATATAAAACATTTATAGCGAATGATAAATGAATAGCTTTTACTTTTATCGTAATGGAGTAATGGATACTATTCGAATTGAGATATTGTAATTGATCGTTATGATAAATAGTTTTGTTATCAGAAATGGTTACTGAATTTGCCTTCTGGTTTTGGAAGTTTTTATTGAAGTATAGATTACGTCTGCGGCACCGCCCGCATGAAATTTTTTACCCCTTGGGGGTGGAATTTCCAAAAATCCTCTCATATTACTCCCCTACACTCTTCAAGGAACATAGATGACAAAGTTTAGCTTGTCCAGCGACTCGGCTATGCGTTGTCTGTCAGTTAGTCATTAACGCAAGAATTTTATATATGTTTACTAGCTATTGCCCGCTGCTTCGCACGCGTAAATTACGATTAGATTTATTATTTTGTACAAACACCCCTACCCTCCTCAAGAAGCATACACGCTAAATTTAACCTTCTTGCGCCCAGTAATTTCGTTCTGTAATGTGTCTGTCAGTCAGTCAGTAACGAAAAGATTTTATATACACAGAAGATTGAAGTGATTCCAATGAAAAATTAAAGTTTTTACACCAACTCTGATTCCCGTTTCCACCCTCTTAGAGGAAAATTTCCAAAATAAATGTCTTTGTGTTCGTTAACGTCATTTGCGGACCCAATAAACAAAGTATGAAGTTAATGCCTTGAAGGCATAAAAGGTTCTATGCAAACTATGACTTCCCTTTTTATCCTCTTAGTGTAAGAATTTCCAAAAAGACTTTCTTAGTGTTCACTAACTTCATTTGAGGAACCAATAGGTATACAAAGTTTAGAGTTAATCCATTGAGGGAATAAAAACTTTCATGCAAATTCTTACAACCAGTTTAAGCCCTTTAGGGGAGGAATTTCCAAAAATCCTCTCTTAGTGTGCCCCTACACACCTCAAGGAACATACATGCTAAATTTCATCTATTTGCGCTCAGTTGTTTCGGCTGTAGTATGTCTGTCAGTCAATCAGTAATGCAAGGATTTTAGGTATATACAGACAGATTATACAAAAAAATAATATTTGACTGCCTCCGTGGTACAGTGGATAGCGTATGCGTCTACTAAACGGGCGGTCTCGGGTTCGACTCCCGGGTCGGGCAAAAGTATTACTGAGTTTTGCCGAATTCTCAGTAGCAGCACGGAGTCTGCCAATATGCCCGGTAACGGCAATAGGCTCGCCCCCTATTACGTAAGACCTAATATGCAACATGGCGAAATGTGGGTGTAATATTACACATCTGCCTACCCCTAGGGGATACGTTTCCAGTACCCTAATGATCTATTTAGATTGTTTTTCTGTCTGTCTATTTAGATATATAGATTCATTTAAGCGTAGCTGCTTGCAAAAGCTAGTTAAAATTAAATGAGTCAAGGATTCCGTAGCAGTATAAATTTATACCTATATCTCAGCGACATTGCAAAACAATGTAAAATAAATTAACCAAGTTCAAAAACCCTTTCTTAGTATTTAACTATTTAAGATTAAAGAAATGAGAGAAGCCTTGGTCAGCAGTTGGACAAAGTAGATAACTGATAAAAAATGAAAAATGCTTACCGGCTTAAAAATAGCAAAATAACGGTTCTAAGTATTTTGGCTTCTATTGGTCATATAAAGAACCATCCCACATTTTAGTTAGTGAAGATGAACAGCGCTTAGATGAGAGCCAGCCGCATTAAATTAATGAAAATTAAATGCACATCAGGGGCGGTGAAAAAATCAAGTGAAGGAATTAAAAGTTTGATACAAACTGGGACCCCTTTTTGAATTTCCCGTTTTAGTGGTGAATTCACTAACTTCACTTGAGGAACTGATATACAAAGTTTCAAGTGAATCCATTGAAGTTTTTCTTATATTACAAAATGGGACACCTTTCTTAAGCCCCATAGGGGAGCTTCTTGGTGTTCACTAACGTCATTTGAGGAACCTATATATAAAGTTTGAAGTTAATCCAATGAAGGAATAAAAAGGTTTCATACAAATTCCGACTTCCCTTTTTAACCCTTTAGGGTAAGAAATTCCTAAAAGATTTTCTTAATGTTTAGTAAGGTTATTAAAGAAAACAATATACAAAGTTTAAAGTCAATACACTGAAGGAATTATAAGTTTCGTTTAATACACACTTTGAATCCCTATCTAACCCCCGGAGGGTAGGAATTTACAAAAAACAAAGTCTTAGTATTCACTTTCATCGTTTGAGGAACCAATATACAAAGTTTGAAGTCAATCCATTAAAGGAATAAAAAGTTACATACAAACTTTAACCCTCAATCTTACCCTCTTAGGGGTGGAATTCCCAAAAAACTAATTCTTAGTGTTCACTATTGTCATTTGAGGAGCCAATATACAAAGTTTGAAGTCAATCCACTGAAGGAATAATAAGTTTCGTTTCATACACACTTTGAACCCCTATCTTACTCCTGAGGGTTCGAATTTTCGAAAAACAAATTCTTAGCGTTCACTATCGTCGTTTGAGGAACCAATATACAAAGTTTGAAGTCAATCCATTAAAAGAATAAAAAGTTTCATACAAACTTTGACCCCTATCTTACCCCCTTAGGGAAGAAATTTCCAAAGAAACAAATTCTTAGTGTTCACTATCATCATTTGAGGAACCAATATATAAAGTTTGAAGTCAATCCACTGAAGGAATAATAAGTAACACACTTTGACCCCTATCTCACCCCCTGAGGGCCGGAATTTAAAAAACAAATTCTTAGTGTTCACTATCGTCGTTTAAGGAACCAATATACAAAGTTTGAAGTCAATCCATTACAGAGATAAAAAGTTACATACAAACTTTGACCCCTATCTTACCCCCTTAGGGGAGAAATTTTCAGAAAAATAATTCTTAGTGTTCACTATCGTTGTTTGAGGAACTAATATACAAAGTTTGGAGTCAATCCATTGAGGGAATAAAAAGTTTCATACCAACTTTGACACCCAGTTTTACCCCCTTTAGGGGTGGAATCTCCAAAAATCCTCTCTTAGTGCTACCCTACACTCCTGAAGGAACATACATGCTGAATTTCATCTTCTTGTGACCAGTAATTTCGGCTGTAGCGTGTCTGTCAGTCAGTCAGTAACGCAAGGATTTTATATATTAAGATGATGATTGATTGATTGATGATCATAAGATATAGGCACATATATCAAACAAGTTTCAGACTGTCTCGGTGTGCACACGCACATCGCTTGCTTACTTTGCGTTTTATTAACAAAGACCGTCAGATTTTGAACAACTTATTTACTTCAAGCAGTTTTCTTGAACTAGAAACGTCTGCACAAAATATTATAACCAAAGGGCTGCGTTTATCCATTGCTTTGCCGCTCTACGATCGTAAATGTTGGAAACTGGTATTGACCACCATAAGTTACGTCTGATAGGCCCTAATGAAGAGCTTATTGATGTTATGAAGTGACACCGCGTATTTACGCTACATTATCGTTTTACGTTTTCTTCATACTTACTCATATGAACCTAATTCTCCGTAATAAAATACACTTGCCAAAAAAAAAAAACTTCCTCACCGTTATTGGACGACAAAAATCGCTTCATCATCATCACAAGGGACCACCCTTGTAATACCAATTAATTAGGAAGACCGCAAGGTCTGAACTGGGTCATGTGACCCCGGAAAAGTATCCGGGTCAATGGCCCACGCTAGGGTCCCATGTTTCCTGAGACCACTCGTTAATTGAAGCTCTGGGGCAATTCCGTGTTTTGACAAGGTAGATTGCTTGGAACGAGCCAATTTGTAATGTACTGTGTGTTTCGGGTAATTTGTTACAATGTTTGTGCTCCACAGGCCACTACTTATTCCCTAGATACACAGTAATATACACAGTATAATATTCATGGAATTCTTTAAATGGAAGAGAGATCTTGATATACTGGCGCTCCGAGAGATGCAATATTCACTTGCCGCTGCCCCTTTGGAGATATGGAGGCGTAAATCTAAGTATAGTATACTTATTTTAGTATTAAAATTAAGACTGCTGCAAGCATTACAGCCTAATACAAATCGTAACAGGCCCATCTGACGTGGCTAGCCTTATGTCGAGAAATTATTGTGAAAATTTGACGTATAACTATTACTTTCTTATTACTCCAAGTTTTATAATATACTTATGCTCTTCACGGCTACAAGTAATAACAAACAGTCTCCAACAAAACGAGTATCAAGGTATTGTGAAGTAACTTTCCAACTTTGGTTTTACGAAATTCAATGATGAAACTCAAAAAAATATTCTGACGCAGAGTGTCTAGAACTTTTTCACATTTCCAAACAATTTAACAAGCCAAGTAATGGATGGAATTACTCTAGTACTAATTAATTAAAAGCTTTTTCACCAAAAACTTTTCAACCCTTTTTACAGTCTGTTTTTTTATGAACTTACTTTTGAACTATTCAAAAGTAAGTCAATAAAATTGAGTAGATTAAAGATTATTTTATAAAAGTTACTTCAGAATAAAATCTGTTGTTTAAGAGGCTTTAAAAATATTTCAGTTGTGTAACATGGTTAAAAGTTTTACTATAATTAAATGAACGAACTGAACAGTATATTACCGAACGCGGAGGCATATATTTTTATTCGGAAACCGGTTTTTTATTTCACTAATGTTTGTGAGTTGTTCTCGCCAATCTCTGTCCCAATTTAATTTTTGCTCGAGTACGATAGAGGACTAATCTAGTTATTAATAAATCACAGACCATAAGATTTGAACAAATTCATCGTTTTGTGTAATTCCAACTGAAACATTACCTTACTACCCAGCATTCGTCAAAAAAAATGTCAACATTTTCTACAAGCTGCACTTGTGCAAAACATTACAGTCGGCGTTATGGGTAGACATAGAGCTTTTAAGTGATGCTTTACCAGTAAGTAACCCATCTTCGTTGGCGGTCCCTATTATCTGTCGTCACATCCGCATCGGCCAGGAAGAGCCCTACATCGAACAATTTAAGAACAAATTAGTAAAGCGAGCCATGCAAAGAATGTTTATAACGTAGGAATGCTTAACATTCGCGCTGTGAACTGGACCGCTGTTTATAAAGCTCGGCTACTCATTTAATGAAGCATACTTTGAACTAATTCTGATCGTGCCTGTATTTTAATTGGTTTAATTCATTTTCAAATATTTTTGCTTAATCGGTGCCCGTTGTCGCTGGCTACAATTGAGTTCAGTTAATGCTAAGGTTAATTTTTCCCAAATCATGGCTTGAAGTGTAAATCATTAGGCTTTTGTCAGTTGGGTGGTTAAGCTTATTGTTGCAACGTACCTATGTCTTAAAATAACATGCATATCGTTTTGACGTATCTATAATTGACTTTGAAATAAATTTAAGCTCTATGCTTTAAAACTTAATAAACTCATCATGGTGTATTCAAATAATGAGTATAGGCAAAAATTATATTTGATTCAGATTATATTGTGATTCGATTTAGAGCCCGATGACGACAGATCGTTTCCTCTCGGCCAATACAGTAACCGCCTAAAACAATAGTGGGTAGCGCCTAGATCACCCGGCAGGAAACAAACCCGTCACGTTTCTGTAGCTAGCCCAAGTGAACAGTTTTCCTAGCAACAGCCAATTATATGGCATGGCCGACCCGACTGTACACGCTGTCAAAAATAAGGGGAATAAGTAAATTCTTACCTTAGCACCATCTAACAAATTTCCTTTAAGAACCTACTACTCTTCAGTAGTAACATCATCCGTGAAATATGTTACAACCATCTTAATTATCCCTCTACTATAATGCCAACAAAAAATACAAAGCAAAGTTGACCCAGTCTTCTCCCAAGCCATAAATATGTCTTCAACTCCAACCACGCCATAATAATGCGGGCTGATAATGACGATAAATACTGTATTGAATGACACGGAAATCATAAAACTCAATTAGAAAATTTGTTTATTTTCGAACTCATCCAAACAAATTGAATCAGTACTTATTGATTGTTTATTGATCATAAGCGTCTCTGATTTATGGAGTAAGTAGCTTTCGTACTAACCTTTGAACTGATCACTTGTACTGAATAGATGAATAGCTATATAACGAAGTGAATAGGCATGTAATGACTAGTCTGGTTATGATGCAACGGTTATAGAGTTTGTCTAATCGATGCTACTGAACCGAATATTGGTCTTTAATATTTCTTTATTTTTATTCTTCATATACACAAAGTATATAGGCGGACTTAATGCCTTGGGCATTATCTACCAGTCTACCTTAGAGTGGTGCAGAGAGATAAGAAGTAGGTGTATTAGGTATATGATGTAGGTTACGAAAAGTATTGTCCACTAGCGATCATTTGTGTAGAGTACAAATATGCATTTGCTGCAGGGTGAATGTGTTTTACAGACGCTGTTTTAATTTGCTTGCAATGTCACCTGCGAACACAGTACTGGCTAAGTGGCAGGCTAAGTGTTGTTGTCAGATGCTGCCTTCCAAAATCATAAAGAAGAATGAACAGAAATCTCTTTGTTTCTGAAATATGTCGCAGGTTTTCCTTATGGTGTTAGATGCCTAATTTAATTCAAGGGATCCTTCATAAACTCTTATTATTTTCATTTTTCTTTTAAAAGCCAAAACCCGCACTATGATTAAATCCTCTGTCGCGGGGGACTTTACAGACATACAACCAACGCATGGAATGAACACGCAGACCCGAAACAACAATTAATGAATCAAATCGCAATAAAAACATTATTTTACATTTACATCATCACGAAATCTGTAAACATACCCAATGAACTCGGGCTAAGTAAGTACAAGCTGCCAATAACTAGGCTTATGCCAAATATGCCATTACAATCTCTAGCTTTTACCATCTGGCACACATTGTCCAAAACCGTATCAAACTACATCGTATGTTTACCAACTAATACAAATGTAAACATGAGGATTGTTTATTTGTATCTATTAGTTATGTCTGTGAGTGAACTCTTATAGCGGTGCCGCCATTTTTAGTCACGGCTGGCCTAAATATAAACAACCAAATACACACGTCACGGGAATTTAGGGAATACATTGAAATACATTCAAATAGTGATTTTATTAACAGAAAGTGAGTAAAGAGGTCTTTTTATTTTATGTTTTGGACATTCAAATTTTGATGACTTACTTAGTAAGTCTATCTGAATATTGTTTATATTATTATGTATTTTTAGACTCGTCATCGCCACCCTAGCAATATCCCAGTCAAGCCTTGGAGTCCAAGTGCCGCTTTCTAGTTTACCAGATTTGACAGAACAATCGATTTCCCACTGCCGTCTGATCTAACTGAAAGGGATACTCATATTCTCTTCAGCGAAGGGTTTTGCTTATTGTGACCCGTCACCGATCTATTAAATAAACTGTATCGAAGCCGCTTAACTTGGCAAATGGCAAACTTTTACTTCAGAGTAAATAATCTTAATCTTAGGTACACTTGCCATAGTTAAAAGCGCTTGAGTACAAGTATTTAAACAGTTAAACTCGAGTCCCGTCCGAATCTAATTGTATTCATATTCATGATATAGGCATCCCGGGGTGATGATTAACTTTTTGAAAGAACAGCTGCCACACTACACATAATTTAATTTAACATCTTTTCAAATGTCATAAAAATAATATACAAAACATAAATGCTTTTAAGAAGTGTGAATAGTTTCAATGTAATTGAGAATCCAGTGCCTTTTAACAACTAAACTATGGCTACTATGGCCAGTCCTACTATTATTATAATTCAATGTTTGTGAGGATAGATTGATATTTATTACGCAGAAAAAAGGTATTATTACCTTATAAATCAGAATATAGGCTGCCTTTGGTCACAATAACCGATAAAAAGGGAAGGTAATGTAGAATCAATAATCAAACTAAATTGTAAAAATGGCTATAATATGAATATGATATTATCATCAATCTAGGATTCTAAGTCTAAGATTCTAAACAAAGATACCAAAAAATATGTCACCAATCAAAAGCTCCAAAAAGTCATACCAACATGCAGCGCCACATGCGGACACATATTTTGATACCAACTGACAGATCACCCAAATAATGAAGGTACTTCCTGCTGACCTAGAAACTGAAAATTAGGATGTTGTTCGACCTCGGAACACGCGTTAGGTGGAGTAACCAAGTAAAGTGATACACCATCAAAGCCACAAGTTAATTAAACTAATTATTCTACTCAAATTAGTCTTTTTAATTAATTTATCTGCCATCTAAATTTTTACTGGCGTTAATGGCAGCCATGTCATAGGTATTTTCATCAAGTAATGTTTTGAGCCCGCGGTTACATCTGAGCTATTACTCCCAACCGGGGCAGCTATATACATACATGCACGAAGTTATATGAGGTGTTGCAGAATTAGTCACCTCCAGACAAGGCTAGTTGTTAACCGCAAATAGTTGTTTCGAATCTTTGCTATTCTTCGGTCCCCGGCTAGGGTCTGGCTTACTCGATTATATCTGGAAATAAACTTCGTAAACATTTGTGTACAAACGTTTGCGAAGTTTCCGTTACGGCATTCTACCTCTGTAGTATAATAGAGGTCTTCATCTAACGTTTTAAAAGTAATCAATAGATACGACTCACGCTCAATAAATAGGAATCCAAGAATCCTTTAAATACGAATCCCACTTTAACTTCCCATTAAAGCTTCCTCCATTCACCCTAAAGCGGCAAACAAAAGCTCCCAATTATCGATAAATGTAAATAGCTGCGAGCACAAATCACTCATTCACTTTACCGAAGACGACTAATTAACAAAATGGAGCCGTATATTCTAAGTACATTGAAAGATGAAAAGCCACATAATTACAAAACCACTTTGTACCTCAACACGACCTTTATTTGAGCCCCCCTACACAACATTCTCTGTTTCTTGCCATTAAAACGGCATCGTTTATTTTACGTAATTATAAGGCAGGTAGGTAATTTCGGTGTGCAAATAGTCTGTAAAAATGGAGGTTGTGTTACTGAGGAGTCTAATTTCCCGGCCCAGTTTTGTTAGGTTTGAATGTATAATGGTATTGTATTCAGTTTATATTATACATTACAACTGCTCGTTACGTACTGTTATAGTAATTTAATAATATCATCATCCAGCATAAAGTGTACCAAATTTATCTCAATCAGAATATTGAAATAAACGCCCTAAATGTTTTCAAATTAACTAGTTTCTGTCTGAAAATACACCAGCGTGAAATTATGATAAAATGTAATCAACGTATCGTTAGCAAAAATTGTAAGCAATCTCTGTGAAAATTATTTCTTTGTAATCTTTTCAGCAGTTTTTACATGATAGAGGAACATAATTATAATGTGCAAGTATAAATATTGATTGGATAATTTAATACACACATATTTGCTAGACACATATAGGTAATTCATCCAGCCGAAACTTCAGTATGTAAAATAAAGAACTAAGTGATCAAGTAAGAATGAAAAATATAAATCCTACAAAGAAAAACAAACGTCCACAAAAAAATTCTCAAGAAACCCAAATATTATGTATTATAAGGTAAGACAATTTTTACAATCAAAACACCGACTAGGCAATCAAACAATCCTTGATAAGTCCTATCAAACAGTTTAGCATGAAGTGTAGTATGTTTGTTGAACACACATAGCACAATAGGACGATCTGTTATCTGTTCGACATCAGAGAGATCGAGCTTGATTACGACAAATATTTGCGCGCCATTCACTTCATACACTTTAGTACTATTATATACGAGACTACATGCAGTGTGGAAGTGGCGATTAAATTCAATGCATGGATTTCAGCACGCAATGTATTAAGATCTTCTTATACTTTTGTGGTTATCGTCATCATCAACGATAGATTTTAAAATTTAGCTATTTGTAAACAACATAAAAGCTTATTAAATTTTTACATAGCGTTGATTTAATTAACCAAATTAAGGTCTTAAAGCCACTCATTTCTCCGACGGTGCGATCAGCATAGGCAGACCCATGTATTGACCACTGCGTTGAGCAACTAATGTAATTAATATAGTTAGTTAAAGACCCGTTAAAGAAACTTGATTGATAGGAAAACAAGGAGCATAAAAAATGTGAAATGGGATATAAGAAAAAATATTGGAAGCTGCTCGTTCTCTTCATCTTTCAGTGAACACGAACACACGAAGAGCACACATTACACAGCCATGAATATATTTATCTTTGCTCAGTGTGAAGACAGAAAATGTTTCAAATTCAATTCTTATGTTTATTGCACTCTATAATGTTATAAAAAAGCTCAGTTTTGATAGAGACCACATGACCAGAAAAAATGTCGATCATGAGCCACCGCCGACATAATGTGGGAGACCCACAGCACATGGATGAAAACCTTAAATAACGTCCATCAGACCCACAGAGACAACGAAAGCCCAGAAAATATTGTAGAAGAAGGGATCAGATTTACTAGTAGAGCCGAACCCAATAAAAAATGTGCATAAAACCGGTGGGAGAAGAAGAAGCAATTATTGACTATATGCGGCGGTTAAAGTAGGACTGCTAGGAGAAAGTAAGGGTTGTTAATTTTTTTACACTGTGTCGACATCATAACATTCAACATTGGGGCGACCGCATTAACCGACTGCAGACGTATATTAGCGCCTATCTCATCAGCAATAAGCAGACTCATTCACCGCAACTTCAACACAGCCCCAACTATATTAATCACTTCAATCCCTCCAAAGTAATATGACTATAAATAGATATCATTAAACCACCAATTAGTGAACATACAGACTATTACAGACATTCATTAAAATCATTACTACCGCTCCACCAATCATAGAATTCATAAACATCAAAGGATAAGCAAAGTATGAGAGATCGGAAGTATTATTTATAGGCATAAATAAAAATATTCTGATACAAATTTCTCTGATGATATACACACAACAGGCAAGCAAGTGAATGTCTAATCATATTTTTGTACAGTAAGTATATTACTTTTACATCTAGAAATAAGCTCGTGGTGCTTAGAAAAAAAAAGGTGGTAATATTTAGATTGGGTTTGTAGAAATATTATTTTATTTATTTTTATTTTAAAATTTTATGCACAAAAATTGTACAAAGGCGGACTTAATGCCGTAGGCATTATCTACCAGAGAAACATGTAAAAGGTGCAGTTCATGAATGAGGATGAAAAAAAAAACATATATCTGTAGGATATGATAATAACTTTCGTAAACAATTTTTTTTGCGATTTGTTACCATTATACAAGTTCATGTAGCGGATCTTAAGTTAATCGTGATAACTAAGATATACGTCGATATTTTCCGACATTTCAACTGGCTCGAAACGGTTGTGGTCACGGAGGGACTCGATCAGTGTTGCTTCGTAAAATGTTATTACAGATATATGTACCAACACTTTGACCAACTCGTACATCAAAACTAACATCTCTCAGTCAATTTAATACCTTCACAAAGATTTACAAGTGTTACTTCAAACAAAATTATCTGGAAACCTAGCCAACTACACTTAAAACAAGCCTACGACCTCAAAGTTAATTAACAAAGCGATCGTGTTAACCAACTCATCCACATTCGATATGAGATTATCCCAAAGAGTACAATTATCTAAAGCGGCTCGGCACTCGTTCAATTAAATTAAGAAATATCATGTCTGTCTAAAGTTAAATTGCTACTGATTTAATAATTGCAACTGAGCTTTTAATATTGCTACGTTTGGAAATAATCCTAATCTTATGCATATAATATCATGATTTATTTACACTTAGTTTTATAATAAACTACGAGTATTATAATATATTATTCATTAGTAACCCTACTTATTGAATGCGCATCAAAGTGTATGCTAAGTTTAAAATTGCCCAGACTACGAATCGTTTTACGCTTGGTTCGTCCAGTACCTATTTTGATTGGATAGACATTACTAAACAAAGCCAATCATAGAGCTTGACGGATTTGTCACTTCTCTTAAAATCTTTTTTAGTCCAACGCTAAAACCCAACGTCCTCCGCGTTCAAATTCAAAGAAAGGAGTTCTCACGATTTCTAAATGTAATTACCCGACCGTCCAGCTACCCTCTTACCTAATACACTTCATACTGACGGACGTAACGAACTCTGTCTGGCCCGTCCACCGTCAAATAGCTCACATCGTTGGACTGTGATTGTGGAGTGGCATTAGAACTAGTAACAATCGCTTTGATGTTGAACTCGTAGTGTAATTGCGTCGTTGTGAGCCGAAAGAGGTTAAGGACGGCTAAACATATAACAGAGTTCAACAGTCATGTTGGCGCTTGAACAGTACTTCATAGAAACATTGAATCTCGCTTGTATATTAATGAAATGGTAGATAACTAGATATACGTGCTGTATCCACCGAATGGTAACTTTTTACTCGGCAATGCGATTGCAGACAAGCCTTTTCAAGGTCTGCTGGATCTAAAAATTTTATAACCTTTGTCGGATTCGACAATCAAATCTACGACTACCTATCCTCTTGGAGGACGGAGCCGCTCTAAGTTCAAATTAATCCAATATTGCCAAATCTGATAAGGCTAGAAAATTCTGCGCTCGTAGCTCTTATGATCGCATTATGTTTCAATCGAATTTGACAATAAGAAAATTATGTACTTAAAAAGTAGTGAGCTGATATAAACTATTACTTTTTATCTCAATAATACTTTGCTCAAAAAGAACAAAAAGTTTCAAGTATGCTCAAAATTTTTGTCCATACCTACCAGTATTTTACTGACAAGTATGATAATCTTGTTTTAGAAGTTTACATTATTTTAACTTTGCAATATGTATATTGCTTCAAGCAGCTATCAAGCAAAATCTATGCAGATTTTCCAACAACTTTGCATTTGTTTATGATAGTTTTGATATTGTAAAGATGAGATTACTAACTTCAGATTGGATTAGATCCTTAGATCTTGGAAAATGTAGCTTTCAGTACATAGTACGTTGAAAATTTGTAAAAAAGTAAAATATAATACAATAAAATTCGTATAAGCATTATAATGTAACAGAAAAAAAAGAAAGAAAGAAATTATTTATTTTATTTTATACACGCACCGGGGAAAATGAAAAAGCGAAATAAGTCAAAAGTAAAGATAATACATCATACTAAGTTATCATTTTAATAGTACGCAATTCACTTTTCCGCTTGTCTAAAGTAGCAACGCGTAAAAATAATCGAAGCATCAAAACATCAATCGCGGTGGAAATGTATGCAGCCGAAATTCATATAAGTACCTCTTAGTTCAAAGGTGTTCGTTTTTCTCGGCACTAGCGGTATTAAATAGCTGATTTATTCTCAGCAGATAGCAACAGGTGTTAAACGGCACCTTGTTCACATTTTTCAACACCTCCGGTCAAGAAAGCAATGTGAATTTGATTTGCGAGTTAAAAGCTAGCAATTTGTAAAGATTCTTTTATCACAGTTGATGTGCTTCGTAGATTTTACCTGTTTTAAATAATTTTCTATTTACATAATTAGTGACGTATATAAATACCTATTTCAATAAACCGACCATGTAAAAAGTATTTCAGGATGAAAGTATTAATTTCCATGATTTGGTACTACAACGAGCAAACAGATTCTTTAGTAAGTTTTTAATGTAAAGTATCATTATAATTCGCGTATTCTTAGTCAAAACACGGTGTCATTATTTAGGTACATTTTCATATCAGATAGGTAAACACTATTTTTCGTCTACCATTAAAGGTGAACGCAGACTTGGCCGCACCGCAGTCTCCGCAGTCCCCGCAGTCATCGCTTTTTGTTAATGGCCTCGCACATCTATCCGCACCGCAGTCACTGCAGTCAACCCCGTCGCCGCACGCATCGCACTTGATTTCTTTAATTCAGTTTGTAATATAAAGAGTGGGCGTCATCCGCGCCGCGCTAGCCGCAGCGTCCGCTGCGTGCGGGCGGGCGTTGGTGACGTCATCAGCTGCGGCTTGGGGAGTTCGGTCGTTTCAGGGACTGCGGCGACTGCGACGCCGGTGGGTGTGCGAAGTTGCATAGAACTTCATATAAAGAATTCGAATGCGAATACTGCGGCGCGTGCGGTGCGGCCAAGTCTGCGTTCACCTTAAGGTTTATAAAGATTTAGATTGAAATTATGAGTACTTCTTGGTTTTATCTACAACTTGATTTATATATCAAGCCACATTTTTATCCCTAAAGAAAGATATTAAGTATCTCTAAGACTTATAGTGTTTTGGAGAAGTAATGCTATGTATTTAGCACGCTCTGTAGATTAAGCAGCTTAGTGGATTTAAAATATGGAGATAAATAGTCGTTAGATTTGTCTTAATAGCGAAAATGATAGATAGTAATACTTTTTTTTTGTAAAACATACTAAGCCGTTATTAATTAGGTCACCTTCATTGACATGTTGTTTAAGTAAAAAATATTTTTTGCGCCCGCAGTGCTTATACTTATACTTCGTATTGCCATACAATGCTATTGTGATGAAATTAAAAGTGGCCTATTTCCAGCAGTGAACGACAAAATGATGACGATGATAATGATGATTCTTCTGATAAATTCGTTGCGAGATCCAACGCAGTTAAAGTTTCCGGGTCTTCACGAGTGTCACACTTACAAATGACACTGCTGCTAAACCTGGCTATCCAGATGATGCAGTAGTGTAAATTGGAATAGGACTAGAACCAGTTTAATACATACAAAAGATTCATGGGCTCTCCATAATTATATCCCAAATAAATTTGGTAATACGAACGTTCATCCATTCACTACAAGCAAACGGAATATTTAAACAAACCACATTATATTAATAGATACGGCATAGCTACCACATATAACCAAATAAAACTCATGTGGATACATTTAATCCGCTTTTAGCATGGCACTAAAACTTGGAATGTGTCATCCTGTCTGAAGCCGACATATAAAAACTAATTAAAAAAAGATAAAAGTTATCAAACGACCGTTCTCTGTTCGTTCCACTAAACTTATATTAGCCTGAAAGCTATACTGTTACTGTTACTGTCTCTGAAGACATTATTTGTCTTTAGGGAGATTTTCTCAGCTATGGGACTGCGATATGCGGAGACAGCAAATGTCCTGATATCCTTATAATAACCGCAAAAGGACGTGACTGACGACAACCCTTGAAGTTACTAGTTAGGTATGTAGAGCTAACTAGTAATCCTAGGCCTACAGTTCTGTAGGCCTGTAGGCCTAGGATAGAAAAAACAACAAACTCTTTTATTCAATCCTAGGTCTGTAATTGTAAGTGCTAACCGCAGCACTACCAACAAGCCGGTACAAATATCCTCTATCTCCCTCTCTCTCACACGTTTGCCTATACGCATCGCTTTCTTAATTAATTAAATTCATGAAGTATGGCACGTGAGCTATTGAGATCAATTACCTTGTACTATCGCGCCCTCAATAGCTGATAACGATACACTCTGACTCCTACGTCACCGCTTGAAGACGTATCTCTTTGACAGTTAGTTGACGTATACAGTACAAACAGGACACGGTAAAATGAGCTTTAAGATTGCTAGTAGAATGATTATATTGGTTTATCAACTTAAATCTCTTCTACATGAGCAGTGGGATTCTTAAAGTCGCTATTGTTCCTTTATGGGTTTACCAAATTAAATTAAATTATTGGTAGCTTTATTTAAATAGATACTAGCAATCACTCGCAGCGACTCCTTGTGTTACAAAATCTCCATTGTTTCCAACAATCAGTTCTAAATAAAGATTTAAATAATCTAGGAACACATTAAAAATAAGTGAATAAATAATTTATACTTTCGCCACTTCTTGTATGTTGTATGCCATACTCGTCTTAATTTAAAGAATTATGATCCGCTCTATCTTAAGTCAAATTTTGATGTTAAAAAAAACAAACATTTAAAAAAAGAAAAGTTATTTTCAGGCGATTTTACATAACATAATTATTGTTTATATTGATGTTTTTAAAATAGCTCGCACGGAGAACCGCCAGACTCTATCACTTTTTCGCAACTGAATATGTTTCACATATTGTAATCAGACCACAGATAGTCATTGCGTAATATAAGGTTGATTGCTACTTTTAGTTTGATAGGCATGCTTAATATTAAGTTGCAATTCGAAAACACCACTGCGATCAAAGCAATTTGAACTGTCCATCACATTATTTAGGCGTAAAATTTAATACAAGCTTGCAGCCAAATTAACTTTGAAGAAACGAGGCGCGAACGACACAAACCTGAAACAGTACCGAATTCCTCTGGAAGCCTAAACATTGCAATTGCAACAGCGCATTAAATAAACTCGAGCTTTCCCATTACCTTCTGTAAATATATCCGCTGAGAATTTAATTAGTTTGGCTTTAAAGCAATCTATTTGAAAGGAATGGATATTCTTTATCTCGGCTTACCTATCGACTGAGCTTTGTGAATATGTGGGTCTTCGCGAAACGTTTAATCAATGTGTATAGATCACACATGTGGCATGTGCAGACAGCTTCGAAGATATATGGGTAAGCATCATTAATGAACTCGATATAGGTACATGACATGTGTGTTCATTCCAATGCGTTTTGCAATTATATTTGTGCATTATGTGTATCAGTTGCTGATTTTGGTAACAATGAATCAATCTTTGTATCACATATCGATAAAAACTGAAAGATAAGACAAACCTTTAATCGTCTTGACAAAATACTAAAATCGTACCTACTTGTTTTACGAATACCTACACCAAAAATAATGCTTTATGCTTTCAATATTATTGATGTTTATTCTGTTACTCGGTAATAAAAATGTTACAATTTACGGTAATGTCATTAATTAGCTATCCAAGGTACAAATAATATAAATTATATTTTTTATATAAGTATATATATAAAAAATATAAATAAGTCATATACCTATTTCGATACCGTACTTTTATGTAGCCTTTTGTGGACATGACAGCTGTTATTAACTCAGCGTATATCCTGAGGGCACTACAGTTGTTCTTTATGCCAAGCCAAATAAACATAATTAGTAAGCAAAGGTCTATATAAGATCTGTATTGAAACAAATATGAAATGAAAACACTTTAACTGCACGTATGGCGTAGTGGTTAACGGTATACGTATAAACGGGCTGCTGTCTGATTCTGCCGTCTGCGGTTGGGATCGAAATCATGACTACGGCGACACATCGCGTCGACATGTTGCGGCTTCATGACACTGCGACACGTCGCGGTCACGTAGGCGTTTAGAACTACACCGAATGTTGTGAGTTCGAACTCATGTAGGTATTATAAAGTGTTGTCTCGTGTGGTGATCGTATTCACAATACTAAATAGCGAGGCGGCCGCATAAACCTCTACGCCATCCGTGCACTTAAATCCTTACACAACCATAATGGCAGTGACATTATCATTCAAGAAGGATATTAATTAAAGTGATCACACAAGACGGTCCCATGGCGGCATTCCCATGAGAAAGGCTATCATTGACATCGATACGTGCGCGACAATGGACCCTTGGTGAATAATAAGTCACTCACATAAGAGGCAACATGGAACACATACTAAAGACGTCAAATATCGCCTTATGGTGAACGCACACTTATCCGAGCCGAACGCGTCGAACGCGTCGAACGAAACGAATTTTAGAATTCTTTATATGAAATCTCATGAAACCTCGCACACTTGTCCGCGTCGAATCGTCCGAATCCGGAAGAACCTAAGAAATCCTAGAAGAATTCGAATACGTCATCAGATTCGGCGCGGTTAGTGCGGTCGATTCGTCCGATGCGCTCGCATTGTATCAGTTGGGTATGACAGAGCAACGCGCGAGTACCTACTATTTCCGCATTGTTTCTTCATCTTCCATTAATAAAGCACTGACAAATAAAAACCTCGTAAATATCCATCACAATTCACATGTAATAACAGTGCGACAGGCGTAAAGGAAATGGAAACCATTTGTTCGATGCGCTCGATTCTTTCGGCGCGGTCGATTCTTGCTAGTGTGCGAGGCCTCCTTGACTTCGATTCGTTCGACGCGTTCGGCTCGGATAGGTGTGCGTCCACCTTTATGATATTATTCGCTACGTGCGAAGTGCATGGAGGGGGTAGCTAAAACGATCGCAGCGCATGCCGTGGCAGAAATCCGTAACTATTCGGGAAGTCAATTTGATTTTTGTCATAACAAATACATTATCTGATAATTTAATTCTTGATTTTAATATGATCTATCTTTGTAATGGGTCATAATTGTTGTTGTGTTGTGGACTGCAAAATTAACGGCACAAATATTCTGTGTAAATTCTATATTTTCCAACAGTAGAGTGGAAATTAGATCAAAGAAAGATTAGATACGATACTTAATAAATAAATTATTTTTAATGTTCTGTATTTTATGTGATATTAAATAATGTTTTATTTTTCAGTGTTGATGGCTCACCATGGACTCCAAGACGTCACGACACAATTTGTAGTGAACGTTTTACTGGAGGAAAAAAATCTGAAGTGCAAACAAGTCCAAGTTATGTTCCTACGATATTCCCTAAAATACAATATCGACAGAAGAAAGTTAGAGAGTCACAGGTGTTAGCTAGATATACACGTTTTATAAAACGTAGTACCACAAAAGTCGAATTTAAAAGAAACAACCATTACCTATTTGTAATAAATTCATTTACAGTGATCATTCTGATGCTGAAATCTAAGTGGATACAGCAACAACTTAAAAAATTGTAGCAATTAATAATGCAAGAATGAAAGATAAAAGCTGTTGCACTGACAAAATATTGTATGATAATCAATGTACCGAAGCAAAAAGCCAATAATTTTTTAGTATTTCATCAATAAAAATGATCAAGACCTCCTAGATCTTGCTGGTGTGTCATGTAGCAATTTGCAGTTTTTAGTAACAAGATTAACTACATATTATTAAGTAAAAATGTACAGTTTCCATTAAATACCGACTTCTTATCTTCTTAATATATAAAATCCTTGCGTTACTGACTGACTGACAGACACGCTACAGGCGAAAATATTGGGCGCAGGAAGCTGAAATATGTTCCTTGGGGACCGTCGGGGTGCACTAAGAAGGGATGTCCCGAAATTCCCACGGAATCGGCCAAAACGGGTAAATTGAAAAAAAAATGCAGGCGTAGCTGCTGGCGTCCTCTACTTTTTTATAAAAATGAAAACTGGCTTGACATTTTCAGCATTGAGTGTATTATTTGGTATACAGCAGAACCACAATCTCACGAATATTTCATTAGATCTTACAAAATCTAGCTTGTGCAACTACTAATTTAATTTTTGGCCGAATAGAGCCACCGTAGAAGTAACAATGACCAAGTGTTTCACTCCAGATTACATCAATACAAGAGTTATTATTGACTGTACTGAATTCCGAATTGAAATACCGACAGCAGTGGATGACCGTTGATAGTAAAAATACCACTTCGTCGTTTTATTTATCTATAACTAGCTGACCCGGCAAACGTTGTTTTGCAAAATTTTTTTTGAAAAATAGATGTTGGCCGATTCTCATAGATACCGGATAAGCACAAAAAATTTCATCAAAATCGGTCAAGCCGTTTCGGAGGAGTATGGGAACGAAAACTGTGACACGAGAATTTTATATATTAGATTTACTATAACTACATACTAGAAAGCAATAAAATACTGATATGTCATTATTTGGCATAATCCCGAATAGTTGCGCATGCTAGGTGGCGCTATTGTCGTGCACGGTCTCAATAAAGGTGGCTATTTATTTTTATCATAGCTGCGTATCAATTTCATCCGTGTGGTGACGGATTAAGAATACGGATTGTCACCACCCCATATCATCACATGGGTGTCGTAAGAGCCGACAGAGGGAGCATATTATGCAGAGAACAGCACTGTCAACTTGACACAAACCCTATACCAACCCGTTTGGCCAGCGTGGTATAGTAGGCCAATTCCTCCTTTCAAAGGAGAGGCCTAGTCCAGCAGTGGACTGTTATTGGCTGATGATGATGTATAAATTTTGGATAATATTGGACACCCTCCAATATTATCCAAAAAAAAAAAAAATTAACTTTATGAAAATATATAGGATTCAATTCGCGTACCTACTGTGGTAAGACAAATATACCTACTTTATTTTTCTGATCCTCACACAGCTGATACAGTAGTGGTACTTATAAAGAAAATGTATCCATTACTGTATCACCTGTGTAGCCAGATTCAGCAGCATCGGCCAATAAATACTAGTTTTTGACACTCGTAAAATTATTGGGAAGTTAAACTGCCTGAACTAACAAATTCTTTAATCAGAAATATATTGCAGTAGTTGAAAATTAAATAGGATACTATAACCAATCGTGAAACTTTAAACCTATTTCAAATTATACACCCAGGCTTGATGTTGTTAAGCTGAAACCGAAAATAATGCTCAGCATAATCTTGAATATCCATTAAAATTTTAAAGGGCCGAAAGCCGTACAAAATGCAGCTTGCACAGAAACACAGATCGCATGCAAATCGATCCATTCGTTCTTAAGCCTCGTTCCGTGCGACCCTAAAGATAAACAAAGGATTAAAACTTTCAATTCTACCCTCTTTTGGAATCAGGGGTCAAAAATTAGGCCGTGGCGGAAGTCTCGAGAAATAATGAGGCAATTTAAGCACAAGTGAGTTGCGTGTTGCACTTTAGGTAGTTTAAAAATAGTATAAATAATAGAATTGGGGTCTTCGTTAATTGCACGGCAATTCTATTCTAAGGAAACGGTCTTGCCTAGAAGGCTGTTGCAGCCACCAAAGATCGATTGTATCGAGGTTTAGCACACTAATTTGTTCTATTCGACTTGTATATCGATCTGAACTTGAGACTGAATAATCAGCACAAGATTGTCTCGACAACGGACTCGTCACAGAGTACAGCGTGGAATATAATTAGTAGCAAATAGAATTGCAGAAGTGGCCTTCCAGTATTCTTAATAGTCTCTCTTTAATAGGTAACGTCCTTACTAATAACACTATTTTTATAGACTCACGCCTTTATCCCCGAAGGGGTAGGCAGAGGTGTAATTAGACCCCCATTTCGCCATGAATTTTTAGGTACCACGTAATAGGGGGCGAGCCTACTGCCGTTGCCGGGAACATCACTCCGTGCTGCCACTGAGAATTCGGCAAAACCCAGTTACCCTGTTGCCCAACCCGGAAATTGAACCCGAGACCTCCGATCAGCAGTCGCATACGCTATCCGTTGGACCACTAATTCCATATGCCGAATTATAGTTGCAACCCCGGGATACAGAGATTGTGACGCAGTGAGCTACCTATAGCAAAGCGATAGCTATACTACTGTGTCACTTGTGTAGATAGCGAGCTTTGCTCGACTATCAAGAAGTAAAAGTATACAAAAGTATTCATTTATAAGTTTTGCCTGACTTCAAAGTCAAAAGCTAGACCATAAACTGGGTCTACCGAGACGACACTACGATTTCAATTGGAATATTTATTAGTTAGACATGATTTAAGGGCTTAAATTTAAAAAAAAGTATGTGGAGTCAAGCACCACTTTTTAGCGGTGTTAACGCAACCACTTGTAATGTCTTTTCATCATGAAAGTAAACTGTTTTCTTTCTTATAACTATACTTCTTTAACTAAGTGCCTTCTTTTCCTACACGTAAACCGCATAGACTGTGTGTTTACAAGTCACATTACAAGTGTTTACAAGTTAGTTAGGTACACTAAGTTTGCTTTGTTGTGCACATCCCAGTGTGGACTGCGCTTTTTAAGCTAATTAATACAAATGTTTTACTATTCCATTTAATATCTTTTCGCCCCTAAAATAGTTGTAAACTAATAGCTTACAAGCAACATTTAATTTATTATTATAATTGAATAATTTAATGACCGTGTTGCACGCAAGCCCACTTCAAAAGATACTCGGTGCCGACGTCATAATTTTATCTTTTAACCGAAATTGGGTAAAGTATGGCAACTCTTTCGTGATGTTTTGGTATTTTCGTAGAAAATAACACTTTACACAAATACTCTATTAGGATAAGTTTAGCTTTTTAAATTGTTTTGACAGATACAACTGATAAAATAAATTTATATTGCTTTTTAAAAAGCGGTATTAAGTGGTGGAGTTTTCTACCATTATTGCTAGAGCTACTCACCTATAACTGACAGGCGCTCTCAAGTTAACTGACAGCTCCCTCGACTGCTGCTTTCTTCTCTTATCTCCTTCCCGCCAACTGGCATAACTCCTCGCGAACGTCGGCACTCCACATCCAGACACATTCACAAAATCCACCGTGACATCAACCGTATCGTTCAAAAACGTATCATTGCTGAACTCATTAAAATCAAAAGTATTATTAACAGACGAAGAATTTAAATTCTCAAATATGGAATGATTTGAGGGCTGGTATACACCGTTGTGTTTAGGACTAGAATACACATAAACTTTGTTCAGTTCTGTATCGTTTTCAGTCTTGATATGGAGACTATCGTGGGTGGTTGTATTAAGGTGGTAATCTTCTGCGGAGGTGTACCACGCCTCTAATACTGCTATGTGTGAGTCCAGGTCCCGGCAGGTTAGCCGGAATTCGTTTTCGTGGCATTGTTGTTCTTCCACTATTTCTGAAAGAGAAAAAGATTACATTAAAACAATGATAAGTAAGGGTAAGTACCCAACTACTTAATTACTCTCTTTTAGTTATGTGGCATAAACTGCTCATGATTGTGAAGAATCGAGTCTTCGAATCCGATACAAAATTGCAATGCTATTTTAAACCTGAAAACACTGTTCAACCCGCCAATAATTGTTTCTATTGTACGTTATTGAATTATTGCGAGTTAGTATTACACTTTATAGTTTATCACTTTACCTCTCTAAGTCAGATATATTATACAATATACATTGTTAATAGCCAATACGTAAATCCATCGGAACAGAAATGAAATCCCTCCCACCCGCAAATATAATAAAGCTTATACAAGTTCTGACAAAATATTGCAAGCCCTTAGATTAAAAGAAGAAATAACAATTACCATAGACAACAAACTGCAGCTATCACCATACCCAGCAAAAAACAGACGCAATAACTTTATGTTCGTCACGTGCGCACTATTAATAATATTTATAGGTAAATGAAAGGATTCGGACCATAATGGCGGGTTTTATCTATGGCCGTTTCGTGACCGGCTAGGTGCCGTTATTTTAAACTAATTGTACAACAGAGACACCTTACAACCTACGTGGTTGAGTAATATTTTCAAAATTGTTGTGGCTGCAATGTTATGCGGTAAAATTTCTGAGATCTGAGATTCACTACATAAGAAGAGGTTTAAACATAATCATCCTCATAATACAGTCTTTCAGAGTTCTCTCCTGGACATAGGTCTCCCCTAATTTGACCCCATCATCATAGCATTACGAGTCAATAAGAGGATTCGGCCTACTATACGACGCTGACCTGACGATTTGGTGTACGGTTTGATGTCGAATTTGGCGCCTTTTCCCAATGATACTATTTGCTTCGTATATTTTCCTTAGTTACCTCTTACGGCACCCAAAGAATAAATGATTAATACCTAATAATTGAAAGCTAGTCTACACTCTGCACACAGCCTACTAATAAACGCGAAAATTTGTGAGAATGGACAGAGTCTTATCAAACTTTGCAGGAATATAGCTTATGCATCAGAATAACGCATATATTCCAATGAAAAAGACAATTCCGCTACAACATGTTTTATCAGCTTTCGATTTTCATCGAGATTACACCATAAACACAGGGTTTATGGTGTAATCTATATCCTTCACGTAGCCCTACAACTTACTCTATATTTTAATGAAAATCATGTTAAAATTGGTTTAATCAATTTTAACAGGAACAGGAAGACAGACAGATAGACTAAAAAGAGTTTATTTATGACTTGAAGCTATGTTCATAACTGTGATTCATAAATAAGAAAACTACAGACAGATACTGCAACTTTGAGTTTATTTATAAATACATAGTCCGACTTACCACACACCTACAAAAGAAGCATACGACAAGCGTACTCCAACATGGCGACTTGGTGTCGTAAATGTCAGGTAGTATATTAATGGCCAATAAATAATTTATGTCCCCTTTCACTATCTGTTAGTAGCGTTCGCTTAGGGCTACACCAATCAACATTGATTTAAAATCATGATAATTAATTTGTCAGCGTGGTTATGGATAGTCTTATGTGATGTAACTGTAGTGTGATTAAAAATTTATTATATCTAATAGAACATTATATAATTAATGACGTTTGTAATTGAGCATAAATAGGTATAAAATATTTCACTAAACATAAAATATATAAGGCCCTTAGAATTTTGTCCTTACCTTAAAATGCCATATTTGAGAAAAGATGCGTTATTTTTTTTTCATAATTGCTTGGTAGGAATTGGCGAAAGTTTAGGAAAATACAGACTTTAAAGACATGAGGCTAGGAAACGTACCTTTAATGAAACTTATTTTATAGGATTTTCAATAAACTTCAACTGTCTCATACTGAAAGCAACAGAACCTTAATTGCGTTTCTAATGTACAGCCTGAATTACCATTATATATCGATGTTTCATATGAATATTATTTAATAAAGACTTCTATTCAACTGGCATGTTTGAATAAATCATTCTAAAAAATACCTAGCCAAATTTAAGCTGTGCGTCCACCGGATCGGAATCGGAGCGTACGGAGCGGAAGGATTTGTTGCTTTGTATTAATTTCTATGAAACTGCGTGCACTGGATCGGCATTTCTGCGCCAGAGACCGGTATTTGTGCTGATGACGTCATCCGCAGTGAACGCATCATTCGGATTCCGAGCATTTCAAGTTCTGACGTGTTTGCGGCATTAAACTGTAGGCAAAAATACTTATTCACGATGAACGACGATGTTTTAATTACTTTAGTAGAGTCATATGAATGTACCCAAAAATCTATGATATTCATTATTTATGATATTCATCAAATGTATAATATTCTCCGAAAATTAATCTACAACAATATCCTCGTCACTATCCTCCTGCTTTGAAAATACCTAAATTGCCGATGCTGAATCCGAATGCAGTGGACGCACCCCATCGGCATTTTGTAAATGACGACGCTCCGTCCGCTCCGTACGCTCCGATTCCGATCCGGTGGACGCGCAGCTTTAAGCAGCACTCTCTCGTTTAATATCAGGCGAAAATATTAAATTCTACGCTCCAACGAAATATACACGTTAAACCTGAGGATTTAATATGTTTCAAAGAATAGTCCAGGTTTATACGTAAATCCTCATTGTGCCTTTGCTTGCATAATTCAAAGGGCCGGCATTCCCTCACGGACACAGCCCCTTATATTGTTCATGCATGAATTGTACTTACCTATTTGAACCTTTTCGGCTTCATTTTGTAAGCAATAGACGTATTAAAAAGTCTTAAATTGAAATCATTATAGGAATTTTAAACAACGCGCGAGAGGTAAAGAACTTATTTTGTCTATGGTGGGCTGTAGCGTAGGGTCAATACAATATGTTTTTTTATTTTGTGTCAATATTTTTAATTTGAATTTTTGATGCCGCGTGTTGGGCAGTTGTTGACATTTAAAATTGTCTTCTGAATAAAAAGGTAATCACGCAAATTTGGTATAAGTATACCAGCTTAGACAAATGATTGGTATCGCTTCCCTATACTAGACACCGCACTGCCTAAGAAAAATAGGTCCATATCCATAAGTGAGGCAACTCATTATGACAGTGTGTGTCAATCAAAAGCATCAAGACGCATGCGTGAAGAATTGTGTTGTCAGCTTCTCAACAGTTACCCGAGTCAATAGGAAAATATTTTATACTGTGGTCTATTGGATAAGTAACTGGTTATAAATAATGTAGGTACATTACAATTATTTAAAAGCATCAATTTATTCGTGTATGGGTTAGGCGCAGGTTTCATCATCGAAAAAATGGTGGGTATATTATCCAATGATTTGGTTGTATCCAAATAGGTTGTTACAATATGATATTTACAAATTATTAAGTATTCAAAATAATCTTGTAAGTTATAAGTTATTTAGAAAATAGTGCATTCTAAATCTATTCTAGCCGTCAATTGTTAGTTACACATTATTTAGTACGTATACCAATTTGACCTTTTAAGTTTTACTAAGGTTTATTTACTGTTAATAGTCATGTGGACACCAAAACTCACAAGTAACGATAGATAATATTAACAGACTGCCATGTAGACAGTTTCAAGTTTGAATCTACGGCGTGCCCGCTTGCACCATTGTCTTTTCAAAGATATGTGCCTATTAAAATGCTAATGATCGCTTGCCCCGTGCCTCGGAGAGCATGTTAAACCGTCAGTCCCGGCTTTCATTTAGATCTTTGAAATTCTTTACGGGGAGTCAGTCCCCTCAAACAAACTGATACTGGTCTAAACCCATGGAATATCGCTATCCCTTTGGATTTCGGAGTCAGACGGCAGCCGCTCTGTGGAAAAGCAGATATTCTGTCATATCTGTTTGGACTAGTATGTAAGCGGACCCCGGGCTCCAAGTCGCAAGGTCTTGGATGGAACTGGGATAACGCTAGGACGATGATGATGGTGAATGACTGCGATACGTATATACCTAATTATTCTAATAGCATCTACGTGTAATGAGTAGCTGAATGTGAGGCCCAAAAGATATTTATTCTGTAACCACGAGAAGATAGTGCGTAAGCTGTTGAACTTTTTTAGATTTTTTTACTAATAATTAAAATAGATAAAATTGTTCTAGGTACCTACCAAATTGTGTTGAAAGATTTTAAATTACTTTTTAAGGATTCTTATATTATTTTTATTGCTTAAAATGAAGTCCAAACGCATGTGCGACCTATCATTACTGCTACTTTGTAAAACAATATGAGCTCACATTTGTTCAAGATGACTGCATTATGTATTTACTTCAACACTTTATGTATATAAATTACTAATGTAAACATTAAACAATACATAAATATGTTAAATAAATAATAAGGTTAGATAAATGCAATAGAATATATTATAAAATACAATAACAATAGATTTATATTATAAAAGTCTCAACTACGGGGAAATTGTTCTTCTACGCGCAGCAACACTGAATGAAATTTTTGGTTTAATGTAATTTTAGGGTGAAATTACAAATTTATTGTTATGTTACAGATGGTATGTGATCCCAGAGTCCTTCTTATTGCTTGCTGACTTATTTTTACACGGGATAAAAGCGCAACTTGGCATTATACAGCGAATTATTTGCATAATTAATTTGGTGGATATATAAACCTGACACACGGTTCGTGTGACAGCCTCAAACCATGCCAGCTGGCATGGTTTTTCCTGCCTCATTTTACAAGTATGAGGGCTCCGTCTAGTAGAGCAGAGCGAGACCAATCATTCGTCTATGTATACCAGATTAACATAAAACATAAAGTAAACGGCGTCTGTGTTTACAATTTATTTATAAGCACGCTTTTGAAAGATGTTATTTCCAGTTGAATAGTTGAACGCCCTTCAAGATAATACCGGAACGCAATATAAGCGTAATCAAACGTAATATCCGGACCTTCTCGATATACCTTATAATCGTTCAGCAAATCACAGACGGCCGCCGTTTCATCTTGTATTGTAATGTTGAATCATAACTGATGGGTATATCTATATGTAGAAAATCTTAGAAGTCAACAGCCCGATTCCTCTACCTCGCTGACATTTACAAAGCTGCTACTTCGATCCTAAATCGACCAATCTTTCCAGCTGTGGGTTCCGGACTTCCAGCTCTACCTACGCCCGAGGGCTATACCTAGTCCTTCTACTGCCTATACCTTGCTCTTCTCTACACCACTTCGCTTCACTTCCTTTGACTGAGCTCCTAGTCTTCTACAATACCTGTAAGACCAAAGGAACTACATCCCTGCTCGTCGTGCAGCTCTTCAAGCAGCCTACTCTACCGAATACCGGAAGTAGCCTGGATACCTGCAGCCATTGAGTCCAGGACAGTGCCCGTCTAGCCCGCCATACTCCCACGAGTGTAAGAAGACAACGTCTTTGTCAATAAACGTGTTCCCTCAAACCTTGTTCACCGGGTCATTGCCACCCCTACTTAACCCGACCCAATATGTGGAATAATATGCCACTAAATTATCCTAATCTAAAAAGGGGGCATATGTTTATTGTTATATCAATTATCTTTCGCTTCCGTATTTTTACATCCATCATTATAAGTCTAGACGGCATGGCGACACATTATCAGACGACATGCAACGAACACTTTTAAACTTCTGAATAACACTTGTTTGACCCAGGAATCAATTAATCACGAATTTCGCGATTCACGACAAAAATAACCAGTACGTCATCGAGGAGGCAAAATAAACCATTGTGAGCTTCTAAAGCTATTCAAATGAAACGTTCTTATGACAAACTCTATCAGCAAAATATCGACCTTCATCGAATTGTTTGTGTTTTAACCAATGTGCGTTATTCCAGTATTGCGAACACAGTGAAAATTAATAACAAAATTCAAAGACAGAGTTGATTTCTGATTTTTTTAAACCTGCTTCTCTACACGAGTATAACGCTTAGGTACTACAAAATTCAATAACAAATTTTGTACTTCGCCGGACCCGAGCTTGGGACAACATAATCCTTGCAACAACAACGCCAAAATATGAATCCAGTTAAACCTCCCTCATTGCTAAAATTCGCAAATTCAACAGATTGCGAACGTTCAAACGCTAATGCAATTTAACCATGCACGAGCCAAGTGCGCACTGCATCATCCAACCCTCGTTCAGCCTCTCGCTCACCCACGTAGTAATCTATATACGCCTTTCGCTCTCACAACACACCCCATCGCGTCACAAATTCAGATCAGCCGTCGCCATGACAACCGGCCAAAACAACGCTACATACTCAATGCACCAGTTAATATTGATCTGCCTAACCATTCTAATTTATTCCAACACGGCATGAAGTGCAAAGGATGGTGACAAACAATTGGAGGTCAAGTTAAATTGGTTTTTATTTTTCAGTCCTTTATTGCAAATTAGACTTTAGAGGGCACAGATTAAAGTGCAATTTATTTTAATTGTATCGTATCGAGGTGCTACGGGAGATACTTTGGGGAGCATTGTACTAAGATGTTAGTTGGTATTCATTGGTATGGGTTTCCGGGAGCCAAATTTGGACCCTTGCAACGTGTAGTAATTGTCACGATTAGTTTGCTAAATAGATGTAATACTTCGGTCTATCAAGTAAATTGCTTAGCTGGTTTCTCGATTGGGTACAATTTTATACAATCCCCGACTGAAAGTGACAAAAATCAATTACATTGATAAATCATACACATATATTCAATTAGCTGAGTACTTGGCACACTTCACATGTCTTTGGAGAACATTATGGAGAACTCTCAGACATGCAGGTTTTCTCATGATGTTATCCTTTACCGTTTAGCAAGCGATAATCAAAAGTATAATTTATTTCGAACAGTCATTGGTGCACGCCATGGACTCAAACGCGAGACCCTCTGCGTAGCAGTCTGTTGGACTCTCCAATAGGCTATCGCTGGTTTGATATTTAAAATGAAGCTACTCAAATATGACCAGAAAATTCGGTTACACGACACTCCATAACACCCATTAATTATGTTTTGATAAGTATAATAAAATTATTATCTTTCGCAGCGGCATGGCAGTAATAAAATTATATCATTGTGACAGAAATACACATAAACTAGATAACGGTATCATAAATTGAATGAAAATTATACCTTCTCTGTCAAAAATAATAGTAAGCTATTCATAAAGCAAATATGAATTGAATAATTGATATACTTACAGCCAAAGTATTGTACAGTCATTGTTCTACTATTTAAACTTTAATAAAGTTTAACGTGTTGTGCATTTCTTCGCTGCAGCAGCTTTTTATGTACATTATATTAAAATTAGGAACGTTATTTTTAGGACTGTATTAGAAATGGGTGTCTGAAGCGCCGTCATATACTTAAATAAAATATTTGCATTCTGTATCTAAGAGCTTGTATACGACTAAGCTTTAAAAAGAGAAGGTAAATCATCTCAAGGATAAAAGTTTGTGATCGACTATGATAAATGTACAACACAAGATATCGTCCTGAAAATTGTCCTTTATGCAACGAGGTAATGTTTAAAAATTATTATCTAAGCCGTCGAAAGACCGATTAGCCATCTCGTCTTAATATATTATATATTTATATATAACTTAATAAGTCTCGTCTTAGGAAATGTGAACGCTAGTACCTAGGTACAAAAACAGCTACATTTGTCATAAGGATTGGGCAGCATTTCAATGGCGGTGAAGGACTTACTTTATTAACTACTTATATCAGTGATTTAATCATCCACGAAAAAATACCATTTTTGTGTGAATAATACAAAATATTTACTGATCTATTTACATGAAAATAACGGCATAACAACTGTCCATAACAAGTTCATTCCACTCATTCATTATGTGGACACAAACACATAAAAAACACAAATAACAGGAAAACCAACCACAGAAATATATACGAGAAAACTTTCGTCCAAAAATAAATATAGAGCAGATCAGAGATTATAAGGAAAAGGCGGGAAAACTTGACGTTTACCGCCGAAATACTTTCTCCGTTTGCTCTGAACTAACCCCGAGGGTGCAGTTTGCATACAGTTGAAAAGATTCTCTGCACGTACTCTTTATATTTACGGAAAGAAATGTACTGAATCTTGGGTTAGCGGCGGTAAAAGTAAGGCTGAAATATGTGTGATTAACTGCGTTTAAAACAATTCAAGCAATAACAAAATCTCGGTTCGCAAAACTGAATGTCACGGCTCGCATCAATGACTAATTAAAGCTTACGCATAACAAAATATAGTGCATGAGGTCGAGGTTCATCTTGCTAGCCTTAATGCGTCTAGAAAAATTACTGTAGTACAATTTTTAGGAACCACATAGCCTCTGGTTTGCAAAGTCATGCATAAAGCTAAACTACAAGTAGAAACAGAGATCAAAATGAAGCCAAATATGAACGATGCAGGAAACTTTCATAGGGACCCTGTATGTCTGAAGTACTGGATTGTTACCAACGAAGTCCGTTCCAAAATTAAATTGTTCAGCAGTCAGAAAAAGAGATGATATTATTATCGTTTTCTAAAGTTTCTATGACTAAATGGTCATACACGCGCCCCAAATTGAAAATGAAATGATGCAAATAGAATTTTACGATCTACTCCATAATAATTCGCAGCTTTTTAGCTACAAGTAATTCTATAGAAGTACTTTATAGCCCATCAAATAAGTATTTTATCGTTGACGTCAAACGAAAAAGGGGCGAAGTCTAATGCAATTTTCTAATGTTTATCTCGCTTGTAAGTAGAATTCCTTTCCATTCGGCTGGAGTTTTATTGCGCTGTATTAACTTGAATGCTACGTTCTTTAGTCTAGAAGAACACTAGATGCCTTAGGTGTGAGCGAGATGCAATGAGTCTAGATAGAGTTGGAATAATTTACAAACAGTGCTAAGTTTTACTAAAGGAATTCGTCTATTTCACCGTTGAGCAGTTGAGCTAGAGGCAAGTCTTACAATCACACATTAAAGTACTAAGAGTTTTACGCGATTTACGATGTTTTACATATCTACTACTTACTACGTACTTTTATCTTATTTGGAGTAGTTATATTACAAATCACTGTCTTAAAATTAAATTAAATTTTGGGACACATGTCATTTGATATTGTCTATGTCTCATTTAAATGTGAACTTATCCTAAAATCTAGTTACCCGAACATCGTTTAGCGGTTGTCTTCTAAACCTCAGAAAACGTTTAGAGCACTATCAAATCTCAATGAGCTTGCTTTTGTGGTGCTTCAATGTCAGTGCCTGTTGAATTATAAACAAATCTGTGATAGTGATATTGCAATCTGAGTCTGTTTTAAATAAACACGAAGTTACCCTCCAAACGCCTTTGATCTAGCTACTCAACACAACATCAATCTCGTACCAGAAATGTAAAACATCAAATAACACAAATGTTTTTCACGCCTAAAAGCCTCAATATTTTTCTGAACAAGCGGTTCATACGCACATATTGTAATAAAAGAAGGCTCCCTAGGGCACTCAAGTCACAATGCACGTCAAGCGAGGCTCTTATTTCAACGAAAGATTGGAGGGCTGCTTGTAGGAATCAATTCTCTGTACAACAAATACCGCTGAGGGTGCATCCCTTCCAGACAAGGGTGGAGACAGTGTTTTGGCGGTGATCGTTTCCATTGTCGTAAAGTTAAGTGCTAGATTTCACGCCTGTATAGACATAGACGTTTTATTGCGCTATTACACGCTAAGAAAAGTAACCGGCTCTATGCCAGAATCTCCATGTCAGAATTCGTGTTGTCTCTACACTCGACCAAACCAGTCAACCAAAAAGAAAATATTTTGAGCTAGACACGACGCGTAAACGTTGAAAAATATTATTTTTTGTCGTCTACATGATGATTCGGTCTTGTCTGAGACAGACACGTGCGATTTTCTTAGTGTGTACGAGTGACCTTACGACTGTAGCAGCAGGGTTGCCTCTAGCAGAAGGAGATGGTCCTTCTGCTAAAAAAAAAACATACTCTCGTGAAGTACTCGGTATAATTCACGCGGGTAGGGTCTCAAGCAAAGTCCAGTTCCCTATAAATACCTATATAAGTGCAAAGGGCTGTACAGCTTCTTCTACCTTCCACTAACAAAATAACATGTTCAACCGAAAAATCACCGAAAATGTTTCAATCCAACCAGCATCTTTGATATGATTTACCCATACAGATAAGCTAAAGCACACAAAGTTATCTCCAAGTTTTATTACCAATAACCATTCATCATCAAAGCTGTAACTACAAACGAACCAATTAAAAGCTCTTTCGTCTCTATTTATAATCCGAAAGACATTTCTTTTAAATTTACTGGCATAGAGCAACAGTAGATTTTAAAATTAAATGTTACACTCCGTAACTAATTAATAAAATGCAAATATAGATTATATATAGATCTTCTAAACAATATATTTATTCGCAATCAAATTAAAACTAACTATAGCTAAGTGACTAGATCTTCTTCATTTTTAATAATAGTATTGTCTACCCGTGCCTTCAATTTATCCCTTCTGGATGAAAGATGTGTCTTTTAGTGCAACGTGTATAAAACTATACATAGATCGACAAACCAACTCGAATCAATCGATATACTTACTTAAACTTAACTCCGCTACTGACTAAAGCACAGCCGTAACGACTGGGTGCAAAAAGCTGCATTTTATGCATTTCCAAATTGAAGAAAAATAACGAAATGACAGGAAATAACGGGCATAAATTCCGAAGCAACCCAGCAAAATATTAATAGCCGTGTTATTAGCTATACATAGTTTTACATTAGATATAATATAAAAACAAATAGCAGTCCTAAGTATCCATTACAAGATCCACGTAAAATTAGGCCTGTTTTGGTGTGTACTAAAATTAATTCGGGCCTCTCTAGTTTCGCATGAATAAGATCCCATTACAACACACACATCACACAATAGATAGTAAAATTACTACATGATAAATACATATACTTACAGGATAATTTCAATACAAAGAAAAAGATACAACTATTTGTGATGGAATTGAAAATAGTCAAATCTGCAATACCAATACACAGCGTGGGTCGAAAAAGCTGATTCGAATTTAAAAATAGTTATTGCGTAGGTACCCATTTTTCAACGTTCTGAATGTTTAACAACATCTATACTTCACTTACAGACAAGCCAATATCACTTAGCCCAATTATTTACGTGCGAATTCGTTCTGCATCCCAGTGATAAACTAATACATCAAGTTTACAGCAATTGGAATAAGAACATCGGATTTCATAAAATGTTTGTTATTCAATGACAGATGTGCGATATGTAAGCACAATTAAGTTATTCGAAAGAACAACAATACTAGGAGCAATAACTTACTTGGAAAGATTTTTAACCGACTTCAAAAAAAGGAGGAGGTTCTCAATTCGTCGGAATCTTTTTTTTTGTTCCCCGATTTCTCTTAGATGCCTGGACCGATTTCAAAAATTCTTGTTTGTATTGAAAGAGTATACCTTCCAGTTGGTCCCATGATCATCAGGTCAGGATTTGATCATGGAATCCTGAAAAATTAGAAGAAACTCTTCAAATTTTATAAGCACACTTGAAGCGATTTGACGATAACAACCCAATGCCGTCGAGTTTGGGCTCGTTGGAGTCGTCTTTACATAGACTTTGATGCTGGATGATTTCCATGGTCTGATGATGGAGCTGGAAGGTAGCCATGAGATCTTTGTGATACAACAACCCAATCTTATCGAGTTTAGGGTCGTTTGATTCGTCTTTACATGGACTTTGGTACTGGATGTTTTCCAGGGTCTGATGATGGAGCAGGAAGGTGGCCATGGGATCCTTAACATAACTTCACGCCTTTTATCCCGAAGGCGTAGGCAGAGGTGTATGCACACCCACATTTCGCCAGTTATGTTTAGGACCCAATGTACTCGTAATAGGGGGCGAGCCTATTGCTATCTACCGGGCACATGGGATCTTTGTAATACAAAGATGCAATCCCATTGAGCTTGGGCTCGTTTGATTCGTCTTTACATCTTATTTTATTAACCGACTTCAAAAAAAGGAGGAGGTTTACAATTCGTCGGAATCTTTGTTTTTTTATGTATGTTCCCCGATTTCTCTAAGACGCCTGAACCGATTTCGAAAATTGTTGTTTTGATCGAAAGAGTATACCTTCTAGTAGGTCCCATGATCATTAGGTCAGGATCTGATCATGGAATCCTGAAAAATCGAAGGAACTCTTCAAATTTTATAAGCACACTTGAAGCGATTTGACGGTAACAACCCAATGCCGTCGAGTTTGGGCTCGTTGAAGTCGTCTTTACATGGACTTTGATGCTGGATGATTTCCATTGTCTGATGATAGAGTTGGGAGGTAACAATGAGATCTTTGTGATACAATAATCCAATCTCATCGAGTTTGGGGTCATTTGATTCGTCTTTACATGAACTTTAGTACTAGATGTTTTCTAGGGTCTGTTGATGGAGCAGGAAGGTGGCCTTGGGATCTTTGTAATACAAAGACGCAATCCCATTGAGTTTGGGCTCGTTTGATTCGTCTTTACATGGACTTTAGTGCTGAATGTTTACTAAACTCTGATGATGGAGCAGGAAGGTGGCCATGGGATCTTTGTAATACAATAATACAATATCATCGTGTTTAGGCTCGTTTGTTTTGTCTTTGGTATTGGATGATTTCCAGGATCTGATGATGGAACTGAAACGAACGTGTTTAGGCTAGTTAGTTGAAAACAAAAAAATACTTGAAATTGCCAGAAAGGTACAGGTGTACATTTCAGAATTGAGGCACGTAAGGAAAGCCTCCCCGTCATGTACCACCTACAGTATCCTATGTACCTACTTACCACCTATCTTACCACTAAAAAGCAAAAAAAAAATATTTTAAATAAAAAAAGGAACCAACTTCAAAAAACTGAACTGAAAAACAAAAAAATATTGGTTTTGGGGCAAACATTTTTGAAGTCGGTGCCAAGGCCTTACGCCAAAAGTTACTTAATTAGAAACTACCTATTCTATCAACAACGAAAGTTATATAAAAATTTGTAGAGGTTTTATAGTCAGATCAGAAATACTTGGCTTGGCACATTCCAACAGTTGGATAATCTAGTTTATGGTTACGACGATTGTAGTCATTCATAGATATGATGATTGATATGTGTACCTATTTCGCTAATATAATTTTCCTCCATCTCTCTATGTTTAAATTCGGCTATTCTATGTTTAAACTAATTCTCTTGGTGGAGAGCGTGTAAGACTCTACGAAAGGCGTTAAATCCTACTCAATAAATTACCCCAGTGTCCTCGACTTCTCTTAGCGGCCGGATCACGAGTATCGAGTCATATTGTGGTATGACATGTTGTCGGTATTCAATTCACGGAAGCAGACTGTCAAACTCGAATAATTTAAACATTACTTATTTCACAACTTCAAGCTGCGCAAAGTTTATAAGTAAATTACTAATACTAACCCAGCCGATTTGCTTTGACAATCCATTCACAAACTCCACATCATGACCGTTCAACCTATTACCCCAGATCGTGAACCAATTTCTCGTCTCCACCTATACAAAAGCTAACGATATCGTGACGTCTCCAACTGTGTAAACAAACAGTATGACCCACTTCTCTTGAACTTCCCGATAAACACGTACGTAGACGCTGTAAAATTGCTTATGCATCAACTTTTTTTATCGGTCAATGGTTCTTGAATGCTTTATTGATTAGAATGTTTTGGTTTTATAAATAAAACAACGATATCTTAGCGGCGGGTTTTATTGAAATTTTATGAATGTTTCCAGACTTTGATTAATTGAATGATGTTTTATTTTAGATTTTAAATGCTAATGATTCAGTTAAAACAATAGCTAGTAAGACCCTCACCACACACCTATTTAATGTAAATTCAATGGATTAAATAGAAAAAACAAACCAATTTCTTGAACCGTATTTCTCCGGTTACAACAAATTTATATTGTTAAGTATGTAAATAGTAAGTAAATATTTGTACATGAACGGAACTATGGATCAGCTCAAAGTTGATGCATTTGAAAAGCCCAATGCTTGGTGCATTTTTTGCTTTGAGAAAATACGAGATTTTTATGACAGGAACCAATACGCGGCAAAGCAAAAAGAAACCGTAGAAAACAAATCGGAAGTCGTAAATGTCGTCTACATTAACCGAATTGCCAGACTAAAAATAAAATACAACCCCATAAAAGTTAGTAATTAAAAGGCATAAAATTAAATCGAATAATTCGTTTTTAAATAAAATTAAGTGGTTGTAATGAGTCGGACACGAGTGGGAAACGAGAGAACGATTTATCATCGCACCCTAAAAGTTCGACGGCTATTAATGGCAATGGCAACACATCAAGGTGTGTAAAGGTGTGTAGCATCACTCAACAGCGTTATTCTGCAATGTGATTGATGAACTCGCGTGTAACTGTCATGACGGCAAATGTAAACAGATAAGATTAAAAGGACCTTAGAAACAGAAATTTATGCAAGACCTCGGATTGATTAGATGGGCATTTTTGGTGTTCCATTAGAAAATTATATTATTTTACATAAATCATTCACAATTTCACATGAAACAATATATTTAATAAAGTTTTATAATTCTTTATTAACTTTAGTGAAAAATAATCTAAAAAGAAGCAATTACTTGGAAGACTCAGACGGATACATTTATAAGTAATTCTTCCCTCTTAGAATGCCCGAGTAATGGTTTTAAGTGCTGTCACGCACTCAGTCTTCTTCGTAAAAAATACCACTTTCCCGATCGTGGCAGTCTTTTTATAAACATTAGACAGACTCTAGTACTCTTTAGAGACTACTAAGACAGTTTTACTGCAGCTTTAAGACAGATGAAATAGCCCTTCTTATTCCCTTTGGAGAATTCACTCTGCAACGATTCGTACTAGCCCCTTGAAAATTCCTTTCTGCATGTAACGCAACAGTAAAAAGCACGCCTAAGATTGTTTGTGTTTCTTGTTAGTGACACAAGGGGACCTCAAACCTTCTGAATTAATAACAAGCCGATGTCCCGCACGAAATCCTGCAGGGGCTACAGGGGTGTACCCCGTTTGTCGCCAATGACAGTATAATTGCATCCCAGAGAGAGGGAGCACAAATAATTTGCACATTTCAATATCCTCCTATAACTGTTACTAATCCAACCCTTACGAAAGTACGTCTATGTTAGTAGAAAAGGAAATAGGTATTTAATTGCTGTCAACCGTTTAAACTACCTAGTTCAAAGTGTTTTTTATAACTAAAGATTTTCCGCGATACTAATTTAATATCGCCTTTATAACAGTAAAATAATCTCAATGCAAAGGTAAATAATCAGAGAATAAAGAATACTAAATAATCGTATATTTTCTTTCTTCTCTTAAAATTTACAATAAGTATTTCTTTATTTTCCAAATATAAAATCATTTTAAAATGACTCCAGGAATATAATTTGCGTCAACAAAATCATATTGGTCATCACTTACGTTTGTGCATACATGCATTACTGTAGGTACTAAAGCAATCTAAAAACATATTCATTATGCTTACTTACTAATTGCACTAAATTCACAACAACCCATGATGTAACTAAATCTTCATATTGAAATTGAACTGAAGACGAAAGTGCATCAAAAGTTGCATCACGGACAATAAATACACATGCAACTCTCAAATGTTTTCCAAAGTCAGCAGCAAATCTTTAGTCGGCTTCAATCGACCAAATACGAGTTATTCTGAAGCCATTTACGTTGAGAACTCGAATTATGTCTCGTCGTCGTAAACTAAGATTAAGTGCCCTGAACAGTAAAACCGATGACACTTTTACACCGAACATGATTTCATGCTGATTTTATGTACAATGTAAGCCTGGATTAGTGTAAATTTATTTAGGCCCAGGTTTATACCTATGACCGACATTTTATAGCTGATTTTTAGCTTTTAAAGTCTGATATCCGGGGGCTTACGCGTGCGTCTGTCGATAGATAAACCCGAATTTGTCGCAGATGCCACGAAGAGCTTATCTGTCAATAAATTCTTGACACTACAAAGTATGAACTCGTTGAGACGACTGTCGCTACAAACAAATACGCGCAGAGATAGACAGCTGATACACTTTTTTCTTTTGTTAAGATTTACGGAGCAACAAGTCGTAAGGCGAATGTGGCAGAATCAAAATGTTTGCCCAAGCGAACTGATAGTATGAACTGAGTTAGAACTAGACTGAAGCCACGGCCTGGCTCAATATATTTTAACCTGTCCATTGCTAAAACAATAATGAAAGACGACTCAATACTATAAACCACATGCGCTTTTTTCATTCGTCTATTTGATCAATCCTACTCCAACAGAGTACAAAACGCACATGTGATACATACGCACAGCAAAATACAAATAGAATTAGATGAATAGTCAAATGTTTGTTAGAGCCCGTCATTCAGCGGACGGATCGCATTCACTCCACACAATAGATGCGTCTACCCTCACAATATCGATTGCGAATTGTTCGTATACCAAATATAAAAAACCTAACCCTCAGCCGGATTAATAGCAGCATGTCATAACCGTGTATGAAATAATCATCTGCGATCCAAAATTCGTTCGGAAATTATAACAGCAGTGGCAGAGCGGTTGAAACTATTTGTCAGAACTGTCGACGCCTGTTTGAATTTTTTAATGCGCGACTATAATTCCAAAGAGCAATTATAGTCATGAGAGATGGTGGTACATAATTATTATTACCATATTTAAAATATATTTAGAAATAGAATTTGAAGCCGGTTTTTAAGTTTTTTTAATGCAGTAAATGTGGTCATCATCTATCAAATGTACATACATACATAGACTCACGCCTGTTTCCCGGAGGGGTAGGCAGAGACTACGGAACGCCATTTGCAACGATCCTGACATACCTCTCTTGCTTCATTCACTCCCATCAAGTTTCTCATGCATGCTCTTCTGTTTAGGGTACTTCTGACCTGTCCTTTTTTTATGATGTCTCCAATCAGGGGGGCGATTCAGAATCGTTCGATATCTCATTTGACATTCGATTCCGTTAATTGTCAAACGGGCTACCTCATATTTTGTCAAAACTATCGCATTTCCTATCAATTTTATGCATTCAGTATGAAGTAAATAAATAAATAAACCGAATTCAATGAATATTTGTTCAAAATATCTCTGATAGGCGGCTAAAAGCCGAGGACAATAATTTGACATATCGTACGATTACTTGTCGTGACATTCTGAATCGGCCTGCTGGTCAGAAAACGTCCGCCTAGGTCTTCCCCTTCATCCTGTCCCATTCACACTTGCCTTATATATCTTCTTTGTCAGTCTTTCGTCATCCATCCTCTCCATGTGCCCAAACCATCTTAACATGCCTTTCTCGATGCTTGTCACTACATCTTCTTTTACCCCACACCACTCTCGTATCACACAATTCTTTACTCTGTCGGTCAAAGACACACCACACATACTTCAAATGTCACTTTCAAATTGTACCTCAATAATTTTTAAGACACGTCATAGTATTTATTAATTTTACAATTAAAAACAAAGTTAATATCAGATTGAAACGTAACTAAATCTTAAAATACTATACAAAGAAATATACATATACAGAACATACAAATAAATATATACAGAAGACACGTTAAGATATAAATAGAGATCGTATAAAACCCTTGATGTAGCAGTCCTACAGATAATTAAACCCTGACTTGTGGGTGTATTACCTTACCCTCTGTACACAAGATTGTAGGACGATTAGTAATTGAGGTTTTTCTGCGAACTGCCTTATTGCTTTACTCCTACGTCGTTGTTACGATCCCAATAAGTAGGTAGTTATGAAGAAAAATTTCTCATATAAAAATACACACCTTTCTTTAAGTTGATAAAAAATAATCAAGATTGAACTTATTCCTAATCTTAATATATAAAATCCTTGCGTTACTGACTGACTGACAGACACGCTACAGCCGAAACTATTGGGCGCAAGAAGCTGAAATTTGGCATGTATGTGCCTTGGGGACTGTAGGGGTGCACTAAGAAGGGATTTCCCGAAATTCCCCCGGGATCGGCCAAAACGGGTAAATTAAAAAAAAATGCAGGCGTAGCTGCTGGCGTCCTCTAGTAACCTAATAAAGGTACATACAGGGTGTCACAAGACCCATCACCGAGCCGAAGTCTACGCGTTTTGGACATCATGCCAAGTCATATTAAGCAAAAATTATATCGAGGAACACGCAACTATTTTTATGTCGACACATTTTCTAAACTGAAAATAAAAGCGTGCCTATGCGTTTCCCGAAATACCTTCTTATCCATGGGCGCATAGGACATCAATAGAACAAATTGACGGGGTAATTGCATCGATTTTGTACCTAATTAGAAAAATTGCATAGTGACTTTGAGCCTCAATATCTCCTGAACCAGTAATTTCCCGGTATGGAGCCGAAGTAAAAAATGTTTTTAATGATTGGTACAATATGAGATTTCAGTTTTCGTTAAGGGTCTTTTTACACCCTGAATGATCTGTCCATTATTACAATTACTACATTTGCTCTACATTAGCGCCGTATTATTTAATATTAGACGCAACATACCTAATCTTGCAACCACTTAATCTTTGTACCTAATCTGCAATTCTTATACAAGCAGACGACTTCCCAAACAACTATATTAAATCATCTAAAGAAGTGCGGCAAAACAGTAGCCACTTAGTCCAATTTACAATTTACGCGCTCTACAAATGAAAAAGCTATTCTATTATACAATAGTTGCGTGCGGCAGCGAAGCCCCGAAGGCGCGGCTACCTTGCGAAACCTGTCACGTAATCAGAACTACATTGGACATAAAACACTGGCAGCAATACTGAAAATAGAACCACAAACCTAACTGATCGTATTTTCTTTAAAAAAAACGAAAAAGGAAGATAACTGATAGACGTCCGAATTAATACGAAAAGATCGTCTGTTCAAGCGCGCCGCGGTAAAAAACTATCGGTGTTCAGTTAGCCAGTACTTTCCTAATGATCGAAGAGTGCCATCTTACCGCAAAAACACAAGACAAGTTAATTTGGTTGCGATTAAAATTAATCATTAGGTCTCTGTCGATCTAATCCCATCTTTTAAAAATGTCATCGCTGTGTTTCAATTACAATATCCTCTGATATTGAAACACAGCGACTCATTAATGGTTTCTATTCTATTCAAAACATTAGGTGTCTTCGTATTTACAAGGGACCACCGTTTCCTGTAATGGCTGCAAAGCAGTGCCTTAAATATAATAATGACTCGATCATGCTTTCTAAATGAAAGCACTAAACAATTTTTTGACGAAAGTCCCAAATTGTTCGATCCAAAAATGTTGTTAGTGCTCTTTAATTATTAAAATTTTTGAGCAGTATTGTTAAATAGAATATCTACAGCACGAGTGATGCACCATATTCTCTATATAAAATCAACAATATCACCTAACCTATCGAGTCTTTCCGCAAGTCCCCTCGAGGCACCACGAAGGCACGTACGCGCATACATTATTTCTCCGCTATTCCCTGTCCTAAATCCTAATTACCATAGATAAATACACCGCGCGAAGCAGTCTGGCGCCCTGATAACTCACTCACTACGAATTTGCATTCCCTTGCCGTCAACAATTAGACATTATTAATTATAGGGCCGGTTTTAGCTGACACACAGATAAGATAAAGCTGAAATATGGCTTTATGGATGGCGAAGTGGCTAGTGCTTGGTGAGCCGACAGCTGCGGGTTAGATCTGCGGATGAAAATATGGTGTTAGTTACTTGGTTATTTATGAATGATTATCTCGAATGTGGATGACTCTGTTGTAAACTGTCGCCAATGTTTCAAAAACTCTGCTAAATTTGATATTGGAAATAGATTTACCTAGGGTTGGTAATGGTGCCATCATTTCCAACACAGTAGGGAAGACTGAACCACAGCTTAAAGTAATAGTAATTTAGCCGAATAGGTTCGAATTTGCGTCAATAGAGGTATAGTTTCTAATGCTACGACTCAAACAGGTAACTGATAACATATTTATATATTCTTAAAAACCTTTATTAAGAGAAACGATACCCAGAAATAGAACAAATAATCGTGCTAATCACACAAACATTTGTTCTGAGTAGAAATCGAACGCACCACCTCAGGATTAGCAGACAGGGTCACTATAAACTATACCATAGGCCAGTCAATAAAAATAACAACTGATGTATTGGTGACTACTTATCGTCGGTCAAACCATAGCAAGTGCAAAATAATTGTAGTCTCTACCTATAACCCATAAAGTATAAGTAAATACCTAAATAATATCTACTGCAATAATATCGCAACGTACAGGCCAACCTAGTTACTTTTGCTATAAATCTACAGAAAACTTTTCATTATCCAAACACTGGCAAGAATTTTTCATATAATCGAATCAAGTGCGAGTTCAAGGCTAAGAGCAAGTTAAATAGTTTTATGTAAGCATTCATGTGGCTAGCAACAGGGCTATTGTAATTTGTAGCCATTTCTCCTATTGTACTTTATAAGGGCCGGAGGTCGGATTTTACGGCGACTTTAGCTTACGAAATAACGATAAATGTATGAAGTTCTTCCTATATATATTGTTTCTTTTAGTCTATATTTCCCTGAGATATTATAAATTTAACGTATACATTTTGTTTTACTACGATACATATTAAAGCTTGTAATATAGTGCCAATATATTCTGAATCAGGGAATTGCCTGAATCCATACTTCTATAACCAATTGATGACCAGGAAAACAAACCAAACACTGTAGGTCGGATAACAAAACCGAGACTTCTTTAAAAAATTTATGCCACAGAATCAAAGAGCAATGGAATTCAAGGCGTAGTATGAACTAGTAATTAATGTAATTATTGTAATTGTTGACATACCTATAAGTCCGTCTACGTCGCAAAGGCACACAATGAACCACAGCAATCCAACGTGCACACATCGCGCGCGGGACGCTCTCAACATTTTTCCAAACTCATATCCTTCACGGACATTTTCCACTGACTACTAACAAAACTGACCACATATTAATTACTAATCGCCGATTATCCCATTATATTCGACGGGTCACTGACACATTGTATTTTTAATTGGATTTAAGGTTGAACGTCTGCGAGCGTAAATACGCGGGGGATACGGAGACACGAGCGACACGACCGCCCCGTATGAAAGCTTGCGCGGTACTGAAGAATTGTCAAACGATAGTGCAGAATAACTAGCTACAGTAGCCGTAGCTTTCGTAGCGCTTGGAAAATCCCAGTTCACAAATTGATCCGCTTTTCATTTGAAACATTTACATTCAGACGGTTTATTTAATGATGTGTTCATTTAAAACGTGTGCGTTTGATTAGGTAGACAGATTATAAGGGATCGCGCTGCTCAAATTAATGACTTCAAATTTGAAGGAGCTTACGGCGTGACATTAAAAAATCATTAGCCAAATATTCAGAGTGTACATAAACATATTCTGGCGGTAATTCTGGTTTTATAACTACATTTTCATATAGATTTTCACAATAGATAAGTTATTATAAGCTTGTCCTAATAGTCGATTTGTTCTGAACTACTTATATATAGAAGCAATATGATAATTAATAGCTATTACGCTACCGACTTGGGTCTTACATTTTGCTGAAGTTCATATAGGTATTATTACTTCGCTTAAACTTTCGAAGCGATAATTTAACATCATACTTATTACGTACCTACTAGGTAGGTAAGTAGTTGTACAATAGTAGCCTATTTAGACTATTATTTTGTACAAGCTATACCTATTACTGCAAGGTTTCATCAAAATTCTTTTAAGTCGTTTTTGCGTTTAAGATTAACAACCATTCATCCATACTCACAAACTTCCGTATTTGCAATAGTAGAATGGTGTGGTTGTTGTATTGATGAATAAAAAAATAAACAATGGTTCAACAACAGCAAATTCCATGTTGTGCTATCACGGAGTTTGCTTATTTATTAATACATCAACCACATCATTCTACAATTATTATAGGTAGAGCAGAAAATTTTCATCTGCATACATAAAAATCTTCCGTTATTCGTCCTGTCTGACCGACAGACAACACGCAGCCAAAGCTAATGGGTGCAATAAGCTGAAATTGGGCATGTATAGGTATTCCTTGGGAACCGTAGGGCCACACTAAGGTAAGATTTCCCGAAATTCCCTAAGGATCGAGAAGAAACGGTTAAATAAAAAAAATGTACTGGCGTAGCTGCGGGCACCCCATACGTAGTCTATGATAACCTTAATTTTTATTCGGACATTTTTGTGGGGTCATTTTATGTTATACGAACTTTTTACTGCCTTCGTGGTCTAGTGGATAGCGTATGCGGCTGCTGATCGGAGGTCCTGGGTTCGATTCCCGGGTCGGGTAAAAGTGTTACTAGGTTTCTCCGAATTCTCAGTAACAGCACGGTCTCTGGTAGGTAATGTGCCCGGTAACGGCAATTGGCTCGTCCCCTATTACGTGGCACCTAAAAACTCATGGCGAAATGTGGGTGTAATAACCTCTGCCTACCCCTTCGGGGATACAGACGTGAGTCTATAAATAAAACAAAAAAAAAATATTCTGTGTTCCTTTACTCTGTTTTCAAATTCCACGCTGAGTTAGTAGCTTTGTTTTATTTAAAAAGATGGGACCATTTAATTGTCTATCAAATAAGCCAAAATATTTTTTTAGAGGCTGCTTATAACAAAAATTTGGAAATTGCTCGAAAAATCTCACAAACCGTTTTATTTCTAAACTAGAGGACGCCAGCAGCTACGCCTGCATTTTTTTTTAATTTACCCCTTTTGGACGATCCCGTGAGAATTTCGGGAAATCCCTTCTTAGTGCACCCATACGGTCCCCAAGGAACATACATGCCAAATTTCAGCTTCCTGCGCCCAATAGTTTTGGCTGTAGCGTGTCTGTCAGTCAGTCAGTAACGCAAGGATTTTATATATTAAGATGGTACATTTTGAACTTACATATGCAGGGGGTAAAAATACTCCATTATGGCCCTAGAATCACCCGAACACGACCATCTTAATCTTTAACACATCAATACAGCCAATAAAATAAAACAATTAAGCACAATAGAAAGTAACAGGTAAATTTATCCGTTATTAGTTTAGTTTACTTAATTGAACTTCGGCATCGTAAAGGAGTGTCGAGCTAACAGTATTTAATGGTTATAACGAGTAACTTCATTGCTTAAGTATATATTGCTTCCAACTGAATATTTTAAGAGACGCCTATTCTTATTTTTTATACTGTGGATCCATGATTGTAATGCTTGCAAGATTGCCGAAATATTGGATACTCGAACATCAGTGATCAAATCAATAATCGTGAGTTAAACAAGCCTAAACCTATCCCCATGGTGTCTTATCATTTTAAAATTCTTTAATAGTGTAGTAAGCCCTCTGTAAAAGAAAGTTCCTAATTGTCCGTTTGTATTTGTGCATGGGTAAATTCATTATTTCAAGAGTCAATTTGATGAAAAATCGTATACCAATCCTCGCAAATGAGTTATGAACTTTATGTAAACGGTAGTTAGTTCCCACTAGTTTATGCTTATTCCTTGTGTTCACTCTGTGCAAATCACTATTTTTGCGGAATAGAATTAAGATTTTCTTAATGTACATTAAGTTAGCATATATATATATATATATATATATATATATATTGCGTTGCAACTGTCAATATATCTACTTCCTTAAATTTATCACGTAAAAAATCTATAGCACCTAACTTATAAATTGCACGTATGGCCCTCTTTTGAATGACAAAAATAGTCTGTATATCAGCAGCCGTACCCCATAACATAATACCGTAAGACAAAACGCTCTAAAAATAACTAAAGTAAACTAGTCTAGCAGTATCTATATCTGTGATTTCCCTAACTTTTCTAACTGCAAACGCTGCAGAACTAAGTTTGACTGCGAGACAGGATATTTGGGCGCCCCACTAAAGCTTACAATCTAAAGTTAGACCTAAGAATACAGTTGATTCGACTAGTTGAATTGTTTTCTTATTTAAAATTATATTTGTAGGAACACTTTTGACGTTAGGTAAAGAGAATTTAACACATTTGGTTTTACTACAGTTGAGTACCAAATTATTTGTCGAAAACCAATCTAATACTTGTGCAAGAGTGTTATTGACGCTATCAAAGTTACATGAATTGCGATCAACTTAAAAAATTAGTGACGTATCGTCGGCAAACAAAACAATATCACATAAATTTTGAACAAAGAACGGCAAATCATTAATATATACTAAACGAAAAAATTAAGGGATCAAAAAATCATTCAAAATTTTTGGGCAATTTTCAACAGGCCGTAACTTCGAGAAAAATGGTCATACAGGAAATAAAAAGGAAATTGTCTTGTTTTTGGATAAGAACTTTAAAATTTTGTAACCGCCGCGGTTTTTGAGTAATCGTAGAAAAACCAGCAACAAAAAAAATATAAATTTTAATTTTATTTATTTTTTTGGTCTACTGGTGTGGAAATTTTTTTTTTGATTAACCATTATAAGGATCGGATATTTTGTTCATTAAGCTTCTATTTGTTTTTTTATACACCATGATACATCCACTTCTCGCCGAGATATCGGTCTTCAAATGGGAAAGAATCCTTTTGTCTTTGATTGTCAATATCTCAGCAAACAATGATCGCACAGAAAGTTGAAGGTGGGTTTCAAGAATTTGAATATATTCTCCTTAACGACTAGCCATTGCTTTTCCGAAAAATATTTTTTTCTTTTTGTCACATGAATTTGAAAATGCAACAAAAAAAGGACTTTTGGTGTTTATTTGGAAAATCAAGCGCCAGATCGAAAATATTTAGGAAACCACTAATGTTAAGTGTGCTTTTTACAGTTCAATATGTCCACAAAAACCCTACAAAAAACCAAAGTAATTCAGCCAGCTGTTTTATTGTTTCAATCGATCGAATTTTTTAATAAATTAAAGTAACACGTTTTTTTCTCTGAAAAGATCATAATTTAAAAAAATGAGAAAAGAGGATTTCCGAGGCTTTTCCACATTTTTGCTTCAGAAAGTACTTAAATTTAAAAGCAAAAACAATTTAAAAAAAATGAATAGATGAGAATATTTACCGCCGGCATTAGCGTTATCCAAAGCGTACCACGTGTGTGTGTGCATTTGAAGATCAATATCTCGGGGTGAAGTGGACGTATCAAGGTGTTTACAAAAAAAAAGCTAAATGAACAAAGTATCCGATGCTTATAGTGGTTAAGCTAAAAAAAATTGTCAAAAATAAAATCTTAACAAAATTGTTTTTTTTTTGTTGCTAGTTTATCTACAATTACTCAAAAACCGTGGAGGTTACAAAAAATTGAAGTGCTAATCCAAAAACTAGACACTGGGAGCTACAATTAACTTTTTTACTTCCTGCACGACTATTTCTCTCGAAGTTACGGCCTGTTGAAAATTGCCCAAAAAATTAGCCTTAATTTTTTCCAGTAGTGTATATTAAAAAAAGAAATGAACCGAGAATAGAGCCCTGTGGAATGCCCATTCCTACTGACAAACCTAGAGACCTACTCCCATTAACATCTAAATACTGAATTCTATCTCTAGGGTAGCTGGCAACAAGATTGAGGGCGGTATGTCTAATACCATAAAGTTTCAATTTATGTAAAAGTGTATTACGTTCCACACAATCAAACGCCTTTGACAGGTCACAAAAAACACCAATGGTATCCTTCGAGTTTTCCCAAGCATTAAAAATATGCTTTAACAAAGTTACACCGGCATCAACGGGAGAGCGACCCTTAGTGAAGCCATACTTATCTACACACTTATCATACACTGTGAAATAAATTATTTGTGTGAAAGTGGCTCTCTAATTGATGCAAAATAATCTTTTCAAAAATTTTACTAATAGCAAGCAAGATAAAAATTGGCCGAAAATTACTAGGGTCGCTTTTGGATCCCTTTTTGAATAATGGTATGACTTTACTGTGTTTCATTAGATCAGGAAATACCCCTGTATCTACGCATCTGTTGAATTTTGCAGCTAAATATGTAGCTAGGCTAGAAATAATGTGTTGAACAAGTTTAACAGAAATGACCCATAAGTCAACAGATTTTTTATTGTTGAGCGTCTTGAATACCTTCGGTATGTCATTGGTGTCAATTTATTTAAAATTAAAAAGCACATCACACTCATTCACATTGCCCTTAACCAACATTTCTGCTTTGCTTGGATATGAATCTAGACAGCTGGTTGTGTTCACTGGTATGTTTATGAAGAAATTGTTAAATGTCTGAGCAACATCAGTTTTCTTAGTAATTATTTCACCATTAAATTTTAATTCATAATTGTTATCTACCAATTTAGCTCGACCAGTCTTATTGTTAATAATGTTCCAAGTAGTTTTAATTTTGTTCTTAGATTCTTTGATTTGATTGCTTAAATATAAAGATTTTGAATAATTTCTAACATATTGAATAAATTCAGGATTAAAATTGTATTTCTTCATTCCATATAGATCATACAACCTAGCTCTACTTTTGTATAATTATACCTACTGTTGCCCAATCACAAAAAAATACTTTAATGCTCCTTGCAAACGTCTTCTGTTTAAAAATTGTGTTGTACACATCATTCATAGTGTTAAATAAGCAATTATATAATTCATCAGGATCATCAACATCAGGTTAATTCAATACTGGCGATCTTGGCAGCAACATCATTACTAAAGTGTTTGAGGCGAGCAGAGGTCATTGGCCTACATGTAATTTCTTGTACTTTAGGGGTTGTATTAGTTGTAATTACAACCTTTTGCCCGCAGTGATCCGATGTCAAGTCAGTTAAAACAGCCTTACTTAAATAAAGACAATTGCAAAAAGATTATCTAAGCATGTAGAAGAATGTGAGGTTTTTCTGGTTGGTTCAGAGAACAAAACATTTAAATTAATTCATTTGGGGTCCATGTTATCGCCCACGCTTTTTCTTCTGCATATCAATGATATGCTCACTTTTGGGGCATACATTGCTATGCAGATGACAGTACTGTACATGGGCGATATCTCGGACACACCGTATTAAATAAGATATCAATCTTATGTTTGTTTAAATATTATATATATATATGTATATATTATTATATATAGTATATTTTGTTCCAAAGAAATTACTAATAAAAATATTAGTGTCAAAAAATAAAATATTGTCACTATGACATGTCCTATTGTATAATAATAAATTTAATTTACCTATCTGCCTGTTTTGTTCATCTGTGAGAGCATATGAATAAGGCAATGCACAAATAATAAAGCTACATCCTATTTTTGTGCTAAGATCTATCATTAAGTCTGTTAATTCTATGAGACTCTTTTTGGAGACTAATGAGCTGTCACCTTACAATATGATGACAGAAGTTTGTGCATTCAAGTCAGCATTCTTAATCTTATCAACTAGGGTACAAGACTGAGCTCCAGGTGAACAAAAGTTCTGTACTGGTTGCTCACTGTGATGATCAATTAAGCTACCTAAGCCCACTCCCAGTTGGTCTGAAAAAATGATTACGTTCTTACTGTCAGTCTTTACTGGATGCAGTTTGTTTTGTGTATTATACTGGCATCCATATGCATTCAATTCTATTGATTCAGCAGATGTAGTCGCACACTTAGTTGTACAACTGGAACAGAACTAGAGTTGGATAATGAGATAAGTTGTTTTAAATTTTCTCAACCAACTCTTGAAATTTCTTCATATTTTAAGATATACTCATGAGTCTTATTCTGGTGTTTCATTATAGTCCTACTGAGTTGAGCTCGTAGATTTGATATTTGTGCTTGCAACTCACTTGAGTGTTGTTCGTATAACAACCAACCAGAATCTAATTCTTCATTCGATTCTTCAAGCTTTAATAAAAGAGACTCACACTCTTTATTTAATTTACAGTTTTCTTGAGCATACTGACTCAATTTAGTAGACCACTTATGACCAGATTTGAGTTTCTTAATTAATTTATTTAAATTAAACAATTTTCTAAATTTATTCCTACTAAGACATTTTTTGAGACATTTACATTTGAGAGCTTTTAGCACATTAATCTTATCACCCAGGAGCTCAGATAATAAGTTGTGAGTAGCAGTACTGTTAAAGGCCGCAATTGTGTCTTCTAGAGTTGAAATTCTGCCATAAGCCTCATTGAGACTTGCTTCTAACTGCGCTTTGCGGTTGAGTTGTCTGGAGTAAATTTGGTCGCAGCTGCTGAAACACCTAACTTCTTCTCGTAGTCTGTCCCGTTGATCCAAGACATCCATATGCTCTATATGCAGCTCCGTGAGTTGTGTCTTCAGCTCAGATATTCGGTCATTCACAATCTTGATTTCTTCTTCACAGTCAACGCGTTCCCTTAATAGCTGACTGTTGTCGTCCTTGTACTTCTTTAACTCAGCCAGAGTTATTCTTAATTTATTTTCCGTCTCCTTGGCCGTTGCCTTCCGAGTAGGGGTATGACAATATGGGTAGACATTGCCAAGGATTACAAATTACCTAAAAAGAAGAAAAAATAGCTGAGCAAAGTCAAAGAAGAGAAGAGATGTGATGGGGCTTGAGCATTATTGAATAGACTTAGACAGAATAAATAAGAAAAGTTACAAAAGAAAAAGGTGGGTATGTGAATAAAATAAATAAATTAATTGCAAACCTAAGAAATTGAAAATTTATGTAATTTGAATACTTGAAAGTAATTATCTAATACTTTTACAAGGTTTCTATTGAAATATATCAGCTGATGTACTTATTCAACTTATTTAAATAAAATGTATGTAGGTATACAAGTTCGTACACAGGTTTAAACTAATAATAGCTAATTAACACAGAAAAGTACACAAATATATTACAGATAAGAATAAACAGTGTAGTCATTGTGAGTCGTTATAGGGTGTCAGAACCTTCTAAATAAACTGAGACTTGTCTAAACTCTAAACCATGGAATATCAGCTTGAAACTGGGATAACGCTAGGAGAAAAAACCTGCAAAGCTGACTTCTGTCTCATATGTATCTTTGCCAAACAGAAGTGTGAAAGTGTTATACAATCACCAATATGTACTTATGTTATGAAAAACCATACTTCCAGGGGAGAAATACTAAAAGTAATCAAAAGGAGTTACAACTCTATTATACCTTGCGACGACAAAAAGTCATTGACCCTTCTTAATACCTTTAAACAGAATATCTAGATACTTAGGTATCTACATCAGAGGTCTAAGTCTGAGACCTTCAGACGACTTTAGTCTGCGTCAACATTAAAACAAAATTAATAAAAATATACATTTTCTTTTCCAAATGGCGCACCATTTGTATTAAATGCTTACTTTGAAATAAAACTGGCGAAGTCAGTGCAGATGCTGATTGTAAATATCTTTAAAATTCAGGTGTATTTACTCGTACAAAACCAAAGATAAATGTCTTCTTTAAAATGCTAAAACGCCACAAGTGCATCTAGAGAAACGATCCACGAAGTCTACGCTCCGATTAGCACCAGTTCATAACAAAACTTCGATAGCTATCAGTTTGAACGCCTGGGTGAGTACGCAGATGTGGACAATTTTTGTGTCGTGTTCGATTAATGCTATCCTTACAATGGGCTCTACATTTCTTAATCCCCATAATACTGCTAAACTCTCTGGTCCATCTCTAGAACTCCGACAGAAAAGGTCTAAGATGCTATTGCACTCCGCCCACGACATGTAAAAATATTGGCTTTTCAATTTTCAATAGTCAGATCTCTAACCGCTGAATTCAATATACGATCAATCCATTTTTTTTAGATTTTGATTCAGTTTTGACTAATGCTCTGCCAGTAGCCTTAAATTACGCGGGTGTAACCGCGGGTATCATCTAGTTATTTCCATATTACCAAAACATCTATAGCGGTTTACCTAGCTGGTTGTAAGATCAAGTAAAAGCACTGGTAAACAACTATTAACTGTAGTTCAAATTAATCTTACGCTTCGTCGATCTTTTTCTGAAAATACCCATGTTTCGGGTATTTACCCACCGCCCATTTCTACACGCGCGCTACATTACGCGCTTCAAAAAACCGAACTTGCGTAAACGGGCATATGCCGGCATGTTCGCTCGAAATGGTAGTGACATTGTGTCAGTGTCAACATGGACTCTGACGGCTCAAGCTTATACGAGCTTAGAAGCACGTCAACGCTCGTACGAGTTGCGCGAGTTCCAAAAAGGCGCGCCTATATGCGCTTCCAAAAACGAGTTTATACGCGCGTATAAAACTTTAATCTGAAACCGCCCTAAAAGCCCTAACGGCGACAGTTTATGATCACGAGGTCGCGCGACCGATGGTAATGCCCTCCAGCTGATTGATATGTAGCGCATACACTGCGTTGAGGGCATTTTAAGGCCGTTTATTTTAGGGAATAATTAATAATATAATATTCTATAATAATATTCTACCACATACACACATCACCATCTAGTCCCAAGCTAAGCAGAGCTTGTGTTATGGGTACTATACATATATAGATAATGGATAAATATACTTATATCTTTTCTTTTTTTAAATACATACCTACATATTATACATAGAAACACCCAGACTAGCAGGCAATGATATATTATATGAAACTCCACACAGAACTAAGACACATATTTATTGCTGATCTTTACACATTATGCAATATGTTTTGGATGACAATGTCAATACTATGAAGTCATAAAGAAACTTCGTATGCTTCGTATATAAAATTCAAACTTCAAACCGAGAACCGTCGACAGTGCTGTGGCCAGTACTCACACTCCTCTTCACGGCACTATTGTGGTAATCAGGACAGTCCCAGGCTGCTCCGCAACTTCATCAATCGCGGACCAGCTAAAGCTTTGGTTAACAGGTCTGCCTCCATGTCTTCGGTTCGCAGATACTTGATGTCGATTGCTCCTTCTTGGATACAATTCCTGATGAAGTGCATTTTTAAGTCAATATGTTTTGACTTCGACGTCACCATTGAATTTTTACTTAATTTGAGGGCTGTAATGCAGTAATGCAGTCCTGGTAAAAGCGAAGTATTTTTCAGAGAACTGCAGATACAACCGATCTTAAAATGTTTCAGCCGGTTTTCTAATGTTTGATTTGGAACAAAATTTTAAATTTTCTTGAGAATTGTATACACCATTTTGTTAGATTCCATTTCAAAATATGCAAAGAGTTACAGTCACCAATCTTGATAGTTGACAGTTTCTGCTCCATTTACAGGTTCCACGTTAAAGAGACTAAACCTTCTTACATAATATTATCTAATAGCATACACGAATAAGCTGCCTTGTTAGAAAATTTATAAATACTTAGGAGAAGCCTACTAACAGTTGAGCCGGGAATCCTTACGGCCGGCCGTAATTGGAAGCAAAATCTTGTGCTAAAGATAATTTGACAACATCTAGGAATTTGATTCGTGACAACCCTGAAAATATATCCAAAGATACAAATACAAACTGTCAGTGGAAAGCTCTATACAATGCGCAATGCGGTGTACTTTACTGCTAACTGAAAAAAAAATTGTGGTGCTTCTTACGAATAGAATAGCGTCTGATTCTTTGTTGAGATATTATTAATAGGATAGGTGTTAAGTTAGGCATTACTTGGTAATCTTAAGCTCTGGTAAATCCTCTATTAATATTCTAATAAAATTAATGTCGTTACACCTAAAATTTAATTCGATCCGTGTATATCCAGCAGTGGACTACGGCAGGCTGATGATGATGATATCAACTAAAAAAAATATAACAAAAAAAACAAAAATGTTAATGTATTGATTATAAGGATCAAACGTTAAAACTGCCGTGCTTGTCAATTTGTCATCGGATATCTATTCAAATCAGTATTTAAATAAGACTCGACTATAAAAAGCCTTATCCAAGAGTTTCTATAAAAATCCAGATATGTACAGAATTTTCTAGCCCTCTCCGATATTTATTTTACAACTTTCTACTTGTGTACTGTTCCTCTTGTGACTACTATATTGGTATGTTTTAAGTTTTCACATCAATAGTGAAATATTAAATATTGCACGCAAAGTCTAACCGAGCACTATATTACGTGGTGAGAAAAGGTAAGGATCGATGCCCATTACTAAGTTACTTGTATACTACTAATGAGTTAATGGACCGTGCTAATCTAATATCTGTTGCTTTTTGTACTAAAGCCGAAATTAAAGATTTTTATAGGAACATAGTAAAATCATTGCTAATGAACTAGTGCTTCGACTGCCTCCGTGGTCATGTGGATAGCATATGCGTCAGCTGATCGGGAGATCCCGGGTTCAAAACCCGGATCAGGCAAGGCATCATCAAATATTGTGAGCCTAGTCGATATATTAATGCGATAGCTTGTTCAATGCTCCTTGTACACATATGGCAACTAATTGGCAAAGTTACAAACTATAATGATTCCAGTGCCCAATTTTGGTGATTATGTCCGTACTGAGTGATTATGACCATAAGGCATTTAAAGCACCATACTAATTGTGACATAATGTTCAGTTGAATAATTTCACAATTTGGCAAGGTATATATTTAAAGAATGTAATCACCTTCATCAGCCTTGTATATAAACTGTTCCACTGCCCGGCACGGCCCTCTTCTCACTATGAGAAGGGTAAGGCCATAGTCCATAGGCCAAGTGCCGAAAGGAACAATTCACACGACTTTCGAGAACATTATGGAGAACTCTCAGACATGCTTCCTTTTGATGATTTCCATCGCCGTTTAGCAAGCGATAATTAATCAATTTTTTTTGTATGTAATAATTATGCTAAGGCATAAACGAGCGTGTCTGTATCGCATTTTTTGTGTAACTGTAGGAAAATGAACAAACTATTTATATAAAGTAAATAAGAAAGCGCTTAAGCAACAAATATTTTCTCATTTCGTATCCAATTATTAGATATGAAGTCAAGGCACAAAGTTTTGATCAGGTTAGTAGATATTGAACGTCGAAGGGAGACCAACTTCTGCGTCCGTACGCTCCTCGAGAAAGACATGCCAAATTTAAATTTTTTTCGCCCAATGGTTTGGCCGAGCGTTGTCTGTCAGTCGGTCAGTACCGCAAGGAACAGACAGAATCATATTATTAGCTGATCAAATAATTAGTAGGTATCTTCAGAAAGGGACCACCAAAATAATTCCAAGAACAATTTTAAAGTCGTGGTCTCTTGTTTTAATTCCAATAACCCAACTTGAAAGTAAAAAGTTTTAGTCTGACAAGATTACAGGGACCGCCTGGCACTCAATATCACGTGTCTAAGGCCTATTCTGGGTCTGAAATATAAGGGTTGATAACAGCTGAACCTCGGGATATATAGGTGACAAGTAATGGCTATTGGGTAGAGTAGACGGTATCCAATTTGGGTATGAGTTAGACGGGCGACATTCTACATGCGCTGCTAAAAGAACTTTTTAAAAAGCTTGAAATTTAATAGTAAAAATTGAGTTGCCCTATATGAAATTCCGGTGTATAAGGTATATATTATATACCTACTATAAAGTTTAATCAAAATACTTTCAGTACTGTGTGATTTGAGTTTTTGGCATTTTAATATCCAAAAATCCATAACACACAATGGTATTCATACGGCCAACTTAGGTACTGATAAACATTACGGTGATTATCGTTCAATCTCAGATATAAGACAATAAGAAAAAAATAAATCTGCTTGCATTTTCTGCTCGTTGATTGTATGTTTGCAAAGTGGCTGCAACACATGATTTCTTATGCAGTAGTAGTCTATTAAAAAAATAATGGTTGTTGAATAAGTTATTCATGTTCAGGTATCGTACACGTATTTGAACATGAACCACACGAGCATGTTGCCAATGATCTATCAAACCGGGATGACAGAGTGGCGTTGAATTAAATACAAACACTTCTCTAAAAAATGTAAGCATGGTTGCATGGTTAAGCGACTGCTACGCCGAAGGTCGCGGGTTCAATTCCCGCTCAAGTCAAACATTTGTGTGCATGAACATGGGTGTTTGTCGTGGTCTGGTTGTTTCTATGTATAATATGTATGTATTTACAAAAAAAAAGTATATATGTATGTTTATCCATTATCTAGTACCCATAGTACAAGCTTCTGCTTAGTTTGGGACTAGATGGTGTTGTGTGAATGTGGTAGAATATTAGTATATTATTATTATTATTATTTTTATTTTTGTACTAACTGTTATGTATGCAGGTACTCATAAAAGGGTCGCTGTCTGCACCAATTAGACGAAGAGGGGTCTCATAGTAGCAGGCAGATGTTTAATACAAGCAGCGACAAATTGACAACATTGCCGCATTTTTGAGTTTGTTTGCTATTTTGGTACTTAGTGTTTTTTATAATACTTCACTAGCGTCGATTTTTTTTACCAATACTGCTATTTTATAATCGTGAAACTATGTGAGGATCTATGTGTGTTTGTTACTGTTTAGCGCAAAAGCTTCGGATTTTGATAAAACTTTGCAGAAATATAGCTAATCCATCAGAATAGCACATGAGCTAACTTTTTGCCAATTTCTGATCCCACGTGGGCGAAACCACGAGTAATACGACATAAAATGTCTAAAAAGCTAAGCTAATAAAACATTGTTTATGTTGTATTGTAGACACTTCCCATGTCAAGAAAAATCGCATAATTTTTTAATTATTTATGACAAGCAGGGACTTGAAACAATTGTAATAGATTCACTATATCATACGGCCTTCTGCAATCCACTGCTGGACATAGGCCTCCCCCATACGTCGCAATAGCACTGTGCGATGGCCAGATGGGTTGGTGAAGGGTTTGCTGTCGAGTTTTTCGTCTCAATCCAAAAAATATACTATTTGCCTCGTTTATTAAACCTTACTTACTTTGTATTCTTAATCCACGCGAAAATGTTACGCAACGATAATAATTTTCAATTTCTTGAGAGACTAGCCTTCGTTTCGCAATTCATGGATATAATGGGAATATATTGTTAAGACATTGTTGCTTGAGCCAATATTCCAAGCTATTTCTGATGAATTGTTCTAGCTGTCGGCTCTAGTACTCTTCTATTGTTCAACATGACTTGAAGTTTCAGGACACACAACAATATTGCGAATCATTCACTTGAATTAATATTATGTTTTCGTGACTCTAGAAACCTCGCTTATGAACAATAAGACTTTTACTATTGCTAAAATTAATTTGATAAAAATATTTATAACAAGCTTTTGCTGGTGTTTTCGCTTGCGTGACCGTCGATGACCAACAAAACGTATCCCATGTGCTAGTCTCATGTATAAGGTATAGTAATAATCCATTTAAAACTTCCGCGATTTGTATACAACACATTTCACGGGTGTTAATCGCGTATCGTAACTAATTAAAGGTATAAATACCCATGTGATGCCAACATTCAACCGGCTTACAACCAGCCATGTCGTTTGGCAGTGCTAAAACCTATCATCCTCTCTGCGGAATATAAGCCAGCCAGAAAAAGCCATTGAGTCAAAAAAGAGCTAGATGAAATATAGCATTTACCCGTATATTCTCATATCCTTGGACATAACGGGCCGCAATGCGTAATACTTTTACAAAATCTGTTCTCAAGTTCGACCTTTAAAACATAGGTCTATATCATCGTTATTACATGTATTAGTATCCGAACACGAAACTTCTGTGCGTACGTGACGAATAAAATACCTAGAACTACTCTTTTATAAACATTCCTTTATTTTATTACCACTGACGATTTTATAGTGTTACAAATAAATTGAACCGAAATCTACCTAAAGGCCCATTTCTCGGAGAAGACAGAAAGAAACTATGGATTATTACTTAATACGTGATATGTCTGCAATAAGCACGCAAAAATTTTTAGGATAACTCCTTTTCTTATCTGGCAGCTTTGTAGTCGCATACTAAACCTATTTTGTCCGGACTCTAGAACCAGAGATCCGGATGGATATTTTCAAATCGTAACAAAAAATAACAAGGACAACTACTTCCCTAACAAATCAATATTTCTTATTTTAGAAGACACCTTAATTTTGCTATCTGCCGCGTACATATAGTGCAACCAATGTAGGGATTCTAAGGCGGACTGTCCCCCAAAGCGTTCTCCGCTTTATAAAACTAATAGCGCAAAGCGCGTTTATACAACTCATCATCATCCTCTTAGCGCTATCCCAGTTTCAATCTGGGATAACGCTAAGAGGATACAACGTTTATACAACTAATTATTAAAAATCTAAAAAACTCCACAGCGATGATTTTTCGCATTTCTAATAGTTGTATTGATACAGCTCCGACATACAGCCAAAAGGTCTCAAAGTGCTTTTAAATAGACGTCAAGCCACATAATTGTAGATAAATGTCTTTCTTTAGCTACAAAAGTACAAGTCTCTGTCTGTAAATTGGTAATTTCATCATAAATTAAACGTTTTCATTTTTATATCCAGGCACTTACAAGAGCCATTACGAACAAGTTTTTGCATAACATTTGAATTAGAATCAAATTATAACGGTCTTTACGATCTAGATTTAATTATTTGAAAAATGTTCTACATAGTTGATATTTAGGTAAAAAGTTACACAAGTTTATACCTATTACTTGTCTCAAACGCGTAATAATTTTACAAAAGATGTGAAATCCCTTCCCATCAGCTTATCTTCGTAACTGGTGTTCATTTGACAGTAATGCATCACTATCATCATCATCCTAGCGCCATCCCAGGTGATACAAGGCCATCACCCCGAAACCCAGGGCCCACTTTCCTACTGTAGCTCCTCCACTTCGTAGGGTATTCAGCATCTAGCACGCATATCCCTGAACGTCGTCGACGTCAAGCCAGTATTTCTTAGGCCTCCACCGTTTACCGGGACCCTGAGGAGGTGAGAGTAATGCATCTTTTCAAAAACGAAATATGTTCAAATCACAAGCAGTACATTATATAGGTATTTTCTGTTTGTTAACATAAAATCAAATTTGGGTGCATTTTTGCAAAATAGGCTGCACTTATTTCAACTTTTGTAAACAAATTTTGTGGTAAAACGAAAAGCTTAATTAATCCTATAACTAGGTATAGACAGTTGTTTATACCAATCATCAAAATGTTACCCATAATTGCATTTATGTTTATCTGCAAAAATACGACACTGTAACCAATTTTATCTATCCATTGATCTGAAACCAAATCGTAGTGATCAAATTGATCTTGTCGACGATGTTTCAGAAGATACCCTATATAGATTCATATATTGTATTAGGGAGATCTCCGGAACGAATATAAATAGGTAGAGACCGCGCCCAAGGATTAGTCACATCATTTATCAATAAATATATAATTCTTGCGAAACTGACTGACTCGCAGACACAGCCGAAATTATTGGGCACCAGTAGCGGAAATGGCATGTATGTGCAGCGTACCGGGCAGCGTAGCAGTTTCTCTAAGAAGGGATTTCCCGAAATTCCCACGGAATCGGATAAAATAAATCACGTGCGTGGCCATCTTTCCACTAGATTCTACTGATGTATACCGCCTCGGTCGATCGCAAGGCAACAAGCCAGTCCGTGGTTCTAAAAACAGTAAAAACCTAGTGTCTGATTTGACAAAGTTGCTTTAGTTCTACTTTTGTAAAGGAATGAAAACAGCCTACTTTATAATGCATCAGAAATCAAAGATGAGTAGTCTAAGCATCAGTTATCGCCATGATGATGATAGGAATTAACCTACTGTTTGGTTTCAGAAGTTTCGCCTCGTAGTCCACTCTCTAGTCCAGTTATATCTGATAAAATTACATTTTCCACGATGGAATCTAATGGAAGAAGAATTTGAAGAATATGAAAACCCTGTTAGAGTAACTGAATTTCAGTACAATGTAATATTATTCGATCTAGTTTCGACTACGCCTTTCACGTAGGTGCATATACAGGGTGTCACAAGACCCATCACTGAGCCGAACAGTCAAAAAGAAAAGTCCGAAAAGTCTACTCGTTTTGGACATCATGCCAAATCATACTAATCACAACGAATTTTTTTAATTAGACACATTTTTAAACTGAAAATAAAATTCCAGAGATACCTTCTTATCCATGGGTGCATAGGACATCTATACAACAAATTGGTGGGGTAATTGCATCGATTTAGTACCTAATAAAAAAAATTGCGTAGTGACTTTGAGCCTCATTATCTCCTGAACCAGTAATGTCGCAGGTATGGTGCCGAATTAAAACATGTTCGTGATGATTAGTACAATATGGGATTTCAGTTTTTATTAAGGATCTTTTTACATACTGTATATTCTTTTGAAACGTCGCTTTCACTAACGAACGCACACGTACTTTTTGAAAAGATGGGAATAGGAGTCTAGAGACTACGGATTTCCAACTGTCACCATCCGCGCTTATCTCCCCTATTGTATTAGAATTCCTGAGAGTGCAATATTGACAGCAAGTGCAAACTTGTTTTCCGAATGGAAAACGAATAAACTTCTTAAAAGCAGCTTTTGAATTCTTCTGCCTTTAAAAGTGTTTTATGTAATTGTTTGCTTAAATTCTGTCTAGCTTTAGACTTTAAAATTTTTGTACTTTTTATAAGCCTGTCATAGAAGTATTATGGTGCTGATACACCAGGTATTGAAGGAAAACTTGATACAAACCCTATACCAACCCGTTTGGCCAGCGTGGTATAGTAGGCCAATTCCTCCTTTCGAAGGAGAGGCCTAGTCCAGCAGTGGACTGTTAAAGGCTGATGATGATGAATCATATTATTAGCTGATCAAATAATTAGTAGGTATCTTCAGAAAGGGACCACCAAAATAATTCCAAGAACAATTTTAAAGTCGTGGTCTCTTGTTTTAATTCCAATAACCCAACTTGAAAGTAAAAAGTTTTAGTCTGACAAGATTACAGGGACCGCCTGGCACTCAATATCACGTGTCTAAGGCCTATTCTGGGTCTGAAATATAAGGGTTGATAACAGCTGAACCTCGGGATATATAGGTGACAAGTAATGGCTATTGGGTAGAGTAGACGGTATCCAATTTGGGTATGAGTTAGACGGGCGACATTCTACATGCGCTGCTAAAAGAACTTTTTAAAAAGCTTGAAATTTAATAGTAAAAATTGAGTTGCCCTATATGAAATTCCGGTGTATAAGGTATATATTATATACCTACTATAAAGTTTAATCAAAATACTTTCAGTACTGTGTGATTTGAGTTTTTGGCATTTTAATATCCAAAAATCCATAACACACAATGGTATTCATACGGCCAACTTAGGTACTGATAAACATTACGGTGATTATCGTTCAATCTCAGATATAAGACAATAAGAAAAAAATAAATCTGCTTGCATTTTCTGCTCGTTGATTGTATGTTTGCAAAGTGGCTGCAACACATGATTTCTTATGCAGTAGTAGTCTATTAAAAAAATAATGGTTGTTGAATAAGTTATTCATGTTCAGGTATCGTACACGTATTTGAACATGAACCACACGAGCATGTTGCCAATGATCTATCAAACCGGGATGACAGAGTGGCGTTGAATTAAATACAAACACTTCTCTAAAAAATGTAAGCATGGTTGCATGGTTAAGCGACTGCTACGCCGAAGGTCGCGGGTTCGATTCCCGCTCAAGTCAAACATTTGTGTGCATGAACATGGGTGTTTGTCGTGGTCTGGTTGTTTCTATGTATAATATGTATGTATTTACAAAAAAAAAGTATATATGTATGTTTATCCATTATCTAGTACCCATAGTACAAGCTTCTGCTTAGTTTGGGACTAGATGGTGTTGTGTGAATGTGGTAGAATATTAGTATATTATTATTATTATTATTTTTATTTTTGTACTAACTGTTATGTATGCAGGTACTCATAAAAGGGTCGCTGTCTGCACCAATTAGACGAAGAGGGGTCTCATAGTAGCAGGCAGATGTTTAATACAAGCAGCGACAAATTGACAACATTGCCGCATTTTTGAGTTTGTTTGCTATTTTGGTACTTAGTGTTTTTTATAATACTTCACTAGCGTCGATTTTTTTACCAATACTGCTATTTTATAATCGTGAAACTATGTGAGGATCTATGTGTGTTTGTTACTGTTTAGCGCAAAAGCTTCGGATTTTGATAAAACTTTGCAGAAATATAGCTAATCCATCAGAATAGCACATGAGCTAACTTTTTGCCAATTTCTGATCCCACGTGGGCGAAACCACGAGTAATACGACATAAAATGTCTAAAAAGCTAAGCTAATAAAACATTGTTTATGTTGTATTGTAGACACTTCCCATGTCAAGAAAAATCGCATAATTTTTTAATTATTTATGACAAGCAGGGACTTGAAACAATTGTAATAGATTCACTATATCATACGGCCTTCTGCAATCCACTGCTGGACATAGGCCTCCCCCATACGTCGCAATAGCACTGTGCGATGGCCAGATGGGTTGGTGAAGGGTTTGCTGTCGAGTTTTTCGTCTCAATCCAAAAAATATACTATTTGCCTCGTTTATTAAACCTTACTTACTTTGTATTCTTAATCCACGCGAAAATGTTACGCAACGATAATAATTTTCAATTTCTTGAGAGACTAGCCTTCGTTTCGCAATTCATGGATATAATGGGAATATATTGTTAAGACATTGTTGCTTGAGCCAATATTCCAAGCTATTTCTGATGAATTGTTCTAGCTGTCGGCTCTAGTACTCTTCTATTGTTCAACATGACTTGAAGTTTCAGGACACACAACAATATTGCGAATCATTCACTTGAATTAATATTATGTTTTCGTGACTCTAGAAACCTCGCTTATGAACAATAAGACTTTTACTATTGCTAAAATTAATTTGATAAAAATATTTATAACAAGCTTTTGCTGGTGTTTTCGCTTGCGTGACCGTCGATGACCAACAAAACGTATCCCATGTGCTAGTCTCATGTATAAGGTATAGTAATAATCCATTTAAAACTTCCGCGATTTGTATACAACACATTTCACGGGTGTTAATCGCATATCGTAACTAATTAAAGGTATAAATACCCATGTGATGCCAACATTCAACCGGCTTACAACCAGCCATGTCGTTTGGCAGTGCTAAAACCTATCATCCTCTCTGCGGAATATAAGCCAGCCAGAAAAAGCCATTGAGTCAAAAAAGAGCTAGATGAAATATAGCATTTACCCGTATATTCTCATATCCTTGGACATAACGGGCCGCAATGCGTAATACTTTTACAAAATCTGTTCTCAAGTTCGACCTTTAAAACATAGGTCTATATCATCGTTATTACATGTGTTAGTATCCGAACACGAAACTTCTGTGCGTACGTGACGAATAAAATACCTAGAACTACTCTTTTATAAACATTCCTTTATTTTATTACCACTGACGATTTTATAGTGTTACAAATAAATTGAACCGAAATCTACCTAAAGGCCCATTTCTCGGAGAAGACAGAAAGAAACTATGGATTATTACTTAATACGTGATATGTCTGCAATAAGCACGCAAAAATTTTTAGGATAACTCCTTTTCTTATCTGGCAGCTTTGTAGTCGCATACTAAACCTATTTTGTCCGGACTCTAGAACCAGAGATCCGGATGGATATTTTCAAATCGTAACAAAAAATAACAAGGACAACTACTTCCCTAACAAATCAATATTTCTTATTTTAGAAGACACCTTAATTTTGCTATCTGCCGCGTACATATAGTGCAACCAATGTAGGGATTCTAAGGCGGACTGTCCCCCAAAGCGTTCTCCGCTTTATAAAACTAATAGCGCAAAGCGCGTTTATACAACTCATCATCATCCTCTTAGCGCTATCCCAGTTTCAATCTGGGATAACGCTAAGAGGATACAACGTTTATACAACTAATTATTAAAAATCTAAAAAACTCCACAGCGATGATTTTTCGCATTTCTAATAGTTGTATTGATACAGCTCCGACATACAGCCAAAAGGTCTCAAAGTGCTTTTAAATAGACGTCAAGCCACATAATTGTAGATAAATGTCTTTCTTTAGCTACAAAAGTACAAGTCTCTGTCTGTAAATTGGTAATTTCATCATAAATTAAACGTTTTCATTTTTATATCCAGGCACTTACAAGAGCCATTACGAACAAGTTTTTGTATAACTTTTGAATTAGAATCAAATTATAACGGTCTTTACGATCTAGATTTAATTATTTGCAAAATGTTCTACATAGTTGATATTTAGGTACAAAGTTACACAAGTTTATACCTATTACTTGTCTCAAACGCGTAATAATTTTACAAAAGATGTGAAATCCCTTCCCATCAGCTTATCTTCGTAACTGGTGTTCATTTGACAGTAATGCATCACTATCATCATCATCCTAGCGCCATCCCAGGTGATACAAGGCCATCACCCCGAAACCCAGGGCCCACTTTCCTACTGTAGCTCCTCCACTTCGTAGGGTATTCAGCATCTAGCACGCATATCCCTGAACGTCGTCGACGTCAAGCCAGCATTTCTTAGGCCTCCACCGTTTACCGGGACCCTGAGGAGGTGAGAGTAATGCATCTTTTCAAAAACGAAATATGTTCAAATCACAAGCAGTACATTATATAGGCCTGTCATAGCAGTATTATGGTGCTGATACACCAGGTATTGAAGGAAAACTTGATACAAACCCTATACCAACCCGTTTGGCCAGCGTGGTATAGTAGGCCAATTCCTCCTTTCGAAGGAGAGGCCTAGTCCAGCAGTGGACTGTTAAAGGCTGATGATGATGAACACCAGGTATTACAAGTGAATGCTCACGTCCTGAGCATTCATTTGTAACAGAACATCCAACAGAGCTGAACATTGCTACGAACATTTTCAGGATCTTTCTAGCGATTACTCTAATCAGCAAAACCTTCAAAGCAAAACTGTCAATTCGCTAGAATGCTCGCCAGAACGTTCGCCATTACGCTTGCTAAAACACACTCGTCTGTTTTTCTGTTTTGTAACATTCGCAAGAATGCTCATTACAGGTGAATGCTCAAACGTATCAGCGCCATTAGATAAAGTGAAGTTACGTATTACTAATGACTTTTTTCATCTATACATGAAGTTTGCCCGCCCTAACGTCCGTGACCTTGAACTTGCCACGTTCGTTGCGTCACTGAAATGACCCTCCGTGAAGGGTTCACTGACTATACAAACAAAAGCAAACCCTTTTAGAATTTATCAAAAACACATTTTCGTATCGTAATGTATTGAAGAGTCTAAACTTATTTTAGAGTTAAATTTAAGTCATTATCGTATTTTTTAATGCATTTCATTCCAAATTAGATTGCTTATTGAACTGCATTTTAGTTCAAATAGTAATGGGATTGCTTTTCTAGTCTTATCTAAATTCTTTGACTTTTAGTTTCTTTTACCCGTAGTTTCGTCACATGAGTAAATAAACCGAACAGAGAAACAGCTTCTTAAGAGCTTGTAAATTTGTTACCTATTTTGGTAGGGTTGTCACAATAGGTTAAGACAAATCGCTTGTTCGGTATACGACAGATTCTGGATAGGAAAGATTCGCGTCTTGATTTGATTGAGATTCCCAACTCGACAGATTCGTGGATTGGGCAGATTCTTGGACTCGACCGATTCGCTATATGGCAGAAGTACAGTTGTAAATAAAATAGCGAGTGGAACCAAAAAAGGCATACACCTGTAACTTAAAACACGGAATAAAAATATACATTTGTTACCAAGGACACGACCGCGACGTGACGACGTGATTTATTTGACATTCCCAACGATACCACTAATAGTGTTGAATATTTTTCTGGTAATATTTATGATCTATTTTGCTGATAAACATAGGAATCTCCTTTAGCTATAATGTGCCACTAGTTTTACCACGGGGATAGGTACCTAAAATAAGTTTAAAAAGACATTGTGTAAGACAAATAAACGTCTACAAAACAAATGACTATAAAATGATCAACCATCGATAGGACTTACAAAAAACTGGTTCATACAATTTTCGACCTTATTGACAATTCATGGCAGACTTTTTTTTGGTATTTTCTTGCTTTCTAACATTGATACGTTAGTAAAATTATAAATTCCGAGTTACATCAATAAGGTTGAAAATAGCATGCACCTGTTTTTTGTAATCCCTATTGATGGCTGATAACTTTCTGATAGTCATTGATTTTGTAAACGTTAATTGCTTTTATACAATTTCACAACTAATGAGTTCACGAGGATCCTCTGGAGGATCGGGCTAGGAGATCCTGGTGGACAACATGCAAACATGTTAAGTATTTCGTTGCCAACATTGACAATATTTATTTCTAGATCGAAATGTTTGCGAAACTTTTGCTCGAGCAATTTAACAAATGCGATAAAATTATCAGGAGGAACAAAAACCCAATTGTACGTTACCATCGTTAAAATCTTTATAATGACTAAATTATTTCATCTAATATTATGCATACACACAGTATAATAAACAACTATTGTCAATAATAAAATACCACGTTTTCACATTTAAATATTAAAACTTACAACGTACAAAACAAACAACGTGCGTCGTAATAACCCTGAGATTGTCTACTGCCTGTGCCTACGTAAACCGGTTTTTTCCAGTCTCGCCGCATACACGACAAGCGGCCAGTGGTCACGCACTCATGAGCCGCGTGCTTGTAGTAGTGCAACCGATTCGCGCTGTTGTATGAAGCTGTGTCTCTGTTCCGTTTATCTACTCATGTGGTTTCGTCATAAAAGGGGGAGGGTTTTTGTCAATCGTCTCTCATGTAGGTATAACAATCACAACATGAGCATAGAACACGAATTGTTAATATAAAAGCCATTAAAACCAAAGAGCGTAACATTTTTCATTGAATATACTTAAGTATTTCGTGCTTTTGTTTGCTTTTCTAAAATAGTTTGCTGATGCCGTCGCTACGGTCTTTAGCATTTCACAAAATGAGCAAGTAATTTGGAAAAACGGCACCACCTTTATATAAACATCACAATAAACAGCAATGAAAATACAAACCATTCAAAAACAAAACATAGCAGACGAACTCACATTCAGCCAGAATAAAGTCAGACGTATTTTAAAACAAAAGCCATGTTCTTGTAAATGGCTCGGCGTATCAGCAACGTGTCGAAAGTGTTGCGATGGCTCACTAAACTGAAAATCGGATCGTCCTGGCAGCACCTGGCTGTATTAGCTAGGGTTGCCAGAACGCAGGAAATATGCATAATATTAACGATGCAAGATTTTACAGAAATGGAAACTCCATTTTTTGGCAAACAGACAACATAGTTTATGAACGTGTAGATATATGGCATAAAATCATGAATTACGAGGTCTCATTTCAAAGGAAGCAATGCGCTTCTGGTGCAAGAAATAAAAACATGAAAGTATGTGAGTTGCAGTTATGCAGTCCTGGTAAAAGCGAAGTATTTTTCAGGGAACTGCAGATACATCCAATCTTAAAATTTTTCAGCTGGTTTCCTAATTTGATTGGGCACAAAATTTTAAATTTTCATCAGAATTGTATACTTACACCATTGGTCACCATGGATCTAACACCATTTCAAAATATGCAAAGAGCTACAGTCACCAATCTTGATAGTTGACAGTTTCTGCTCCATTTACAAGTTCCACGTTACAGAGACTAAACCATCTTACATAATATTATCTAATAGCATACACAACCTAGTTAGCATATTTAGAAATACCTACGAGAAGCCCACTAACAGTTGAGCCGAGAATCCTTACGGTTGGCCGTAATCGCAGGCAAAACCTTGTGCTAGAGAATATATCGCTAGAAATTTGGTTCGTGACAACCCTGAAAATATATCCAAAGATACAGATACAGACTGTCAGTAGAAAGCTCTATACAATGCACAATGCGGTGTACTTTACTGCTAACTAAAAGACGTCGACGTTTTACTAGCAAGTTTCTTTTAACGAGATCAAAATTCTTAACGAGGTGCTTCTTACGAATAGAATTGCGTCTGATTCTTAGTTGACATTGTTTTAATAGGACACGTGTTAAATTAGGCATTACTTGGTAATCGTGCTCTGTTAAATGCTCTATGTATCTTGTGATAGTCGTTACACCTAAAATTTAATTTGATATGTGTATATCATCTTACGCAAATATAAAAAGGAAACAAAAATGTTAATGTAATAAAATGATCTAACATTAACTGCCGTGCTTGTTAATTTATCACGGGATATCTATTCAAATCAGTATTTAAATAAGTTTTTTTTTGTGTGTGTGGACTAGTTGTTGACCGCAGATGGCTTTGACAACTTTACGCGGACTATGGGTGAGCGCAGAAGACTCCCAATACGTTTAAAGTATATTAGACATCGTTTTAGCGCCCCAAGGGTGGACTACCACGTATCTCGGCTTGGGGCGTTGTCGACAATGCGGGACGAAGGTGACCCGTGTGTCTTACGTTAAAAGTGCGTCGCGTTTTCACGCCTCGTCTGCGAGTATCGAACCGCGGTTGAATTTGTCTAGTTCGCGAGCCGTGTGTGCTCTGATTTGAGCAATAGTGATGTTGTCGTTCGGTTCGTCTAAGACATGCCTAGGTCTCCTAATCTTAGAAATCATAAAAGTGTATAATTTAACGCCGCAACCAATACAAACCGTCCAAGCACAAAGGAGGGGCCTTCGTAATGCGACCCTATTGCGGGCCTTCGTAATGCGACTGAAAGAAATCCTTATTCAATAGTTTGTTAGGAAAACCGAGTTAGGTAAATAATTTTCTAGTAGCCGATATTTATTTACATACCTTCTGCTGTTCCTTTTGTGACTACTATATTGGTATGATTTAAGTTTTCACATCACCAGTGAAATGTTAAATATTCCACACACATCCCTGTCTATCTGAGCACCATAATTACGTGGTGGGAAAAGGTAAGGATCGATGCCCATTAGAAAGTTTCTTGTATACTACTAATAAGTTAATGGACCGAGCTGATCTAATGTCTGTTGTTTTTTGTACTAAACACATTTTTTCTTCTTTTTTATAGCAACAGAGTACAATTATTGTTAATGGACTAGTGGCTCCACTGTCTCCGTGGTCCAGACTGCCTGCATAGGCCAGTGGATAGCGTATGGATCTGCTGATCGGTGCCGGATTAGATTTCTGGGCCTGGCAAAAAGTGTTACTTAGTTTTGCCGCATTCTCAGTAGCAGCACGGAGTCTTGCAATGTGCCCGGTAACGGCAATAGGCCCTATTACGTATGACCTACAATTCGTAATATGGCGTGATGTGGGTGTAATATATTACGCCTCTGCCTACTCCTTCGGGGATTCAGGCGTGAGTCTATCAAACTAGTGCTTCAGTTTACAAACATGAATCCTGGTAATAAATGGTGCTGCATGCTATCCCTTTAAGAAATGAACTACTCCCATGTACAAAATATCGCTGCCTCAACGCTACGCGATGTACTTACATAACGATAAAAAAATTATCATTGTGTCAATAGGGAGTAAAGCTGGCTGTATTGCTTCAGTTCACAGACTTCTATATACTTCAGCCAATTCATTTCTTATTTATGTTCCTTATGGCCCTTGTCTAAACCTTCTATACAGGGATCTTCAAATACTGTGAGTCTTTTACCCAATTAATTAATGCGATAGCTTGTTCCGTGCCCATTGTACACATGTGGCAACTAACTGGCAAAGTTTCAAACTATAATGATTCCAGTGCCCCATTTTGGTGCCTGCCTAATCTTACTAAATGTACTAATATCATTATGACCATGAAGGCAATAAAAGCAGCATACTAAATGTAAAATATTATTCAGTTAATTTATTTCACAATTTGGCAAGGTATTTAAAGGATACAGGCTGGGCTGCTGGCGTCGCTTTATAAGTGGCGCCTCGAAGTCCGGTCAATAGGCGGAGAACCCGCGCCTCGCAAGATTGAGGTGTGGAAGGCGGAACTCCGACAGGTCCTAGTGGCGGAATGGCGACAGCGACTCACGCACCCCTACGCGGGGCTTCGCTGCATCGAGGCAGTGAGACCCGTACTCGACGAGTGGCTGGAGAGACGACACGGCGCCTTCACCTTGCGGTTGACACAGGTGATAACCGGCCATGGTTGTTTCGGCTTGTTTCTGCACCGCATTGGCGGGAGGAGACGCCCGGATATCACCACTGCGGAGATCGCCGTGACCCAGTAGAGGACACGGCGCTGCACACCTTGGCGAAATGCCCTGCTTGAGCAGCGCAGCGCCGTGACCTAGTCGCGGTGAGGCTAGGAGTGGTCGACCTCTCGCTTCGGACCTTGATTCATTCTATGGTCCGAAGCGAGATGTGTTGGGACGCCGCAGCCTTCTTTTGTGAGACGGTGATGTCGATCAAGAAGGTGGCGGAGCGGGATAGGGAGCCCACGCGACCTGTCTCCACCAGCAGAACCGGGTGTCGTCGCCGGAGGGCGCTCAACGATCTCCGGCCACCGTGAGTACACGCCTGCGGGCGTCGGGCCTGTTGGACCGCCCGCCGTCAGTGAGGCCTGAGAGGCGGCGCACGTGTTCCGCGTGCACCTCTCGTAGCGTTAGTAGGCTACGTCGTTCTTTTCCGCTCGTAGTATGAAAGAGGATGTATGAGGGCAAGTATGATGGATGCAGATGGATGCATGTGAGGGACGGGCCCGCCTCAGCTCAGGCGGGGTCGCGGTAGTAATGCTACCGTAGCTCCTGCGACCCCCTCCGTAATGAAGTAAATCCGAACAATACATGTGACAGATTACAAAATTGTCCATATAGATTACTAGAAGATACCTGCAGCTAAGCTCTCACATATTTCTTGTAATGTTATATTTTCCTAATCCCGTGTAAATTACAAGAAATCTCTCTTCTTAAACTACTTCCACTGCCCTATGTTCATCAAAGAAAACACATGCCAAAATTCAGCTTCTTGCGCCCAATAGTTTTAGCTGTACGTTGTCTGTCAGTCAGTCAGTAACGTAAGGATTTTATATATACAGATTAATATTTTTTGCTGATCAAATAATCAGTAGGTACCTTCGCTAATAGACCACAAGAATAATTCCAAGAACAATTTTAAAGTTGTGGATTTCAAACTGTTTTAATTTCAGTAATCCAATTTCAAAGTATAAAGTTTTAGTCTGACAAGATTACAGGGCCCGTCTGGCACTCAATACAGTTAATCTACACTCAAATATCACGTGTCTCAGGCCTATTCTGGGCCTGAAATATGGCGATCGATAACAGCTGAACCTCGGGAAATATAGGTGACAAGTAATGGCTATTGGGTCGAGTAGACGGCATCCAATTTGGGTATGAGTTAGGCGAGCGACATAATAATATATTGAGCAAAATATGAAAATATTTATGTCCATCTTCGTTACTGGATGATTAGTGATACCTATGTATTTGTTATCCTACATACGCTGTCAATAGGACCTTTGTCAAAAGCTATTAGTAACAGTAAATGACTGCGGCTCCACCTACGTGCGTGCAGGATTTAAGTTACTCTATATTTATTGTCTACATTTATTCATCTGATGAATAAAGCTATATTTCATATAACTTGTAAGTTGAGTAGTTAAGTAGAAAAAAATTCCCTAGGCTCGCTCATAGAGTCGAGGCACACTAGGAGCTGGCTTTGTACACGTGTGTCAATGTGCGTGTAAAGTAGCACTGGCAGCGACGATGTCTTGTTGAGCGATTCTCGCCCTTATGGTGGTCGAGCGGGAAGTTGTTCGACTGTACAAGTAAGGACAAATTGACAACATTGCTACTTCTTAGGAGTTTAAATGCCTTTTTGGTAATTTTTACCAGTGTTTACCATACTACTTTAATTTATAAACGTGAAATTTTGTGAGGATATTTGTTTGTAAGAATGCTTCAGATTTAGACAAAACATTGCAGAAATACAAGTTATCCATCAGATAAGCACAAAGGCTCCATCCCACACGGGCGAACCCGCGGCAGTAGCTAGTACCAGTATTACATAAATATATCAAAAGAGCCATGGTCACTCAAGGATATATGTATGTATAGTGAAAATATTTATGACAAGTAGAACTTGATACAATTGTGAAAGATTCATCATCTCATACAGTTCTACAGTAAATAGCTAGTCATAGGCCTCTTCTAATTGGTGCCACAATACCATTGAGAGTAAATTGGAGGAGGAGAGTCAGGTATAAGGTTTGCTACCGAGTTTTTCATCTACTCAAATACTATTTATAAACTACTAGACGTCGCCAGCGGCTTCGCCCGCGTCAATTATACATATAAACCTGCCTTTTGCATCATTCTATCTATTAAAGAAAACCTCATTGAAATCCGTTGCGTAGTTTTTAAGATTTAAGCATACATAGGGACAGACAGACAGAAGACAGACTTTGTTTTATACTATGTAGTGATTTGCTTTGTGTATTATCCTTAGTCGCCTCTCACGTCATCCATGGAATGAAATGGCTAGATACTACTTTGTATTTTTAATCCGCCTCCACTCGAAAATGTTACGCAACGATAATAATTTTCAATTTCTTGAAAGACTAGCCTTCGTTTCGAAATTATGGATTTAATGGGAATGTATTGTTAAGACGTTGTTGGTCGAGCCAATATTCCAAGCTGTTTCTGATGAATTGTTCTAGCTGTCGGCTCTATTCTTCTATTGTCCAACATGATTTGAACTTTCAGGACACACAACAATGTTGCGAATCATTCACATGAAAAATGAATTGTTTTCAAGGTCGTAAAAGCTACGCTGAACAAAAAGACTTTTATAATTGCTAATTAAATGTTTATAACTAGCTTTTGCTCAGGGCTTCACCCGTGTAGATGATCGACAAAACGTACCTACCCCACGTTCTATTCTGATGTATGAGCTATATTACTGCTAAGGTATATGAAATTCGATTTGCAGTTTCTTGTCGAATAAAACAAACATATAGCTATACATCCTACCATTCGTCCAACCTCGCAAAATTTCGCATTTATAATTGTTGTAAGATTGGAACATTTGGAGAACAGTTCGACATTTACTTTATACAAAGACTTGCCTTTGTCATTTTAAAAAGATCTGCCGCAACACCGTCGACCAGTGGGCGTGCTTTGAAGACTAGCAGTATTCCCATGTTGTAGGGAAATGCTCTTATTCTCTCCAGAAAAGCCAATCGGTCAAAAAAGTGCCAAACGAGATATGTCTTTTACCCGTATATTCTCATATCCTTGGACATAACGTGCCGCAATGCGTAATACTTTTACAAAATCTGTTCACAAGTTCGACCTTTAAAACATAGGTCTATATCATCGATATTACATGTATAAGTATCCGAACACGAAACTTCTGTGCGTACGTGACGAATAAATACCTAGAAATACTCTTTTATAAACATCCCTTTATTTTATTACCACTGACGATTTTATAGTCTTATAAATAAATTGAACCGAAGTCTACCGAATGATTTCTTGGAGAAGACAAACTACGGAGTTTCACATGTTACGTGATATGTATGCAATAAGCACTCAAAAATTTTTAGGGCACCTCCTTTTCTTATCTGGCACCCGTTTTGTCCAGACTCTAGAGCCGGAGATCCGGATGGATATTTCCAAATCAAATAATAATATAACAAATTAATACTTAATTTCTATTTTTAGAAGACACTTTCATTTTTCTATCTTCTCCCTACAAAAATTGCAACCAATGTTAACGATCATAAGGCTGACTGTTCCCCAGCGCAGAAGCAAAGCGCGTTAATACAACTACTTAATAAAAATCTAAAAAACTCCACAGCGATGATTTTTCGCATTTCTAATGGATGTATTAATACAGCTCCTACATACAGCTGAAAGGTCTCAAAGTGCTTTTAAATAGACGTCAAGCCACATAATTGTAGATTAATGTTTCTCTTTAGCTACAAAAGTACAAATCTCTGTCTGTAAATTGGCAATCTCAGAATAAATTAAACGTTATTCATTTTTATATTCAGACTTACAAGAGCCATTGTGATCAAGCTATTACATAAAATTTGAATTAGAATCAAATTATAACAGTCTTCACGATCTAGATTTAAATATTCGCCAAAAGCTCTACAAAGTTGATATTTAGGTACAAATTGCTTACATAAGTTTATATTGCTTGCCTCACGTAATAATTTTACAAAATATGTGAAATCTGTTCCCATCAGCTTATCTTGGTAACTGCATGGTATTCATTTGGCAGCAATGCATAATTCTCATCATCATTGTAGGCATATCCCAGTTGCGATACAAAGTCATCCTCTTGAAGCCCAGAGTCTGCTTTCCTACTGTACCTCCTCCACTTCGCACAGTCTTCGGCTTTCCTGATGGGTAGTCTATTGGCCCACATATCATCCGTTACGACGTCAGGCCAGAATTTTTTAGGCCTTCCCCGTTTACTCGGACCCAGCGGAGATGATAGTAACGCATCTCTTTAAACACTAAATATGTTCAAACCACAAGAAGCACATTGTTGTCAGTTTGCAGATCTACATAACATGTAGGTCGGTTGTATTGTAGCAAACCAGCTGCGCTAATTTTACCTAAATATTGTAAACGAAAAGCTTTATTAATCCTATAAGTAGGTATAGTTAGTTGTTCATACCGATTATCGAAATGTCACCCTTAATTGCCTTTATGTTTATCTGCAGAAATACGATTCTGTATCCAATTTTATCTATCCAACCATCTGAAACCAAATCGTATTGATCGAATTGATCTGATCGACGTTTTTGAAGATCCCCTTTATAGATTAATATATTGTATTAGGGAGATCTCCGGAACGAATGTAAATAGCTTTTGACAGGGCCAAAGGATTAGTAGTTTGAGAAATAAAATATAGGTACGATACAAAAATGAGATTGAAAACAGTTCTGGCAAGATTTCAATAATGCTCTAAGGGCGCTCAGTACGCTAGATATGTATACTGCCTCAACCTTCTCCATCATTACAACAAGCCACTCCTCGGTTCTAACAGCCTAGCCTCTGATTTGACTGTGTTACTTTGGTTCTACTTCTGTAAAGGAAAGAAACCAGCCTACTTTATAAAGCATGCGACATCGTAGGTGAGTGGTACGTGCATTTATTACTACGGTAGTTTAAAGCTAGGATCATGATGAGGGGAATCACCAACCCGCTTGGTTTAATCACTTTCGCCTAGAAGTCCAGTGTCCACTGCCTACTTGATTTGATAACATTAGCTTTTCTTCGTTTAGAATCAGATCACCGTGTGGGTGTTATCCTAGGATAATTATTTTAGATAATTTTGAAAACCCTGTTAGGAGAACCCAGACAGATTTGGAAACCTTGTTAGGAAAATAAATAAAATTTCATTATAACCTAATATTCTTTTGTACTCGTTTGGACTATGCCTTTGAACTTAGTTGCAAAATAGTTAACTATTCATTGTTAAATCGAATAAAACATTCGTGTCTAATAATCTAAACAGATAATGAAGGTAAGGTTAAATTCTGCGTGACTTTAATAAATTAACATAAAAGAACTCCGTGTTATTTAATTGTACTTCCTGACTTCCATTAGAGTTTATTGCACACGCCTATCAAAGTCATCATATTTCATACTTAACGTACAGTAGCTATGAAGCAACGATAGCCTAGTGGAGATACCAACAGACTGCCATGCAGAGGGTATCGGGCTCTAACCAAAGGCGCACACCACTACTGCACTGACTTTTCGTACCCCGTACCTCGGAGAGCACGTGAAGCCGTCGATCCCAGATGTTAGTTGTTAATATTTTTATGGGGAGTAACCTTTAAATATCCAGTATCCAATTTAGAGGCAGCGATAGCCTAGTAGGGATACCAACGGACTGCCATGCAGAGCGTATCGGTTTCGAATCCACGGCACGCACTTATGACTTTTCGAAAGTAAGTGCGTATTAAATTCTTAATTATCGCATGCCCCGTGCCTCGGAGAGCACGGTAAACCGTCGGCCTCGGCTGTCATGAAGATCTTTGACAGTCGTTATGGGGATTCAGTACCCTCAAATAAACCCTTTGGGTTGCGGAGGTCAGACGGCAGTCGCTCTGTGGAAAAGTTGATATACTGTAATATCTGGTTAGACCAGTAAGTGGACCTCGGGCTCCAAGACGTGCCAGTCTTGGATGCAACCGGGATAACCCTAGGGCGATGATGATGAACCTTTGAATATCCAGACACTGGTCCAAGCCATGGAATATCACAATCCTTTTTGGTTGCACAGGTCAGACGGTAATAATAATAATAATGTCCTCCCGACCGATGCCGGCCACGGCGGCTTGTTTGACTTGCCAAGTGCGCAGGAGATATTATAGTGCACAAGTGTGTGCGCATACACAAGTGCACTCTCTATTCCCTAGCTCTCATAGTCCGATGGGACGCTACAAGCGACACGACTGGCGAGAGATTTGGCGCAGGACCAACGGCTTAACGTGCTTCCCGAGGCACGGTGGTGTGACACCGCCAACTCCCTGACTCCGAACTTGTATTGGATAATTCCTAACAGAAAAACCCAATATTACTTTTTGTTCGACCCGGGAATCGAATCCGAGACCTCATGCTCCGCAGTCGCTAACGCTACGCAGGACCACAGAGGCAGTCTTAACTTAGGTCAGACGGTAGTCGTTACATGAAACGCTGATATTCTATCAAATCTGTTTGGAATGGGAAGCAAACCCTAAGCTTAAAGGCAAAAGGCTTGGACACAAATGGGATAACGCTAGGACGATGATGATGATGATGATGATGAAATGCAACGCAAAATTGTATCTTAACCCTTTGAATGCCGGAACGCGGATATACGCGAGACACAAAAGCTTTTTAATTGTGTCTCGTATTCCGGCATACAAGAAGTTAATCACGGTTTATGCGCGATTCAAATATTGCCCACGGCTCTGAGCATGAAAATAAAATAGGTATACTATGTAGCAAAACAAATTAAAAGTATAGTATAGTATTCTTTGTTACTCAATTGACTTGAAAAAGAATATTATCCCACTCAAAGCGTGAATCCTTAACACCCATTGACACAATTATCACTCATGCGTAAAATTGTTTTACAAAAATCTCCAGTACTGTTACATAAATATAGCACAGTTTTTTAATAAAACGGAAATAAACCAACATTTCTAGATACTTTTATGTGCGTTGTTTCAAAACGAGTAAAATAACCCATAACATAAAATCAAACCTATTTAGCAAAGTGCTTTTGAATAAAAAAGATCTCACTCGTAGTCACACTCAGTCCCTCACTCGGACACATTAATCCATTATGCCCGGTGGCACAATTATCTTTCACGCAGAAAAACTACATTTGTACAGAAAAATACACGAACTAACCAAAAGAAAAAACCTCAACATTTGTTAAAAAATACGAACAAAACGCAAAAAAGTCGGGCAAAAACTAACCTAGTTCATTGATTTCTCGCATACTCCGCAAAAAATATATGAAGGGTGGTTTTATAACAATTGTTCAATATATCAGAATTGACGTCGCAGTTATGTATGGCGCACGTGCATGATACACTGCACGGCATTGATGACCGTGCGAAATGTATTACTGATGTATTGATATTCTAGCGAAGATAATTATGCTATTGATTTTTGGTGAAATTTACCGAATTACATATATGTGGTACCGATTCGATATTTTCATGTTCCTACCTAATTATTTTGTAAGTTAATTTAACTAATTACGAAACTTTGCTTAGCATGTATTGAACCCTTCGAAATGAGAACAATGTGTAAGTATTATTATTTAGGTACTAAAACTGCCAAAAAGGGCTTCTACTGATGTTTCGCAGTTAACAGCGTATATTGTTAAGTATCGCATGATAATCGATGAAGAAAAGCTCATGAGGAGTCTTGTCATGTCTGAGGGTCTGTAATGTTCACGAAAAGTAAGTGAAGTTAGCTAACCTGCAACTGGCTAGCACGGTGAACTATGGCATAACCTTAAATAGTCAGTAGGATATCATACCCAGTAGTTGGATGGTTCATAAGCAAGGAAGTTACTGTGTCATTTTCAAATTTGTAAAAGAGTTTTTAAAAATTATTTATTTAAGATCACGCGACAAACTATTCTTACAGGCGAACCTAAACAAAATGAAATAAATTAATGCTCATATACGCAGTAATTCTCAAAATTTTGTTTATAAATAAGTACCTATAGCCACTATTCAATAAAGATTTTAACTACGCTCAACTCGTTTGGCCCGTGCAATTTAGGGTTTTGTCACTTAGGGACTTTAATTACTTTGCCACGACATGTACTTAATCTATTTGCAGCCGGAAGCTCTAAGTATGGCAAAATGTCACAACCGAGTCAGATGTGCTGTTAATGAAAAAGTAATGTAATCAAGTAGAAATATTGTCAGAACTACGTTATTTACAAATCCGTACTACATTCTCGTAACCTAATGAGTGAATTAAATTCGTTAAGTAATTTAGTATGAGTGAGTAGACTTAGAGATTACAAAATTTAGTTGTTCGGGTTGAATAAAGATTATAACTTTCTTATCGCAACAGAAGACCTGCTACCAAGGTTTTATATAGGCACTAAAATTCAAGAAATTCGTTTCCGCCATTTTGGCGTGAATACCACACATACACGCAGCCGTACATATGAAATTCTTGTGTTACTGACTGACTGATAGAAAACGCACAATCAAAACTATTGGTTCACATGACACTAAAATTTGTCATTTATATTCCTTGCGGAGCACAAGGATGCACTAAGAAAGGATTTATCAAAATGCCCACGGGGTCAGAAAAAATGCTTAAATTAAAATGTACAGGCGTGGCTCCCATAGCTACAATCGATTTGCTTCTAGACCGTTGCTAAAGCTGGACAGCGCGCCTAAGTTCCGTTATTTTTCTATTATTGCTTTAATAGCCAACAGGATACACGCCAGTTATAATATTCACATTTATTATAATTGTCCATGGAATCGCCATTATTCGCAATATCGGCGGCCATCCATCACATATGGTAATGCAGTCATTGTGCTTTCTTTGTATATGGCTTTATTATACACTGGCTACCCTACCTACCCCTGAACGGCATAAAAGATTGACATAAGCGGCGATATTAATGTTCGATTTGACCTACTAACACAATAGATTTTTGCTTAGTCGTGTATTTTGCTGGATCTCGTACGAGTCCCATGTGGTATGTGCGAATGTCGTGTGAAGTCTGAAGATCTATCGCCAATATCCTTAGCTACACATAGGGTTGACGGCTAAGAGTTCTTTGTATCGGGGTTGGTATTTTGGACTGTTGTTGTCAGAGTATAGGAGTTCACGGAGTGTGAAAGAGTCACCAGTGAGAGATGATAAGGGCGCTCCTATTACATAACCTATAAAATTAACTATGTGTCAAATCGATTACAGAATATCTTAAAGTTATATTGGAGTTCAAAAACTCTCTTTCTAGAACATTACCATCGGGGACTAATATACCATGTACCCAATGCTAGTTCATACACATATGTACCATCGATATACATGCTTTTATAATCGTGGTTTAAAAATATAACCAGTTCAAGTATTTTGACCTGGAGTTCATTTGTGCGTCGGCAGGGTTCCCCCAAGCCGTAAATATAAAAAAAATACAACATAAAAATGTCGATGCTCCTGATCACAGATATGAGAATTAATGAATTTTGACACACCACGTAATAAAATTCACATCGAACCGTAGCTTATGCACTATATAAATGCATCCTCCCCATTTTACAAAATACAATAAATTTCAAATTTCTTTGAAATCGCGCGCACGTGACGACAATGTTTGTTGTCATACTCCATTAACTGCACCCCAGCTACGAGATATTTCAACGTTTCGGGGTAAAATGTGTCAATTCTATGGCAAACACGTTTACCAATATAACTTGACCTACATCCCCCGTCTCTGTACGATAAAACGCTACAGACGAGGGGAAAATGCGTATGTCCGGAGGGGTCTAACTATATTGGTGAAGTGACACAATGGGCATGTGTGATTCCCAAGGGGAAGTTATCACTTTCAATGTTTATCGTTTCCAAATTGTAGTTCCATATATGTTATGTTGTGTAAAAGGCAGATAAAAGTGCGTGCTTGTTAATTTAACATTGATTTAAAGTTGCTATTAAATTGCTAGCATTGTTCCATTAAATTGTTTGTGCATTGTCCGCGCGTGAGAGATTCTATCTTTTTTCTGAGAACTTTCTTTTTCTTTTCTTTTTGTAAATCACGTCAAAAATGTGTTTGAGTCTTTGTTAATTTAATGATCGAACATACATATATACCTAACATACATACCAGTCAGCATTACAATATATTAATAAAACATGCCACTTGAACTAAAATGTGCAAATTATACATACTTGCAAAATAATCATTTGAAACTTTCGCGATTTGTATACATCATACAATTTTATTAAAACGGGTTTTATTTGCGATATTTAATTAATTTAAGGTATAAATACCTATGTTTTACCGACGTTTCGGCCGTCTTACAGCAGCATTGGTCGCGGCAGGACTGATGTCATCTCAGCTTCGTGCTTGTGAAGCGCGGGTTTCGGCAGCACCCCTTATTTTTTATTTTGTGGGTAGCCCAGTAGCACCGGTAATGGCCAACATCTGGATGAAGTACTTCGAAGAATCTATAGACATGCAGGCATCAAATATAAAGCTATGGAAGAGGTATGTCGACGATGTATTCTGTATCATGAAGGGCGACAAGCAAGATGTAGAACAATTCGCAAATAGCTTAAACTCCATACACCGTAATATTAGATTTACATTTGAAATGGAGGCAGGCGGGTTGTTACCCTTTCTCGACGTCAAAGTGACGGTGAGATACAACGTCTGAAGAGGAAGGACCGTAAACCGGAAGTAAGCAGAGTACCGGCTTACATGCCTTACAGAAAGGGAGTGACGGACAAAGTTGGAACAGTACTACAGAAATACTCTCTATATAGTCCGCTCTCCAAGGTAGCACACAATCTGCGCACCCCGAAGGATGTCATTCCTCTACAAACACCTGGCGTCTACAAGGTCGACTGCAGTTGTGGTAGTTCCTATATCGGACAAAGCAAACGATTCATCGCTGAAATGGTCAAGGAACATATCGCAGCTGTAAAAAACCGGCAAATTAACAAGTCTGCCATAGCTGAGCATTTGTTGGAGTCTGGACCAAACCACTGGATCGAATTACATCAACCAAAGGTCTTATCTACCAATCGTCACTATTACTCCAAGATAGAACGTAAAGCGGTTGAAATCAAAAAGCATAAAATTTTCAACCGGGAAGATGGATACAGACTGTCTACAACTTGGAATCCAGTAATCAACAAATGTAAACCCCGCCGCAGTAGCAACGCTCATCAGTGTGAAGACGTCATAAGTGTTGTGTGTGGACGTACCGACAGTTCGGATAAAAATAAAAAGTAAAAATAAAAAACAAGTGAGGGTAGCTGCCGAAACGCTCGCTTCACAAGGACGGCGCTGAGATATCAGTCCTGCCGCGACCAAGGCTGTTGTAAGACGGCCGAAACGTCGGTAAAACGTAGGTATTTATACCTTAAATTAATTAAATATCGCGAATAAGACCCGTTTTAATAAAATTGTATGATGTACTTGCAAAATAAATATCTTAAATAGTGTTACAATTGTACAATTCATCGCTGATAGAATGTATAATTTCCCTTGAGACCTGAGTTCAGTATAGTTTATTAATTCCAACAAAAGTTCATTATTAAGTCGTGTATAAAGTTTTGTAGAGCTTTCAGACCTATACAAAAAAATGCGTGCGTTTTCTTTTATCTACAAGTAGTTATGGCTGAGTCTAATTCCAGACATATCTGATAAATGACAGAATATCAACGTTATAATTACTTTACCTAGCCTTTACCTCTTACAACTGAGACCAGGTTAAACATACGCCGTTCTTTGCAAAAGTTTTTCATCGCAACACCCTGCCACATCAAGTTATAAATCGGCTAGATTGTAGGTACATGCACACTGTTAAAGCTTTTTGAACTATCATCCCTGCCTGACTGTCCTGTCTTCAACTAGCAGAACTGTCTTCGAGACAGGTATCTGTTAAGGCGACTGTTGCATTCCCACAAAATCCATCCATCCGTGTATGCACGTGCGTAGACAACCGGTGGATACCTATTATATGTGTGTCTTTAGGAGGTATGGCAATATTGTTCTAACATTACTTGGTCAGTGGTCTACTACTTATTCGAAATATTTATGAATACATTATTGACATTTTAAGGTAGCTATGGAAGAGATACCAACGAAGTGACAAGTTCAAGGGCTCAAATCCACACAAAAATCTTCGTTGCCTTCGCTAACGCTTGGGATGCAGACTTACCCTCTTACTTATAAACGTTATTTAAAATTTTAAACAACTGCTGAGAGGCTGATTAGCAAAAACCTTACCTATAAACCCTGTTTAGCGTTTAGTAGCCACTAAGTGATGCTTAAATAGCTGTCAAATTTAAACAACACTGGGACCTTGTTTAAATGTTGCTAGAGGCACAATGGCGGCTTTTACTTGAAACAGCTGTTCGATCAATGTCATATTATACATTGTTAAAAATATTTATTTGCATTTCTTTCAATTTGAATGTTGTTTACTTATACTTAACATAGATTTTGATGATCTAGCAGATTTCCAAAATTATATGGAAGATTTAACTTGTATAGTTATAAATTATTTCTTGCCGATATTTTTAGAACAACATTAGTAGGAGAGCTGGTAAACAATTTTTGGTAACATACCCAATTGAGGCATTACAGGAAATTCTGTGATTGTCCTTAAATGAATCTAAATTAGATAGTCGAGGTCTAGTTGAAGTGTATTGGCTCCCTACAAGCACTTGAATCTTCGTACAGGCAAAAAAAATTGAGTTATTTATGATTACTTTTTTATAAGGAGAGCTTATATTGGCTGTATCTCTTGCTCAAAGTTAGGGTGAATTGCGATGCGGTTGACTCTCACGAAAGCACGACATGCGGCTTTCATGCGGTCTTTCAATAATATTTTCGGAGTAAATATATAATTCCATCCTAAATAATAACAATAATCGAAACAAAACATTTATTAGATCTTTTTATGAAAAACAAAAATACATCCGTAATTAGTATAATACCCTTAAGCATATGTATATATTGAATCTCAAATAAAGTGCAATAATACAAAAAAAACATACGTAAATTTCATAATTTATCAATATTTGTCGTGTTTCAAAAAATATCCAAAATTGTTCACCAGCTCTGGGACTTTTTGTTATTTGTCATAGCAACGATATTCTGTCCTAGTTTATGACAGAATATCGTTGCTATGTATCTATGATTCATAGATACAAAATAGCCAAGCGTGTTCGTTCAATTGCGTTATTTAGTCGACTATTTTGGCTATAATCTGTGGCCCTCGTATGTGTATCGTTCTTTATCAGTTACTCAGCTAAACAACAGCTAATCAACGTTTATAAGTAAAGAAAATTTAAGCGTTGTTTAAATGCTTGACAGCTGTTCAGCTAGGAGGTGGCTAAGTCACACTCAGCGAGATTTTTATAAGTAAGACGGTTAATTAATAGTACCTCATTTTTGAAGGTGTTTGAAAGCGTTGTATTGATATGGTTCCTGATATATATTAAGACTACACCCTCAACCGCCTCCAAACACTATATTAACCGTAATAGTCAGTGTAAATGAGCAATTTCTCATCCCGGCTTTGCACATGTGGCTACTGTTCGGCACCTACCCCTGAACATGTAAGAGGCGTGAACATCCCATCTGCTTATTGGACATTAAGGGTCTGTTCACAGCCGATAATTATTGTTGTACTTTGCTCTAAGAGTGCATATTTGAATTACATTATTTTATGTAATTTCAAGAGGTTAGTTATAATTAAGAAAGAAAAGAAGAAGGAAATAAAAGAAAAACTAAATAAAGTTTATGGTTTGAGTGGTAACATTTGATATGTACATTATTACTTGGACAACAAAACTTTTTAGGTAATCGTAAAGATATTTTCTTTTTCTACGGCACAATGTTTCCTGTTGTAAGAAACTACATCTAAAATAGATAAATCTTTCAAAGATGTCCATAGTTTTATCCTATATTATATTGATTTTCAGAGATTGTTGTAGCCTGCTTGTCTTAGTTACACGTTGAAAAATATTTGAAATATCCTGCACTATAAAATCGACTTATTTTTATGATGCCCAAAAACGCGTAATTTAGCTATAGGTGGTCACGGTTAGCTGACTTATACTAAGTAGTATACAGCAAACAGTTGTGTGCAATTGGTTTGCATTATATGGATGCACCCTAAATATTATTGATGAATCAATTTCACACTTGGATGCAACATGTGCCCTAATAGTGTCACACTTTAATATTTTTATGAATTAATTTAATTAATCAAATAGTTTATCTAAATAACTCATCGGATGAGCAAAAGAGAGCAGAATGACATTGGTATATTAAAATTAAGCTTAATTAAGTTTGGACGTGTAACATTTGTTAGAATCAGAAAATATAATGATCACATGGCATAATTTCAGTTAACATACTTTGACTTAAAGTTTGGGTATTTAATTACTTTATTTCATAGAAATTCCTGCACTGTTTGCCTGTGTCGTCTTCATGGGTTGGTTTTCCACATACACAAGCTATAAAGTGTCCATTACTTGTGTTTGAAAAGCTTATTTTTGGATACTTTTTAAGGTTGTATCGCTTCATCTCTGCAACACTAAAGTAGGCTGTACCTTGGAGTAGATCAGAGATTAAAGAGAGACAATGACAAATACATTAAGTAACCCTGGGGTGCAGTTAATGGAGTATGGCAACAAGACTTGTCAAAGCAGATTTGAAATAAATAATGAATTTTAAATTATATGATTTTAATGACATTCGGAGTAAACTCGAATGAAGGCTAACCAAAGGCCTGATATCAAGCCAATTCTTTATCAACAGTATAAAGAGACGTAAATCCAATTGTTCAACAAATTATGCTTTTTCCATAGCATCCCAAACAAATTGCTAAAATAGTTATTTTCCCCGCCAAGGCTGCAGGAATAATTTATGACTGGTCTGCTTTTGACGTCGATTTAATCAACTCCAGTTTCACGGAAACTCTCCAGTGCATTAACTGTGGCGCTTCTCAGAATACAAAATAGCATCACTGTGTAGGATGCTAACCGAATTATAGTGTGCATTTTCAATTTTATAGTTAGTAGCTGCATAAATATAGTACACGAGCCGCAGCGTGCATAGTGCTCGCTGGAAATTTGTGGTAGTTTGAATATTAAGTTATCAATCTCTATTTTACTTTTTAGGATGTGCAAATCATTATTCAAAAGTCCCTCTTTACTGACCTCTATTTTTTTAAAGGAACGCACTGTTAAAATCTCGGATTACTAGTTTCAATAGTCTATTTAGGCTCTGCGATGATATTTCAGACAGGACGATTTATTGTATATACCTACCTATATTGTAATGCGGAGTCTAACTGAGCTTACTTACAGTTCATTTGAACACGCTACTAAATGTCATAAATTATGCACGTGATATTTGGACACTTTGAGAGAAAGCAGAGAGAAGTTATCTTGTCTAATGAATTCAGCAGATTCAGATAAGGACGACAAAAACATTTATGCGAATCTCTCTTCCTTTTTCCGCTACATGCCCAAAAATCCATTCTTAGCTTATATTCATTATTTAATAACCTGATTTATACTGATTTTATCAGATACATACCTATGTAATATGTATCTTATGCTATATATCACACGGAAAGCTGTTGGTTTGCCTATCATAAATGAGTATATATTATGAAACTTGTACTCACCATCAAAGCACGCGTACTTGATGTAGACGGCTCCTGGAGACCAGCTCTTTGAAGGCGGGAAGTCTTCTAACAGCAAGAAGTTACAGTGGTTCACGCCCGTACATCTGCAACAAGGTAATATCCGTGTAAATACTTAAATTATTTATGCAGACTGTACGAGAGATGGCGATTAATAGCCAAATGTATTCATTTCATGGTACCAACATCTGTGTACATACAAAGGCTATTGCAAAAAAGATAAACATACAACATCATTTCTAGTATAGTCTAGACCTTTTGGAGGGTAACTTTATTCTTTAATATGAATAGCTTTTGGTCTGGGATATTGCCGAAATCGCCAAAAATATTGCTGTTGAATCATATTGGAGCTAACAAAATTGTACATAAATACAAATATTTACTATCAAATAGTTTATGCTCCCTTTTAATATTCGATCATTAAAGGGTAAAATAGGGGTTTAAATTTTAGGGCGGCTATAGCCGCGGGCACGTCTCCTATACATTTTAACAAAATGCTTCTGTTTCTACTCCGGAATACATTCAATAACTGCTCTCTACCAAGGCTGTTACACAACTTCATAAAGGCGTACCATTAAGCTCTTATCTACAAATAAAGCATGTAACATGTTACTTCAATTACGTTGTACTAACGTGGAAACACTTTAAAATGCTTCACTTATTACGCCGGCTTCTATGGAATTGTTAAGAATCTTATGCCTAACTGGTTTGCTTCTTTATGGCATTACGGTTGCTTATTCTTTGTATTTAGGGAAAACATTTTAGTACTTAAATAAAACAAAGATAATGTGATAAAAGAAAGAAGAGACAATTAATTTTATATACCCATCATCAGCCAAACTATCCCACTGCTGGGCAAAAGACTTAGCCGATTACGAGAATTTAAGTGACAGTTCATCACGCTGTCGAAGTCGGCTTAGTAAACTTCCCATACATATATTTCTATATCTAGTGCTTTCTATGCTATCGCTGCCTACCTATACAAGTCTATTCGCGTAATAAGAATGATTTTAAAATTAAACAACAGTTTACGGATTTTATCACGTTATATTGGTTAGTAATAAAAATGTAAGTTCTAGATCATTCGGTTTAAATGTAATTACTAGTGAAACCAATATAACGCGATAAAATCCGTAAAATGTTGTTTAATTTCAATGTGTAACATTCGCGTAAATCCAAGAAAATACTAAGAATGCTTTTGTTGACTAAACTAAACTGGACCTCTCAAGCTACGACAAACTACCGATGCACTCTGATTTATGCAAACAATTCTGGCGTGACCTGCATCTGTACTGATCCGAGTTGAACTGAACTAACTAACTAGACTTGACTGTTTCCTAACTCTGAACTTTGAATTAAATTGTCTGTGAATTACGTTCTCAGAGGTGGTTTCATACGAGGCAAGTGAAATATTAAAATTAAACGGATCCAGCAACTACAATCACGGTCCGATTAACTTGCGGTCCCTGTAGCCGAAATCCTCGTAGGTATATCTTTTTTTATTCAGCGCCCCAACGTGTCCCACTGCTGGGCAAGGGTCCTCCCTTAGACCGTCGTGCATCCGTGTCTCGCGTTAAAATCAGCCAGTCGCTGCAGAATATTTATTGGTAATTACTGTTATTTCATTTAAATCTATTCGAGTACCAAACCCATGTTCACGATGAATCATAAGCTAAGCGCAAATCAGACTTATAAGTTATAACATACTAGCCGTTTCCCGCGGTTTCACCCGCGTCCTGGGGAACTACTTCGCGTACCCGAAAAACCCAAATATCTTACGGACCCCTATTTTTTCTAAAATAAAATATAGCCTATGTTACTCGCCGTATACCAACCCGTTTGGCCAGCGTGGTATAGTAGGCCAATTCCTCCTTTGAAAGGAGAGGCCTAGTCCAGCAGTGGACTGTTAAAGGCTGATGATGATGATGTTACTCGCAGATAATGTAGCTTTCTAATGGTGAAATAATTTTTAAAATCGGTCCAGTAGTTTTTGAGTTTATCCATTACAAACAAACAAACAAAAATACATTTTTTTCCTCTTTATAATATTAGTGTAGATATGGAACTAATCCCTGCAAAAACAATAACCATGTTTTTAAAACGCCATTGCGAAATACAAAAGCACATGTGAGCATAAAATTTAATAATTGAATATGTTCTAATTTCGTGTTAATCCTGCCTTTGTTCCAAGTACAATACGCCAAAATGAAACTCTAGTTAATACTTAATTATATGTTAATTAATATTTTGCTGCCGCTTGTACAAAGTAAATGTATGACGCTGGAAAATGTTTTTGCGCTCGCTTTGTTAGCTAAGCTGTCGTTTATCTTGCTGGTAATATATTTTCATTAGTTACTTTATAATAATTAAAGCGCTCATAAATATATTCCGGTAGAATATGGTTTTATTCATGAGCAGTGAGTAATTAGTAGTAAAGTTTATGGATCATTACCTTCATCATCATCAGTATCAGCCTGCTATAATGCAGAAATATAAAAAGAGAACAAATTAAACACCATCACCTTCCAAACTTCTTTTCTCTTCTCATTCATTTTCATTTATATTAAAACCCACAGGCCATTGACCTTAGAAAATATGTTACAGAGACAACGTTATTTTGTACCTATGGGAGTTTATAAAGTGTTTAGCCCGGGTCACGCTATTCGTACACGCGTGTGTTCGAAGACACTCAAGAGATTTATATGTGGAAAGTAAACAAAATATGGCAGTAGAGACTTGCTGTCCATTCTTCTCACTTGCCAAAATAAAAAACATTGCAGCAGACGGACTGACGGCTGAATATCAGTCCGTCCGACTGTTACTTCAAATACAATGATCATCTGTGTAAATGTACTACTAACCCGATCGACTCGATTGAAACTTACAGAAAATTACCCTTTAAATTATTTTCTGCGAACTTGCTCTTATGTATATCTTCTCAAGTAACAACTATAATAAAAAATAATACAGTAGTTACTCGCGGCAGTCTTGAAATTTACTCGTACATTTGTTGTAATGTTTATTTGATCAATACACGTAGAACTCAGCCCCATTTAATGACACCAACAAAAACTGCATTCAAATTACATCATGCATATCTGATAACATCGTGTAATATTCACCTTGCTTCCCCTGCGCTGCGTAGTGGTGGGACATGAGAGTATACTGGTATTTATACTGGTATTATAACCTGCCTTAAAATAGTTATTAATATTTTTCACAGAGATATATTATGTTTGTTTTGTAACTTATGCTGCATCGTCCCAGTATTATCCTGATTGCATTCAAGACTATCAGTCTTGGAGCGTATGGTTCGGCTGACCAGATTTGACAGTATAGAAGGTCGGTACATATCTGACGGAAAATGCGTCGAGCGTATCTGCATCGGTCGCGTATATTCCGTCAAATTAGATCTGCCACATTACGTGTCTAGTCAGTTTCTGCGTTCAGCATCTACAGTACGGTTGCGTTGTGTGATACTGAATTTTAAAACGCCCAACGCGTCAGTCAAAATACACGTGGTGCTGGGCGCGCGCGACGTCGACCGACAATGCGTTGACGGAAACGGAACAGACGCTGTACGCTCGACGCACTAACGCATCTTCGGTTAGGTGTGAAAGGTTTAATTATTTATTATATGTTTGTCACTTTGGACGTTACGCGATCGATAATACGCATTTTCCGTCAGATATGTACCGACCCTTACGACCGATGTAGTAGCAAATGTTTTGAAGACAAATAGAAATTTGTCTTTAATACCTATTATGAGACTTCAATTCTTGGACAAAGCTATTTAGTTTTGAGTAATGACAATCATTGTTTTAAGCGAGTATACAATTTGGATAATTAATCATCGCTATGACTCGTTGGTGGTGAAAAAAAAAATGATTACATACACACAATAGATACTTAAATAAATAATGCCTATATCATTAACATATCTATCCAAATACCTTACTAACATTGCAAACAAAAGCTTGTCATGTAAGATGTCCATATTCAATATTGGTATAAATATAAACTCAACTCCCAACACATCACTCCATACCTACAAAAGCACTTACATACCTGCGACTGCACTAAACTTATAATATTCAAGTAGGAAGTGACTCGCCGACGAGTCCAGCTGATTCATTAATCATGTACGACGTATCATTATACGTACAACCATTAGAGCGATGGGATCGGTTACAATCTGATTGATTGGGTTGAGCAATTCACTAAATAGATCGTGCCGTGATATCGGCATCCTATTACTAACACAAACGCGAAAGATTGTGGGGATAAATAGATGTTTGTTAATCTTTTTTACTAACAAATCTTACTAAATGGATTTTGATGAAATTTTGCAGCAATATAGCTTATACATTAGGATAATACATATACTTTAGTCATGTTTGCCGAATCTAATATTTTATCAAATCTAGTTAGACTAGAAAAGCAAGCTCTAAGCAAGTCTTGGACGCAACCAAAATATAGCGATGATGTTTTGTAACAATGGGCCTTTCAGAGTGGATGAATACTTAGTGTCAGTACTTATCTGTAATGCTTTACTTGGTCCTCTTTTGTATAATTTAATTCTATCGTAGGACAGTTGTAAGTAGTTACGACATGAAAACAATATCGCAACGCAAATCGATGCGATAAAAGAACCAAATAGCTTCTATACGTAACAAGCAAACCATGTTCAAAATACATAGAATCAATCAATCATAATGCCTCTCACATAACGTCATAAGCACTTAAACAATCGATACATAGATAAGATCAACTCACCCCTGCACAACGTAATGCACCTGGCCGCGCCCAAATTATCTAAATTATTCAATAACACGGACTATTGAACAAACAAACACGTAGTATAAAACTCGCCAAAACGTACCGTTTCCTGTGACTACCTTGTTAAGTTATTATCAGAGGTACCGAGCGTAGAAACAGTTAAATCGATTAAGCCTACCATTTAAAAGGTCCTTTTATAGTAGACAGGATAATATACCTTACCATTCCTGGTGCAGTGAAATAAAATTAGAAAGAGGACGCGATTCTAAGAAACTTATGTTTACGTATTTTGGCAAAAAAAAGGTATAGTATTCTTCGAAAAGACACTTTCAAGGTGCCAGTCTTTGTTAAAGTATATTTATTTTTATTGTATATATACATGCGAGGGAATATGCAGAGCCCAATGAAGTATAACGTTTCTAAGCTCCGAAAGTATATTAAATAGGTGTAAAATAAACAGTCAGACAGCTCAAATACTTTGGTACTTATACTTATTACAGCGGATCAGTTTGACGGAAATTATTTTTAGGAACTATTGACACGAAAAGAAGAAGACTTTGGTACTTATCGACAAAAAAGCCCACCTACTAAAATTATTCTTGGCAACGAATAAAAAAACAAAAAGAGAAATAACGTTCATCACAGCATCAAAAAGCTTAACCTCAGAACTCAAGTTTTCATGACCATATTTTCGTTAAAATATATAACAGTAAACTTTTATCTACTGACATAATAATATCATAAAACATTAGAAAATAATAAACATAGACCCTCTTACTTATAAACGTTAGTCAACATTTTAAACGACTGCTGAGAGGCTGATTAGCAAAAACCTTACCTATAAACCCTGCTTAGCGTTTAGCAGCCACTAAGTGACGCTTAAATAGCTGTCAAATTTAAACAATACCGGGACCTTGTTTAGATGTTGCTGAGAGGCACAATGGCGGCTTTTACTTGAAACAGCTGTTCGATCAATGACATAATTATTATACATTGTTAAAATTATTTATTTGCATTTCTTTCAATTTTAATGTTGTTTACTTATAATTAAACATAGATTTTGACGATCTAGCAGATTTCCAAAATTATATAGAAGATTTAACTTGTCTAGATATAAATTATTTCTTGCCGATATTTTTAGAACAACATAATAGTAGGAGAGCTGGTAAACAATTTTTGGTAACATACCCAATATTGAGGCATTACAGGAAATTCTGTGATTGTCCTTAAATGAACCTAAATTAGGTAGTCGAGGTCTAGTTGAAGTGTAGCGTCTCCCTACAAGCACTTGAATCTTTGTACAGGCAAAAAAAATTGAGTCATTCTAGATGACCTACTTTTTATATGGAGAACTTATATTGGCTGTATCTCTTGCTCATGTTCCTGCGAATTGCGATGCGGTTGGCTCTCGCGAAAGCACGACAAACGGCACTCATGTGCTCTTTCAATAATATTTTCGGAGTAAATATACTATAATTCTATCCTAAATAATAACAATATTCGAAAAAGAACATTTATTAGATCTTTTTATGAAAAACAAAAATACATCCGTAATTAGTATAAGACACTGAAGCTATATTAAATCTCAAATAAAGTGCAATAATAGAAAAAAAAACATTCGTAAATTTCAAAATTTATCAATATTTCTCATGTTTCAAAAAAATATCCAAAATTTTTCACCAGCTCTGGGACTTTTTGTTATTTGTCAGAATATCGTTGCCATGGAGATCTATGACTCATAGATACAAAATAGCCAAGCGTGTTCGTTCAATCGCGTTATTTAGTCGACAATTTAGGTTTTAATCTGTGGCCCTCGTATGTGTATCGTTCTTTATCAGTTACTCAGCGAAACAACAGCTAATCAACGTTTATAAGTAAGGAAAATTTAAGCGTTGTTTAAATGCTTGACAGCTATTCAGCTGGGAGGTGGCTAAGTCACACTTAACGAGATATTTATAAGTAAGACGGAGAATGTTTTTAAACCTAAAAAAAAAATACGGATGTTCTAAATTACAATGCATCTTAACCTCTAAAAACGAGTTCTAAACAATACTGTCCATATTTTCTTTCAAATGTATAACAGTAATCTATCCAAGAACATAACACTTAAAAAACCACATCAAAGCTAACCCATAAGTTAACTCCATCATAACTGGCCATTTATTATGTTCGTAATTTAAATTCGTTGACACCATACAAATTAGCGGTTGCTAAGCGCGTGCGCAGGAACGCGGCCATATTAAACATGGCGCCGTTTCCGGTAAGTGTCATGGCGGACGACACTTCCTGTCCCGTCCTACACCTGTTAAGGGCTGATGGCTGACCTATAAATTGTAATAAGGTGCTGGTATGCGTGTGTTCATAATGTCAACCTAATATGAATAAGATTCGATGATTCATGTAGAATCGGGTTTGTTTGATGTGTTAGGTTCCTGTCTCGAATTATGCAGGTTCTTAGACAGTAGCTATTTGTATGTGTGCGTTGATATTGGCGCCTTTGCTATTTGCGCCTCACTGCTGACGGGACAGCTTTATTGAAATAGTTTTCGCTCGGATACAAAAAGTACCGAATTGCCTGATATAGCCTAACCACTTATATAACATCAACTAGATGAACATACTATTGGAATCAATCGATACAGATCTACATTTGCCTTTTTTTAATAATAGCTGCATAGTAAATTCTAATTGGCCAACCACACTCCATTGGCACAAATCATCATCATTGTCCTAGCGTTATCCCGGTTGCATCAGTGACTTACAAGCTCAATTGACGGTATATCAGCTTAATATGAGATGAAAACGACATACCCGAGAACCATAGATCTTATTTATTGACATTATCTTTCGAATTTTGCGACCACAAGTTTACGTTCAATCACACGAACAAACTATTTTGCTTCATAATATTACTTTAGATGCAAACAACAATTAATCTACTACACAATTCTGAAACAAAACATATAATAGAAGTACTAAAACGGATAGAGAAAGTTATTTTTAGACCGTTTGTGTGTCAAGCACGACGCGAACACCCAAAGGTATAATAATATTCTAAGGTTGGAATGGTTGTCGGCACATTTGATCGCACTGATTTTGTCACAATAACATTACGTCCGTGACATCGTCCGCGCTCTGTTTAATTTTACTTTGTAAGCTACCACTGTTGTTATAACTAAAGATGCCGAGCTGAGAAAGAGCTGAAAGCTAAACGTAAAGGTACAACATTGTTGTTGAAAATTATCCAGAGCGACCAGAGCGACAAAGAAAATTATAAAAAAAAGTGACTTCAAAGTCTGCTATGGTCATCTTAATTTATTACTATTTGATAGAGTATTTACTTTTTAATTGAAGACGTCAAACAATTGATTCTGCTACTATATTTACTTATTATATTCAGTACCAAAAGCCATTTAAAATATCAAAAGTATATTATGGAGACGGTACAGTTGAACTGTGCGTTACATTTTGCAATGAGCGTGTTTTGCGGACCGTATAATACCAAATCGATTTTAAAATTTAAATGTTCACGCCTGACCACATGGCTTTGTAGGGACCGATATTTGTTTTGGATATGTTGTCGCTGAAAACAAGTGCTGACAGCAAAATCTTTTAAGGTGCACTGAATGACCAAACTAATATAAAATCAAATGCTTAAAATGGCTTACAAAATTACATTATCAAAACTAGCTTCAATGCTGGTCAAAAAATTAAGTCCTGTGGGATTTAAGTTACATATATTATATGCTAATAATTGTTATGTTAGTTGTTGTTCAATAATTTCTTAATAGATAATTAAGCATTAAAAATAAGTATATTATTAAATCTGATAATGCGTATCCGTAACAACTTTGTTAAAATTGATCCTAATTTGTATCTCACACTGTCATTCAATAAAAAATCTTATTGATGATCATTAGCAGTATCTCGAATTAATGATAATTGCTGCTATCCCAGAGTATATCATCCTCATTCCCACCATAAAGCAGGAGCTCGGCAGAACGACCATTAATCAATACTTAAAGACCATGTCTTTAAGGAGCATCGTAATCCTTCACCGACGTGGCATAAATCTAATTGAGTTATGTCCTACTAAGAGTTATTATTAATATGAGCTTGTTCATAAATCAGTGAGCCTTTAGTCTTATGTTGTCTTTGGTTTTGGTCTTTGATAACTAATTAGTTATGGTTTGAATATTAGAAGCTCGGAATATGTATATCGTTTCGTATATTTTAACTAGGTATTTTTTTTTATTAATCTTCTTTTTTTTATTAACAGACAACCTAATATGTGTTACACAGTACATAAAACATACCGACTGTTTAATCACTTTAGAACTTAAACTATACTCATAAGTAAATTAAAATCATTTTGTGGGTGTCGTAAAAAGCAAACGAAACAATTAATAGTACATTTGCAAAGAACCGGAAAATTCGTCACCAAACCCTATCAACCCGTTTTGCCAGTGTGGCGTAGTAGGCCAAATCCTGCTCTAAGCTAATGCTTAAATCCTGGACTGTAAGCAGCAGTCTTTCATAGTGTCCTGTGAAAGACTGTTACGTAAATAAAAAGGTAATAAAGGTATATTCACGGGTATTTCCAAGGTTAAGGTGCGTGTATGTTGCCGTTTACAAGCCCTTTGATCATAATTTAAATGTGAAACATTTGCATAAATATAAGACTAAATAAATACATACATACATTACATACATAGACTCACGCCTGTTTCCCGGAGGGGTAGGCAGAGACTACGGAATGTCATTTGCAACGATCCTGACATATCTCTCTTGCTTCATTCACTCCCATCAGATTCCTCATGCATGCTCTTCTGTTCAGGGTACTTCTAACCTGTCCTGTTTTTAGGATGTCTCCAATCTGGTCAGACAACGTCCGCCTAGGTCTTCCCCTTCGTCCTGTCCCATTCACACTTGCCTTGTATATCTGCTTGGTCAATCTTTCGTTATCCATCCTCTCCTAAATAAATATATTCGAGCTTATCAATATGAGGCAGAAACTAATACACTTTTTATTTTAACCTTTCAAAGCTAAACTAGTTCTTATAGATATACTGCGGTTGTTCTTGGTTTAGTGATTATGTCTAGTACTGAAAGCTCGTATATTTCACGTTTAAACTTTATCTGACAGCTCGGGTTCTTTATAGCAGTCTCCGGAAATCCAACAGAGTGACCTACTTCCAAAAAATATCACTTTTTTTTGCAATTTTGGTAGTAGCCATGCTATTGTTGCATCGTAAGCGATCTTAAAAACATAACCAACAAGTACAATCTTATTCAAATTTGAGCAAATTTTTACATTTAATAATGTAGTTTCTAGATAATTCGGTTTAATTATAATGTCAGTAAAACAAATATACCGCGAATCCATAGTTTGATTCCAAAACATTTACGTATAATGTACTTCATTATAATGTTTGCCCTATAAACACAACAATCAGAGCATAGATACTGGTAAAGTAATTAATACAATCATGCATATTAATTCAATTTCAATGATCATCAAGGTACGAGGGCTCTTCTAAGTCATTAGTCTTTGTGCGGACCGGACTATTGTGCGCCATCTAACAAACGAATACGTTTCTATGTCACGAGGTTAGACTATAGAACATTGTACAGCTCTAACTATACGAGTTTTTTTTTTCAGATGAACCGTTTCTTGCCGATCCCGTAGGAAATTTGGGAGATTCCTATTTAGTGCACCCTACGGTCACCAAGGAAAATACATGCCAAATATCAGCTCCTTGTGCCCAAATAGACGAAGAATACGGAAGAATATATGTTCAGATAAAAAAATCGTCTACAACCAATAATTGAAACTTACTGCTCGGCTTAACCGCGATAATTTTTATAAATCTTAAGAGAAATAAACAATATATCATAGGTACGTTCTAATAAATATGGTGAAAACACAACAAATACTGACAGAAATTTCATAAACAATAGAGCACCGCGCAGGTTTGACAAATGTTCCAAGATTTCCGTTGCAATATAAAAATAGTCGACACTATAATAAATATTTATTGAAGTACAGTCTACTCGTAGATCTCGTGGGAGAGCAATAAATCACAGAGAATCAGAAACGGCATCTTCAAAACTTGAAACAATTATATCAGTACAATAAAGCACGAAACGATTCTGTACCTCCGACTACCTCCTAACTTTACTGTTGGCACCGTTCTTACTATATCGTAGTATAGCAAAATTAATATTCGTGTAGTGACGGATTAAAAATACAAACTGCCATCCCATTTCGTGCCGTGGGTGTCACGGGCAACTAAGTAAAATACACGAAGCCACTAGTAGCTTTCGGAAGAGACGACAGTCTCAACTATAAAGCTTGTACCAACCCGTTAAGCCAGGAGAGTATAGTAGGCCAAATCCTCCCAATGACTCACAACGTTATTGGGCCCAAAATTATGAGAGGCGAATATGCAGCAGTAGAATGCGAAAGGCTCTATGACGATTAAAATGGATATAACATATTCTTCTAAAACCGTTGCTAAAGTTTCAATGCCAAAGGTGTGATCGATGACGTAAATTTGCTCAATAAAATCCTTCGTACTCGAACCTCAATACGTAAATACACGTCGAGTAGTAAGTACACAGCGCACCCCTTTTTCTCAATCCCTCTGGGAGGCGTATTGACACGCGTGGGAGCTCTACGTGCCTACAAACTAATGAGTCACACTTGTATGGCTACACATATAAGTTTGTGGATAATTCGCAATTATTTATTTTTGGCAACGACCGCATTTTAAAAAACGTCGGTAAAATAACGACTTAATTAACTTGTGTCGTCTATTGAACCACTTATTTGCTAAAACGCTACAGAAAGGCTTATTAAGGTTTTATTAAGTGAAAACTGTAAAGGTTATCGTTTCAAATCGGTTGGTACTTATAAATTGTCTTTTCAGTTCTTTTATCTTCAATTCCTTCTCTTCAGGAGGGAAAAGAAAAAATATACTGAGAACATTTCCTTGTACCTATGTACTCAGACATGCTAGAGTTTCCTTGTAGCATCAATACTTTCTTCCTTCCACATGTTTCAATACAAGATCAAAGACGAGATATAAAATAAAGATGTTACATTTTATGAGCTCTCAATCACAATCGAGATTTATAACGATCGTAACCTATATTTTTGCTATATCAATAAACAGCAGATATTTTATTTCCTAGTGCAAGATATTGCACTAGAAAATATGTGGGTCAGAAATAATAAAAATATATCCGACAATTTAATGTAGGTACTGTTATTTCCGGCGATGGCAAACAGTAGTTCTGAAGAAAGCAATTTTTTTAGGAAAGATTTCAGATCTAATGCCATTGTAAAGGAACAGGGTGTTTCTCCAACTGGAGGCAGAAAACCCTGTCCAGGCTATGTGATCATGCCTTCTTATTATATACAGCTGTGACACATGATTGCATCAGACAGCCTTAATTTCGGTAGATATCGATATAGTAGGATCTAACAAGGGTATTCTTTCGCTTCATAACATTAATATTTTGAGATTTCCTAATGGTAAATATTATAAAAATGACATTGCTTTTATAAAGTATTCTATACAGATGAATACAAAAGCTTAATAACGTCATCACGTAGATAAGTATTTTTGACGATACCATCAAATAATCTACGTAACACAATACACGTTCATCAATTCCCATAAAAACAAATGAAACACGCGAACAAAACCATTCCAGTAAAGCATACCATCTGAGTTTGAAAACAACTCTTGAATACGAGCAAAATACTATCTTACGAGCTCAATTTGAAAGTTTGAAATCGTTCTGTTGAAATATATCTATGAATGCTGGAGCTCCAATTTGTGTAGCACTGTAGAAAGTTGCTCAACCCGACTCATACAACCTTCGTTCGATAATTGCGTTCCTACTGAGTTAAGGCTTTTTCCTGCGAAAGAATTTTTAATACGTAACTATTAGTCATAAGGTAGAGGTGCCTTTGTCAGCGGAAAATCTAGAGATCTCATTGAAAATCCAGTATAAATAATTTTTATACTCAAAGACTACTCAATCTACATAAATCATCCCGAGACCGAGGTTAGTTTAACCTAGCTTAAATGTCTAAAAATCTATTTGCGAGTGGAAAGACAACTCACTTTTATCTTTGGAAATATTTTAAGCGAATGAAAATTAGCTTTAAGAAAATATCCTTTAAATTTCAGGGTGGCAATTCAGAAATATTATTTATGCCGCTTATTCAGTACCACTATCTTTTAGTTCGTAAATTCTCAAATCTTCTACGATATTCTCTGTTTTAAAGCATACCTATATTTATACACTTTTGGTGAATATTATTTGACGCCGCCACGCCGCCAAAGGTCGCGAGTTCGTTTCCCGCTCAAGTCAAACGTAGTGTGCGTGAACATCGAGGTTTGTCTTGTTATAGGTGTTTCTATATAAAATATTTACAAAAAAAAAGGATATTTATATATGTTTAGTAACCAAAGTACAAGCTCTGCTTAGTTTGGAATTAGATGTTGTTGTTTGTATATGGTAGAATATTATTTATTTATTAGGTATATATTTCTTGCAAGAAAAATGCCTTAAAATTTCTGGACGGCAGTTCAATAATATTTTTATTCCATAAATTCACAAATTCTCTTTCATTTCGTCCGCTTACAAAAGTTTCCGTTTGTGAAAGTGACAAATCCTTTAAACATTTGTCACTTTTGGTAAATATTATTATAGACATTGAGTAGTGTTCCCGTAGACGTAGAGGTGTCGTGAGATCCGTCGTAGCAGGCATGTAGGTCACATGTTGAGCGGTGACCCGGGCTTATCAGTTTGGCGCTGCTCCAACCGGATTACCAGCTCACACTACATTCACGAGCTTACTACTAATGGCATGTTGTGTTTGGTGATTTTTAGATTTATGTACAATTTTTGAGTAATATCCTTATTATTTATAGTTCTCTACTTTTATTGTTAATGCGATGTTTTGTTTGTTTGTGATTAGTTAAAGTTGCAGCGGAGCGATGAAATCGTATGATTTTTGTGTTGAAATAATTAGGAAAGTGGCTGGAGAGTGATAACTTTTTACATACCAAATAATCGAGCTTATTATACAAAAAAATAAATTGCTGCAAATCGAACCCACGATCTACATCTTAGCAGTTCGCGTCACTAACATCTAGACCAACATGTCACTCATGAAAATATTAGAATGAAGATACGTTACGTTTTCTTGGAAAGTCATCATCATCGACCTAGCGTTATCTCGGTTGCATACAAGGCCTACACGCCTTGGAGCCTGAGGTCCGCTTACTGGTCTAACCTGATATGACAGAATATCAACTTTTCCACAGAGCGACTGCCGTCTGACCTCCGCAACCCAAAGGGATAGCGATATTCCATGGTTTAGACCAGTATCAGTTTATTTGATGGTACTGACTCCCCATAACGACTGTCAAAGATCTTCATGACAGCCGGGGCCGACAGATTAACGTACTCTCCAAGGCACGGGACAACCGATAATTAACAATTTAATACGCACATAACTTCCGATACCCGATACCCTCTGCATGGCAGTCCGTTGTTATCTCCACTAGGCTATCGCCGCCTTCGGACTTCGTAAGTTTTCTTGGGAAGTAATATATGATATTTTCATGTTTGAAATCGGAAGTAAAATGGATATTCTCTGAAGTTCAACTGTATTTTCTGCAAAACGGTAATTGTACGAGGCAACTGCACATTGATATATAGATAGACTGCACATTGATATACAGATGAGCCGTTATATTAGGAATATTAAAATGCTTGTAAATTGAGTCAGCAATGGTCTGGTTACGATATGTCGTGCAGAGTGTTTCACTGTTGTTTTAACCACGGCATACATCACGACTTTTTTGAAACAGGGATAACGCTAGGTCAGTGACGAAAATGCTTGCAAATAACTCCGTGTGAAGCCATGACCCCGTTGTATTCGTTTCTTTTACATTGCTACTTTAAAATACAGTATACTTTTCTTTTAAGTTATTGCGTCATACATAAATCTTATTAAAATTAGCTTTTCTATTCAGTAGCTACGAAGCCACAAAAACAACAATTAAAGCAGCCTAATAGTCTTAAACTAGCGTAGAAATATATTCCGCAGTTTCTTTCACTGAGGTCGCAACTTACGTCACAAGTCAAATGATAAACTATCCGTGCTGAACAAACTTAGTCTTTAGCTGTCCTTGGTATCATTAAAACAATGACTCATTAGTATTAAGGCACGCGAAAGCCTCGTTAACGCGCTTCCTTGCTTATAAATTGAGTTGTCTTTGCATATGGTTTCGAAATATTCAGTGCTAAAAATCCTTTTAATTAATACATATTTATACGGTTTACTTTACCAAGAAATTTGGACTGCGGAGTTCAGATTATAGGCGCTCTGTAGAAAAGCTAATATTCCGTCAAATCTGGTTAGAGCTGACCCCATCTTAGAAAGGATAACGCTAGGATATTATGAAGGTTGTCTAAAAAGATTGCTCCTAGCGATACATACATACATAGAATCACGCCTGTTTCCCCGAAGGGGTAGGCAGAGGCATGTTAAACGCCCACTTTTCGCCAGTGTTTTGATCCCACGTAATAGGTGGCGAGCCCATAGCCACTTATCGGGATATTTTGTTTGCCAGAGCCTCGTCCGTTGATCGGCAGGTGCACCACATGCAGGTGAGGTTGGCTTGGGACCCTAATTTCTTGGTGGGAACCCTATGCACCCTTACTTACTCTTAGCGATAATGCTTTGAATATGTACAACATTATTTGGTGTGCAATAAAGTATCTATATTAATTTGAAGATCTGACGACCACAGGCGATGTAAGCCGAAAAAGATAAACATATTGTAATCTATAGTGAAATGTATACAAGTTGCGAGGATTCTCGAAGCAGATGGCAACCCTAATGGAGAAAATTTGTAACTATAATATCGATCGTAATTTATCGGGATTAAACACTGCTTGGAGTTTAGAGCGCGCAATAATCACGTCTTGTGAAGAAATGTATTAACTGATGAGAATATATCTCATGACTCGCTTCTTTATCCAACTTAATACTGTCCCAATATTTGCTGAAAAATGAGGAGCCTTTTAAGCTACAAACTGTAGCCGAGGCTTCTCTCGTGTTAAATTCTGTGTCTGCCTCTTTACCTGTACCTTTACAGTTGTCGGCAAGTTTCATAATGATAATTTGGATACCTATTTAAGTCTTGAAAACGTATGAAATTAACTAGCTCCTATCGCATTTGTAATATAAGTAAGGATACATAGTTTTCTCGATATGTTCTCATACTAATGTTTATTTAACGGGTCTATACTGTGTGATATATTAAAAAGAAGGTTAAATACTCCTTATTTGCTCCGACGTTTCGGCGTGGTTTACACTAGCCATGGTCGCGGGTTGAATCTAGGTATTTTACACTCTATGAGAGGTTAAATAATCATTATTATAGCATACATAGATTTGGGTGTTTCACACTTTTAGTAGTCAAATTTATTTGGATAAACCATACTTTCTGCATCGTTGGTACCGTGCCATATTCAACATGTAGTTTTTAAGTTAGCGGATGATCGTGAGATCAATGATTCTAACATTGTGATAAAATACGTATTACTATGCAGTGTCCTGATAGATCTATTCGGGTAATTCAACGAAGCTTCATTGACTACAATATGGGAAGCATCCCATATACAAATGTATGTTACAAAGAATAACTGTGTTGTAAATGAAGTAACGTAGGGTTAATGTTTGAGTGAGACTTTTAGTACCTAGTAGGGCGCATTGTGATTCTCGTTCAAATATAGATCAAGAGGTTTAAACGCTTTACACAGCCAGCGCTAAGCGCATCAGCTTACGGTTTAATTGTGAGACCCTGCATTTTCTCGACGTTGAGCAAAAAATTTAGTGCATGTACATTAAAATAACATGTAAATTAAACTTTTAAAATGTAGTGTGCCAGTATTTTAATGAAAGTAAACATTCTAGGCCAAATGGTTCTGCACTAGCGTGTTTAGTTGAAATAAATAATATCTGATGATATTTACATTCTTTACCTAGCCAGGATGTACTAAGTTGAAAGAAAGAAAGAAAGAAAAAGCATTTATTTGGACTGAAAAGGTCATTGGGCACCTTAGTATGGAAACCATACCCATGGCGGACACAAACGAAATATAGCAGAGGGTATTAATTAATGGCTCTCATTTACTATGGCATTAGTTGCATTAATGTGAGCTACGGGAATAAAAAAAAATCCAAGTGTTATCTATGTTTAAATCCATGCTCTTTATCTCTGAAACTACTGATCCGATTTGAAAAAATCTTTTTGTGTGTGCCACATTCATGAGAAAGGTTATAATAATGGGTACAAGTTACTTTTTATCCCGATATTCCCGCGGGATCACTGAATGAGGCCGGCGAAGTCGCGGGAGTCTGCTAATTAATTAATATAGGTAAGAAAAATATAATGCTAATGCATTAAAATGTTTTTTATTCAATTTCATCCAAAGCAATCATAAAATCAGTTAAAAAGGGAGCGGGTGCGTCTGTTGCTTCCTATTGTATGGCCTAAGATAGATAATAAACAATGCTAGCGATATGGGCGCAGCTATTTAATGTGCGAAAAAACACCTGTTCAATGTGCGAAAGAGACATCGTATAACATATCTCTAAACATTAGCTCATCCATGCACGACGCTGTACGGTTTCGATATTATTTTTATGTCTTTATAAGATTAAATAAAAACCTTTGATACCGTTTGTTTTCGTTTTTAAAGGCTCCTGTTTCTTTTGCTCCGACGATTTTAAATCAAATAATTGTATGCAATGAAAGGTCATGTTATGCCCCTTTGTTTAAAACTATTTTGGTTAATGTCCGCCACTGTTTGGAAAGCGGGTCAGATATGCCCAATAACCTTTACACATACAATATTGCGGAGAAAAGAAGAAACAAAGAAACAGAAGATTACAATATATAGAATTACAATAGAATTAAGATATAAAATTACAATAGAATTATAAATTCAAATCATGGATAATTATAATTAGTTCATTACATACAAATAAATAAATAAATAATAATAATATAATTAAATATATTTAAATAGTAAAAATATTGTAATTTGAGATATGGATACGCTAATAAATTAAATTACATTAATAAAATTGCTGTGTCGCTTTTCGCCAAAAAGGAACCTTGTTCAGCATATGCCACGTTTAAAAGCCTGGCGCTGATTTTTAACTAGTTCCACTTGTGAAAGTACGGATACTGTCATCGAACATATGAGCAAAAACAATACAATGGAACGACATAACAGCATACAATAATAAAATTAGAATTAATTTACACAAGAAGTAAATTTAATAAAAAAAAGGAAACTATTTAATAAATTATTATTTAAAATTAGGTTGTATAATGCAATTTATAATTTTTTGTCTAGGGTCTGGTCGACTTACCTCAATCATATGAAAGAGGCATTCAGTTCTAGTTATAGATATGGTGAATAGAAAATAAACTGTTCCTTGGCAGAATCAAAAATGTTTATTTGACACATTCACCATCATTCACCTTTTCCCGGTTTTTCTCTTTTGATTAATTCTGGGGTACCTACTTACAAAACCAACGGACACAAAAGACATCCAAACTCGAAACAACTAGTGTCGGTGGTGACACTTATGAGGAACCCACAACACTCCGTTATTATTATCACGTAGCTTAAACCACTTGTTCAAACGGTAAAAGCGCCAATATGAGCTGCTTACAATTTATCATTATCTGGTCATAATACATAATTATATTATGCCGATATAGTTAGTACGTATGGAGAATGACCAAATTTGTATGGAAGATGGGCTAAGTTTGCTTCTCGATGATTTGACCAGTAAAATACAGTAAATATACTCCTAATTAAATTAGGAAAAAATAAATACGATATTCGGCGGCAGTTCTTGGCTATCGGACATTAAAATGTCAAATATTTGGAGGTTAAGTATTGTGATACTTACATGATTTAATCATATTAATAGTACTAAATTAGTTAATTATCGCCCGTGCTGCGAAGAGTACTTATGTTAAGCCGTCGGTCCCAGTTGTCATGAAGATCTTTCACCATCGCACGTCGTTACGGGGAGTCAGTACCTCCAATAAACCGATACCTACTGGTCTAAACCATACATTAGCCCTAACCCTTTAGGTTATGCCTGTCAGACTATGGGAAAACTAATATTCTGTCATATCTGGTTAGACTAGTAAGCGAACCCAGGGCTCCTAGGCATTGAAGTCTTGGATGCAACCGACATAACGCCAGGACGATGATGATATGATTTAATCATATTGCCGACATTTATAAGAAGCCTCTATGTATATTATATATAGAAAACAGTTGTAAAAAGAAATGGGGCTACGAAACAAACGCTTGTACATTATATTAGTTTGCGGTTTTTTCAGTCTGATATATTTCTTACTGAGAATTCTCAATACCATGTGGTACAATTATTGAGATTTCAGTGGGGCTAGTTCGCAAAAGATAACCTCCATTGGACCTTATTACAAAGTTGGCATTAAAACTACACTGTTTTATGCTTGATAGGTAAATGAAACACAGTTTTATGTTATTCTTCATTTTATCTTAATATATAAAATCCTTGCGTTACTGACTGACTGACAGACACGCTACAGCCGAAACTACTGGCCGTAAGCAGATGAAATTTAGCATGTATATCCCTTGGGAACCTTAGGGGTGCAGTAAGACGGGATTTCCCGAAATTCCCACGAGAACGGGCAAAACGGGAAATTCGAAAATATGAGCGTGCGAAGCCACTAGCGTCGACTAGTTTGTTATAAATCTTTTTCAAATAAATCACCTCAAAGTGAAGCAGGAGCTTGTATATCGTATAGGTACCATAATGTGGTGCAGATATGACCTCAGAAGTTACAACAGCGTCAATTAATGTGTAGCGTTCTAAACATAAGACTCCGTTCAATTCCTACAACAAAACAATCAATTAAACAAACAATTAAATCGTTTGAATATTCGGCGAGGAAAGCACGAGAGGATTGTAGGAATTGAGAAGATAAGTAAACAACACTTACACAGACTGGCGCTATCCATGATGTCAAAATATTGAGCGCTGAATCAGATAGCTTGTCCAAAGAACGAACGTGTTGCTGCCGAGGTACCGCAAAGGAAGAGTTAACATAACCGCAATCCTCACCACGGCTAGTTGTTCTACGTCCAGACGACATACTAATGTTACCAATAACGACTGTCTCATACTTTAGTCAACCCACGAGTCTTGATAACACGAAATAAAGTTGTTTGGTCCAAAAAGGATTGTCCAAGTCAATACAAACGACAGTAAATTACTTATTTTCCGATAAAGAGATACTATAGTATTTTCGCTGTATGATGATATGCATGACAGTTCTCATTTTACATATCACGCATACTACTTTCAACTTATGAAAATAAATTTGCAAAAAAAACAATTATTTAAAAAAATATCTATTAAAAATTACAAAGTAAATTGATACTAGATGTCTCTCTCTATTTTTATAATTATTATTAACTTTCTATAAATTATTTAAATATAATAAAATATAATCCTCAAAATTTCAGATGCATGAAACGAACCCTCTGTCCGTAGAGATTGACACCATTGAATCGACATGAAATCGATGAATAGGCGTGGTAATTTTTTTTAATTTTTGTGTTTTATTTGGTACGTACAATGCCAAAAACAACAAAAAAGATAGTTTTAAGCTCTCAAAGCCGTGAGTTAGTGCTTCGTTTGAGGACCTTCTTTGAACGAAAGAGTGCAAACGGGGGCCAGGTAATACCGATCGACAGTGTTGTGTACAGAGATGCGGCAGCTCTGGACATCAGCAAGGCTTCAGTTTCTCGAATGACCAAAATAAAATTTGGAGAAACTAGTTTTGAAGACAAGAAGCTGTCCACTCCGAAGAAACGTGAGCGTAAAGCTTCAATAACTGACACAGATAGTTCCGATGTGCTGGCAATACGAAAGCCCTACATTGATAAAATTATTAATCAGTCGTAGAAATAACACAATCGACAATATTTTTACAGACTGGGATAAATATGTCCACCTCGAATGAGATCAGCAATGTATTATCTCAGTCGGAGAAGATGACGATTCAGATATGAGGATTTATTTCGAGTGACATTGACGAATAATATTTTTTTTTTTAATTACTGCATTTTATTTGTGAATGTATTTCGAGTGACAGTGACGAATAATAAAAAAAATATTTTAAAATTACTGCGTTTTATTTGTGAATGTATTTGCCAAAACACTTTTAATATGAATTTATTTCGAAGATGTAATTTTAAAATCGGTAACTACGTGCGATTGCATGTCGTTTGCCAATTAATTCGATATTTATAAATAATCGCTTAAATTTCCTTAGGTTACATCACTATAATTGTCAGTGATGAACTGTCATGCATATCATTAGATAGCGAAAATACTATAGCATAGGTAAGAAGGCAATTTGACTGTTTTCATGTCAAATAACTGACGTAAGACATTATAGATGCCAGTATAATAAAAATATGTTCCCATATTTTCGATAAGTACAAAACATTATTTCGAAGGTAATATGTTCCAAAAAGGATGAACATATTATTTATAGAAAATATTTCACCACAATACATGTTTTAAAATATCATAAGATTTTGATGTTATTTTGCTTATTAGAACTTTTGTTATGTCCAACTGTTTGCATTATGAATGTAATTTTTCCCTATTAAAAGGACTTAGCAAGAAACTGTAAACATTTGCCGAAATATGTAAAATGAGTTTTGAATATGAAATGGCGATGTCACGACCGGAACAAGGCAGATACTTTTATTTTAGAACTAAAAATCCCCATTTTGCTTTAGCCTAAAATTAATATATATAAAATTATAAAATAAAAGAAGATTTTCCAGATATGAATGGTTTAGAAGCAAACGTGCCACAAAATAGCCCAGTTTTGGCCATTCTCCTTTGACTGCATTATTGCATACCCTTGTCGTAAATCGAGTCTAAGCAACAAATTTCGGTCCCGACTATGATGAATTTCAGCATAGAAAAAGATAAGGCTTTATAGATGGACACATTGTTGGATGCGAAAAATAAAATTGACAGGGTCTTTTAGGAATCTTTTTAAATCTATGAAATGTGTTTTTTTATATTTGGTATTTTAAGATAATTTAATCTTGATGCCCGTGCGAAGTTACGGGCAAAAGCCTAATACCTTAGGAAGTTTTAATGCTCAGAATTTAATTATCAGTATCTACATGGCACGCAATACATCTCACTTATATTTCGTTTATAGAATATTAACCGCAAAATATCTTTCAAATTTATAAATAGTCGTACATTTCATGAATATCGTCATAAATATTCAAATTACGCCGCTTGCGACTGCAGGCTTAACGTATTCAGTAGCAGTGTAATGATGTGGAATATGGTACATACAGAAACGCGAAATATACCTAATTAAGTTCACATTTGTGAATGTGGATTGAAACAACTTTTGAGTGTGTAAAAAGCTTTTGCTTCAACAGTTGGCAGTTTTAGCAAAGCTCTATATGTTTAATATTCTACGATATACACACACCACTATCTAGACCTTTTTTTTTATTTTGTTTTACGAGGTGGAAAATCCCTTCGGATCTCCGACTCTTGGGGGAAATAAGAGTATCTAGACCTAAACTAAGCAGAGCTTGTACTATGGGTAGGAGACAAAGGACAAGCAGGTGATGTGCAAAAAAAGTATATGCATTATTTTTTTTGCACATCACCTGGGACCTAAATTTATTCGAACTAAACTAAATTCATGGCAAAATGTGGGTGTTATATTACACTTTAATGTGGTTATATTACACCTCTGCCTACCCCTTCGGGGATAGAGGCGTGAATCTATAAAAAAATAACTTTTTGTTGTAAATCCATACATATTGTACAAAATACATAAGAACCAAGTCAAATATTCATGATCACGCACACAAATGTTTGACTTGAGTGGGAATTGAACTCACGATCCACGGCATGGCAGTTGATCACACGCACCGGGTCGTCATCGTTATGATAATTGGATGCTGGCGCTGGTAACAAAGGCTAACTTATGAGGATATTTTTTTTTCTTATACCAATGTCGAGAGTGGGCGTCGCAAACACAATATAAAGGAATCATTGCGATCAAATGGGCCGTCAACTGTTCCAAACTTAGAATAAGATTATCCCTTTCGATCTTTGTGTCTGGTCTGACTTACAAATATTCTAAAAATAGCTTTTATATCCAGATCTGCGTTGTGGCATTATCTCAGGATTTGTATTATGTACTTAGGAATGGCCGTCAATAAGGCGTTGTTTTTTGTACGTGATATTAACCGACCCTCATTTTAGTAAAAAAAAACAGGACATAGTAGAGAAAATTCCTCTTCTGAAAATTAATTTTACTTTGTGAACTATCTTTCTTTTTCACTCATATTTTCTTTTTGTATTTGCACCATTGAAACGCTCGGCCAATATTTTCCTATTTTCTTTATTTTATGTAGAAAGGCCCACAAAGGATGCCATAGTAGCTCCCATAAACGTGATGGACAAAATAAGGGATGGTTATGGTCCCCTTGTTTACATCCTAACTTTAGCTATATCAACGGATAGCGTCGAGTCTGATATATAAAATAATGTTACTTTTACATCAGGTTCTATGTAAAGTATCAGTTAAGTAGTGTTTTTGGCGATGCCTCTTAAATTTTGTTATCCAAATCATTATTTACTGTCGTGCCTTGGTGAATAAATTATTTCTTTGTTTAGGAGAGACACAATATAAATAGCAATCTATGTATTTGTTCACGTTTAGCTGCGCGGACTGTCACAGTAAATAAATACATCATCGTCAGGCCTGTATATAAAATATCTTATACATTATGTATGGTTATATATAGGATATTTTATACATTATTTTATACATTCTTACTATGAATAGTGTAAGGCCATAGTCCACCATGATAACCAAGTGTGGGTTGGCAGACTTCAAATGTTTTTCGAATAATATTTTGGAGATCTTTAGCTTATCGCTTATCGTTTTATCAAAAATACATAACAATATAGATGTAATATGAAACTACGAGGGCCGCCCATCCGAGCATTAAAACTGTTAGCAATAAATCCTTATAGGCTTAGAGGCTATTATCACGTTGTACCGAATCCGTTTACGAATTGAGGCTGCTCGGTAATAAGCCTCTATGTATTCTGGCAAATTCTCGCAGGTATTTTACACCCACATTATTAGACATAATGTTAATAGCTTTGATTGCAGGAGAAGTAGATTTGACACCGGATGCCAAATGAATTCAACGATTTTTTTTAAATCATTGCCTCGTCAGCATGCCAATTGGTTATACCTGATAATTCTAATATCAGTAATAGCAGATTGATAAGTTGTAATAGCTTACTTAATTTGTATATAAAGAGATGCTGACAAAATGTGTCCTTTACTAACAAAGATCGCAAGGCTTAAGGGACAAATGCTGTTAGCAAAGTTCATCAAATTTAACCTGATTGCGCTGAGATGGATATACTTAATTTTACAAAAAGCTTAAATAAAATGGTCATCGCCGAGCTGAGCCTGCCAACTTTCCTCATGCGCCTGGCCTGCAGAGGATGATGTGGAGGGGGAGGGGGCATTCAGGCAGCATTTAGGACACAGCTCTTAGGGCAGTTTCAGATAAGCGTATTTTTCTGCGCTTATACGTCGTTTCAGCATACTCTTACACCTTAACGCGCCTACATGCGCTTCCAAAAACGAGCATACACGCGCGTATAAAACGCTAGTCTGAAACCGGTCTTACGATCTTGACATCTAAATAACCAACAAGTCACATTGGGAAATGTCTAACTCTAGGCAGGATGTTACAAAATACCATCTTGATGGCGGTATCTAGGATTCAAAAATTGTATGAACCACATAATATAGTATACTATACTATACTATACTATACTCCATCCAGATGACTTCTGGAGCTCTACAAACTCTTAATAATGTGTGTATTGAGACGTATTACTCCGGCAAGTTGTCATATTCGGCTAAGTTGTGCGGTTGAGAAGAAAAATAACTTGTTATCTTAAATCGAATCTCTGGTAAGCGGGGCTAAGTTGGGACTTTTATTAGTTTTATGTATATGTATGGTGTGTGTAACGGTTACTGCAGGGTGTTGTTTTTTTCTGGAACAAATGTTTTTGGCCATTTTAAAAGAGATTTTGTCGTAGTTTTTGCGTCAATTAGGTCGTAGTGTAAGAAAATATTTTGGACATATTTTGTACCCTTCTACGTGCGCGGCCGTGGACACGGGCTCCAAGGCGAAAGTCTTTGTTCCTGACCGGGACAGCACCAGGATGATGATTGCATAATTAGCTACTTAGGTTGCTTGGTATGTCATCGGGCACCGAACAGACGCCGTTAAATTAATAAATATTTAAAATCTGTCACCTCTAAGAGATTCTTAATCGTCAATATTCTTAACCCCGTAGATGACGACATCTCGTACCATTGCGGCTCCATGCCTACACGTCACCAAAGACACGAAGATACGCCGACTTTTTGTAAGATTAAAATATCTCAATTTTATATAAATAGAACATTTCAGAGTAAAACCAAAACAAGGCATGTAGATCAAATGGAACAACGCATTTTTAGAATGAAATCGTAAACAAAATGCCAACAGTTTCCGATAAACGTATACATATCCCGCTGAATCGCATTGCCTGGGACAAAAAAAGCACAAAAAGGACGTTATCAGACTGGTGATTTGCGAGCGTTTTCGAGCCAACTAATTAACTTGTTTGCAGTTAAGTTGTGCGGACGCGTAGCGTAATTCGATGGTGTCCGATTTCGCGAACCACATCCTTGTTGGGTCACGCAAGCGATTAGTCAATTAATTAATAGATTCGCGTAACCCCGCTGCTAAAGGAAGTTGAGAACACCGTGATGATTTAACTGTATCTATATTAACATTGTTAAGTTATTTTAAAATTGATTAATGGAACCCAAAAGTATTATGCAAGTTAGGAACATAATTTATGTCGTTGTCGTTGTCAAGATAAACCAATGAGAAGACGGTATTTGTAGGCGTTCCAATTTCGTTAAGTTTCATTAAGTTCCGTTCAGGACCGGGATCCTGAAAAAAACGGCACCTCAAGATAATAGTGCCTTTCAACGTAAAATAAATCGTACCAAATTCATATTTACGAAATTTCGCGATTTATACTTCGTTCAATTTTTTTCGGAAATTTGTTAATAATACGCTATAATTCAAATGGGTTTGGTAATCTATATTAATATAACTGGAGGATGACCGCAGCTACGCCCGTACATTATTCATCCCGGACCCGTGGGAATTTTGAAAATCCCTACTTAGTGCATCTCTACGATCCCTAAGGATCATACATACCAAATTTTAGCTTCATGCGCCCAATAATTATGTTTGTATCTTATCAACGTTCATATAGCGATAGCGGCGATAGCAGATAGACGTAAGGGGCTGCGCAGACAATCAGGTTCGATCCCCAGGTACCCCAGGCACACACCTCTGACTTTTTGAAGTTATGTGTGCATTATCGCTCGCTTAGAAATGTGCCAGGTAGATGGCAGTAGGCTCGCCTCCTATAACATTGGGACCAAAACATAACGCGAAATGTGGGTGTATACTCCTTCGGGAATAAAGGCATGAAGTAATGTTATTTTATCGACGTTAAAGCAATGTTAGCAGTAGCTCTAAATAACGCGGGTTCAGCTAGTTTCTTATATTAGCGTAGGTATGCGAATTACAAAAATGCACATACTCGTAGTAATACGTAATTTCAAAATAAAAAGTTCGAGGTGCTGGTCGTAGTTTGTCAGTGATAGAGACTGCTTTTATAACTCCATAGCATTAATTCGCGCTTTAAGCCAGAACGACCACTAAACACGTTCTGTCATGCGCTTAATGACCATCTGAAATATCCACAATAATATTTTATCTTAAGTAAAACAGTGCTTTATATTTATATTTCTAGGAGTGTGAAACGTGTGCGTCGCAGACAATAGTGACTTCCGTGTGAGCAGATATGTTTCATTGTTTTGTATTACATACAAACAGAAACGATCAGTTGCTTAGGGTGGAAAAGCTTAGGCAGATAAACTTTATTAATGATACATCCATCTGATGTTGCTTAAAAGTAATTATGACCTATATTCATTTGCATGCTCCATGTGGAAATCGAATCCATTGCATTCGGCGCCGCTTCAAAAATGTAGGTACTAGGTAGAGGAATCTTCAATTAAAAGGTAAAAACTGAGGTTTGACTAGACCAACAGATAATTGTATCCGTGATTTTACAAGAGCGTAGACTTTCTTAACTAAATAGGTACTTGAAACGTGTGTCTACACATATAATTTCTTAAAATTTGGCCATCCACAGGCCTTAAATTATAACCAAAGCCAAAAAGGCTGGCATAAAACCAATTTGAAGGCGACGCTGTTAAGATGCACTTGGCGTAATATTTAAGTTAAAATGTAATGAACTGGTCGCAAGGTCTGCCAACACTGTCATGGCCGAACTGTTATATTGCCTACTTCCTTATGTTTATGTGACAGTTGTTAATTTCAGTCTTTAGGTAAAGCAAGCTTGCCGCATTGCCTTTATGCCAAAGTGACATAATTATGCCATGTTCATATTTATGTGACTTGCATGCGCATGGACACGAATTTAAAACTGTTCTGATTTAATATTACATTTGAGATATTTTTTATTTTTCTTTAAAGCTTTAAAACATCAAAATCAATTTAAAAAAGACTAGTCAAGTGCGAGGTGGACTCTCGCACCAACGGTTCCGTACAAACCTGTAGGTTTATAACTAATAAAAAAAAGATGTGATGTAGGTAACTAAAAATTTAATGTTACGAAATTTTTCCTATGTGCTATAAAACGTTGCTTAATGCCAAATTTCAAGATTCTAGATCGACTGGAAGTACCCTTTAGTTTTGATTTAAGCAGTTGATGTGAATTTCAATTTTATACCTCTACGGGTTCATGAGGAAAGGGGGTGTAAATTATTAAAAATATTTTAATTATATAATGTAACAAAAAATTTACGGTTTTCGCAATTTTTCTTTATCTGTGCTATAAAACGTTGCTTCGTGCCAAATTTCAAGATTCTGAATTCATGGGAAGTACCCTGTAGGTTTTGATTCCCTTGTAAGTTTCGAAGATTTGCGAGAATTTGCGGCATAAACAGCTGTATCTTTTGGTTGCGTTGGCTTAGAAGTTTGATTTTGTTACGGCTTAAAGATATTATAGACTTGAGGTTTTTATATGAATTTCAATTTAATACCTCTACGCGTTCATAAGGAAAGGGCTAGTAACTTTAAAATTATTATTATTTTGTTACTATATGATGTAACTAATAAAAAATTCGGGAAAGTGCGAGTCTGACCCGCTCACCGAGGGTTCCGTACGCATTTTACCTTATTTGAGGCTGGTGCTAATTACGCTAGTCCTTTAAATCTGTATGATCGCCCATACAACTTAGAGGACTATCTTAAATGGAGTCTACTATATATGTATGGGGACACCCTTAAATTTTTCACTTTTTTATTTTTTGTAATTTTTCCTTTATTTGTGCTGTAAGACCCTGCTTTTGGCCAAATTTCGTGATTCTAGTTCAACGGGAACTACCATATAGGTTTTTGACCCAAAACCTATAGGGTACTTACGGTTGACCTAGAATTGGTTACAATTTTGGTTAAAGCCAAGGTCTTACAGCACAAGTAAAGTAAAAATTCTGAAAATTAAAAAATGTTGAAGATTAAGGTTAATTTTGGTACTTACAAGTTTTTGCAAAAATCGAATTTTGACCATATATTTTTATCGGGTTGACCCAGGACCCTGATTTTTATACATAGGAACCATAGACCTCAGTATCTGGTATAAATTTCAATTTTCTAGGTCCACCCGTTCCTGAGAAAATCGGTGGTGACACACGGAAAGCTTTTACTCTATTAAAGAATTTTTATCAAGTAACTAAATGATGAATTATCGGTGTAATGAGTACCTAATTGACCTATTGATGAATAAATATATGACATTGTTAACATAAAATATGATCAATGAAATAGATTTAACTTGTTCAATTTATACTGTATGTTCCTACATTTGCATGCTATTTTAAATGGCTAAATGGGCTTGTACTTTATATTATTATCATACTACGACATCAACATCTGTAATGTACCCTGTTTACAGTAAATAAATAAAGATATTCTATTCGGACAGACAGACAGACAGACGGACAAGAAAATGATCTTATAAGGGTTCCTTTTTTTACCTTGTGAGGTATGGAACCCTAAAAATGTATGGTTTCGCAATTTTTCCAATATCTGTGTTATAAGACGTTGAATCGTACCAAATTTCAAGAATCTGAGTTTTGCGGGAAATACCCTGTAGGTTTTGATTCCCTTGCCAGTAGTTGCAAGTTTGTAAATATGGTAAAATTGTTGTTTCTTTTGATTGAGTTGAGATATAAATTAGGTTTTTTTACAGCTTAAAGGTATTATAGACCCGAGTATGTGAAATGAATTTCAAGTTAATAACATTATGCGTTCAAGAGGAAAGGGGTAGTAACTTTAAAATTAATACAAAAAAATTATATATGATGTAACTAAAAATTTACGGTTTTCGCAATTTTTCTTTTACCTGTGCTATAAGACATTGCTTCGTACCAAATTGTAAGATTCTGAGTTCACAGGAAGTACCCTGTAGGTTTTGATTCCCTTGTGAGTTTCGAAAAGTTGCGGAAATTTGCAGCATAAATGGCTGTATCATTTGATTGCGTTGGCTTAGAAGTTTGATTTTTTCACAGCTTCAAGGGACCGTAAACTTGACTATTTGATATAAGTTTCCTATAAAAAAAGTCTTGACAGACGGACGTACAACAAAGTGATCCTATAAGGGTTCCGTTTTTTCGTTTGAGTCACGGAACCCTAATTAAACCCCAGTATATTATGTGCATATCTATCTCATAACTTTTCCATTAATCAAAACATTGCTGTCTGCTAGTAAATTACTGGCGAATAATGTACTTACTTAATGACTAAGTGCTACTGTCTTATTCCTCACAGTTAGTCCATTTTCTTTATTTTTCCGGTCGCTCCGTGGAACCATTTTGGAATGAGGCAGACAAAGTTGTGAGAGACTTTCCTTTTCTCTCATTCGCAAATTAGACATTAAAATCATTGCGGTTTTCTTAAATTATCTAAATGGCAGGATCACGCGAGTCTATCAGAGACCTTGAGCCACAGAATCAGCAGTAAAGTACCTCGTCGAACAGACCTTGTGCCTGACTACCCTTAAAAGTAAGATTCAACCTGACATTTTAACCCACGCTGTCTGTCTACCAAACTAAAGGGCGAAAGAAGCTCAATTTTTCCATCTGTGTTCCCAGAAGACCGTAGTAATGCACTAAGAAGGGATTTCCAAAATTAACACGGGATTGATAAATAAAAAAACTATTGTAGCTCTAACTAGTATCCTCTAGAACACCTATATAAACGTTGTCGTTTATGACTTGTAATATGCGATTTAATAACTCTTCAGTACACACGCATTCAGCGTAATATTTTTCGAGAGCATGATACAAAATTACACAGTGGCGTGTTCGCTGTATTACATTTATTGAATACTTCACTGCGAGAGAATGTGCGAGTCAGTTAATTAAAACGTTGCATTAAAACGTACAGCGTTTCATTTGTCAGTATAACGTTGATGTAAGCCGGTTGTGTCAAAGGCAAGTTGTTTGTTGCAAGAAAATCTATATAATTGTTGAAATTGGTCCGTTACTGACTGACTGTCAGACAAGGAACAATCGATACTACTGCAAGGTGCAAGCAGCTGAAATTTGGCATTATTTAAAATTCCTCGGAGAGAGTAGAGTGCACCTCTAGAGAGAAGGTTTTCGGAAATCCTCACCCTGAGGAGGTAATATTGGGGTGAGAGATTGTATGAAACTTTTAATGTCTTTATTCCCTATCGTGTCCACGATTGTTGCGTTTCAATCCCTCTTCAATTTTGTCACATTGACTTTTTATCTATCTCCGTCAAAGGCCAACATGCTTTGCCATACAGCACAACAGGCTATATCAGACTCAGACTTGAAACATAGGCCTTTAAGTGCCTTTAAGAAGAGTTATGTGCCCCCAAACTGTCACCATTCATCTTGACAACAGCTGACGCCCTCTTATTCAAGTTTACAATCCTTTAATTACTTGCTGTATATGAATGGTGCTCATATGTGTCTAAAATTGCTCGTTTGAAATTAAGCTGTTTCAAGTTTGTAATAGCTGCAATATGCAGTATTATCTCGTATTCATATTTAACCCCCTTAGGTAAGGGGTTATTTTTTTGTAATGATCTACATGTTATAGATACCTAGCAATACCTAGATCAAGACAAACACGCACACAAATATTTAACTTGAGTGGGAATCGAAAACGCGATCTTCGGTTACACTCCCGCTGCGTCAGCAGGTCGTCTAGGTATGAACAAAACAGCTCTTGTGGTTGAACCGCTTGTCCGTGCGGTTCCTCTATGCCGCAATCGAGAACTGGAGGTAGTGGTGTGTGAGACTCGCTAACAGTTCTCATGGATTACGCATTAAAACCCCTCATCCTCGTCTATCCTTAGTGGTAAAGTATCGCAAATCTACCACAACATCGTAAATCACCCGGCAAAATTATTGTTATTTACTTCAAATATCTGCTGAGTCAGCTATTTCTACTTTAATCGCTACCTCTTATACCGTACACCGACGCAATCATTACCACCAGTGAAATGTTTCGCCGCGATGTACTGTGGCTCTATGACATAATATTTATCTACGTATGTTTGTTTGTTTGTGTTCACATAAATACACTTGTTTATTCAATGTACAGGGACATTAAATAGCTTTGTGGGATCGCAAACCGCTATATAGATACGGTGTTTTATGGAATAAAATAGTTTGTTTTCGATGTTTGTTTTTGTGATGAAACGGCAAACGTAATACAGATGTTTTTATAGTGTTTTTTGTTCGGGTTTCATGTAAAACTTTACATACGGCAACAACAGTAGTTTTGTCTGAAATCTTGACTGCGCGGTCTGTTGTGAGTTTGAGCCTACATACGTGTGATGTTCCGATAATAGGCATTCTCTTTGTCCATATTTGAATTATTGTAAGGCTTCTCAATGTCGTAGCTTAATTCTCGGACTCTCTCCAGGGCGCGCGATTTGGATCAGAACAGGGAAAACACTAAGACGGTGAAAGTAAAATTTTCATTTATTTATTAAAAATACGAGTAACAGCTACACCTTTCTTTAAATTGCCTCTAGATCTCAGGATAGGTAAAATGTATCGTATTACATTTATTATCTGTGATCTCATCCATCCTTAGACCCTATCTCGCAAGAATGTCATTTTTTTAAACATATAAAATAATCATTCTGTTAAAGCTTGAAGCCGAAAACATCAAAAAACTATATCATTTATAGCTAGATAACCTAATCATAACTAAGCTGTATTGGACCTAAAAAGCTTGAAGTCGTATACTTGAAAATACCTAGATAACCAACCTAATCAAAACTAGACTGTATTGGACCTAAAGTTTATACTGATTTCGCCGGCGCCTTGCCAACTTATAATGAACCAACGTGCCTGCGCATAGTTATGAAAGGAAGGTGGGCAGATAACACACGTTAGGAATCCGATAATTGGCAGTAGAATGTTTGTGAACAGCTGACGACACAAGTAAGTGTGTTAACGATAAAAACCGAGAAAATAAAATAATTAAAATAAATAATAGTTTAAACCCTATATTAATACAATAGCACTGGAAAATAAACAATACTAAATATTTTAAAATAATGTTACCCAGTTTACAGCAAATTCCTATGTTAGCATAATATTAACATTCCAGAAGCTAACTGTCACGTGAAATAAAAAACGCCACATTCCGAGTCAAATTATTAAAAAGCCGTTCGCAAGTCATAAGTCCCAGAATAGCACGAGTAAATTAACTCTTACTCTTCACGGCCGTATAAGAGAAGCACAAGAGCTCGATACAAGGAAACTGCAAACAGGACGGTGCCACTGCACCAAAAAAGTCTGGATGCCAGCATACAACTTCTGATCCAATCTGTGGATCTAATATATAAACAACAATTAATTGTCTACATATAAAATGTTTATAACTATTACCAAGCATGCGCAAGTGGAATAACGTTGACAGTTTATTGGTATCAGTCTGTATTGTAAATATGTTTTATTATGTATTTATTTTGTAATTATTTTTTGCAATAAATTGCATGCAAGACCAATATGGCGATACGGATGTGAGTGCCAGTCAACCTGCCACATCATTGACTGGTCTGGTGCGTTGTCCGGATTGTTCCCAGGACCGATTTTTCAAAGGTAAGCGGGGCTTGAAAGTGCATTTTGGTAAAGTACACAAATCCCAAAATGTACTTCCAGGCCCATCAATATCTTCACAATCTGGATCAGGAGACACACACCAAATTCCTTTTTGGCATACTTTATCTAAATTAAAACATTCGGTTCCGATTATTAAAAGAGTTCCCCGTGGGGCAAGACCATCAGTGTCAAAAAAATTGGCTGAATGTATCTAGGTCTTGTCGTAAGGGAGAATTCAACAACGGCCTGGGAGCAATTATTAACATTCCCTTATAGGATTTTACATGTTGATAAAAATCAGGCAGCTCAAAATTCATTAACATCCCAAATTAAGTATAATTGTCAAATTTCGGCCAACACTTTAGACCCTAAATTCACGTCATACAAGCATAAATCGCTCTATCAATATGTAGAATCCAAATTAAGGGATGGTGACATACGGGGCGCATCTAGACTATTATTCAGTAGTGATGTGGTGGCGCTTTGCTCTCCAGAGACGCTTGCGGGTCTGAAGAGCAAGCATCCAGCGCCCATTAATGATCTCTCCTTTCCTGTAGCTCCCGACAGTGAATCAGAACATCTGATCACCACGGCCAAGGACGTGTTAGCAGCAGTTTGCTCCTTCCGGAGTGGCTCGGCAGGCGGCCTCGATGCCTTGACACCACAGCATCTAAAAGATCTGGTGTGTGCAAGTGCTGGGGTGGCTGGCGATACACTTCTGAAGGAGTTGACTGCCCTAGTAAATATGATGCTCTCCGGTAATGTGGACGATGCCATCATTGACATCTTGTATGGGGCGAATCTATGTGCCCTTAACAAGAGGGATGGTGGCATTCGTCCCATTGCCGTGGGTTGCACATATCGGCGTATAGCAGCCAAGATATGCTGTAAATTTTACAGCAGGGAGCTATCAGAAAAATTCCAACCCCTACAACTAGGTTTTGGTTCCAAAGGGGGTTGTGAGGCTGCTATACATGCCCTTTCCACGTACCTTGGAAGTGGTGATGGAGAGGTCATTTTGAAGGTTGACTTGAAAAACGCCTTCAATTCAGTGAATAGGGATACTTTGTTGACACAAGCAAAATTAGAAACCCCCAAAATTTTTTAATTTCTTTGGCAATGTTACAGGTATCCCACAAAATTACTATATCAGGACAATCTTTTGGAATCTGCAGTTGGATGCCAATAAGGTGACCCTCTTGGACCAGTCATTTTTAGTTTAGCTATACAACCCATTATTCGGCAAATAAATTCTAAATTTAATGCATGGTTTTTAGATGACGGGACCCTAGGGGGCGCTGCAGACATTGTATTACAAGATTTAGCTTTTATTAAAAATAAATTCGCATCTATTGGCTTGGAACTAAATTCTAGTAAGTGTGAATTGTTTATAAATACAACAGACTCCACAAAAAAACATTCGATAATATCAAAATTTAATAATTTGGCATCAAACATCAAAATTATTGATAAGACTTCTCTTCGCCTCCTAGGTTCACCAGTATTTGAAGAATCTTTCGGTTCTTTCTTAGACGAAAAGATACAAAATTTTTGTGAAATTTCAGATCGCCTATTCAAAATAATATTCATTCGGCCTATACTATTATTCGTTATTGTCTTTTCGTCCCAAAATTCACACATGCCTTAAGATCTTCCCAACTTTGGAAAAAGAAATCACTTTTAGAACAAATCGACCAAATTATCCTAATTACTTTAAAGAGAATTTTAAATGTGGACTTGGACGACCGAGCCTGGCTACAAGCGTCTTTGCCCATACGTTTGGGTGGGCTCGGCGTTCGCAAAATTTCCAGTGTTAGTTTACCGGCGTTTCTGTCTTCGGTTCACAGCACGGAAGAGTTAACTAGGAAAATTTTATCACCTACACTAGTTAACTCAGAAGTGTTGTGCAAAACCGAAGCTATAAACGCCTGGAAAATGGCTTGTCCAAGCACTGATTTGCCTACCAACCTATTCTCCCAAAGACTGTGGGACGCGCCGCTTTGTAACATAGTAAGAAAAAATCTTTTGGATACTTCTTTAAATGTTGCAGAGCGTGCTCGCTTACTGGCTGTGGGAGAATGGGAATCCGGTCTATGGCTTCAGGCACTACCTTCGTCCAACACTGGAACCATGTTGGACAATGAGACATTCCGTATTGCCATTTGTCTTCGTTTAGGTGCTCCGTGTGTTTCTCCGCATCGATATCATTGTGGAGAAGACGTCGATAGCCTCGGCCACCATGGGCTATCTTGCAGCAGAAGCGCTGGTAGAATTCCTCGTCATGCCCATCTGAATGATATAATCCGTCGTGCTCTTGTCGCGTCTGGCGTACCAGCTGTACTTGAACCAAATGGTTTGGTACGCGACGACGGTAAGAGACCTGATGGTATGTCATTGTTGCCTTGGAACATGGGTAGGCCTTTGGTGTGGGACGCAACCTGCGTAGACACCCTCGCGCCATCACACGTTCCAAGCACGGGAGGCCATGCTGGCGCTGCTGCTGCAACTGCGGAAACCCTCAAACGGCGCAAATACAGTAATTTAGTAAGTAATTACGTGTTTGAGCCGTTTGGGGTGGAAACGCTAGGCTCATGGGGTCCGAGCGCTCGTTCTCTATTCCGGGAAATTTCGAAACGGTTAATCGACGTCTCACGTGACCAGAAGGCTGGTTTATTCTTTGCTCAGAGAATCAGCATTGCCATCCAGCGTGGCAATGCTGCCAGCCTTCTGGGCACGTTACCCGATGACATTGATGCGGAGGCATTTTACGACGCCTAAACCATGTAAATATTTTCAGTTTCTAAATTTGTTTTTAAGGTTTTTGTATTAGATTAGATTACATTAAGCTTCTTATAAATTATGTTACTTAATACAAAATGAAATAAAAAAAAAAAAAAAAAAAAAAGTGTGTTAACGATTTTATATTTTAACTTTTTGCTTCGTTATTTACGGTTACCTCCGCATTACTACAGTGTCTTAACTAATGAGATTAAGGCAAGTGAACAGGGCTATTTTAGAGATATTTTAAGGAAATCTCTCGCTCTAAAGGTCAACGCTCATTAGAGCCACCCGGCACCCACTCCGCACCGCCTCGCCTCGTGCGGTTAGTATTCTTTATATGGATTTGTATGGGTATGCGCTCACTACATCAACTCCGTAGCGTCACCGGATCGCCTCTGTCGTAAGCCGTCCACGCGCGGGCGGCGGGTGGTCCACCCGCCGTCCGCGCGTGGACGGCTCGGTGGGAACTCGCTGCTCGCATGCTTGCCGCGCGTTGACGGGTCGTCGCCAACGCGTGGGTCCGAAGCGGACCGCGCGCTGCCCGCGAATGATTCACGTCCGAGTGTTACCAGATACACGGTAAATACCGTAGAAGCACGGTAATTTTGAGCAAGACACGGTCTAAGGTAATAAGGTATTCTAAGGTATTTTTAATTATTAATTACCGTGTAAATGATACTCAAATGTGTAAATGATCAAGCGCGACAGCTATGAGTGCCAATTCAACGTTTGTACAATTTGGCATTTCGAAACACACGTGTAGACCTAGTGCCAATTATTAACAGACTATTCGAAAATTATTGGACCAAGCGACGTCCACTCGTGGACGCCGTGCGGAGTGGGTGCCGGGTGGCTCTAATGAGCGTTGACCTTAAGAATAAAGCCTGTACCACGGCGGATTTTGCCAACAATAAACAAATAGATCAAACGAAAAAACAAAGTGTTGTCTCGTGTAGGGATCGAACCCACAACAGCTAAACGGTGAGGCGGATGTTTAAGCGACTACGCTAAACATGATGAATTACAAGACTTCGATCGTGGCAATCGTGGAAATGCAAGGAGATATGTATATAATTGGAAACCTGAAATCATTGATTTATACGGCTTTTGGATATCATCGATTTGGTTTTGCAAAGCTATTTCTGAATGACCTGGTATTTAACTAAAATAATTTCACTTACTATTTTGTAGATATGAACTCTATTTGAGCGATGTTTTTTTGTATCTCTGTGTTTGACAGTTTCTAATTTCGGTAATGCATACACGCAGTCTAACACAAAGGACACTACGCGACGACTGCCTGCGTTTCACACAAATTTTTACACATCAACCTTACCACACTTTGTGAGATTACTACTTATGTCATTGTATCATCTGTGTGTCGTACGCATAGTTACAAAGAATGCGCTGAACACTATGTGTTATAAATTTGCGATTTTTGAGCCAAAACGGATATAGACAAATACATAATTTTACTGATAGATGGTTGCCGTTCTATTTTTCAGGTCTAAATTAAATAGTAAATAATAGTATCTCTCTTTCCATTAAAGGGTATATGTAGCAAGCTTATCTTCCCCATTCAATAATGTCATAAGTACAAGTCTAAAATGCTACCTATAATTATTTTCAATTTCAATAAAATTAGTACTGACATATCAACACCCACGGAGCACCCTACAACACTCAAACCCGTACTTCTAACAATATTTCCAAGTTATTTACTCTTCTAATGAAGTATCGTAGGCAGCAATCGCTGTAGGGGATAGCACCGGTTAATCTGCATATAATCGATCAAATCACAAAATTAAGGAAATATCGATCAGTCGAATCAGTAAATTAAAAAAATAAAAGATAGAGCCAGTCATACATTATAACGTATCGTAAATGTTTGATCTATAAATAATCGGGGACTAATCAATGTGTCTGCTGTTTAATTAAGCGCGACCCATTCATAATCACTGCGGGTTCAATGTGTGATGTTTGTGGTTGGTACCCACTAGCTTGTAACACACGAACAACACTTATTTGGTGAGTTCTTAGAACTGTTTAGTACCGAACATTACAAGAATTGCAATTCCTCACATGGAAAGGCTGGGGAATATTTTGACGTTTACAACATTACAAGTATAACTAAACTAACTTAATTTTATCCTGCAAACAAGTTCTTTATAAAACATGACCTTTATATTATTATAGTCTAGAGTTCTAGAGCTTGTGTGAGTTGTTAGGCAATACTAACCAGTATTGCCTAACAATAACATGACAGACCATTAAATCAATTTAAAATTAGTACATGCTTGTACCATGTATAGTCTTATTTGAGCATTTACTTTACCATCGAAACAGGTGTTAGACAGGGATGTGTAGCGTCGCCGTGGCTGTTCAACCTCTTCATGGACAGTTGTTTGCAAGATTTGAAAAATAGTGACTGTGGATTAAGGATGAATGAGTTACTTGTCAAATGCCTCCTTTATGCTGATGATCAGGTTATACTTGCGTCTTCAGCGGAGGAGTTACAGGAGATGGTAACAATCATGCATGGTGCGTTAGAGAGGAAAGGAATGAAAGTAAATGTAAGTAAAACGAAAGTTATGGTTTTTGAAAAGGAGGAATGCGTTACGGCTTGTAATGTTATGATCGATGGACAGTGAGTGGAGCAAGTGAATGAGTTTGTATATTTAGGTACGCTGTTTACAAGAGATGGTAAGAATGTGGAAGATATTGAAAGAAGAGTTAATGCAGGTAATAGAGTGAATGGAGCTCTGAAGGCGTTAATGAATAGCCAAAACGTGTCCAAAAATGCACGTTTGGCTGTCCATAGAGGGGTGTTAGTACCTACTCTTATGTATGGTAGTGATAGTTGGGTATGGCAGAAGAGTCATGAAAGTAGAATAAATGCTGTAGAAATGAGAGCACTGCGAAGTATGTGTGGTGTTTCTTTGACTGACAGAGTAAAGAATTGTGTGATAAGAGAGTGTTGTGGGGTAAAAGAAGATGTAGTGACAAGCATCGAGAAAGGTGTGCTAAGATGGTTTGGACACGTGGAGAGGATGGATGACGAAAGACTGACCAAGCAGATATATAAGGCAAGTGTGGAAGGGACAGGACGAAGGGGAAGACCTAGGCGGACGTTCTCTGATCAGATTGGAGACATCCTAAAAACAGGACAGGTTAGAAGCACCCTGAACAGAAGAGCATGCATGAGGAATCTGATGGGAGTGAATGAAGCAAGAGAGATATGTCAAGATCGTTGCAAATGGCGCTCCGTAGTCTCTGCCTACCCCTCCGGGAAACAAGCGTGAGTCTATGTATGTATGTATGTATGTATTTGAAAAAAAGAAGACCTGTCTAGATCGAAGTCTTTCTGGCTTGACATTATTGTATTTTTTATGTTACTCTGTGCGCATAAAGGTATTCCAAGATCGCCAAAAATATATTTTTACACTCACTGTCTGAAACACGAGCACAAACATGGCAAGGTTTGCCTCAGCTGTCTTTTCAATTCCATAAACTTGTAGAACGATCGGTTAGTAATTATCATTATAATCCCGTCCGACCCAAGCCTTCTAAACACTGAATATTTGATACGTCTAATGCATCGCCGCAGTTAGCCAGTAGCCTTACAATCACGATTCCATTCCCGAGTCGTGCATTTTTTATTTCTGGGTCAAGTGACGACACGTGTTTTTAAGTGCACGTTCATAAAAACTATAACAACATACCAAGTATGTGGATTAACCAGTAAATGCACGTTTCGCAAGGGTTATCAAACTTTGCTATGTTGGCGGCTTAACTTAAAGTTTTCCATAGAATGCTATGGCGGAATTGGAGCATGAATTTCTCAAGAAAAAGATAAACCATGGTTAATTTCGTAATATATAACAACTAAATTGTCACAATTCAGACTAAGGTACTTACATACAAAACTAAATGCTGCTTTAAATATATACATTTGTAACATTATTCTATTTAAAACTTTTGTGATTTTTACTAACATAATATACTTACTCATAACAGTGACCATGGCTGGTATAACTTATGCTGAAAGATATTTTATCTATATTTTTAAACAATTACGTGATTGAGACCCATTATATAAATAATAGTACGAATAGTCGCTTGTAAGTCGCGTAACAATGAAACCATCACCCTGTGCGGCAACCCTATCTCTAGGAAGAAATAAAACCTCAATTGTTTTATTGTACGTCAGAAGCATGTTGAGTTTATCTTGATATGGCCTAATGCTGCTGGCTACTGCGTTACTCCCCTAAAAAAAACTATTAAGAGATTACATCAGCTGGACGATTCACTGTCGCTCTGTTATGAGATCCTTTTAACGAAGGGACATTAACCCTTTCACTGGCAGAAGCATTTTTTTATGTCAGAAAAATAAAATGTCGTTTTATGGAATCATTGTGGGTAGTTTAATAATTAATGTTCAAGAAAAAAAATTATACATGTTTACAATAAGAAAAAAACATGGTGGCAATATCCTTGCCAGCACCAGTGAGGGACCAAGAAAATCGATGAACGACGAATCGTTCATTGATTTTCTTGGTGAAATAATTTGAAACATGGATGTATAAATAGTGCCACTTTACTCCGTTGACATTCTATTTTAGACCTCTTATTATTTACTTTAGTGCTGCAGTAGCGACACCTCTTATAAGTCTCTATTTCTATAGGCCAGTGTTCATCTAATCTTTCAAAGCTGATTTCTTCTGGTACACCGTAAATTATTTTTGTCTTTCATGAGTCTCTTCCACTCGATTCTTTTTTTTAGTTACATATTTTGTCGTTGATTGGAATGTTTTTTTTCTAAAGATTTTATTATCCACCAGCTCCCTTGAAAAAGCAATTCTGAATTGTTTTTGGCTCATAACATTGTGCTCTCGGGTGTATGTTTGATGTAACATATGGGCATTGGTTATTGCAACATCTATAAAAAAAAATTATTAGGGTCCACCATTTGCGTCTTCTTCTACCCACGGAATATGATGTTCTTTTTTGGTCGAAACGATCGACACTACCCATATGTTTTGTATATTCTGGTATTAGTAATGGGCATTTGATAGTTTTTTTTTAACAGCGTAAATCGAAGTTTTCCAAGTTAGGACTTTGTTGCCAAGATTGCTTTTTCCATTCGACCTAATCTACATCCGATTCATCATCTGATGAAGAAAAAAAGTCTGAAAAGTTTGGAATTTCTTCGGCTTCAGACACAGATGACTGAAATCTTGCAGTTTCCAATGGAGAAAAATTTGAACATCTGCTCTAGATGTAGACGGTTGGGGTGAATTTGTTAGGCCGGGACTTTCTTGTACTTGTTCCGATGCTGAGCTAATCAGAGCATCTTCACCTACTAACACAGAAAGCAAGTCTGAATCTTCAACGCACTCGGTATCTAACAGATACACTACTTCATCATCTTCAGATAAAGAGCCATCTGGTATACCGAATAGATTTTCAAGCTCTTCTTCTATTTGCTTGTCCGCCAATACTTGTCTTCGCTTACTCATTGTCAAAGAAAATATGAAAAGTAAAGATTACTTATATATTTCTATACAAATCTAAAACAAACCGGACAAGTGCAATGGTAATGGTAACTGGTAATGGCATATATGTTGCCACCATGTTGCCACATGATCGGAGCCAATTTTGAGAACAATTAGAAGTTATTGCTAGAAAAATTATAGTATAGCATAATTAGAATACCATTTACTTTACAATAAATATAAAATCATAACCTGGCTACGTCGCAATATGAAGATATTCTTGGATTTTTATACAGATTGTAAACTGATGATTTTTTTTAAAATACCTCCGTGCAAAAGTTTGACAATTGTCAAATGTGTCAATGTTTTATTTTTTTTAATAATCTGTGATAGGTTCATTATCACACAGAATTGGTACTTTTTAAGTAGTAGTATTGTCGTACAAGAAAAAAAATAAAAAAGTTGGTGGCATAAATATTGCCACTACCAGTAAAAGGGTTAAAAGTTGTTTTTATGACGTAATTTGCTCTATTGATACTTTTATGAGGAGCGGAGACTAAATGGTAAATACGCTGGAAAAGGATGTAAAGACAGTAACAACGACTGGTAGAAAACAGGGCAGGCTAATGTTGCGTTTGTAAAAGTACATTGGTTCTTTTACAAACGCAACATTATGCATATTATTTTTGTGACGAAAATGGGATGAGCGAATCCAGATTTTCTTACAATCGCAAGAATTTAGATTCTTCAACGATTATAACCAGTGGCCGTCTCATTCTTAGTTAACTAAATGCAGATTCCCGTACTACCAAAGTCAAAAACAGAAAAGATAATGGAAGCACGTCCTTGCTAGATTAGGACGTGCAAATAGATAAACAATTTTACAACCATTACGTGATCCATTTCCTCAAAGTCTAGGCTGATAAAATTCTCGCAAACACAAAAATAGCCAAAAGAAACATTACCGGCCTATCAAAATACATCAAACCAATCGAAGTTCACGCAAAACATAAAATTCACATGAGATGTGATAAACTGAGCTATTACAAACAAACAGTTACATCGGAAACATGACATTGAACTGTACACGTCACTACCGAATTGCGTCATCGGCGTTCCCATGCAGGCACAGGCAATGGCTACTCTGCCAAATGTGTCAGATTAATCCCAAATGTTATAGTAACATTATTGCCACGTGGTAGGTTTGATAGTACATCGTTGTAAAATTTGTGAGTACTAAGGGTCGACGCAAACGGGCCATCGACCACAGCCACTGGTGGTCAGCGACAGCCACTTAACACATTTTTTCATATATTTTGTGTAGACGCGCCGCACACGTATGGCCGGTGGCGGCCACTCGCTACAGAAGTAAAATATATGATAAAGTGTGTTAAGTGGCTTTCGCTGGCCACCAGTGGATCCGGTCGGTGGCCCGTTTGAACCGACCCTTAGCAGGTACAATACCTAATACGTAGATGTTTGACCGCACCTGTATTTCAGTGGTTTAAAGTCACCTTCATAAATGTTGTGAGATTCGTAGACAAACAATAGATAGTTATTTGAAGAAGAGTCACTGCATGGATGTCGTAGTAGCTTATGTGACCACCTCATCGCCAAGACCAACACACGGGACAACTCTTTACTTACCTATGTGCTTCACAACTTGTTGTTTCGACTATTCTTATAATAGTCTGAATATTTTAAAAGTTATTCACCATGCTACTAGAGCGGAAGAAGTTCTTTAATGAATGATTCACGAAACGCATTAACTCATCTTCTATTTCCAATATCTCTATACGAAAAAAGCATCGTTTTTTAGTATTGCTTATTTTCACAACTAAAAATGGTTTTTTGAGTCGACAACGTATGTATTTATGAAACAAAATACTTTCATTTACTACCTCGCCTGTTCAAATACGTGTGTATCATAACCTCAAATAAATAATACACCTGCCTAGTTCGCTGACATAATCTTTGTTACGGCACTCTAGGGAGGCGAAAGTGAACTCCATTCACAGTATTCCCACACAAAAATAACGTAGAATAACTCAAGTTATTTTTTCATTGCGGCAAAACGATATTTCCCTTGAGAACCGCAGAAAGGTAACAGGAAAGGAAATATGCTAATGAATGAAATCGTTCTTTTTATTAGGTACTTGTGGTTTTTGTGATAAGAACATGGTACACCGTGAATAACTTGAGGATTTTCAGTGCCTTTCGTTTGCTCAAAATTTCACATTAGAGAAGCATAAGCAAAAGCAAGCAGGACTTAATACAAAAGGCATTCAGATTGATCAACACATTTACATCAGGACCTAGAATAATAGTTAAATTTACCAAAATGCGATCGCATAGTCCGCTAGAATATTGCCTATTCCTTAAGTATTAAGGTATGGATAATTGCCCATACCCAACTTAACATACAGTTCAAAAGCGACGTAATAGAGCTGCATAAAAAAAGTAAAAATTCTAAAGTCAACCGCTCGTTCGCAGTATTTCCAACAGCGTGTTCCAAAAACACGTTAGTTATAGAAGCGACGAGTTTTTTAAAATAGAATAAACATGTGTCGCTTGTTCCGCTGTCCGATGTCCCAGTGCTCGGTGTTCTCAATCGATTGTCTATTGTCAACACTTTGAGAACAAAAGCTTCAGAAATATCAGCTTACATCGTTAAAACTTCGAGAAAATTAAGAAAGTAAATATTTTAGAGATCAAGTTACTAAATTACTTTAAATGACTCTGTAATAGTATATAATCAGTTATTATAGTGCCTCTTCATTTAAGAGGTTTTGTTTTAATGAAAATGAGGAATGCGTAGCAGCTTGTAATGTTATGATCGATGGACAACAAGTGGGACGAGTGAATAATATTACATATTATTCAGTTACTTTGTTTACAACGAATGGTAAGAATGGCATTATAGTTGTCCCTAGTATCTGCCCACCCCTTCAGGAAACAGGCGTAAATCTAAGTATATGCCGTCTAAGATGCATATTTGTAGGTGACGAACGTTACAATAACGTTAACTCAATAAAAAGGTGCTTATATAATAATGCCTTATTGGTGGTTAGTTACTTACTCTTTCCCTAAATGCTGAAAACCCAGCCTCCAACTGAGTTAAAAGCTTCGGCGACCGTTCTAATGCCCGAAACGTACCTGCAACAAATAAAACAAAATATGAACTCAATTTGACGTATAGCGTAGTGGTTAAGCAGCCACCTCACGTTAATATTGCGCCGAGTGTGGTGGGTTTGATAGCCACTCGGGACAAAACTTTGCGTGATCCACATTGTTTAGTGTCAGGATGATCTTCCGTTGTGTAAAAGTTTTATAAGTCCCGCGACACAGAATTAATTCCCAGTGCCGGCGTTGAATTTTCAACATATAAATAAAAAAATAAGTGTCTTACAGCAAATCCTGCCATATGCCTATATTATAATGACACATTTATGCATGTGCAAGCAGAAGTATTACAATTACGTGGTGACAAAATAATTTTGATTGCCCCTTTATAATCAAGTTCGAAATGAAAATTTGTTATAATTGTAATTTTTCATAAATATACTATTTAAATTGCCTATTACCGAAACTCGACAATAACTCATCCGCTAGAAATCGAACCTTAAACCTCGAGATCACATCTGAAAACTAATGCCACTTACAACTGAGGCAATAAATAATAATTAACATAATTTTATTCCGTTCTCAAGACCATAGACACGTTAAATTAACCATTTACAATATTATATTTCATAAACTGATCATATCACCGAATGTGTCAAAATTATTCCATAACACATGTCACTTTAACCATTAAAGGCGTCAAACTATTAAAACTGTGGTTAATTAAGGTGAATGCGTCGTTTAGTTGTATTTATTTCATCTGATACTTATCTGCCGATCCCCCGAAGCTCATAGCGTGATGTAAGTTCATTATACTGATGATAACGTTGATGTTTTGACGGAAGAGTTCATTAAGACATGTATCTGTCAGTCATTTTGACGTGTGATGTAAGATGCCACAAAATGATTATGGTCTATGGTCAACATCCGTAAACCGTAAATCGAGTGGAACATTTGAATCATTATGTTTGGTTCCTGTCCAAATCGTATGCTTTAAATTAAAATGGTATACAAGGATGCCGATGCATTCTTTTTAGCGTTTCGTAGTCCTTATAGATTCACCATGTCAGTCTGTTTGTCTGTCCATGACCGATTTAATTGTCTTCGTTTACAAGTAAGTAACAGTAAAATGACTAATACAAAATGCTAGAGTCACATCATCGACGATCTCTACCTCTCTACTTTGAGCCTACCCTAGCTCGTTACGTCCACCGGGGTGAGAACGTACTACTGAAGCACCGAGCTACCACATAGCCTGCAAAGCCGAGAGGATCAATCCCAACATCGCGCCTCACAACCTACTCGCTTTTTATACTATCGAAAATAACACTGAAACTGTAAGTGAGACAATGTTGTGCCAAGGGCAAGGCATGTTGGTCATACTCATGCCACGGAAAATGAGACAATACTAGCGAAAGCGTAGTCTCTAGAACTTTCCTTTCTCTTCTATCTAGGATTTATGGCAGCATGGATTACATGAGGTACCTACTATTTAAGAAAGTAGAAAACGAAAATCTCGACAACCGTGCCCGCCTCGAAAATCGAAGCCATACAAAAGCAAATTTAAAACTAACAGATATATATATATATATATATTGTTTGAAATAGAATTAGTTTTTATTATAGGTCAAATCGATTATATCGATTAAGTAACGTTTTGTTTAGTCTATTGAAAATTTCTGACAATGGTCACACTGAACTGTCACTTCCGTTCGCTTCCTTGAAAAATTAACTCGCCGGTTGTCGTCTCGTACGTAAAATATCGCCTTTTGAATTAACGCGAATTGAATTAAATTGAGTAAACCGTCTTGAATGCCGCCTGATCTAGTGCTGGCAACGGTAAATTGATTGTGAACTATTGATTGACATTTGTGAAAATTGTGAATCCGGTATCGAGTCCACGTGCCAACGTGTCCTGAAAACGTCGCGTTTGCAGCTTAATAGCTAAGTATAAGATACTTCATTCATTTATTTTGGCCAATATACTTGTATGAATGTGTCTAATTTAGCTCAAGCCTAACATCAGCAAAGATAGCGGGTAAGTGAAATATAATATTGATATTGATTGATTTCAATTCATCACTGTGCAACGCAGTGCATTGTGTCTGGATCATGGTCAGTCTGATGCATGGTCAGGTAGATGTATTACATCTTCCACTGCGCACTTCTGATACACCTTCCTGCCTGGCTACGGTAATTCTAGACATACATTTTTGGTGCAGAGCTGTAGTTGAAATTTAGCCGCTGTTGCATTACTGAGTATAAACTCAGATTGGTATGAGCTTGTATCTTATCACCTTATAGACAGTATTGTAGTGTTTGTCAGGTCAGTTATTGTCTAAAGTACATAATATTTAATTGTATAAGTTGACCTAGATAATTTGAAACACATTGTCACATAACCTCAATCAGTAATTGTTGATTTGTATTGTTGAAAAATCTAACTTAAATTTGTTGTTGCATTAATAAGTCACTTTGATTGGATACATATCAGTTATATGTATCAATTGATTTAGTTTATTGCATATATTGATATATTAAGTTTGAACCTTACATTGCTAAACCTTGTTATAATATATAGATAATATTGCTAGGTAACACATATTCTGTGCTTACTTACTATTGTATATCTCAAATAATACAGCCAGTCTGTCTGTTGCAAGTAATTAGTAAATTTATTTGAATATTTAACTTTAACTTATTCGAAGGTTCAACTTTTGATAACTTTGACTTTGTTTTGTGTACATACATATTGAAACTATTAATTTTGTTGGACAGTAGATACCTGTCACTTGCTTGTACCAGCAGTAAACAGGCTAATATTTTGTTGGTTTCAAAGAATTAAGAAAAATTAAGTTTTGATTGTTGATATTATTTAACGCTTGTCCGGGCTCTTTTGAATTTTGATTATGTCAGCTATCAAGGACTTGCGTGCGGCTGCTGGTGCTATTGCATCAGATTTGCGCTGGTTTGCCTCGGCCAGTGCTTTAGTGAACCGGCCTGATCGCCAGCAGGCCTTACTTCAAAGGTACGAGCGGATTGACGATCGCCTGGCAAGTGTGGAACAGCAATTCCGCACTTTCAGCACTTGCTGTCTTGAAGTGTCAATCAATGATTTCACCGCTGACCAGCGAATTAAGGTCAGTGAAGACTATGCCCAGGTCTTAGACCTGTATGATGATGTCTCCAATAGTGCGAGACAACTAGTTGCCGATAGGGAAGGGCAACCCGGCCTGAAGCAGGAGCTTCCTAGGTCAGCACCGGGGCTGGTGAGTAGGCTCCCTACTTTGGACCTCCCCCATTTTGATGGCTGCCTAGGAAGCTACCTGGGCTTCGTTAATTTGTTCGACAGCCTAGTCAATGATAGGGCTGACCTTCGGCCGGCACAAAAGTTGGCCTATCTAATGTCGGTTCTGGATGGGGAGGCTAAGGGCCTCATCCAGCATCTGCCCGTGTCTGACGAGGCGTACCAGACGGCTCGGGACCTAATTACCCGTAGGTACCACAATAAGCGTGGCCTCGCCGATACGCACATCGAGCAGATTTTGGGTTTGCCGACGCTCACCCGGGTCTCTGGGTTGCGCACCCAACTTTTGAACCCGCTTTTGGTGGCCATCAAAGCACTTAAGTGCCTTGACCTGCCCGTGGACCAATGGTCCTATCTATTGGTGCACATTGTGCTGAAGAAGCTGCCTGCCGACCTGAGGTCGCGTTTTGAACAGCGCTTTGGTCGGGATAGCGCCACCCATCTGCCCCCCTTTGCTGACCTGGAGAGGTTCCTGGAGGATGAGTGCCGGGTCTTGGACAACTCCGGTGGTGACACGCCGGCTAAGACGCAGCCGCCCAAGGTCAAGGAGCAGGCTCGCGGTCACACCCGAGCCAATGTTGACCGGCGCCCTCCTCGCTTTGCGGTCACGCAGAGCATAGCGGAGTGCTCCTACTGCAAGGTCACGGGGCACAGAACGGCCAGTTGTAGGGCATTCTTGGACCTACATGTCGCCTCTCGTAGGCGCATCGCGAATGCCCGCCGCCTTTGCTTCTCTTGTTTGGGGTCCCACTACCAGCGAGACTGCCCAAATTCTCGCCCCTGTCCTCACTGTGGAGGACAGCATTTGGACATTCTCTGCATGAATGCCCGAGAGGTAGGCCGCTTGTCCAACCAGCCGACGCCGCGCACGGGCGGGTGTTTTGAAGGTGGCAGCCGAGGCTCACCGGCGCGTAGCCGAGAGTCGCCTCGCTTAATTGATCGCCGCTCACCCCGCTTGGAGAACCGTAGCGTGCGCACGCCTGCTCTCTCTCGCGCACCTGAATGTGCTGTTCAGCGTCACCAGCACCATGACTGCTGCCCCAGGTATTCCCCTCCTTTGGCGGAGCGTCCCCGCCTTGACTCGCGCCCACCTCGTTTTGGGCGGGTGCGTCATTATGACCTGGGGGGTCAGATGGCGCGCGGATCGAGTCATCGCGCTTTTGAGGACTTCAAGCCGCACCCTCATTTTCACTTGCCTGGTCCTGGCCAACGGTCGCCGCCCAGGCAACAATAGGTCATTGACCCCTGCCCTATAACGCCAACCTCCCCCATTGAGACCGTTATCCTACCAACGGTTGCTGTTAGGGTCTGGGGACCCACGGGGACCTCTGTTGTTGTCCGTGCTATATTGGACACAGGTTCACAAGGTTGCATTGTTTCCACTTATTTGGTAGGGCAGGTTAAATTAAATTTGGGCTCTTTTCCAAATTGTATACGGGGCATAGGGGGCGTAGCCTCTAATGTTGAAGGGCAAGTTAAGGTTTTGTTTGGCCCTGTTGAATCTTCACACCCGAGGATTAAAACCTCGGCTATTGTGTTGAAGAATATTTTGGGTATGCACCCACAGAAGCAGCTACCTGCTGCTGTGGTGAATTTGACATCGGGATTGGAACTGGCGGACCCCAAATTTGACACACCGGGACAAATCGATTTGTTGATTGGTTCTGATGTCCTCGGTGGAATTTTGATTGGTGGGAAACGGGTCTTGGTGCCAAATGGTTTGACTGCCATCCCGACCATATTTGGATTTGCGTTGATAGGACCTGTACCTAGGGACCCCCCTCCACATGACTTGATAATTTGTTGGCTGTAGGCTCTGCTCTCTCTGATGCAGTTCAGAGGTTTTGGGAGGTGGAGGAGCCCCCTCAAGTTGCCCGTTTGAATCCAGAACATGAGGAGTGCGAGCTGTTCTTCCAGAACAACACTGGTCGACTCCGTTCTGGTCGGATTATTACGAGGCTACCCCTCCTGTCTGTTCGGCCTCCGCTTGGTGAGTCACGACCTTTTGCCGAAAAGAGATTGTTGGCTATGGAGCGCCGCATGGGTCGTGATCCGGAGCTCAGACAGAAGTACATTGAGTTCATGAGAGAATATGAACAGTTGGGACACATGTCCGTGTCAAATTTGGATTGGCGTTCGGTGGAGCACTACTTTCTCCCGCATCATGCAGTATTGAAGCCATCAACTGGCAAGCTGCGCACGGTGTTTGATAGTTCTGCGCAGACTTCTACGGGCGTATCCTTGAACCAGTGCTTGCATTCTGGTCCCAAGTTGGTCAAGGACCTTTGTGACGTCATCACCAGCTTCCGACGATATCAGGTTGTCTTTGTGGCCGACATAAAAATGATGTTCAGGCAGACTATTATCCACCCTGATGACCGTCGCTTCCAGCTGATCCTTTGGAGAGAGTCTCCTCGTGATCCCATGGTCGTCTACGAGCTCAATACAAATACGTACGGGTTAAGGTGCCCCTACTTGGCAATACGTTCTCTTTGGGAGCTCGCAGACCGCGAAGGCTTACGTTTCCCACGAGCCTCCGCCATCTTGAAGGACGATATTTACGTCGATGACATTTGCTCGGGCGCCTCCACAGCGGACGAGGCGATCCTCCTGCGGGACGAATTGATAGGTATTTTGGCCTCCGCTGGTTATGAGTTGCGCAAATGGATTTCCAACTCACCAGCGCTTTTGGAAGGCTTGCCAGAGGATCATCAGCAAGATCCACATCTATTTGAGATTGTTGACAACCCCGCCATGATGGCTGTTCTCGGCGTTCAGTACAGACCAGTCCAAGACATCTTTACGTACAACGTAGACTTGAAAGTGCCATGTTCTTGGACTAAACGTCTCGTATTGTCTACTGTCGCCAGAACCTTTGATCCGAACGGTTGGATCTGTCCAATTATATTTTGGGCAAAATGCTTCTTGCAGAAGCTTTGGATAGCAGGATTGACCTGGGACGAACCTCTGCACGGCACTCTTGTTGAGGAATGGACCTCTTTTGTATCCTCACTTCCTGCCGTCAACGAGATCTCCTTGCCTCGTCCCATCCTTCCTCCCGGGAAGTACAAGGCCACCCTTCACGGGTTTTGTGATGCCTCGGAGCGTGGGCACGCGGCCGTGGTGTACTTGCGCACAGTTAGTGCCTCAGGTCAGGTGAGGGTTTCCCTGATCATGGCGAAGAGCAAGGATGCACCCCTTCGTACATCTTTGACCATTCCGAAATTGGAGCTCTCGGGAACAGCCCTACTTGTACGCTTGTTGAATCACGTGTCCAGTACCTTGGGTAAAAGCATTTGCATTAATGGGACCTACGCCTGGACAGACAGCCAAATTGTTCTTTGTTGGTTGAAGGCTTATGTCCACACCTTGGAGGTATTTGTCGCTAATCGCGTTTCCCAAATCCAGAAATCCGAAGTCAAACTTGTTTAGAGACACGTGCCAGGTGAGCTCAACCCCGCTGATTGTGCCTCGCGCGGATGCTTGACGCCTAGTTTGATAGGTCATTCGCTGTGGTGGGGTCCGGAATGGTTGAGTCACCAGAAACCGATTGGCCTCGAACGCCAGTTTTGAATACTTCTAATTTGCCGGGTCTACGAACACTCGCTGTTGAGAAGGTGGAATGCGCCTTCGACCCCGATTTTTCGCTGAATCGTTACAGCTCCCTTGACAAGTTGTTAGGTGTTACTGCTTGGATAAAGCGTTTTGTTTTTAATTTTGGACACCCACAACAGAAACGTCTGACGCCGTTTCTCTCACCACAGGAGCGACAGGAGTCCCTCACCTTTTGGGTTCGTTCTGTGCAATTGGCGCATTTTGAGAAGGAGATTGCTATCCTTAAGTCAGGGAGATCGAAATTGTCGGGAGCAATATCTAAATTGAACCCCTTTTTGGACGATACGGGTCTCTTGCGCGTTGGAGGGCGTCTCAAGAACGCCAACCTCCCTTACGGGGCACGTCACCCCCAGTTGTTACCTAAAGACGGTCATTTTGTACGCTTGTTGGTAATTGACCGTCACCTTAAAAATTCGCATGCTGGTTGTAATGCCTTGTTGGCCATTTTGCAACGCGAATTTTGGATCTTGTCTGCCCGAAGAATTATTCGGAGTGTAGTCTTTCGCTGCATCCCTTGCTATAAGCTCAAGGCTTCTACCATGCAGCCGTTGATGGGGGACTTACCGGCAGATCGCGTAACTGAAAGCAGGACGTTTGACGGTGTTGGCACGGACTTCGAAGGTCCCCTTTTGGTGAAAACGTCGACACTTCGAAACAGCAAGACTGTCAAGGCCTACTTGTGTGTTTTTGTTTGTCTTTCTACAAAGGCCGTACACTTAGAACTGGTTTCCTCGCTTACGAGGCATTTGTAGCCACATTTGACAGATTTGTATCCCGCAGAGGGCTGCCTTCCTTGATCCGTTCTGACTGCGGCACTAACTTCAAGGGCACCTATAATTATTTGAATGATGTTGTTAATTTCCTTGAAACCAACAAAGCTGATATAGGTGATAGGCTTGCCCGACGTGGGATAAATTGGTTGTTTTCCCCACCAAATTGTCCACACTGGGGTGGTATATTTGAGGCCGCCGTAAAATCGGCCAAAACACACTTGCGCAGGACAATCGGTGAATCTGTCCTTACATTTGAGGAACTCGCAACTGTGTTTTGTAAGATTGAGGCCGTCTTGAACTCTCGGCCATTGTGCCCGATCTCCTCAGATCCGAATGATTTGGAAGCCCTTACGCCGGGCCATTTTTTGATTGGTCGCCCACTTGTCGCCTTGCCTGAGTACCCCTATATTGATACGAGACCTGGTCGTCTCTCGCGTTTTGAATTGGTACGCCAGATTACTCAGAGCTTTTGGAAACGCTGGAATTTGGAATATTTGCACATACTCCAGCAACGCGTTAAGTGGACCGACAAGACCGATCCACCCAAGATTGGAGACCTCGTTTTGATCAAGGAGGCTAACTTTCCGCCACTCAGATGGCGCAGGGGGCGCATCCTTCATTTGGTAACTGGGGCTGATGGAGTTCCCCGATTTGCTGAGGTCTTGGTGGACGGTTCGATTCTGAGGAGAGCGGTTGCAACATTGTCACGTCTACCAACCGATTAGCGGACCGGTAGGCCGGTCCGGGGCGGGTGGATGTTTGAAATAGAATTAGTTTTTATTATAGGTCAAATCGATTATATCGATTAAGTAACGTTTTGTTTAGTCTATTGAAAATTTCTGACAATGGTCACACTGAACTATCACTTCCGTTCGCTTCCTTGAAAAATTAACTCGCCGGTTGTCGTCTCGTACGTAAAATATCGCCTTTTGAATTAACGCGAATTGAATTAAATTGAGTAAACCGTCTTGAATGCCGCCTGATCTAGTGCTGGCAACGGTAAATTGATTGTGAACTATTGATTGACATTTGTGAAAATTGTGAATCCGGTATCGAGTCCACGTGCCAACGTGTCCTGAAAACGTCGCGTTTGCAGCTTAATAGCTAAGTATAAGATACTTCATTCATTTATTTTGGCCAATATACTTGTATGAATGTGTCTAATTTAGCTCAAGCCTGACATCAGCAAAGATAGCGGGTAAGTGAAATATAATATTGATATTGATTGATTTCAATTCATCACTGTGCAACGCAGTGCATTGTGTATGGATCATTGTCTATCGTGGTCAGGTAGATGTATTACATCTACCTGACCACGCACACTTTTTTTTTTTGCTCTGTGGCAACACTAAGGCTAACAGCTGATCCGACCTTCTCCCGTATTTTTTACAAATTAAAATATAAAATAATAGTATAATTAAAGCTAATTACAAGTTAATTGCTTAATAAATGTGTTAATTGTAATAATCTGTAAACGTATTAGTGCTTTATATGAAAATAAGGTGAGTTAATTGTGTTTTTTTTTTGACAAACAATCTACCGGTAAAACTTGCATTGTCATTTTACAAACAGGTATAACTTTGTAACTACTATTTAAAATCAACTTATACGTATAAAATAGTTTTAATTAGTATATTTCTGAATAAAAAGTGACTACAAGTTCCTATATAACCACATACAAATAGTAAAAATTCATAAACATAACCTAAGCCTTGTTAGTTGGTTACACAACTTTGAACGACATCAGCTGTTCTTTCAATAATATTTAGCTTTAAACCCTACTATTACTACGTATTTCAATTCTCTTCTTTACTTTTGAATAACACTTCCTTTAAACTTCTTGTATTTTTCTCTTTTCACTATGATTATGACTCGTAAAGCTTTGGCTCGCCAGGAAGAGTCTAAACTCCAACTAGCTTTAAGTGAATTAAAGACCTCTAAGGAGTTGTGTAACAAACTGATAGAGGAAAGAGAAGATAATGAGAAAGAAATGTTGAACTTATTGGAAAAAAATAAGAACTTAAAATGTGAAATGGCTCAGCTACATACTCAATTCTCTGATGCCATGAGTGCTCGGGATGGACTCCAGCTCATTGTGGACGGGTTTGCCGAGTGTAGCTCACAGTACGAACTAGCACTTGACCGTATTCAGTTTCTAGAAAAACAGTTACATGAGGAAAATAGTAGAATAAGACATCTAGAATTCACCCAAGAACAGATCACTACCTCGGCAAATCAAAGTCTGTTTGATGAGCTGGTGGTTCATGCTCCATGCATGATTACTGACATAAATAATTCTAAAGCATCGTTTCCAAATAGTCTCTAAGTGTGCAAAGAATCAAATAATTCAATAAAATTGATTAGAGGTAGTAGGAATAGAATTAAGAAATATGTCAAAATAAATAAATTCATAAAAAAGACCCAAAAATTAGTTCACAGGCAAAAATTTTTCATAAAAAATGTTAAGCTCAACAGGGAAAGATTATTTGCTCTTGAAAAATTAGAAAATTACTCACAGAAATATCACCAAAATAATTTGAAACATAAATTAGAAATAAATAATTTGCAGGTAGAATTGAATAATCTTAGTGACAAATTAGTATCAATGACAAATAAATATAAAAGCTCTGAATTACAAATGAAAGAGTACATATTGGCAATGAATGAGCTGGTGTCATCAAATAGTAATGAGTGTTCACAACAATTGAACAATGACATCCCGTTCAACCTCCAACGCTCACCAACTTGTTCAGTGTCAACATGTGACCCTGTTTTATTTAATACTTCTGTAAACAAACCAAAATCTAAATGCATTACTAAACATACTTTAAATAAATTAGAAAATAATATACTAGAAAGCAAAACTAAATTAGAAAACAAAAATAAAGTGATAATATTTAGTGACGAGATTGGAAAAGGTATGGGTCAGTTTTTGGCAAACACATATAGTGACGGATTAGTGATAAATTACTGTATGCCTGGGTTAAGTTCTATAGCCATTTTAGATAAAATTATCAGTTCTAATTTTGCCCAGGATACAACTCTACTGATTCTACTTGGTAAAAGAGGATCTTTAAATAAAAAACTATTATATTTTTATTACAGTAAATTAAGTGAATTAAATTTAAATAAAATTATTATGCTTACTTTACCCTTTAGTAAATCGTTGCCACAGAAAGAAAACAATATTAGACATAATCTTAATACAAATCTTTGTACATAGTCTTATAACAATAAGCAATTCCATGTATTTGACTCTAACAATTATGTTAGTAAAAGTTTATATTTGACGCAAGATATTTGCTATCTGAATTCCTTTTTTAAGAGACAGCTAGCAGCTTCGCTAGCATATTGTATTAATATTTCAGCCAAGAATTTGGCTAATAAACCTGTTGCTCCTATACAGCAACTAAATGACATTCATAATAATTCAGCCAATATTTTGGCTACACAACTTGACATGTCAATTAATTTAAATTAAAAAGTACGACAATAGAGAGTACCTCCTGCAATTCAGACACTTTAATGAATAATAAACCAGAAAGTACAAATAAGACTAATTCAAATAATTATAAGTCTGGGCATTCACGAGTTATAAAACTAGTTCATCAAAATATTCAAGGAATGTTGAATAAAGATTTAGAAATTGAATTGTTCATGAACGGTGAATACATTGACATTTTGTGTTTAACAGAACATTGGCTTAAAGATAACCAGTTCATGTGCAACTTCAATAACCATTTAGTTGGTAGTTCGTTCAGCAGACAAAATGCAATACATGGTGGATCGTTGATTTTAGTTAATAAAGAACTTAAATTTAAGAATCGTTGTGACATTGTGAATTTTTCTGTTGAACGGACAGTTGAAATAGCCTGTGTGGAGTTGGAGCAACTTGTTGTATTAAGTGTGTATAGACCACCATCTTCCATTTATGATAATTTTGAAACTATCATGGATGATGTACTACGGAAGCTATGTCAACATAATAAATCAGTACTTTTGTGTGGTGATTTTAATATTAATTTACTAGAACAGTCTTTGAATAGCCAAAAAATTAAAAATTTGTTCAAATCATATAATCTAGATTGCTTATTTTTGGAACCCACCAGGATAACTTCTACCACCTCTACTTGTATAGATAATATATTTACAGATATAATACCAATGAGCAAACAAATAATTAACAAATTGACATCTGATCATTGTGGACAATCAATAACATTCGCTACGCAGTCTAAAAAAGTAGGTAGTAAAGAATTGACTGTGGTGCCAAAAACTTTGCGTCGTCTCGAGGGACTTAAAGATAGACTCACAGACACACTACCATATTTGTGCTATAATGAAGATCCTAATGAGTTGTACAATTCTTTCTTTAACATGTACTGTACTATTTTCAACTCTATCTTTATCCCTAAGAAGATCTCAGTTGTTGGTACTTCAACCTTCAGTGAATGGGCAACCACTGGAATTTATAAAAGTAGAAATAGGCTTTATGAGTTGTATGAACAGAAAGTTATTAAGAAAAATGATGAACGATTTTGTAAATATGTAAGTAATTATTCTAAATTATTCAAAAAGATTTGTCGAGAAGCAAAGACTCTTTATTTAAAATCTAAAATTAAAAATAGTGAAAATAAAATAAAAGCAACATGGGACATTATTAACAATGAGACTGGAAGAGTCAAGAAAAAAAATAAGGACTACATTCTTCACTTTGATAACAAAGTATTCAAATCAGATTTTGAGGTTGCCACAGCATTCGAAAATTTCTTTACAGACATTCCAGTCTCAATTACAAAGTCCCTGAACTCGTCTCCTAATGATGCCGAACTTCTATTAAAACAAAATGTCAAAATGTGTACCATAGGATTTAGTTTTACTTATATTACCGAAAGAGATATTGTTAAAACTTTTAATACACTTAATTTTATGAAAACAAGTGATTTTTGGGGTAACTCTGTTGTGATTACGAAATCCATAATCAATTCAGTAGCACCTGAACTTGCAATAATTTTCAATAGATGCATTGACTGTGGTGTGTTTCCTGATCTAATGAAAATTAGTAAAATAATTCCATTATTTAAATCAGGTAGCACATCTGACCCCACTAATTATCGGCCAATATCTGTGCTACCCACTTTTAGTAAAATTTTTGAAAAGTTAATTCTAGACCAGCTCCAAATTCATTTTAATAATAATAAACTGCTTCACAGTAAACAATTTGGTTTTACTAGAGGTCGCTCAACTACCGATGCTGGTGTTGAGCTTTTAAATAGTATTTTCGATGCTTGGGAGGAGTCGCATGATGCTCTAGGAGTTTTTTTGCGACTTATCTAAGGCATTTGATTGTGTTTTTCATGAAACATTGATCAGGAAACTACATCACTATGGAGTTAAGAACACTGCTTTAGATCTTTTAATTTCGTATTTAAGTAACAGGATACAGAGAGTAGATGTTAATGGAAAACGTTCTATGGGTTCAGTGGTCACAATGGGAGTGCCGCAAGGTTCAATTCTTGGTCCATTCCTTTTTCTTATATATATTAATGATCTGCCATATATTATGAAAAACAATGAAGAGATAGTGTTATTTGCTGATGATACATCACTTATATTTAAGCTAAGACGACAGCAATCAACTAATGACGATGTAAATGACGCACTCTCTGAAGTAGTTAATTGGTTTAGTGCTAATAATTTACTTTTAAACGAAAGAAAAACAAAATGTATTAGATTTTCCACACCTAACGTAAAACAAGTTGAAACCAATATACGGATGAATGGAGAAGAGTTGGATCTTATAGATAACACCGTTTTCTTAGGCATAACTTTAGATTCTAAGTTACAGTGGGGCCCACACATAAGTAAGTTGTCGAATAGACTTAGCTCTGCAGCGTACGCGGTTTATAAGATTCGTCAGTTAGCTGATGTAGATACAGCCAGAATAGTATATTTCAGTTATTTTCACAGTATAATGTCATACGGCATTTTATTATGGGGCAATGCAGCTGACATTCAAACAGTGTTTGTACTGCAGAAGCGAGCTATTCGTGCAATTTACAGTCTTGGATCAAGGCATTCTCTGAGGGAAAAATTTAAGGAAATTAAAATAATGACTGTCGCATCTCAATATATTTATGAAAACTTGATATACGTTAGGAAAAATATAAATATGTTTTCGAAAATAAGCGACATGCATAGTATAAATACACGAAATAAAAATAAACTAGTGCTACCTTTAACTAGACTGCAAAAAATCAGTAACTCGTATAAGTGTCAAAGTATACGCTTCTACAACAAAATTCCAGGCAGTATTCAGGCATTAAGTTTAAATAAGTTCAAAGTATTTGTTAAGCAGAGTTTGTGTTCCAAAGCGTACTACTCAGTAAAAGATTACTTAGAAGACAAGAATGCCTGGGGTTGAGTTTCTCCAATTTACACGCAGGCTAAAATGTCATGTAAATAGTATAAAATTATGAATATTTGACATTTGTAATTTATCTATTTTGTTATTATTTATATTCTGACATTCTAAAATGACATCGGATTATTTTTATTTACTTTTATAGTAATTATTGTATTATGCTTTTGACATTTCCAAATTGACATTCAATTATTTTATTTATGTTTGACATTTCCAATAACTCAAGTGACATTTAATAATTTTATATAATTATAATTTCTTTTTTTTTGACATTTTCAAATTGACATTTAATTATTATTACTTATTTAGTGACATTTTAATTAGATGACATTTTATTGTATAATTTTTAATATTATTGTTTACAACATGTACTCAACCTTATGATAAAATGTAAGGAGCAAGTACAATGCGGGAATTAGTAAACTTTTCAACTAATATTAGTGGCAACCTGTCTGGTGGCTTAGGCTGGCATGCTTATGCATACACCTACTGATGGCGTGGAGGCATAATGATTCAGGTCGTGCTGGCTCCCTCAATCAAGGTTGAGCCGTACGATGGCTGTTGAATGCGGGCCATCAGCGGGCTGAGTCAGTTATAAGCGTCAGATGATATCCTGCATTGTACTCGCATCTAAACCTATTATGTCTGGACTTCAAAAAAATATAAACGAAGAGATGAAATGACAAAAAAAGCAATGACTCTGAGTTTGTTTCGGCCTTTCTTCTCAAGAAGTCATTTAGCTAGGAAAAGCCGGCTTCATCTAGAATAGGGTTTTGACATGTATAAGTGTTGTAAACAACCAAAATGCAGAAATAAATATGTCTTTATGTCTTTATGTCTTTACATCTTCCACTGCGCACTTCTGATACACCTTCCTGCCTGGCTACGGTAATTCTAGACATATATATATATATATATTTACTAGCTTTTGCCCGCGGCTTCACTCACGTAAATTTGGGGTTCTCTAGTTATAGTATATCGTCGATGTTTAGTACTAAGACTTAGTAGTACTCAAAATGTTATCCGGTATCTGTGACATTTCGCGAAAGTGGCCAATATGGCGACTGTGATTTGTCTGTCAGAACCATTAGAATTTAACAAAATATTCGACAAATCCGAATTTTGCGGATATATGTTGTCGACTCGAAATCTTTATTTTTTAATGTTTTATTATTCAGGTAGGTTTCGATGTACTCCTTGACGAAATTATTAATATAAGATTTGACACTGCGATAGCAGCGCAGTCCGTCGGTTCAAATGTGAAACATGCCGAAATCCACAACTACTTACAAATTAAAATTTAAGTAAAAAAACATTTTCCCGTGGGCTAAATTGTGAATCTTAACCATTCTCAGGTTCCCTTGAACACATACAAAAAATTTCATCAAGATCGGTCCAGTCGTTTAGAAGGAGTTCAGTGACATACACACGCACACAAGAAATATATATATTAAGATGTTTATTAATGTGTTTGTGTTTCGACAGATAAATTTTAAAATGCAAGAAACAGGCATGGCGTAACTTAGGTTGTTTAAATACGTAATAATTCAAGGTTGAAATTTTTTTTTTTAATCGCTCAATCTTGATTCTCTTGTTGAAGGAGTTCAACAAGAGAACGAACAACGTCAGAGATTCTTTGTAACTTTAATAACATTATCTATATAATAGAGACTCTATAAATAAATTACTAAAAGCACAACAAATCGGTACGGGTTCAGTTTAAATTGCAAACATAAAAAATACCCTTTCAATATTTACTTAACTATATTTATATCAAACTATTAACTTTGAAATCTGACATCATCTGCATTACCACAATCTACGAAACCATAACAATAAATCTCATAAACTAAACTGCGCAGGACAAACACGTGGCTTCATTGAAGCGTCCCCCTGCCCCAAATCGCGTTTATTCCCACAAATATAAAGACTCTAATACACTTCACGCCGGCAAAAACCGCCGATACGTAACCGGATAGGCTTGCCCACACGGCAGCTTACATATAGTATATGTGTAAGCGGCCGTATATTTGGTAGTGACGGCATATCCAGCTCTATTCTGCTTTGGCATTAAGGCGATTTTATTTATCACACCAAATCGACTTTATTCTCACAAAATATTAAAATCCCATACGCACTACTTGTAGGTCGATACATAAATGCAAAACAAATCCATCCGGCAGCTTTCACAATATGTGTGCAGTCGCCCTAATGTGATCTTACTTACTGAGCCAAATTTTCTGTACCCAGATAAGACGCAGTTTCTGAAACAAATGCGTTTAGGGGATCGAGTGACCCTCTGCACGTGTTGAGATTTCAAAGTCAAAAGATTGGACAAATGAGTGAAAGAGAACAATGAAAATTGAGCAACGTCAATAGGTAAATGAGGTGTGTAAACTTTAGGTATGTGAATAAAAATTTTGGCAATCCTTTCGCGATATATTTTTTAACATGCGAAATTTACTTTAAAATACTTTTGATCCATTAAGAAGAGCTACTATAAGTAATATCGAATAGGAAACATGACACTAAGCTAGTCGAAGATGGTGTTACACTCAATTGCAGTTAACAAACTGTCATGATAACTACGTAGTCGGTCATGAACCTGTTAAACACATGACGCTACTAGTGCATACAGTTAAGACTATACTGAGTATAGTTTCTTAACTGAATGCACTGGTGCGTTTTTGTGTATTATTTGTTCAAATTTTTCTGTAAATTCTCCATACTTGGTTTTCATCATTTTTACATCCAACCATCAACAAAAATTTTTACATCAACCATAGAAATTATAATGTACCTATACGAGGTAAGGTTCTAAGTGAAACTATTTTCTGAGCAAAGATAACACTAGAGAAATCAAGCTCATTAAATTTCGTGTTCGCCACTTGCGCCGTTTATTAAAAATCTGTAGTGTAATCTTTAAGCCAAAAAGATAAATTTATATTTGAATATCTTTGCTTTAAACTTACATTGGTACATTTCGCTATCTTTATCATTGTAAGAATTTCCTCTCACAATAATCTAGGGAATATAAATTTCCATAAAATAAAATTCTAAGACATTTTAATAAGAAAATAGCCAAGGCGAAGAGGGTTATATAGACTTTAGTAACACAAGTGTAGCTTGAAATAGTAGGTAAAGGAGAATTGAAGAGAATGTTATTATATTTCTTCGTACTAAGAAAGATAAAGGAAATTGGATTTTTTTTATTATAATTTAGTTCGATTTTATGTTAAGCTAGGATTAGACAGTATTATGTACAGAAATTAATTCTTCATCATTATCAGCCTTGTTTATAATTTACTAGATGATGCCCGCGGTTACACCCGCGTTATTTAAGGCTTACTGCTCCGCTCCCGTCACTCATAGCGTGATGTCACATAGCCCATAGCCTGCCTCGATAAATGGGCTATCTAACACTGAAAGAATTTTTCAAATCGGACCAGTAGTTCCTGAGATTAGCGCGTTCTACCAAACAAACTCCTCAGATTTATATATTAGTATACGATTTGTCCCACTGCTGGGTACGGGCCTCTTCTCATTATGAGAAAGGTTAGGAGTCTTTCGAAGATATTTCGGAGAACTCTCAAAGATGCAGAGTGTTTTCCTCCATCGTTCAGCAAGAAACAACATAATTATCAATTTAATCACACATAACTACGAAAATTCATTAGACTGAACAGTGGATTTGAACCTGAGACCCTCTGCGTAAAAACCCGTTGGTCTCTAGGCTATCGCGGCTATACTAGAAATAAACTAATACATTACTATTGTAATTACTATTACTGTACTCTTTACGACTTTCGTAGTCGGTTTATTTTGGTTTTGCTGAATTTCCACAATAACTTACTATAAAAGATCTTCACAACAGCTTGGACCGACGACGGCTTAATGTGTTCACCGAGGCAGTTTTAATTTAGCACTAAAGATCTGAACATTCTCAACTCTTGACAAAGACGCCTGCAACACTTCTGAGAATTCTTTAAATACTTTTTCTATTCAGGTAATCCCTTTGTAAAATATTTAGCTTCTACTATCGGTCACCAAGTCTCATTCCACAGTCAACTGAATCGTAATATTTCCATTTGTGTAAACTATTGTAGATAGCACCGTAAACATTGCAGTCAATAGAAAAAATATAAGTAATCTTAATAAGTAGGATTAATCGATCAAAAACATAATTATTCTTTGCGTAATAATATGAGTATTACTTCAGTTCTTCTAAAAGTTGACTTAACTTGAGTTCAGCATGTTAAACATACGGAGAATAATAAAACATTGAATTTAACATGAAAAGGCATTAAGGATAACCATAAAACTAGATATTGTATGTGTTTCGATACGGTTTTCTCTTTAAATTTGAGTTCATTGAAGCTAAGATCGCGGGAAGCGGTTGCAAAGAGCTTCGGAGCAAGGTTATGTCCAGCCGTGGACGTCTTTGAGCTAAGATGCTGATGACGGTGAAAGTAGCTTGTGGTTGCGTAGCAAGTATTGTGAGTTCTACGTCCAAGTAGGTCATAGGTATTACGTATTACATAATTTGGAACTCAGCTTATTCTTAATGTGGAACAGAGGGAGGAAACAAGGAGGGAATAACCTATAATTTATTGTTGAAGTAGTAAAAACGTCTAGGTCCGATGCCAACTTCAGACTTTATGTCTTATAGTTCATATTTTTAATTTTGTATTTAAGTTCGAAGCAATATCTGCACCCTTATACTTATTTTTCAATAAAACTCACTATTGGTACTTTGAGAAAATAGCCTGGCATACTCGTATATAGACGTTTGCGAAATAGTTTGATATTATTGTAGTTTATTGCTGCGTTTATTATTGCATATACAATAGAACGGGTAGTAAACACGTTATATATTACTGCCAACTATTCCGTTACTACAACTGTAGTAGTAAACCTGAGCAGTAAAATATTTGACGAGCTATATAAAATAAGGCACATATTTATTATGACATGTGCTTTCAGTAGTTGTCCATGTTGAGGGTGTCGGGTTTGAGCGCACACCTGACTTTTCAAAGTTATTTATGTGCGTATAAAATATTAGGTAATTGTCACTTGCTTCGTAGGATTTAAACTTTGAACAAACGGACGGACGGACATTACATAACAATAGATAAGGATGTCAACAACTGAAATAATTTTCACCAACCAGGAACTTCACAGTGGAACTGTAATTGTAGGTTAATGACCAGCTGGAAGTGTGCCGAGCGACGTCCGAGAGACAATCGCCACGTCTACACGCTACCGACAGCGAGAGAGCCACTTGACTAATGAACCGACGAATATTGGTCACTTTGAAAGTGCAATTACTGGCCACTAAAGAAAAGTGGCGAAAAGAAAAGAAGAAATTACGATCATCTGTCATTTTATACTTAGAACGCAGACCCAGATACACTAGCACTAGATACATAATAGACATGGTCTTCTAGATGGATTCAAAAATGGAACAACATTTGAATCTCACAAATTAATCTAACGAAAACTTATCAGGCGGCAGCGAAATTAGCCATTATAATTTTGTAAACAGTCATCAAAATAGCTACATTTTGCGAAGAAAATTACATTAAAAATTCAATTAGATACTTATCACGCCAAAACCTTTAAGAGTCAATTAATAATTCCGACAGATTTATCGTTACCTTGTAATTTCTAACAATAGCTGTTTTGTCGGGCTCCTAATAATCTTTAATATAATCTACAGGACAATCAGATTGATCAGACGTAATTTACTGAATACCCATGAACTTTTTTTACAAAAAACTCTTATTTTCCAAACAAACGTTTCAATATTGTATTTATTTGCATAAACAGAAACGTACTTTCCAAAGGATTTTCTAACAAAACCACGGCATGGGTTTGGTTTGAACGTATCTGAGGGATCGGATCAAATCACGAATTCCTCGTAATCCCAAAAGTCTAATAAACGTTTTGAGGTTTGGAGTTTTCGTGGCGAAAACCTCTCGATAGTAATCGTCCTTTGTAAGCGTTAATAACATTATTTTCTAACTTCAAGTCGGTAGAGAGTTAAGCAAGCAAAAATAACTTTTAAAGAATCAAAATAAAGATAATGAAGCTTGTACTGCAAAACTATAGTACATTATTTTTTGTGGGGTTGGACGCAAATATGCAGGTGGATATTCTACTGGTCAGCGATTACAGCTGCCATGGATGTCTTCGATATCAGATTGTGTATCTTAAGTGCCATAGTTTATTGCGACCAAATGAGACACGTAGAGTACTCAGTTAGGTCTGAGTGCTATCTAGATTTTATTATACAGCAATGGACCACTATGTCCCGAGACCTAAAAACAGACAAAGTGCTTGTCAGGCCTATATCTTCTTTTATAGAAACGCGAAAAGTATATATAAAGTATGTATAACTAACTCACTTTACTCTATCAGAATGCAATAGCAGAATAAAAGTACATCACTTTCAGCATACATGGTAGGTAGATATTGTTAGAAAGTTTGTTTGAAACTCCGCTTATTTTGAAGCTTCGGAAAAGAAAGCTAGATAGCTCTATGAACATTCGGACTGCAGTAAATATAAAGCGAAAATTTATTCTTAAATCCAACTAGATACTCCAAGGTTATTTGCCATTTATCTGCAATTAACTTTAAAACGACCTACGAAAACTCTAGAACGCTAAAAATGCTAGCGAGGAGTTAAGGCGTAAGCTATGCAAATACTCCCAACTAAAACCATCTTCAAAGAGAAACAGCTATTAAAATTATTTTTATCCTTATGATTTTTATATGAGTCTTGTGTTGTGATGGATGCTGGCCATACAGTTAAGATAATACACATGATGTTTACAGCTCTGCTAGGCTCCCTTACGTCAAACCGCGATGATTTATAACCACTAAAGCTCTTAAGATATCGGGTAACACAGTATAGCTTGTTATAAGTACTGTTGATGAGCGCTCAAATACTTTTTTGTAATAGAATGTGTGATACTGACATTTTGATCGATTATGTTTTTCGTCTAAAGAGATTTATAAAAGGATTCAGACCAAAAGCAAACGTAAACGTGACTGAAAACGACAAAATATTCTTCAATGGCTTTTTAAATTCAGCCCAATGAATTAAAGACAAGATTTTTTTAGGTACTTATTGCATCACATTAACATAGCACTGATATCACACCCTACTATCCGATTGTGTGAGTGGACCCAGGTTTAAGTTCTGTGCGAACTGAAATAACATCTGTGCGGACAAGATTAGTAGTTTAAAGATATGTACTTTAATTATGACACGAATAGTAGGTACTTTGAAATAATAAATAAAGACAATTGCTTTACTAAAAGAGCTAACTATATCAAAATGCACAAGTAAAATAAATGTCAAGTACTCAAAAGAGAAAAAGAAGCCAGCTCCGATAGACCACAATAAGACTAATCAACGGCTGACTTAGATTGGGACTAGTTATACCCAATTGAAAGAGGTTGGTAAAGAATATATCGAGCCCGTAAAGGCGAGTTATCTTAGATCAGTTTGGCAACCTGTAAGCTTTGGGTAGAATAACTGATAGCCTTTCCTAAGAACGAACGTGACAATGCTTTTGATTGTTTCTAATCAGCAGCAGTAGCCTAGTAGAGAGACCGACGGACTGCTACGCAGAGGCTCTCGGGTTGGAATTCCACGGCACGCACCAATGACTTTTCGGAGTTATGTGCGTATGGAATTGCTAATTATCGCTTTCTAAATGTGAGGAAACCTGCATGTCTGAGAGTTCGAAAGACATGTGAAGTCTGCCAACCCGCACTTGGCAAGCGTGGTTACTATGGCCTTACCCTTCTCATAGAGAGATGAGGCCCGTGCCCAGCAGTTGGACAGTTTATATATAGGGCCGATGATGATGAAGCAGCTGGGTGATCTCTGACTACCCAGTTGGTCTAATTGTTACGATGTAGGTTCTATTTTAGAAACCCATCAACGATACTCACTCAGCACTTGGTTGGAACGCATTAGCAGCACAGGCGGTTGAGCGGTTCTAATCGAACAGTAATCGCTGATAGTCCAGTGAGATAACTACCAGAACTGCACACTAGCTTCTCGCCGCTCGCTCACTTTTTCTATATATAGCACTTTTGAAAAAAGCTATCGACTGACTAGAGTACACGCTACTCGCTTATTGGTATAGGGTTATGACTTAAATAAGTGTTGTCATCATCATCATCATCATCGTCAGCCTATATCGGGTCTACGGCTAGACGTAGGCCTCTCCTATGGCGCGCCAATGAGCTCGGTCTTCAGCTTTCCTCTTCCAATCCCTGCCCGCTGCCCTTCAAATATCATCACCCCACTTAGCTACAGGCCCATAAGTGTTGCAAACAACAAAAACGCAGAAATAAATATGTCTTTATTCACAACGGTGAGACAGTCTACCTTTATTAAAAAGCATAACTGAATTTCAAAAATAAAATAGTTTTCAAAGATGTTTAATAGAGAAGTTTCCTGCAAGTGAAATAAATTATACAAGTTTTTTATCTAGTGAAACATGTCAAAATAATAGTAGTTTCATCATCAATTAATGTTAAAACTTTATTTAACAATTTATTCATATAAGTATGCTACTTGACAGCAAAACACTATGACGTCACTACGTCATATTTCATACAAAACCCTTCAAAGGTCGTTTCTGACATTTCATTAAAAGTGCTTGATTTGACTAGTTGGAAACTACCCTATTACCGCTAACACATTAAAGGCTGACAGACATAATATTTGGCAGTCTTTCATTATTAGTAAACATGCACACTAGCATTTACAAACACGCAAATAATAGGGATATTTTCTGTATAAATACAGAAATGGACGGTAAAACTCGTAAAAATACGCTAATAATAAGTAATACATTTGTCGTAACAAGTAAATAATATGTTGGTATACTAAAACGTTTTAGGGCGCGTTCCCACTTTGTCGTGACGACAGATAATCGTGTAGTTTTAAGTGTCGTGGCTTATATGTTTAAATGGGAGTGTTCACATATAGACCGACACGATTTACTGTCGTCTACGACATTTTTTGCAGTGACAACAGATTGTCGTGATAGTGGGAACGACTAGCACGACAGTCGTTAAACGATAAAAAATCGTTACGACTAAAACGTTACCGCAAATCTATCGTAGCCACGATAAAAATATCGTCTCGTCGTTTACACGTGCTCGTTCTTTTTATTTGCTTGAATCATCTTCCTTCTTTTCAAAAAGTAATACAATATTATAATTTTGTCTTCGTCCATTGAACTCAGAGGCCTAAACGCACTACTGATCTCCAAGAAAACGTAGAGGCGACTGTAGATTTGTAGCTTGCTAATGATGTGTAAACGACAAAGCGACTGTCGTGAAACGATAAAATGTCGTCGGGATCCAATGGGAACAGCTAGATACGATAGTCGCTAAACGATAAAAAATGTTGACGACAAACAATCGTATTAATGGGAACAGCAAGAGACGACAGTCGTCCAACGATAAATTAATCGTAACGACTCAGTGGGAACGCGCCCTTAAATGTAAATGCTTTGTTAGAGTTGTGCTTAACGACAAGAAGCATTTTATTAATAGCTTTACAACTAGGGTAACTAAAAATTGAAAATTACATTGGACATTATTATTAGTAACTGATACCAATAGTATAATTACTCTGCGACTATTAGACTGTTAGTCATTTGAACTCTCAGCTCAGCTTATTGGACTCCCAATAAGCTCGTGCTTTTTATCATCATTGTCAGCCTCGCATAGTCTACTGCTAGATACAGGCCCCTGCAATGGCAACTGAGCCCAATTTTCTGCACTTCCTGTCCAGCCACTGCCAGCCACTTTGCGTATATTGTTATCCATCCATCTAGCCGTGGGGCAACTACCCCAACGGTTATCGGATTTTTAACAAACGTGACTTAAATTATTGTAATCATTTTCGATTCATGTGAGTACATGTGAGGCAAACTTTTCGTCGGTATTTATAGACCGCCCTAAGACCTCCGACGTGGTCTAACGACTCACGTCAAAGACCCTGTGCCCTCTATAGCACGGTAGCTTAGCACTGAGATGTAATAGCCACATGTTACAAAGGTACTCTTCAAAACTTTATTTTACAGCCATTGTATTTTTGTGTTCTAAGGAAGAGTAGAGGCAAATTTATATTGTAGCACACATCTTATATATGTAGTTCCTAAAGTAAATAGTTGTACAATGCTAAACCATGACCTTATTTAAATAATTTGTATTCATGATTCACGATTATCATAAGGATAATTTGATTATGAACATCAGGTCATTAAATGACAGCGTTATTAATCCTCTTAAAATAATTAATTTCATAGCTTCGACAAGAGTCCGACGAAGAGGTCACCCTACACAAGGTATAGCATATTTTGTATACAGGAAAATTAAACCCCAAACTGTAAGTGCCGGCTTCCGGTTTATCGTTTTTATGACGTAATTGCCTGCAGTGAGGAGGCAACATCGCACTACGCAAGGAGGTTGCTATTATCGGGAGTTTGTCGATTACTAGGGGTGAGTTAATCAATTTTCATTTGAAATATTGCTTTTGTGCTGAGTAATTTTGCAGCGGAAATATTTTTTCTAACAAAGCTTTTACTTTTACTTTTTTACTTTTACTTTTACAGAACCCTTCAAGGGCAAAAGTAGAACCAAATAATATTTGTTTAGCAAATCGTGATGCAAATATATGTAATATTTGCATACAAGAGGTTAATTTACGGCCATTTTCAATATTCGGACTAAAGATAGATCTGTAGATTTTAGGATTTTAGATTCGTGTTTGACATATTTCGTATGGAGCTTATGTCAAAAACGAATTTAAAATCTACAGATCTATCTATAGTTCGAATATTGAATTCCGTAGTTAGCCGATTTTTCAAATAACTTACAGGATACAATTCCTTTGGCGTAGCATATGATATTTTTATATTCTTTATTACGAAAATAAGATATTTTTTAAACAAGCTATCGTAGGAATATTGCGTGTTTTGTACTAATATTGCAGATAATTAATTCAAATTTTCAAATTCAAATTCAAATTAAATTTATTTGTTAAACACAGGTATTTAATGAGATGTTACAGAATAAAGGAAGTGCAGTTAAACAAGCATAAAGTATGTTTACCAAGTCTAAAACTTGAACTTTCCTGTTCAATAACTTGCGTTAATTCTAGCCATACTAATCTCATTTTAGTAGTATAACAAAACTGCGTGGGGTACATTCGCACGTTTGAACTCGTACATGAAAAACATTTACGTCAAAAGCACTGAAATATCTTATTCTGATAATAAGTGTACTGGTGTTATTTGTTAGTGTATGTCTTCTTGAACACACTAAAATCATTATGGTTTAAGTGCTCATCTGTCCATTGCCAGTGTATCATACATATGTTACCAGGTTCATCCTCACGGAACACCCAAAAATTGAGACCAGAGTCAGGTGGACTCTGTGTGCGTATTTTGAATGTTTTTAAGTTGTCTTTAAGAGCGGATAATAAAATATACAATAAGCTGTTACAACACTAATCAAACGGTCTTACATATCTACTTCATAACTACATGACCATAAATAGAAGTGTAGCTACACCGCATTTTCTCAGACATCCAAGCAGTTAACTAACCAGACACAGAGTAGCAAGTTTTTGCCCGAAGCATCGACGGTTTCTTTATAAAAATACCGTAAAGTAGTTCATTGGGAGATGCTTTTCAATGAAGGCCTCCATTCACCACGCCTATAAAGTATTTCATACTTGATAGCTTGTACATAAAAGGCTCGTGAACTTTTTATTAAGACTTTTATAGCTAATCTATCGTACCGACTTGTTCGTAACGTTTCATAAAAAGTTGTACTTGGATAAAGATCTGGGATTAAAATACGCAACCACCATGTCGATAGGCCGTTATTGATAACTTTTTGCCAACGGTCTAACTTAGAACATTTAAAATTTTCAACAATACCATCCTTAACGTGAAGAAAGCTGACCCCACCACCATGTGGGATTTATAGCTGGGAAGAAAGAGAATTGATCATCTACTCTAGAACTACAGATATGACCCAATGTTTATAAATGAGTGAGTGTGTTCTACACTAAAAGAAACGTAAGTACCAGAGACACACTGTAACTAAGGGTCTCACATCGGGAATACAGTAATTCTGCAAAAATATGCGGATGGATCGATCATGTGTAAAGTCTCGATTAGCATTTCTAATAGCCATAGCCTAACCCTATTCCATAAAGGGGTAAGTACCGCCCAGCCATTACTGTGAAAATATAATTAGTCTGTACAAATCGTTCACTAAAAGCTACCGCAATTATAAAACGGAAGTAGTTAATTATCCGGCTAATGCTGGTTATTCCGTATTATCCGGTCAGATTACATCTGAAATTGTGCGTGCAAGAGGCGGAATATCGGTTTACGACGACATTTAGCGGATTCATTAAAAGCCGAGGTCGAATGAAAGTAATTTCAAATGCATTTATGTGCCTCAAGGGTGCTCGGCCAGAATACGGGTTTTATTTGCTATGAATATAGTATGAAAGCTACCCTTTCATTAAAAGTATGAAACAAATACACTGTATTTGTGTTGTTATATGTGTTTACGCTGTTTTCTCAAGAAGTAGCTCGTTTTCACACTCTTGTGCTTATTTTATTTCTATTATTGCCCATCGAATCGACACCATGCCACCTGATTTTAAACAGTCATGGATTCCCTTAGTGAATCATTTCAATACCATAACAATATATGACACCACTATACCCTCACCTTGATGTCCTAGAGTAAATCTGCCACTGGTGGTATTAAGTTCCACATCCTAATATAACGACAGAGATAAGATCCGTTCTACCGTATCGGATCGTGTTTTTCTGGGTAGCAAAGGAGAGGGTGGATACAATTGAAAGAGTTCTTTGGTACACTCAACGTGAAAGGCCTTGGAAGCAACGTCTCTGAGTGGTTGCAGGGATTCAAAGGCCTTAGTAGCCCAGAGAGCCAAATGATACCGACAGCACACCGCTGTACGCTGCAAATTATCAATGACTTCCAATAAGTACTAAGCGAAGCCATACTAAACGTGAAAGCAGTATTCCACGCAGAACTGATCCTGAGTCTATAATAGACATAACTGCTCCAGTGCGAAAGATCTCCGCACTAAGATTTTTTTATGTCATCAGCGGCAAACGAGCAGACGGGTCGCCTGAAGGTTAGCAATTACCGACACCCATGGACACAAGCAACACCTGAGGAGTCACAACTGCGTCTGAACATAAAGGTAGTAGCTCTACTACATTTATGTTCAGCATTACGACTTTTCAGGATGTCGTTGGCGTTGAACTCGACCAATTTTTGTACAAAACACAATTTAGTACCTAGCCAACTATTCCAAAGATAATGAGGTGGAAGGTAAATAATATGCGTGATTGGACTTCCTGTACCCAACAAGCAAAACCTTCTACCATATTAAATGAAATGCGTCTGATAGCCAAAGTAATATAAAATATCCTAAGTCAATTGATATTACAAAGAGAAAGAAAATTCTCTTTATTTGTTTCTTGGAGCAATATCCTCCTTATGAACATGACTAACGAACATTTTATTCGTGTTTTTAGTTCGTCACAAGTCATTTGAAGAAACTCACATAACTGTTTCGGTATTTTCGTCGTTTACTCTCGAGCAACCCTGTGGGATTACTTTAAATTGATATGCTCATTTTATTTCATAGTTACAGTCAAATTATTATTGCATATAGGTATGAATTCTCGGCTTGAATATTTTAAGAATGGACGAATAAAGTTTCTCCGTCTTTTAGAATAATACTTGTGAAAAAAATGTCAAAGGAATCAGTCAGCGAAATAAAATGGCGAACAGTTATTTATAATCAGTGTTTTCTCTTTGCTTCTTGATTTCGATTCGTTTACACGTCGTTATCACTGGAAGAAAGACCTTCGGTAGAGTATCGCAACGTCATTACAAGACAGATTGTAAATAAAATTCGCTCCCAATCGTAAATATAACTATGCATATAAGAAAGTATTTAAATAAAAGCATCTAGACACAAAATATACAAAATAACGTACAAAAAATCTGTACAAGTAATTTGCAGTGAGATCGAATTATCCTTTTCTGAATGACATAACTCAATAAACGTCAGGAAAATAATTAATTTATGAGAATGAAAAAAGCCCGACATAATAAAAGTATTCACGCTCACCGTCGTATTTCAAACAAATAAAATTAACACAGCAAGGAAAAAATATTAGGTGGATTTTTTCGCCGAATATCAAACGTATTTGGTATTCAAACAAGATCCTCCTTTAATACAAGGACAGGGTCAGATCCGTCTTTTTTATTAATATTTGACGTAAGACCTATCTCCCTGAACGAAAACTTGACTGATTTGCTTTTCTGCCACTTTAGAAGTATTGGAAATACCGTATCGAAATATTTGTGCAAAGAGACTTGACAAAGGAAAAGCTCCGGCGGAAATTTGACAAAGGAAAAGGCGACAGACTAGAGAATTGGTATTTTGTTTATAGACTTCTTGTATATACACCGCTATTTCGAGAGACTCATTATTTTTGTTTTGTTTTGATTACTCATACTTTACCTGCGCCATATTCGGTTTTAAAACATGCACAAAAACATTTATCTTTTTAACTAAAAGGCAACGTCCGCACTACTTACTATGGCCTCTCACGACAGTCAATATTTAACATCGAAATCAGTCTAGCAAACTTGGACTTTGATTTTAGGTTGTTTCCGTTTTCAACCCATGTTTTCTACCCACAAGCTAAAATTAATAATAAACATTCCGTTTTCAACCCATTACAAAATTGTACAAAAAATATGTTTTCGAATATTCCGTTTTCAACCCGGTGGCTAATTTAAGGTAGGATCAACAAAAAGAAAGTTTTGACGTTAGTAAAAATATTTATTAATAAACTACAGAAAGTGATTAACTGACCTTAAGATTATCTAGAATTAACAAATTAAACAAAATATAGATAACAATAGAAGTCAAAATCGTTTAAAACTTTCTATAAAATATGAACCACTAAATCTTTAACAGAACATATCAATATGAAAAATATTCCATGTATGCTACGTGGAATATTGCCGCATATATTATATAATATTTATTATTGGTAATAAAAATGGTAGAAAATCACTCATATCTTCAATAGAAAAAATATAAATCACATCATAGCTTTTAAAACACCACTAATGTGCCAATAATTTTAAATTTAATATACTATTCTAAAGTATAACGTATCAACAACGAAAAATCACAGATTCAAAGACATAAAGACATAGACATAAAGACATATTTATTTCTGCATTTTGGTTGTTTACATTACAACACTTATACATGTCAAAATGGATAATTAGGTACTTCGAATATTGCACCCGTAGGCTTTAAATTAAGGTTTAAAAAATTTGAAAACTTAAAACCGTCTTCGTTTCCCAGGCTTTATTTTTGGTTAGTATGACTTGGCATGATGTCCACAACGAGTAGACTTCGGCTTGGTAAAGACATAAAGACATATTTATTTCTGCATTTTGTTTGTTTACAACACTTATACGTGTCCAAACCCTATTCTAGATGATGCCGGCTTTTCCTAGCTAAATGATTTCTTGAGAAGAAAGGCCGAAACAAACTCAGAGTCATTGTTTTTTTTTTTTGTCACTTCAATTTCTTTAGACTTTTCTTGATATTTTAAAGTCCAGACAAAAAAAGGGTTTAGTATGCAAGTACAATGCAGGAAATCATCTGACGCTTTTGACTGACTCGGCCCACTGATGGCCCGCATTCAACAGCAATCGTACGGCTCAACCTTGATTGAGGGAGCCAGCACGATCTGTATCACTATGCCTCCACGCCATCAGAAGGTGTATGCATAAGCATGTCAGCCTAAGCCATCAGATAGGTTGCCACAACTATTTGTTTATATGTTTAATGTTTAATTCGTAGAAACTATTATAATCTAAATGTAAAAAATAGCCATAGGTAACTTGTAAAAAATCAAATTGTTTCAACCTTTCTATAAAATATGAAACACTGAATCTTTAACAGAACATATCAATATGAAAACAATTGCGTGTATGCTACATGGAACATGTTCTCAATATACAGTAGAATTTCGTTAAGTCGAATCTCGATAAGTCGAAAACCTCCACAACTCGTAAAAATCTTGTGTTCCCTTCCCTTCAAGCCCTTTAGGAGGTTTTAACCTCCTTTACTCTAAGGTTGAATCCTCTATAATTCGAAATAATTAGTACGTCCGTACAAGCCAGTTCGGTATATATTTTACCTCTATAACTTGAAAAAATTCATCGGACCTCTGTAACGCGAGCAAGAAGGCGCCTTTGCCCATTGCCATGTAATGGTATTGTCCTTATTGGTTCTTTTCTTATAGAATTCTCTACCACCACAAACTAAAACTGGCTTGTTTCTCTTTGACAAAGTAAAATAAAAATCTTCACCGACTGTATTAACATCTTTACTGGTACCTGGATTTTGCATTTTAAATGTTTTAATATTATCTACAAAACAGGTACCACTACCGTCTCGCACTTCTGGGTTACTAAGCTAAAAAACTAAGGGCATACCAGATTAGCCGTATTCTTTACAAATTAGCTTCCTCTTTCACTCCCTACTGGGCCCAATGAAATAGAAAGAGATAGCAATATCATCCATTGAACTTGCTTTTTGGTTTGCCAAACGAATGACGCCACAGGTACTCTTGCACTAAATTACAAGTAACGATATTAAAGAGCTTACGATATTTTTTCTGTCTGTACAAAATAATTATAAAATGTAGTGGGTCGAAAGCGGAATAAATTTTAGGTAGAAAACGGAAAAAATATATTAATTCTATTGCGGGTAGAAAACGGAATAAGAATTGGGTTAAAAACGGAAAAAAATATTCGTGGGTTGAAAAGATGGGTTGAAAACGGAAACACTCTGATTTTATTGAAAGTTATTGATATTGCTACGAACGGAGCATGGAATACTTTTTATTGAGCAAATAGCAAGGAGTAAATAGTAATACATTATTACTATACAGTAGAGCTATAGAGCAAAGCAAAGAGATTATATCAAACATTTGAATTGATAAAATACTTTAAAACATTTAAGGAATTTGAGACATGCAATTTTCTCTCTAACGTAATAATGATCTCAATACAATGAATATCAAGGTCCACTGCGTGTTCGTAGTCGTCGAAGTGTAAGTTCTAGTTGCGAACAATTAGCGATATTCTTGTCAAACGGTCCAATTAAACAAAGTATTCAACTCATGTTTAAGTCGAAACTTAATATTACTGTGCTTTAAAGTTCTAACAGGCTTAAGAGACATTTTCCTTTAGTCTAATTTACCGAATATTTGCGTATTTTCCTGAGCGCCATCGCCAATCTCTGCATATTGTGTGGTTTATAATAACGAACAGTGTAGCATTTACATGTTTCAAAAGCAGTCCCTAGACCTTTTGACCGTTGTCAAAAAGGATATTTGTAATCTTCATTGCCATGGTTAGTACCTAGTTTTCCCAGTGCGTGGTTCAAATCCTTTCAGCGAAGGTACAATATTAACGTAGCTGGTTAAACTTGCAGTAATCAGGGCCTAATACCTATACATATTATTATTCCGTACTATACGACTCTTACTTGTTCTCCTACACTTTTAAAAATAAAGCGACGTATCGATTTTACAGACTCTTTGGAATTAATATTTATGAAAGCCCAGACTTTATTTATATTAGATTACGTAATTTAGTTTAAAAAAGATTTTCGTGCTTGTTCATGAGCTTCTCTAGGGATTACACCTAGGGATCTTTCGAATTATTACTTATTCATTCCTCCAAGTTCGATGTTTTTCGATAGCATTACGTAACAAGTTATACGACTACAAAAATATATAGTGATATATTTGTTACAAAAGAAATCGACGTGTTTATTGATGTTGCCACTGTTAGACTTAAACTTTATGAAAAAATCTATGTTTTTGCATACGTCTACTACTCATGGTGGTGAAAAATAGAATCATTCTTGTTATGACACACAATAAAATTATCGAACATAGAACAACTTTCATACATACATAGACTCACGCCTGTTTCCCGGAGAGGTAGGCAGAGACTACGGAACCCCATTTGCAACGATCCTGACATATCTCTCTTGCTTCATTCACTCACATCAAATTTCTCATGCATGCTCTTCGGTTAAGGGTACTTTTAACCTGTCCTTTTTTTAGGATGTCTCCAATCTGAACAACTTTCAGCCTGACATATTAGATTACATACATGTACTTAATACAAACATCTTGGTGAACAGTTATTCAATTTATACAAGTTTGCAGTACCTACAGCGTTGTTTCATACTTGTCAAGGAAAACACTACTTAACAAGTTCGCAGATTGCACAAGTTCCAAACTCGCCCGAATACAACTATAGTGCTATCGACTGTAATGAAATAACGCGGGACAAAGATTCAGTCAAATAGGTTGAGAACAATTGGAAAATAATCCTCTTTACACTGTTTTGTATGGAGCCACATCGATAAAATCTAATTAGAAAACATTAGCTCGAAAATATAATTTCCGGCTTGGTGTAATCCGAGTGACGGGAGGGTATTATATTTGTCATATTATTTGAGAATATTGTGTTCTGGAACATGAAAAATGTTTTAATTATTTTGTTACTGTCTCAACGTCAAGAAAATTCACTACAAATATAGAAGCAAAACAATTTTAAATTTTGGCTCCAACACAGCTATTCGATTATTGGCTTATATTTGACTAGAGGACGCCAGCAGCTACGCCTGCATTTTTTTAATTTACCCGTTTTGGCCGATCCCGTGGGAATTTCGGGAAATCCCTTCTTAGTGCACCCCTACGGTCCCCAAGGAACATACATGCCAAATTTCAGCTTCTTGCGCCCAATAGTTTCGGCTGTAGCGTGTCTGTCAGTCAGTCAGTAACGCAAGGATTTTATATATTAAGATTATTGCTATATGGCTTTGTAAAACAAAATAAATACCACGAAAAGGTATATATTCCCGGAAATCCATATAGCTACTGAAGTGGACATTTCCCGCGAATCCCGGACAGCGCCCATCACTATAATAACCGCGACAGTCTTTATGGAATATTATTATAAAATTAAAAGTTTCCTGAAAATTGCACCGCCCTTGTCAGCGATGGATTTGTTTCTTTTGTTCACAGCTGTTAAATTAAATTTTATTAAATGATTTATAATGTCAAATATTTTTACTTACAATTTGTGTACCTAATGCAATTTTTGTCATGGTCGCTCACTATAGGCCTTATGAGAAGGCTCATAGTCAATCAAAGGGTGACGGAGAGGTGTATCAAGATTTCCGGCGAGATCGCAGCAGAAATGAAATGATCGGCAGAGCTTATACGTAACTGAGCAAAATTCATAATTATTTTATGAATAAGAGTATAACACGTGCCCGATTTCCATCCTTAGTTTCACCTTGAGTTCAGCTATCCGCAAAAAAACTGTCTTTCAAACTTGTCTTGTAGGTATTTGTCTGGATATCCGACACAGACAAATATCTCTCACGTCTTGTTGCAAATTCTTTTAAAATATCCGAAATAAACGTTGTTTGACATGTTAGCTCACATTACGCCATTTTTATGACTGTAAACCGATTTTTGGCAACGTGCCCGCAAAAATACCACTTCTAAAGAACTGATGTTTAATGCATTAGTGAATTGTTTTATTATTGTTAAAGTACCTATTCTGTAAAAAAGTATTACAGAAAATATAAAGAACACAAATCCACGGTGATATCTTAGTGTAGTTTTTTTTAATAAGGCGTGCCGCTAGCTGGCTGCGCTGTGAATAAGTTTTGGTTTATTTATTGAACTTTTTGTTTTGATATCATCCTTTTTAGCATTGTTCTTTCGCTTTGTTTTACTGAAATATGACAAAACGTGTCAACAGACACATAACACCCGTTGCGAACTGTGTACCTATACTCCACGCTAACTTTCAGCTCCAAAAATATATTTCCTTCACTTTATTTCTTGTCTATGCCACTCTTACAGAATACCGTCAATGCTCAATGGGGCGGGCATCCCAAACTTTGTTTGCGTTACGCAATATCGTACGGAAACTCGCTAGCAACCGTTGAAGTATAACGTTGGCCTATCCAGAGCTTACATTCGTAGCTATGAAAACATGGACTTTTTCAATAGCCCGGGATTTACCCAGCCTTATAACGCACGGGCACCTCTACATAGTTCAAAGGCAAAATACACATTAACTTCGAACGAATAGCTCCATAAATTAATATTTCACCGAAATTAAGAATAAACGAATAATGAACAAAATCTGAGCAGTCAGCGATGGTGAAACCAATAGAAATAAGGAGAATTAGCCAATTCATCTAATGTTCCCCAATATATCGATAGATTTCATTGAAGTGAAATGTCGATAGTTTTCTGAATATATTTAACGATGATTTTTATTGGGTAAATAACAAAATAAATCGTGAATGGTATATGTTTACAAAGCCTCGGGTCGAGGTACTTGGAATGAAGCCAATCTACTGAATGAATTTCTGTGTTGACATTATATGTTTACAAATAATAAATGCGAGGAATTTGTGGGCTTCACCTTTTTTATTTTCGGAGACTGATTTGCAAGATTAAGAATGGAGATTTTGTTGTATTTTTGTTGCAGGAAAATATATGGTATGATTCAGCTTATCTTTGAGTGAAACTCATTCTTTCGTATACGATCTCGTATTTGTTGCTTGATATCTTTCCTAAGCATTTACTCTTTGTTTTTGTTTTCTCCATTATTAAAGAGGCTAGTCGATTCGTTATTTTCCAACGTTTTCTATACGCCTGTATTAAATTCCATCATATGTATTTCGCCCATATACTCCTTATTAAAAACTTTTAAAATCAATTACCATTAAACAGTCCAAGCTCTAGCTGCTACTAAAACCTATTTAAAACTTTCTTTTGTCATGGTAATTTGAAGCATAGCTGCTTCGAGTTTTCTTTTATAACAACACTTTGTCCGGACAGTGCTAATCGCTCTCTGTACAAAGCTTCGCTTTACATTTTAAATTTGCGCTCCATTATACAAAAATATACATTTTTTTTCTCCTTTCAATTCGTCTGACACGTCTCTTTCAAAGCGATAATTTAAAATAATAGGTATTTTGTACATAATTTATGGCAAGAATTATACTGAATTCTTATTACTTAGGTTCGTTCGCACTATGGCATGGGTAAACTTCTGTCTTGACAACTATCTTTGCAGTCGAGCTCATAGGGTCAATTCTCGTTATTATATTTTGTTCAAAATTCAGTTTCGATCTAATGTAAATGTAGACTAATCGCGAAAGTTCGAAATCGTTTAATGTCAGTATCATACTTAGAACATTAACTATGTCTCACAATTGTTATTTTAGTAATAAGAGTGTATACTTAGTCAGGCCATAAATACTGTTACAATAAAAAAATATATATTACATTTGAATTTGGAATCAGTAATTTTTATACGACTGTTTATTGTGTTTTCTCGTTTTGGCGCCAATACATTGTAGATTTTTTTTTTTATTTATATATAAAAATGGAGTGGGGTGATAAAGAGAACCGAAGCGCTGTGATTGCATTACACAAAGTAGGTATGGAGCCAAAAGCAATTTTTAAAACTCTCCATACACTTGGTATTAGTCAAATGTTTGTGTACCGGGCTATTAAAAGGTACAATGAGACCTCCTCTGTTTGTGACAGGAAAAGACCTGGCCGTCCTCGTAGTGTTCGCAGAAAGGGAAAGAATTCGAGGAAATCCTGTCCGAAAGCAAAATATTTTATCTCGGGAGATGAAGATAGCACCTAGAACCATGTCGCGTATTTTAAAAGGTGACTTAGGAGTTGCAGCCTATAAGAGACGGTCATTTCTTAACTGATAATTTAACACGTTGAATGCGAGACTTTAAAACTACAAATTACGTATAGTTCTATACATACCAATTTTGACTTGTACCGTTTTTTATTCTGGTGCGATATAAGACGATAATGGTTTGTAAAGAAATGAATAAGTTTTGGCTAATAAATCTTTGATTTTTATAAAAATATAAAATTTTATGCTTGCAATAGCAAGTTGACATATTCAATTAGATACATTTGTCGTCACCACAGAATGCAAACTTTAGTAATAAATTACAATACGGATTCGCCTTGTACCGCATCACGTCGGTAGAGCAAGATTTGTTGTGTCGATAGTTTTTTAGGGAAGGGAAATATAGTGATACAAAATATCGACATCGATGTTTATAAATATTATTCAAGGAAAAAGTACTTAACAAAACCTAAATATTCTAATACGATTTTTTGTAGCATTCCAAACATATATTTTTGTCGCATTCTTTGCAGTACGTGTCAACTCTTCCTACTTTCTTGTCAGCATCTCTGCTATTTATTGTTTTTCTTAATTGTTGACTTTTTCCGGCAGTAATTTTATCAGTAAGTTTAGTTTTGGTCAGAGCTTCTATTATAGATTCAGTGAAATTCAGCAAGTGAACTTTTTATCGCATCGTGTGTTATAGACGAAATACGTCAGATTGTACTGACTGCACTAACCTATACTGACTAGTTCCTGTGGTGCGATACAAGTCGGTAGCGTACAAGACAGTACAGTACAGTCAGTTTTTGGATGGTACCGCACCGATTGTAATATTTTATCATCAGCTGCGGTACAAGTCGAATTTGTCTTGTATACTTTAAACCTACCTATAAGATACAATTTAAAGTAACAAACTTAAATGAATACTTGTCTCTTTCTGGATTAAAATATTTCAATGGGAAATCACTCCCGCACCTGACAGAAAACACCTACTTTCAACGCCGCACCAAACGAAAGTAAAATACAAGTCAAAATTGGCTTGTACCGCATTCAACGTGTTAAAAAAGAATAGCAAAACAAAACAAACAAAACAAAAAACATTTTATTTGCTTCTCCAAAACTTAAAATACATTTTCTTACTTAAATTTACAGAAGGCGGTATGTGCAGAACAAATTACTGCGTCAGCTATTGTTGCAGTAATAAAACTACAACGGTGGTATTCTCGCAGGCCTATATGCAATTATAATTATATAAGATTAAATTTACCTATAAATAAATAAAATATAATAAAGACAAATTAATATATATATACACAAAATTATATACAAATATATACGTATATAGTGTACATATTATTAATAAGTTTTACAATATATATATTATTATATACAATACACAATACATGCCTCCGTTACATCAAAATAAAAATTAAAAATAGCAAAGAGTAATTTGTTTCCGAACGCGACTTGTACTTGACAGACTGACGTTTCAATATAGGCCAAAGATTGAAAGATTCCATCTGTCTTGTCCAATTGTCTTGTCAAGCAAGCGTCGTCTACCAGAGTCCGGAGCACAGTTACTTTTACCATTATAATAAAATCGCTGCGCATACGCAATTATATAATAACACGCATTATATAATAACAAATTATCTTCTATACTATAATAAAACTGTAGAGGTGAAAAAGTCTGTACATTAAAAATATTTTGACGAAAATTTGCTAAAAAATCTAGGAAAATACTAAAAAGCAATACTTGATAATTTTTAGAACTTATGTCTGTCTGTCTGTCTGTCCGACGTCTTTCCCTATGTTGCTAAAGATCTCTAAAATGGCGAAATTTATTTCAATAAAACTTACACTCATGTACAAAGGATACTTAAACCTATAAAATAGTATATATTACATCACAGTCGGTTGAGTGGTTTTCGATGTACAGCTTGACCTCTCCTTTGTACGTAGTCCCAAACAAAACAGGGATCAACCAAGACTGGTTATATAAGTGGTGCCATCTATGATCGTTATAAGTTTGTTAGTTAAAAGTATAGTTAGTCTAAATAGGTACCTTCAAAGTGTTTTATGGCTATTTACCCGACTTTAAAAAAGGAGGCGATTCGTAATTTCGTCAGCATATTTTTACGTATTTTCGATATATAAATTACTGGAACCAAGCATATTTATAAGTATCCTTCCGACCAATAGATGTCACTATTTTCAAATAATTTTCTAGCAAAATTAATGTTTCTTGCAAAAAAGACACTAATTATGTGTCGGGTATCTTTCTGTTATTAAAAAATAATAGATATATAATATTCGGCACTTCCATAAACAAAAAGTCTCTGTGTCAAAATTTGACAATGCCCGCTTAATTTAAACGGTCAATCTCATTTATTTCAAATTATTATGTTTATATAATAGTTATAATATATAATCATTTCATTTTATTTTAAATGATAAAAACAATGACTATAGATCCTTTTTTCAATAAATTGTCGATTAGTCCATATTATTTTCTATCTCGGTCGGTTTGTATATGTAAACATAGATGGCGTTTTCTGAATGGCGGTGTTAAGATTCTCCGTGGATTGATGAGGTTCTCGGTTAATTTTCTTTCGTTTTCGTCGGATTGGTGTCTTAGTCGTTTCTTTTGAATAATGATTGTGACACACAACACACAACTTGAGACTGAAAGTAGATTTGTGTTACTCCGAATTTAACGCGCGCGAAGCGGCGGGCAAAAGCTAGTAATATATAAAATCCTTGCGTTACTGACTGACTGACAGACACGCTACAGCCGAAACTATTGGGCGCAGGAAGCTGAAATTTGGCATGTATGTTCCTTGGGTACCGTAGGGGCGCACTAAGAATTTCCCGAAATTCCCACGGGATCGGCCAAAAGGGGTAAATTAAAAAAAAAATGCAGGCGTAGCTGCTGGCGTCCTCTAGTATACATTATAATATCACAATAATTTCAATATCTTTCGTCAGTAGACACGTAAGTGATGTTGACGTACTACTTATTCTAAAAGTAAGTATGTAAGTTCATAACAGTGACTTTTGGTTGTTTATTAAAACTAACTTAAACTTATTGCGAAATGCGTGTAATGTTTTCAGGTTGCGCATGGGGGGCGGAAGGTCATTCCAACAATGGGTGGCGGCGTAGCTGAAACTACCTCGGAAAGCAGTGGTCCTGTGTCGCGCTGTGACCAAAAGATGTGATGCCGCCCGCGTACTGTACTGATTAATATCACGAGACCATGACAACTTTTTGTACAGGTATGCCGGTGTTTTGTATAAAACAATACCAAACAGTAGAGTTGCCAGATGAAGATGCCTGCGAGCAGTCATCTTCATAAGGTTCCCACTATTCAGGAATGGAGTGACATGTGAACGAGGTGGGATATTATAACAAAATCGAGCACATGCGTTCTGTACTCGCTGAATTACTTTCTCTGTTCTATTCAATATACATGGACTAATCACAGTATCTGCATAGTTTAATTTAGACAAAATAAGAGTCTCACAAAGCAATATGCGCAATTCAGTACTCAGATGTTGGCGAATTCGATATAACAACTTCAGACAGTAAAAAGAGTTTTTGGCAGCTTCCAGTACATGCGTCTCAAAATGCAATTCACCATCCATGACCAAACCTAGGTTTCGAGCCTCACTGACTTGCTCTATGGGACAGTTATTAACGAGAAATACAGGATTTAGATTTTGTATCTTGTTAATGCATTCCTTTGAGCCTAATATTAAAAATTTGGATTTGGTGGGGTTGAGTACCAGTGAATTCTTTTTAGCCCATTCAGATATCTTGTCTAAGTCTGTATTAATTTTATTTACAGATTCATGGCAGTCATTGGGATGAAATGATATGTATAGTTAGAGGTCATCGGCATACACATGAAACTGTGTATTACGTCTATGGTTGGTAACATCTGCACTGTACAATAAGAAGAGGAGAGGACCGAGCACTGATCCCTGTGGAATACCTCGGGTTACCTGACAACAAGAAGAAGTTGCCTTGTTACCATCCCTGTCATTAGGGTGGTAAAATCGAAACAACTACTGAAGCGGTACGCACAGGGAGGTCACAGAAAAATTTTGTTTACTTCCGGATGATTTTTTTTTAAATTGAGCAACATTTTAAGAAACAAAATGACCGTATTTATGTTCAAAGCTCTAAGGAAGCTTCCCAATTAGTCGACAGAGTGCAACGTCGGCATTATCCGACTTCAGTGATGGTTTGGTGGCGTGGTAGCTATGAAGGAGTGACTGAACCATATTTTTGTGAAAAAGATTGATACCTTTTTCACAAAAATATGGCTCAGTCAAAATGTGGCAACATCGGCACAAGTGTATAAAAATACCATTCTTGAGAAGGTAATTAAGCCCCTTAACAACACCATGTTCAATAACCAAGTATGGTCCTTCCAGCAAGGCTCGGCACCGGGTCATAAAGCTCGGTCCACGCAGTCTTGGTTGGAAGCGAACGTTTCGGACTTCATCAGAGCTGAAGACTGGCCGTCGTCTTAATGCGCTGGATTATAATTTATGGTCAGTTTTAGAGAGGACGGGTTGCTCTAAACGCCATGATAATTTGGAGTCCCTAAAACAATCCATACGATTGGCAGTGAAGAATTTTCTCATGGCAAGAGTGCGTGCTTCTATTGATAACTGGCCTCAACGTTTAAAGGACTGTATTGGAGCCAATGGAGACCACTTCGAATAAGCTTTTTATATTTTAATTTGTTTTATATTTATGTATTACACTAATATTTTTTTCTTTATTACAATATTTATGGCAAGACTAGGCATTGTTTAAATATTTGTAATAATTGTCTCAGTTTCAAAGGTAATCAAAAATGCGACCTTTACGTCGGGCTTGAAGGCGAAATGACTGTTCAAGAAGATCTGGGAAGCAACTGGGATAAAACTAGGACGATAATAACGACGAACTTTCTAGGGATGTAAAACCAAAACAAAAGCACGTCAACAATTTAAACTTAACAAATGATATATGGATTTGCTCCTAACCTAATCTAGCGATTTAGAAAGCTCCCATATTATGTTCATTATAGTTATTCGTCTATTGTCGCAATCTAAACGAGCTTCTGCCACATGAGTAAATAAACCGAACAGAGAGACAGCTTCTTAAGAGCTTGTAAATTTGTTACTTATTTTGGTAGGGTTGTCACAATAGGTTAAGACAAATCGCTTGTTCGGTATACGACAGATTCTGGATTGGACAGATTCATGATTTGGCAGATTCCCAACTCGACAGATTCGTGGATTGGGCAGATTCTTGGACTCGACGGATTCGCTATACGGCAAAAGTACAGTTGCAAATAAAATAGCGAGTGGAACCAAAAACGGCATGCACCTGAAACTTTTAAAAGCACGGAATAAAAATATACATTTATTACCAAGGACACGACGACGTGATTTATTTGACATTCCCAACGATACCACTAATAGTGTTGAATATTTTCTGGTAATATGATCTATTTTACTAAAAAACATAGGAATCTCCTTTAGCTATAATGTGCCACTAAATTTACCACGGGGATAGGTATCTAAAATAAGTTTAAAAGAAATTGTGTAAGACAAATGAACGTCTACAAAACAAATGAGTATAAAATGATCAACCATCGATAGGGCTTACCAAAAAACAGGTGCATGCGATTTTCAACCTTATTGACAATTCATGACTTTTTTTTGGTATTTTCTTGCTTTTTGACATTGATACGTTAATAAAATTATAAATTCTGAGTTACGTCAATAAGGTCCAAAATCGCATGCACCTGTTTTTGTAATCTCTATCGATGGCTGATCACTTTCTGATAGTCATTGGTTTTGTAAACATTAATTGCTTTTACACAATTTCACAACTAATGAGTTCATGAGGATCCTCTGGGGGATCGGGCTAGGAGATCCAGGTGGACAACATGCAAACATGTTAAGTATTTCGTTGCCAACATTGACAATATTTATTTCAAGATCGAAATATTCGCGAAACTTTTGCTCGAGCAATTCAACAAATGCGTCAAAATTACCTAATAAAAAAACCCAATTGTACGTTACCATCGTTAAAATCTTTATAATGACTGAATTATTTCATCTAGTACTATCCATACACACAGTACAATAAACAACCATTATTAATAATAAAACACCACGTTTTTACATTAAAATATTAAAACTTGCAACGTACAAAACAAACAACGTGCGTCGTAATAACCCTAAGATTGTCAACTGCCTGTGCCTACGTTAACCGGTTTATTCCAGTCTCGCCGCGTACACGACAAGCGGCCAGTGGTCACGCACACATAAGCCGCGTGCTTGTAGTAGTGCAACCGATTCGCGCTGTTGTATGAAGCTGTGTCTCTGTTCCGTTTATCTACTCATGTGCTTCTGCCAACAATGCCAACACATGTTTCACTAAAGTGCTCTTGTTGAAGCAGTTTTGAAATTGGAATTTGGAAGCGCCAGCTGGCATAATTTTTAATACAATGTAAAATCGATACAGCTTTAAAAAATATATATAACATTGCCAGGATCTTATTACTTTCATGATGAAGAAAAATTAAAAGGAGGTCGTACAATAGGATGACTGGCATGAAAATGTTGGCCGTCTCGTTAGCTGATCGTGATGGTGCAGATTCGTTTACAGATTGTGTATAGAATTGGTTTTATAAATGTTTTTCAGTACTAGCACAAACTTTGGCGAAAAGCGTGAACAGCAGTAGTTGTTATTGCTAAATTTAGATGTACTACGGCTCTGTCTACAAAGTTTTAAGACTAGCAAGACTTAAATAAATATGCAAAAGAAACTGATCTTATAAATTTGAAGTCTTTGAATATTTGGACTCAGTGGAACCTCCGAGCAAGTTTACACACTGATCACTCTTGGGACCATATAACTTAACATACGCCGCTTTGGTACTAGAAACAGTAGAAACCCGCTAAAATTATTTTAGTATAGGGACATTGAGCCAATATAGGTAGAAAAGTATGCAACATGATCAACCAAATGTATTTGAAGTCGATTTTAAATTTAATTATCTAGCAATCATTTTCTGTAAATTTATATAACCTAGACTTCTACTCCGGTTTTACCTGCGCGAATAATACACCTTAACGATTCTTAGGAATCTGTATTACACTACCTGTTGGTGATAACCATTCAAAAGAATGCTCGGTGGTTTTGGAGTTAATCGCGTTCATACATATGGACAGATGCAAAGCGGGATAACGAATGTGGCAAAAGTTAAGAGTCCCACAAAATGTTTATTTGGGTTACTTACTTAACTAAGAAACTCGGCGTTACTACTCGGACCCCCTTTATTAATGTTGTCAACACTTACTGCCCAGATGACACCCTACTACACCGCTCCCATCGATCAGTCCGTTTAGTAGACTAATAAACATTTATGAGACATGTGCTCTTGTATAAATCATTTTGTTTGCTTTACTTATAAGGTGGAATTGGCCTTATGTTAAGTGGTTGTTATTTCTGCACGATTAGACTAAACATACAAATAAGGCAGTTTGCTTGATTTACTATTGAATAACGGGTAAAAACTACATAGGTAGGACTACGAACTTGAATACTTCAAATATAATAGAGCCCGTTCCTAATACAAGTAGCCGGCTGTTTTCGCGGTCTATTTAAATGTGTTTAGCGTCATATAAATTTCTGTTTTATGGCCCGTCCAAATGTGAACAGTGTCATACAAATTGGACCTCAACTGCAGCACAGGCACGTCTGCCTCTTTAAATGAACCGGTAAAACGGCCGGCCCGTCTAATGACCCATCACGTGGCCGCCGTCTTTCCTGCCGTAGTCCAGGCATGTGCAAAAAGACGGTGAAAACCGGCTATAAGATTAAGTTACAGTCAACTGCTACGACTCCGACGGCTGCTTTGGCATACCTGTAACAAAGAAAAACAAATTGTTAATTCGTCATAATAGGCCATCAACGCCTGGAGACCTCCTACATATCACTACCTACAACTTTCAACCACATTTCTACTTACCAAATAGTGTCAAGGCAAGCATTACTAAGTAAAATTACGGAGCCCTAGTTACGAGTGCGGAAACCCTTCAATGCTTCTTGCAAACGATATTGTGCGGCTTTGTTTTTTTACGCAAAAGACATATACTGATTACTGATAGCTACTGCGATTTGCTTATAATATACACAAGATGCTATTGCACAATTTTTTACGAGACAACAATTTGTGTGATTCATAAATTGTTGTTTCGAGTCTGGGTATTCATTGTGCTCATTGGTTGTATGTTTGTAAAGTCCCCCGCGACACAGCATGTATGCCTAATGCGGGAGTCGTCTTTTTTAAAGATTTAGTTTAAAAAAAGATTTTTAAAGATTTAATTTGAAATGGTTTTAAATGACTGTAGCAAATACGAATTTGGCGCTACGGCAAATTAACCGTAATACTGACTGCTCGTTATCTTCGTGGCGTTTTTGTTGATCGTACCATTCTGAAGTTAGCTCCAGGAAGGGCAAGTAATGTTTCCATAATAGCCCGTATCACAAAAAGTAGATTCTGTGAGTGAAAGACGACGCAACGCTATTTTTTATGTTGTTGCTTTAAAATACTTTATTATTAACAACATAGCTAAAGCAAAATACCTGACGATAAACCAAACAAATATGTAAACTGTCCAATTTAATAATAAATGTTGACCAAACAAAGGCAAATCAATACAAATAAAACGTGGCATTGATGCCAAATTTTACTTGATTTATCATACACAATATACCATACTACAAAAATAAACAAAACGAATACAATTTCACGGCCCTGTATGTGTTAAAGTGTCAGATTGACCACACAATAGTCCCAGACAACACGTATGACATTCACGCAACTAGAACGTCGGGTGTCAAACCCTAAACCACAGCGCTGCGATCGAACCGACCGGGGCGTTGCGCCGAATGTTATGCAAGCAACTTTGATTCGGTCGAGAGCATAATCAAATTTTTACACAAAGTCTAGACTAAAGTAAACTAAAACAATAATTAATTAAGAGATAAAACTTTAAAAAACAAGCTTTCATATGCGCTGAACATAAAAGATCAGACTGCCTCCGTGGTCCAGCGGATAGCGTATGCGACTGCTGATCGGAGGTCCCGGTTTCGATTCCCGGATCGAGTAAAAGTGTTACTGGGTTTTTCCGAATACGCAGTAGCAGCCCGGAGTCTGGTAATATGCCCGATAACGGCAATAGGCTCGCCCCCTATTACGTGCGACCATGGCGAAATGTGGTTGTAATATTACACCTCTGCCTACCCCTTCGCGGATATACAGGCGTGAGTCTATAAAAAAAAAGATCAAAGTTCTTGCCAATGTGAATCAAAAGAGCCCATCTTGATGGGGATATTTCGTTATAATGCGATTCTTCTATGGCTACAGACCAGCTCCATCATAAGGGCAGCTCCATGACTACATAATATTATATTGCTACGCTACATACACATGCATGTCAAATTTCATTACAGACACCGGGACTGGTTGAAGTGAATAAAAGCGTGCAATAAAACATTTTCATTTTGGGAAAGCAATAACAAACTGTAAGACAAAATAAACTCTTTGCGATCTTCTTTAAATTGAGTTTTTTTGATACAGAAACATAAGTTTTACTGACTTCAAACGGTAATTTCATTCAATTCACTCATTTCGTAAATACTTTACGTCCTCCTGGCGAAATGAATGGACTTAAAAGTCATCGGATCATTTTTTAATTTATTTTTTAACAGTCGAGAGTTAACATCCGTTGAGTTTAACATACTTTTAACTAACTAAGGTAAATAGCCATGACCACCCACGAAAAATCGATGTAATTTTTTATCTAAAAACGTAATTGATTTCCGTTGGCAAATCATCTAGGACCATCCGTCATTTTCACATTTTACAACTTTTTATACCATAACATTCCAGTAAACGTGTTCACGTCTTTTTATCTACTATAAATTACACACTATCCCTCGTCCGATCACAATAACTTGTAACAAACCTATAACCAATCTACTATCTATCATAGAAGGTCTTTATTGCGTCACACAACTACTTGACAACATAAGACCACTCAGATACAAGCCAACCCCAACCTCGCAATAACACTTCCCCTCACAGATAGACTACAGCCTTACTTATCTTAATAGTTTTAAAAGAACGGCAAAAACGACCCAACGATGCCATTCAGAACATTGATGTGGTTAATCAATAGTTAGTGGAGTACGGGGTCTAAATGGCCCCGGCACTTCGCATCGCCATTAGTATTTATAGCAAGCATGCCAGTTTTTCGTAGTATTGCTGAGTTGCCCAGCGATAGAGGATATGGCATTTTATTTTGGGTTGTATTTAACTGTTACTCAATTTATCTCTGATTATAAATACTAAAAAATACTGACTTGCACACTAAAATACTAATTGCACCACAAAATATACTCACAAAATATTTCATAACGAACATCTGTTTATTGACCGTTGCAAATCTCTAATAATAAAAATAAACCTTTCAATTACAGAAGCATATAATTTTTTTTTTTACTTTTAACAACCAAATAAATTAATAAGCTAAGTTGACGGAGCCCTGCGAAGCAGGGCTCCTATTTTTGGGTTAAGGGTCAAAAGAGAACCTAACATAACCTATTAAGTTTTCTGAGTGGATAAGTTTCCCGAGCGGATGAGACTCTTCATATCAAATGATATTTTGTAGAAACCTCGTCATATTTGGTGTGCAAATAGTATTTTAGTGTGCAAGTCAGTATTTTAGTAAAACAATAAAGTTTCTTAGCGCAACGCACTTCAGTGTGTTACTTAAGATATTTGATGCACTGTTAAAAATATCCCTTTTATTTTGTGCCTCGATAACGTTGTAATGTGTTTTTGACAGGAATAAGATTTAAATGTCTATATTGATAACTTAAACATAGAAATGTATTTTATAGCGTACCTACGCTAGTTACGTTGTATGTAGCCGCGATGAAAATTACATTGGAACAAATCCTTGTCATATTATGGAAGAAAATCCCCGGCCGCGTATGTCTGTTCGCGATAAAATGTGCGTACCAGTAATATCTTCGTCCAAGCCTATAGAAACTGCTTTTAGCGATAAGGTAAAACTCTGTCACTTAACATTTGTTGCAATTTTTTTAAATCCTATTGGATACCCTGTATTATAGATATAAAATATCAAATAGCAAGCGCAATAAACATTCCTGTTTCAATCTAATTGAAACAGGAATGCATGTTTCTGTTTTTTACTATCATAAAGGGGCTGAAGCGATAATTGTGTTGCTATTAAAGCAATATAATATTGCCTTGATAACAACACAACTACTGTTTATAACAGACTCGTCCCCTATTAATGGGTATACCTGGTTATATGTGAGACAATTGTTCATTGCACTTCTTGATAGAAAGGAAGTAATGCTATTTCATTTTATCGAGTATACAATTATATATTATTGCATGCGGCTACAAAAGTCAAAACTCAAAAATCATTTATTCATCTAGGTCACAAGGCGACGCTTATGAACGTAATTTTTTTTAAGTAAATTACTTAATGCTTCTACATTTACATTTACTGCCTCGTTCGCAAAGCAATAGGTAGAACCACGAGAAAGAACGGGCAATAAAACTCGTGGCAACTCTTTTTAATCGCCAGTGTTATGGTACATATTTTGTTTTTGTAAGGAGCTGCAACTGTTTCACATTGTAATTAATTACTTGTAAATAGTAAATAAGAACATACATAATACTTAAACAAATATGCAGTTACTAAATTAAGTGCTGTAGTAGCCTTCCAATGTGAATCTTGTGTAATAGGAGCATCCACTTACGCCTTATAATGTAGGCATCTCGCGATCATGTTCAGAACTATGGTGGAAAAGTATGTTACAGAAAGTGACGGTATATGAATACACGAAAATTACAAAAAAGTTAGTATCCAGCCCATGATAACGAGTTATCTTCATCTAACACTGTAGCAAATTTTAATAAAATTAGTGGAACAACAATGCAAATGTAAATGTTGAATGACCTAATAATACATGAATATTAAATTAATAGAACTAGAGATATTATATTAAAAAAAAAACTGAAAAGCTAGGTATCTATATAAATTCAAAATAATCATGAGTTGGCTAGTGTAAATGACCATCTATCCTTATCACTGAAATAATCATTAATGGTATAATAACCTTTTCTAATAAGGCAGTCTTTTATTTTACTTTTAAACGTACTAAATTGTAATTCTAAAAGACTAATTGGTATTTTATTGTATATACGAATACCTAGCCCTACAAAAGAATTATTAACTTTATGTAAACGATGATAAGGGGCATATAACTTATGCCTGTTTCGAGTATTTATGTTATATATGTCACTTTTTGTAGTAAATAAACGTATATTTTGTCTAATATACAATATATTAGCAAATAAAAATTGCGAGGCTACTGTAAGAATCCCTATAGACTTAAAGCGTTCCCTATGAGTATCTTTTGCACCTAACATGTATATTGCTCGTACCGCTCGTTTTTGTAGAACGAAGATATTCTGAATATCCGCAGCTTTGCCCCATAACAAAATGCCGTAGAACATGACACTATGAAAATAGCTAAAATAAACTAGACGAGCTGTGTCGACATCAGTAAGTTGTCTAACTTTTTTGACAGCATACGCAGCAGAGCTGAGCTTACCTGCAAGACATGCTATATGTGCACCCCATTGTAACTTATTATCTAGTGTAATGCCTAGAAACACTGTCGAGTCAACTGTGTCAAGTTCCTCCCTATCTAGCCTTATATTAGGTCCCAGTTGTCTAACGTTAGGTAAAGCAAATTTAATGCATTTAGTCTTTTTAGAATTAAGTACTAGATTGTTTGCTGTAAACCATTGTGTAACCTGTATAAGTGCATTATTTGCATCATCAAATTGATTCCTTTCCTATCTACTTTAAAAATAAGTGACGTATCATCTGCAAAATGTACGACATACAAGTTTACTAAGTGTAGTATTAAAGGTTGGAAAAAATTGTAAGCATTCTTTTAGGTCTATGGCGATATCTAAGATGGAATTTCATGCTCTAGTGCCAATCCTTTAATCATTGATTTAGAATAAAGCCATGTTATGCTAATCACTAACATTTGCCCGCTGCTTCGCACGCGTAAATTACGATTCGATATAATATTTTGTACAAACACCCCTACCCTCCTCAAGGAACATACACGCTAAATTTAACCTTCTTGCGTCCAGTAAGTTCGTTCTGTAATGTGTCTGTCAGTCAGTCAGTAACAAAAAGATTTTATATACACAGATTACATTTAAAAATTAAAGTTTTTACACAAACTCTGAATCCCTTTTCCACCCTCTTAGGGGAAAATTTTCAAAATAAATGTCTTTGTGTTCGCTAACGTCATTTGTGGATCCAATAAACAAAGTATGAAGTTAATCCCTTGAAGGCATAAAAGGTTATATGCAAATTATGACTCCCCTTTTTATCCACTTAGGGTGTTCTTCCAAAAAGACTTTCTTAGTGTTCACTAACTTCATTTGAGGAACCAATAGGTATACAAAGTTTAAAGTTAATCCATTGAGGGAATAAAAAGATATTCATACAAATTCTTACAACCAGTTTAACCCCTTTAGGGGAGGAATTTCCAAAAATCCTCTCTTAGTGTGCCCCTACACACCTCAAGGAACATACATGCTAAATTTCATCTACTTGCGCTCAGTTGTTTCGGCTGTAGCATGTATGTCAGTCAATCAGTAACGCAAGGATTTTATATACAGACAGATTATACAAATAAATAATATTTGACTGCCTCCGTGGTACAGTGGATAGCGTATGCGTCTGCTAAACGGGAGATCTCGGGTTCGATTCCCGGGTCGGGCAAAAGTATTACTGAGTTTTGCCGTATTCTCAGTAGCAGCACGCAGTCTGCCTTTGTGCCCGGTAACGGCAATGGGCTCACTTGTCTATTTATTCAGGGTAATCTTAAAAATGGCTGAATCGATTTAGATGTGTATTTTACTAATGGTTCATGAAAACTCTCAAACAAACTATAAAAATTTCATTTAGGCGTAGCTGCTTGCAAAAGCTAGTTAAAATTAAATTTGTCAAGGATTCCGTAGCAGTATACATTTATACCTATATCTCAGCGACATTGTAAAAAAATGTAAAATAAATTATCCAAGTTCAAAAACCCTTTCTGAGTATTTAACTATATAAGGTTAAAGAAATTAGAGAAGCCTTGGTCAGCAGTTGGACAAAGCGGATAACTGATAAAAAGTGCTTACCTACTTAAAAATGAATAAAAATAGCAAAATAACGAATCTAAGTATGTTGGCTTCTATTTGTCATATAAAGAACCATCTCACATTTTAGTTAGTGAAGTTGAAGAGCGCTTAGATGAGAGCCAGCCGCATAAATTTAAATTAATGAAAATTAAATGCACATCAGGGACGATGAAAAAAAAATCAAGTGAAGGAATTAAAAAAAGTTTCATACAAACTGGAACCCCTTTTTGAACTCCCCGTTTTAGTGGTGAATTCACTAACGTCACTTGAGGAACCGATATACATAGTTTCAAGTCATCAAGCCAGTTTGACGACCGGTTGGCGCAGCGGGAGTGTAAGCAACTGCTACGCCGAAGGTCGCGGGTTCGATTCCCGCTCAAGTCAAACATTTGTGTGCATGAACATGGATGTTTGTCTTGGTCTGGGTGTTTCTATGTATAATATGTATGTATTTACAAAAAAAGAAGTATATATGTATGTTTATCCATTATCTAGTACCCATAACACTCTGCTTAGCTTGGGACTAGATGGTGGTGATGTGTGTATGTGGTAGAATATTATATTATTATTATATTATATCAAGCCATTGAAGTATTTTTTTATACTACAAAATGGGACACCTTCCTTAAGCCCCAAAGGGGAGTCACTTCGAAAACTCCTTTCTTGGTGTTCACTTACGTCATTTGAAGAACCTATATACAAAGTTTGAAGTTAATCCAATGAAGGAATAAAAAGGTTTCATACATTTTCCGACTCCCCTTTTTAACCCTTTATGGTAAGAAATTCCAAAAGAATTCTTAATGTTTACTAAGGTCATTAGAGAAACCAATATACAAAGATTAAAGTCAATCCACTGAAGGAATAATAAGTTTCGTTTAATACACACTTTGAACCCCTATCTTACCCCCTGAGGGTAGGGATTTTCAAAAAACTAATTCTTAGTGTTCACTATCGTCATTTGAGGAACCAATATACAAAGTTTGAAGTCAATCCATAGGACGAATAAAAAGTTACATACAAACTTTGACCCTCAATCTTGGCATCTTAGGGGTGGAATTTCCAAATAAATAATTCTTAGTGTTCACTGTTACCATTTGAGGAACCAATATACAAAGTTTAAGTCAATCCATTGAAGGAATACAAAATTACATACAAACTCTGACAACCTTTTTTACTCCCTTAGGGGAGGAATTTCTAAAAATCCTCTCTTAGTGTGCCCCTACACTCCTCAATGCATCAACATGAAAAACAATCAACATGCCAAATTTCACCTACTTGCGCTTAGTAGTTTCGGCTGTAGCGTGTCTGTCAGTCAGTCAGTAACGCAAGGATTTTATATATGCAGATAATACAAATGTCTTTTCATTGAAATTGTATCCACTGAAATCAAAGTTACAGCACAATAGCGCAGCAGTAGTTACGATTACAGGCTACTGTTTGTACTGTTCTATTTCAGATTATAAGATTTGACCCAAACTTACTTACAGAGTAAGTGTTTTAAAAGGTCATAGTCATACAAATGATGATGAGTAGAGCCAGTGACCTGATTGAAAATATTAGTGTCATTTGACAACATAATCCCACCAAAATATTCTGTTAAAAAATAGCCAAGACTCGATGGAGCTGTTTGTTTATCTCGAAAAAGTAATGAAATTTCTAGACAAAATTGAGCCAAATCTAAGGTTCCTTACTGCAATTTCTTTATAATTATATTTAATGTTATGTGATTTGGCCGTTGACCTGTACCCACTAACGTAGGCTGATTGACTTTCTTATTAAACAGTTTTTTTTTATTTTAAGAGTCGTTTTTTGAAAATCTTGAATCTTCCATGATCCTAGTTTTGATAGTTTTCCCTCTATGTCCTCTGTACCAAATTTCAGCGCTCTAGGTCAATGGGAAGTACCAGTTCTATTTTGATGATCAGTGAGTCAGTGCGTCAGTGTCGAAATGCGAAACATTGCTTTCGTTTAGCTTCGGAACTAAATTATCTACCGACTTGAAATTTTAGACTTCAAGTATGAGAAAATTCAGCGTTCTATTCCTATCCAGAGGTTCTCAAATAGGGGTCTGAAACTGCGGTAAGATGGTTCCAGAAAAGGATGGTACGGCAGTGTTGCTTCGCGCTCGACTTGGCGGGTGCACTGCCATGCCCCCACGTGTCAAATTTCAACTTCTTGCGTAGTTTCAGTAGATAGACGTCATAGAGGACGCCAGCAGCTACGCCTGAATTTTTTTTTAATTTACCCGTTTTGGCCGATCCCGTGGGAATTTCGGGAAATCCCTTCTTAGTGCACCCCTGCGGTCCCCAAGGAACATACATGCCAAATCTCAGCTTCCTGCGCCCGATAGTTTCAGCTGTAGCGTGTCTGTCAGTCAGTAAGTAACACAAGGATTTTATATATTAAGATTTTCAAGGTTAAGCATGTCAGCAGATTTTGATAAAGCTTAGCTTGGTGGCAGCTCTTTAGCTGCCATTGGGATTTTTATTATAAGTAGGTAATTTGGTTCGATTTTATGTTAAGCTAGGTACAGACAGTATTATGAATAGAAATAAATTCTTTATCATTATCAGCCTTATTTATAATTTGTCCCACTGCTGGGCACAGGCCTCTTCTCATTATGAGAAAGGTTATGCCATAGTTCGCCACGCAAGCCAAGTGCAATTGCAGACTACACATGTCTTTCGAAGACATTTCAGAGAACTCTCAGAGATGCAGATTTCCTCACGATATTTTCCTTCACCGTTCAGCAACTAACAAGATAATTACCAATTTAATTCGCACATAACTACGAAAATTCATTAGACTGAACAGTGGATTTGAACCTGAGACCCTCCGCGTAAAAGTCCGTTGGTCTCTCCAATAGGCTATCGCGGCTATACTAGAAATAAACTAATACATTACTATTGTAATTACTATAACTGTACTCTTTACGATTTTCGCGGTTTATTTTGGTTTTACTGAATTTCCACAATAACTTGCTATAAAAGATCTTCACGACAGCTTGGAACGACGACGGCTTAATGTGTTCACCGAGGCAGTTTTAATTTAGCACTAAAGATCTGAACATTCTCAACTCTTGACAAAGACGCCTGCAAAACTTCTGAGAATTCTTGAAATACTTTCCTACTAAGGTAATCCCTTTGTAAAATATTTAGCTACTATTATCGGTCACTAAGTCTCCTTTCACAATCACCTGAATCGTAATATTTCCATTTGTGTAAACTATTGTAGATAATAACATAAACAGTAGTGCAGTCAATAGAAACAAATTCAAGTAATCTTAGTAAGTTTACGAGTAACAGTCGATCAAAAACATAATTATTCTTTGCCTAATAATATGAGTATTGTACTTCAGTTCCTATAAAAGCTGACATAAGTTATGGGTGTAAAACATATAGAGACTAATAGATCACTTAATTCAAAATCAAATAGAATAAGGGCGGTTTCAGATTAGCGTATTTTTCTGCGCGTATACGGTCGTTTTAGCATACGCGCTTACACGCGCGCTACAATACGCGCTTCAGAAAACCAGACTCACGTAAACGGGCGTGTTCGCTCGAAACGGTAGTGACGTCTTGTCAGTGTCAACATGGATTTTGACGGCTCGTGGTTATACGAGCTTAGAAGCGCGTCAACGCTCGTACGAGTTGCGCGTGTGCAAAAAGGCGCGCCTATACGCGCCTACATGCGCTTCCAAAAACGAGCTTATACGCGCGTATAAAACGCTAATCTGAAACCGCACTTAAAGGCAATCATGAAACTAGCCATAGCGTATGGTTCGAGACGATTTTATCTATTAATCTGACTTCATGGTAGCTAAGTTAAGCTTTGGAGGCCGTAGAAGTGCACTAAGAAAGAATATTTCTAGGTAGTAGAGCCTTGCTGATTTCAGCATGAATGGGCCGGCTCGACCGGGGAAGTACTACCCTCTCACAGAAAATCGACGTAAAGTAACAGTACCTAAACTGTTGCGTTTCGTTCGGTGAGTGAGAGTGCCGGAGGCCCTATCCCCTATTCCTTCTCCCTCATCCCACTCCTTATCCTATCCCTTTTCCCAACCCCAAGGGGCGGCAGCGAACTTGTGACTCATGTGGTGTTGCTTGTGTCCATGGGCAGACACGGTTAAATTTAAATAAAACTTTAACAAGTTACATAATATTAATTTAAGAGGTGAATTATTAAAACGCTCTTTTTCAAAAATAACTCAAGTTTTTTCATATTTTGAACTGAGCTTATTCATAATCTAGAACATTGTCCCTGGAGTTGTAGGTAAAACATAAATTTACACGTAAAATTTATTATTGAAGAAGTAGCAATGTCTGGGTCCGATTGCCCACTTTGTACATTTTTCCCTTATACCTTTTTTAAATTCATAATATCAGCACGGAGACTAGAATACAGACCCAAAACCATAGTTTTGGGTCTGTATTCTGGTAACCATAGTTTTGGTCTGTGTTCTCATAAGAAACAACATAATATTATGAATCTTCTAATCTTTTTATCAATAAAACTACACTGTTCGTAATTTGAGCAAAATATGTCCTGGCACATAAGCATACGGACCTTTGCGAAATAGTGTGATATTATTTTAGTTTATTGCTACAAATACAAAAGTACGGATAGTAAACACGTCATACATTACTGCCAACTATTCCGTTACTACAACTTTCGTACTAAACCTGAGTAGTAAAATATTTGATGAGCTAGGCTAGCTAGGGAGCTATATAAAATAAGGCACAGGTTTATTATGACGTGTGCAGTAGTTTTAAGACTTTTAAGAGTAGAATAAGCTTAAGATGCAATAGTTTAGTGGAGAGACCAATAAAATGCCATGTTCAGGGCTGACTTTCCAAGTTATTTATGAGAGAAAGAGTATGACATAGACGAGTGTATAAATTACTTAGAATATAATCTAAGAAAAATTATTTTGTAATTGTCACTTGCTCCGTACTTCGGAATTTAAACTTTGAAGGGACAGACGGACATGACATAACAATAAAGATGTCAACAACCGAAATAATTTTCACCAACCAGGAACCGAACAGTGGAACTGTAATTGTAGGTTAATGAACACCTGGAAGTGTGCCGAGTGGCGTCCGAGAGACAATCGCCACGTCTACACACTACCGACAGCGAGAGACAGCCGCTTGACTGATGAACCGCCGAATATTGGTTACTTTACTGGCAGCTAAAGAAAAGTGGCGGAAAGAAAAGAAGAAATTACGATTATCTGTCAAGTTTATATTTAGAAGGCTGGCCCAATTTCACCACCACTGGTTAGACAGATAGTCCTCTAGATCAACAAAAGATTGGGACAGACTTTATTTGATTTATCTGACTAATTAATTTAACAAAACATCAGCCAGTGGTGTAACTGGCCATTAAAATTATATAAACAGTGTTCAATCTTACCAACGAAGAAAATTTTAAGTCCCGGGAATATAAGACTGTCAAAAGAACTACATTTTGCGAAGGAAATTACATTAAAAATTCAATTACTAATCATTCCAAAACCTTTAGAGTCAATTAATAATTCAGACAGATTTTTCAATACATTGCAATTTCTAATAAAAGCTGTTTTGTCGGGGCTCCTCATAATATTTAATATAATCTACAGGACAATCAGATTCACCGCGCACGTTACATATCTCTCAGGGAAACTTAGCTCAGCTGCTTATGCCGACATCTTCATGGAGGACTTTGAGGCGCGAGCCCTGCAGGCTGCCACCATCACACTGAGGTTCTACAAGCGGTATGTAGATAACACTTTTACAATTTTACCAACAGATAGTGTTAATGTATTCCTAGACCCTCTTAATTCTATTAATAACCACATAACATTTACAATGGAATTAGAGGCAAACAATTCTTTAGCTTTCTTAGATGTACTTGTTATCAGGAACAAAAACAACTCTTTGAGCCACACTGTGTATAGGAAAAAGACACATACAAATAGGTACTTAAACGGGGAATCTCACCACCACCCTAAGCAGTTAGCTACCGTAGGAATGTCTTTGTTTCAGAGAGCCCGGGGGATCTGTGACAAGAAACACCTGGACGCCGAGCTACAACATGTCAAGCAAGTTCTGCAAGGCAACAAGCTCCGACCGCCGCGCCAACGTCACAGATCCCCGAAGAAAAAGCCAGCCTCAGTAGAAAGACAACCTGCTGTCTTCCCATACATCAAGGGCGTGACCGACAAGATTGGACATCTTGAAGCGACCTTCAATCAAAACTTTCTACAAGCCACCAACGACGATAAGCCAATTATTACCATCTGTCAAGAGTCAGTTACCCTTAGGTACAAGAGGCTGGGGTTTACAACATAGACTGTGACTGCGGGCTCTCATACATTGGACAAACCAAGAGAAGCATAGGCATTCGACTAAAGGAACATATAGCTCACATTAAACACAAACGCTCGACGAAGTCTGCTGTGTGTGAACATGTACAACAAGGTACCAACCATTACCTGCGATTTGATAAACCACAGATACTCCAAAGGAACACCGCTTTATTCCAAGAATGATACGTGAAGCTATTAAAATTAAAAAACGTCCTAATTTTAATAGGGAAGATGGTTGGAATGTTCCTCCAGCTTGGGACCCTGTTATCAGGCTAATGAAACCCAAGAAGGACAAAGTCACCAGAAGACATCAAGACACAGTGAGCACATTCTGCGTAGATAGTAACACCAATAGTTGAAAAATGTTCGGGAACATTGAGATAACTTTTACATTCAAGACAAAGACAAATATCATCTCAGTCTGCCGTGAACATGAATCCTGTAAAGAATTCGAAACGTTGGCTAGTAATAAAAATGTAGTTTCTAGATCATTCGGTTTAAATGTAATAACCAGTGAAACCAATATAACGCGATAAAATCCGTAAACTGTAGTTTAATTTCAATATTATATCAATAGTTACTAAAAATTTTACTAGAAGATGTGAAACAGTTGCAGCTCCTTACAAAAATAAAATGTACAACCATTAGGTATATTTGGTTCCCCCCGTGGGATCCCCACCTTGACGTGGTGGAGGGGCTCAGTAACCGTGGATTGGTGACCCGCGGTGAAGCTAAGAGGGATCCAGGAGGGGACGCTCCGCGTGGGCTTGACGGGGCCTGCGCAGGGGGCTTATTCACTATGACCATTTTGAAGTCTTAACATGTTTTAACGTGCTAGTTACCTACGTCGGCACGTTATTGGCTTAAACGGTATTCACTATGCCAACTTCAAGTTTGACAAGCACGGTAGCGCACGTTTCGGACACGGTTTTAGTTGTCAAAATTCCGTGAGCTAAGAGGTCACGTAACATGCACGTAACGCGTTTATTGTAAAACGATAGAGGATAAATAAGTTTATTTGTTTAATATTATATTCAGTGTCCGTTAGTGGTTAAATGCTAAGTTTATTTGCTTTTTTATTTAACAGTGTCCGTGTCAAAGTTATTTAATTAAACATCATGTTTTATGAAAATTGACGCCTGTCGCTGGCGCCAGCGTCTCACTCGTCTTCGGATAAATAATAAATCTTTTATGATTTATTAGATTCTGTTAGAATTGGGCTATTTGCTGCACTAATCGCACTTATATTTTTTATATTGTAGCGCGACTGCAACTGTCATGTCTGTCATCAATGTCATCATTATGTTTTCGTTCAAAAATTGACTTAAGTACAAAGGGTTGGTTTTTAGTCAGTAAGAGTCTGACAGTCCCCTTCGATCATCCCCCAGGGCGGAGGGACTCCATGAGGATTTTCCAACCCGAAACAAAAAAAAAAAAAAAAGGTATATTTGGTTGAAAAGAGTGGTCATGAGTTTTATTGCCCGTTCTTTCTCGTGGTTCTACCTATTGCATTGCGAACGTGACAGTAAATGTAAATGTAGAATCATTAAGTAATTAACTTAAATTTTAACGTTCATAAGCATCACTTTGTGGCCTAGATGAATAAATGATTTTGACTTTGACTTTGACCAGACGTAATTTACTGAATAAATTACCGTTAAATAGGCTTGTGTCTACTAAGAATAAATCGGTATGATTGTAGTATCTAAAGATTAATTATTATTTGTAGTTGATTTGTGTCCAACATACATTTTTTGTTTTTGTGTTTAAATATGTCTAAAACAGATTAATCAGTACTTCAGGTTTGGCTAGAGATCGTAAAATTATGCCTGCGTGTTGAATTAAACTGTGCAATGCAAGATAAAGATATAAGCAAAATATTTTACAATAACATTATACGAGTATGTTAGACAAAAGTGCTGTTATTTAGATACTTGTGATACGATATTTTGGCAAACCTATTGTTTGTGTACTTGTCTACTGCGTTTGTGTGCATGGCTAGTGTAATTACAGAGTCATGCCATGACCCTGCCAATTTTTTGGCTTCAATCGTAATGTAGGGCGTGCTGTATCTACCTGTTTCACTTGATCTGAAATCCTTTCATGGTATTTCAGTGTGGCTGTGTGTTTCATTTCGGCATGTATGTCACGATTAATGTTTGGTATTTTTCAGCGACACTGTATCAATATTGATTACTAAATAATAAAATTAGTTACATTTTTGATACAAGGGACTTTTTACGCTTAAGCATGTTCGCCCGTATTAGCATTTTGGAATGAACTATTCGGGCGAATGATTTAAAGTAACTAAAGTAACGTGCTACATATCATCCGCAGAACAAAGTCCGATCTGCATGGATCGCAATTTTCAGTAGAGGCTGTCGAAGTTCTTGACTTGAATAATTCCTTATAACTCTTAGGGCGAGAGAATTAAAATTATGATTTTTTGGTAGGTTATTATAACAGCCGAGCCTAATTAAATGCCCTAAAGTGTATATTTCTAGTCCTTTTATTGTTCGAGATAATAAGTTACATATCAACTTAGGACGTTTTATGGCGGAAGAGCGAGGGTCCGTGGTAAACATCGTGCGTTGTTTTGCGGAAACGTTCGATTTAAAAGTCGTTCTATGTTAACAAAGGTTGTTTTTTGTTGGAATTTTTCATCCTTTAAGAGACCTTTGTGAATAATATAAAATAGAAAATTAAATACAATGTCATTTTTTTTTTTTAAAGTCTTAATATAGTTGACAGAATCTTAGACGGCAACGATTAGACTTCTAGCATTAATGAGTAATTATTATTTTACTAACTACTTAGTCACGTCGTATAATAGGCGAAGTAATTATATTTACTTATTTAAAAATAAATAAACTGTGTAAGTATGTACTTATATTTATTTAACTTTACGTATAATCGTATATACTTATTTAAAAGTAATCAAATTGTACGTATATATAGAAAAATTAATAGTCATAAATGACAAATTTTATCACAAAATTGCAAGTACGTACCTTTCTACACTGGGGTTCGGGCTTCACGAGAAGTCACAAACTTATTTTGTAAGGACCTACTTAATATAAAATAAATGTATGACTCATCTTTACATGATCTGTATCATCACCTAAACACATCCTCTGCTGGACTTGGCCTCCACAAAGGCTGTCCACACAACTCCAATGATGAGCCGCCTGAATTCCACCGCTTCCTGCGATCTTAACCAAATATCTTCTTCTTTATAATATTATACACGGTGTAAAAAGACCCGTCACCAAGCCGAAGTTAAGCTACACATCATGCTAAGTCATACTTAGCAAAACAATACCTGGGAAACGTTTTTTTGTAGACACATTTTATAAGCCGCTATGTAAAGTATGCGCGTGCAATTCTCGAGATACTTAACTATCAAAGGGTGCATAGGACATAATTGCATTATATAGAACAAATTGGTGCGTAAAATGCATAGATTCTGCACCTAATTAAAAATAAATATGGTAACTTTGGGCCTCAATATCTCCTGAAGCAGTAATTTCTCAGGTATAGTGCAGTGCAAGTAAAGAATGTTCGTAATGATGAAATGGAATTTAAACTTTCATTAAGGGTCTTTTTATACCCCGTATAAGAATAACAACAATCTTACATCGTTTTTACCTAGACATGGGTGCACAATATTTATAAATAATAGTAAAATACATCTAAACATTAACAAAATTTAAAATCGAGTACTCATACTCATATCAGTACTTAACTAGGCTGTCCTGTCAAATCTTATTAGACTACTAAGCAGAGCCTGGGTTCTAAGACAAAAAGTTGTGGCTGCAACCCTAGTAACGTTAAGATCATTATAATGACACATTTCAGTACCTACTCCTAATAACTTGTGAGCAGCACAAGTCCATTAGGTCTTTATATTATACATATTTTTTTAAACACAGTCTTCATTGCATCATCGATAACGATCTTGTGCCTTTCAAGTCGGGTCCGCCTGCCCTTCCTTTAAAATGACACTTTTATCCTCTCTCATCCATGCATACGTACATATCTCATCCATGCAGTCTATCAACAACATAATAATGTAATAATATGTATCTCAAAAGGAGTTAAAACAGCAAAAGTGTTAATAAATAGTTTAGCATACTTCAATTTTCTCGCAGTGCCTATCACTGGGAGCTTGTAGTAAATGGCAGACTACTTAAAAGTATGACTTAGTTTTCTATTATCAGAGCTTAATATTATATCGCATTTCGAATGAACATGTATGTATTTACAAAAAAGATTAAATTTCTAGTAACCATAATACACATTCGGCTTATTTTGGAACAAGATGATGTTGTTTGCATGTCGTAGAGTATTTTTATCATTATTTATTAGTAGGAAACAGCATGGGAGTTAGTACTGAAACTAACTGGGTAACCTGTAACCTGTGTTTACACTTCTAACTGTTTGAGCTGTATTAACGATGAATTTGCAAAACTTAATGGATTTCCAAAGAAAATGAACTAGGTTGATTACTGTAGACACCTTCGGTAGACTAAACAGATATGATATTCAGTTTTGAGCTATTACAGATTCCTTTATTTTCTTTGTCCCGTCATGTTTGTATAGAATTTCTTCCCATATATCAAATTCACGACTGGTTCCTTTGAACCAGGAAGCAAAGACGATTCATGCCAGTTTATCCTTCATTCGTAACTAAAATATAAAAATTCTTTTGCACAAATATTTTTAACAAACTATTTTTAAGCGTTCTTTGAAACAATCAATTTTGCGATAAATTTAACTAATTTCTATTAAAAAATCTTGATAAATAGAGATTTTTTTAATTGAACAACGTCCTAATTGATTCAACGTTTTAAGTTACAACGTCCCATCTTAACATTGAACCCACAAATTGTTTCACAGACTCCGGCGAAAACCGTCCTTTTTTAACCTCAGACGTTAAAAACTTCAATAATGTTCGTATAAAAACGTCTTAATATTCCATAAGGCCTCTACTTTTTGTTGCTCAATATTGCATAAAAATCGATAACTCTGTGAATATTAATAACGGTAATCGTCTTTTTGCGCCAGAGTTGCGTTTTTTGAACAACTCCATCGAAAAACGTTCTAAATAATCAACGATCGCTGTTAACTATGAACTGAGTTAAAAAGTAATAAATATAATAATCTGTGTAAATGTAGGAACTTAAAGTTGTACATAGTGAAGTTATACTTGTAAAACATCGTCACTTACCAGAATTGAAATCTTGATTTAGAAACGCAGTATGTAAGTTTGAAAACGCCGAACTAAGATCAGGCTCTTGACTCTTCTGCATCTACTTGAATCATATTTAGTATTTTGCGAGATCCTGATATCTTTAAAAGGATCCCTTTTTATTTAAAATACTGAATAAATTGTTTTTTTTTTAAATATAATGTAAATTAAGTACAAAACACGAAAACGCCCCAATTTTCTTCTTCTTCCAATGAACTTCGGCCGAACTGCTGATCGATCGCGGCGCTCGCGCCACCCGTAGTCCCCGTGTCCCGTCCCATGTATACTTTGTGCGTTGTTGCGCGGAACAAATATCAGATGAAACGTTATTCGATTCTACATCTCCGAAAGTAAATAAGATACGAAAATTCTAAAAACACAGTTTTGTAGAGTTTGTATTCCTTATCCCATTAAGCTATTTAACACGATTTTGGTATATGGCCACGTGGAGCTCTATTCTACGGATAGGTCGATATATCTATCTACAAAAATGTCTCGAAACCTACAATTATTATTTGTTACTAGAGGACGCTAGCAGATACGCCTGCATTTTTTTAAATTGACCCGTTTTGGCCGATCCCGTGGGAATTTCGGGAAAACCTTTCTTAGTGCACCTCTACGGTCCCCAAGGAACATACATGCCAAATTTCAGCTTCCTGCGACCAATAGTTTCGGCTGTAGCGTGTCTGTCAGTAAGTTTTTGCTTTGCACTTATTGACGTCAATGAACCGCCACGATGGCTTACAGCGTTTTCGCGTCAAATTCAAATGGGTTTTAAAAAGCCGTAATTAAATGTTGGTGATCGATTTTTGAAGAAAAAATCTATTATTTCGGTTTAACATCTAATAAAGGAACGAATCAATCGCTTATTACACTGTAGGATACTAGCCTATTTATTTACAAAAGTCTGTTATTTTTACAAACAAACGTTTCAATACTCTATTTATTTGCATATACAGAAACGTACTTTCCAAAGGATTTTCTAACAAAACCACGGCATGGGTTTGGTTTGAACGTATCTGAGGGATCGGATCAAATAACGAATTACTGGTAATCACAAAAGTCTATAAACGTTTTAAGGTCTGGAGGTTTCGTGCCGAAAACCTCTCGTAGTAATCGTCCTTTGTAAGCGTTAATGACATTGTTCTCTTAATTCAGTCGGTAGAGAGTTGAGTAAGCAAAAATAACTTTTAAAGAATCAAAATAAAGATAATGAAGCTTGTACTGCAAAACAACATTTTTTGTGGGGTTGGACGCAAACATGCAGGTGGATAGCCTACTGGTCAGTGCTTACCGCCGCCATGGATATCTTCGATATCAGATTGTGTCTCTTAAGTGCCATAGTTTATTGCGACCAAATGAGGCACGTAGAGTCCCGAGCCTAACTGAGTGCTACTTAGATTTTATTATATAGCAATGGAACCACTACGTCCCGAGACCTAAAAACAGACAAAGTGCTTGTTGCCTATATATCTACTTTTATAGAAACGCGAAAAGTACACACCTATAATAACTCACCATACTCTATTAGAATGCAATAGCAGAATAAAAGTACATCACTTTCAGCATACCTGGTAGCCACCCGATATTGTTAGAAAGTTTGTTTGAAACTTTGCTTATTTTGAAGCTTCGAAAAAAAAAGCTAGATAGCTCTATGAAAATTCAGACAACAGTAAGTGTAAAGCGAAAATTTATTCTTAAGGCGCTGTCCTAAGCGACTGTTTTGGTAAATGAGGGGGTGAAGCAGGGGAGGTGAAGGGAGCTTAGCTCCGTCTACTGCGGGGCGCCCCCCTTCATTCTCGTCGCGTGCGACCGTATTCTGGCGACATCCGTATTCCAATATTTCAAAATCGCAAGCAAAACGTTTTAGCATATTGAATTGCGATACTGATATTAAAATTTATATTACATACATCAATCTGTTTGTACAATATAGGCATAGCGCAATTTTTGTTCTCAGTGCAGCCATGAGCAAAACTGGTTTACATTAGACGTTATAGGTATTAAATGTTGACGAAAGTAGGTAAATACCTACGTGCCGTAAGTTGATAAAAATAATTAAGTCAGTTCCATGTATGGAGAGACCATTATTATGTTTGTTTTGTTTTTGTATAAAAATAGTGAGCAGTTCATAGAATACCTACATCTAATTCCATTCCTGCCAGTTTTCAAATCTGTTTTGAAATAAATTGGCTGTGACATACGGGCGGACAGACAGATAGACATTGCGAATCTATAAGGGTTCCGTTTTTACAATTTTTGGCTACGGTACCCTAAAATACACAATACTGCTCTACTAAGCGCAAAAGCCGTATCTCAACTGAAGTGAGTTACGAGATAATTGAAGTTTAGTAAAAGTTGATTTCCTTTATTTATTTATGGATGTTTATTGTTATTATAGATATAATTATTATGGCAAAGGTTTCGAAATACGTCGCCGTTTTTAGGGGTTGTGAGTGATTGGAGAGGGAGCAGGGGAGGTCTTGAAACCCCCCTCACCATTTTCACTTGCCGGAAATACTTGGTTTCCTCTGAAAAAAAAAAACTCCAAACATCGGTGTGTATGGCACTGCCAACTTCCACATTCATCACACTAGTTTAATAAACTAAGGTTGTCGGAGTCCTGCGAAGGGCTCCTATTTTCGGATTAAGGGTCAAAAGAGAACCTAACATAACCTATTTATTTACTTATTACAGTCGCACCTAACCCAAGGCACTCGAAAGCAATGACGCACAAATTTGACATTAGCTGTCAATATGATCATTCCAAGATGGCAGTTTTGCGTTTCGTTTCACGTTTTTTACATAAAACCTAAAAACTACATTTGTAAAATGTTCTAAAGTATAAAAACTATGTTCCGTTTTGCATAATTGCCGAAGTATTTATGAAATTTTGGAAATCGTTTAAAAATATTTAGACGCAACTCCGGCAGCCAAAATTACTTTTAGGGGATTAAAACGACCTTAATACCTTAAGCCCCTTACACTACCAATACCCTCAAATTCAGGCGACTCGTTTCGAAACCCAACCCATTATTATTTTTCAAAATAGATGAAACATCAAAAATATATGTGGATATTCCTTATTCATAGGATACTGCTATGTCGCTTAGAAAATTATAGAATTAGAATTTGAGTTACTGCTTTTTCGTTAGCTCTCGTTATACATGTTTGTATGGAAAAATATAAAAAATTTCTTTCGCTTCAAATATGTGTTGTTTCAAAGAAAATAAATATTAAAAGATATTTATTTATATTCATTTATAATTTATTAACGAAATACAGAGTTTACAGCTCATCAAAAGTTAGCTGTCTGCTACAACCCGGCAGGTTTCTTTATTCTCATCGAATGTTAAAGGCAGTGTGTGAGGTGATAAGGCTTCAATACTTATTATTTGCTGTTGTTCACGAGGCACAGTTTCATTTACTTTCCTTTTACGGCTTGGTATTGTAGAAATTTCAAGCACTGATGAAACATTTTCCTCTCCTTGATCTCGCAATCCCATCCCTTGAGCTTGACGAGAATCAACAATTTCAGGCAACTGCCAATTCATATAAAACGCCACAAGCTTCTCCCAGAAAACATCATCTCTTTCTATAATTTATATTTTTAGTGGTATACTTTCGCCACTCCACACAGCAAATAAACACTTTTGTTTGCGTGTAACGTGGCGTTGCCCCTGAATTTGGTAATAACAATTACAATATTTGTTTAGACTAGTCAGTTCACTTTTTTATCATGTTTCCATATTTGTATTTTATTTGCTCTTATACTATTCTCCAGGCCATTCTTATAGGCAACTTTAGAACATTAAATTTCTACAATCGTGTTTGGACCTATTAATCCATCTGGCGTGGCACCAATAATCGAATAATCCACAAGGCTCGATTGTTACATTTTCTTGCTTCGCCAGTTGTTGCAAAGCCAGTTGTTTATTTTAGATTCCATGCGCAACTGATTTTACATTGCAAATATTTTATTTGTACAAAATATTTTTTACTAAGTTGGCTTTACTGCTGTTATCTCTTCTTTTTACCACTATACAAAAATTTCAATCTGTCAACATATTCTTACGCAATTCGAACCAGTCACTGCTATCCCTCTTGTAATTGTTGCTTATCACTACGGAATTTGAGTCAAATTTGTTAAAAAAATTGTTTGGCATTTCTTGGCTAGCTCTTGAAGAGATCATGTTAAGAATGACTGAAGTCAAATGTGTGTAAGACGTTGCAGAATTGTTATCTTTAACTTCTCTGTAATTACAATATTAATAATTACTTAGCTTTCCGTGTGGTGACGGATTAAGAATACGAATGGTCACCACCCCATATCATCCCATGGGTGTCGTAAGAGCCGACAGAGGGAGCATATTATGCAGAGAACAACACTGTAAGAGAAGAAAAACTTAATACAAACCCTATACCAACCCGCTTAGCCGGCGTGGTATAGTAGGCCAATTCCTCCTTTCAAAGGAGAGGCCTAGTCCAGCAGTGGACTATTAAAGGCTGATGATGATGATGATGATGATGACTTAGTTACGTACTTTATTATTAAAAAAATACTATATCTTGTGTTATAGCAAACAGAGAAGTTACCTTCTTACTTATAAATGATTGATTTTAGAAATTAAAAAGATATTAGATGTACTGAGACATACCTAATAGTTTATGAGTAATCAAAGTTTTACCCGATGTACCTAAAAAGGTTTATGTTCTAAACACAATAATACAACATTCGTTACCGCTTGTGTGCGGATTGCGGAGCGCCATATTAGCGCTGTCATCATTATTGTTCGCCGTGGCGGCATCTTAGCGCTCCAGGCGCTCTGACAAGCTAATGAATTTGAAATATAGGTACATAAAATGATTCGATTTTATGTTATTACTCTTTCAAAAATTGAAAACTGTGGCAGCTATGTATTGTGAGAATAATTTATATAATTATATTATGCATAATCGATAATATATAAGTAACATAGTTAGTCATAAAAGACTCTTATGAAAATAATTTGTGTAAAAATGTTACATATTTCATAATCACTTGGCCATGGATGAATTTCTATTTTATTACGACGCTTTCTTGTACAAATCCTTCGTAGAACTTCATTTCTCTAATTGTCCATATTTTATTCTTCTAATTATATATTTATAAGCACAGAAACAATAACACTTTAAACGCAACAAGAGTATAAACTTAGGTCCTAATTATATGTGCCCATAGTTACATGAAAAGCCTATTTGATTCAAAGTATTCAGTCTTTAACATAAAACATGAAATTACGAACTCAAATCGGCGTATTATAATAACATACAGGTTTACGTAAAATTTCGTGCAGCGGAGACGCAAGCGACATGACCTATCTCTCACAGGGCTCATAGCCGAATGATGAGGTCTCGGCGGGGCGTAAACTAGCAACTGACACTCAGTACACCGCTTATGTTAATAAGGTTTAAATTGCTGAAGCGTTTGATATTGATGGGATCTACCGAGCGTCAAAATCATAGACGTTTGGCAGATTTTATTTAATTTTACAAAATATACATGTATAATATGAAAATAAATAGGGTAATTCTTTAGTTCATTAGATTTCCTACAATATTATCAAAAAAAATATGACAGCTTACGATCAAAATATTGCAAACAGTGAGACGAAAGATTATTTTCTGCCTCGATTTTGTGATTTTTTTACTGTGATTCTATTTTACGTACATGAAAAATTCTTTCAAAAGTCTTTTGTTCAGACTTTTGACTTTAAGCTCTAATTTTTGCTAGTTTGTAATATGTACCGTTATGGCTAGATGCGCGACGAAAAATTAGGTGTTTCACGGCTTCTGAGGTATAACAGCGCCTTAAATCCAACTAGATACTCCAAGGTTATTTGCCATTTATCTGCAGTTAACTTTAAAACGACCTACGAAAATTCTAAGACGTTAAAAATCCTAGCGAGGAGTTAAGGTGTAAGCTATGCAAATACTCCTACCTAACCCATCTTCAAAAAGAAATAGCTATTAAAATTATTTTTATCCGTATGATTTTTATACGAGTCTTGTGTTGTGATGGATGCTGGCCATACAGTTAAGATAGTACACATGATGTTTACAGCTCTGCGAGGCTCCCTTACGTCAAACCGCGATGATTTATAACCACTAAAGCTCTTAAGATATCAGGTAACACGGTATTGCTTGTTATAAGTATTGTTGCTGAGCGCTCAAATACTTTTTTTGTAATAGAATGTGTGATACTGACATTTTGATCGATTATGTTTTTCGTCTATAGAGGTTTATAAAAGGATTCAAGCCAAAAGCAAACGTAAACCGTGATTGAAAACGACAAAATATTCTCCAATGGCTTTTTAAATTGAGCCCAAAAATTAACGACGAGATTTTTTAGGTACTTATTTATTTATTTATTTAATTTATGCTTTATTGTAAACCAGAAATATTACTTAAGACATCATACAATACAAGCGAATTACAATGGGCGGCCTTATCGCTTAGAGCGATCTCTACCAGTCAACCTTTGGATGGAAATATTAATGGTCGGAAAAATAGTGGTAGTTGTAGGTGTAACAGTTATAATACTTATAATACATAGATATCTCTAAACACATACATATATACCTATTCATATAGTCTACTCTATATACCTACATAAAAAAACATATATACATAAACATACAAAACATATAAATGTATAAAGGACATAATTATACACACATGAACTATAGCAATGCCTTAATTATTATAGAATATTTTAGAATGGACTATAATGAAAGATAATATTCCTTCACTAAAGATTTAAATTTAACTACCGTCTTAACTTACCTAATGTGCAGCGGTAATTTATTCCACAAGCGAACAGCAGTTACGGTGAAGGAATTGTCATAAAAAGCCGTGGAATGTACCGGCATTTTAAGCCTCAATTTTTTTTTTTTTTTTAAACTTTATGCACATAAATTGTACAGAGGCGGAATTAATGCCGTAGGCATTATCTGCCAGTCAACCTTTGGGTGATGCAGAGATACAAGTAATAGGTGCAATTCATAAATTTGCATTGAATCTTAGATAGAAACCTAATTAATACATAATTATATATATATACATTAATATAGTACTTACATACCTTATCTATATACATATATATTATACATATACCTATATAATACAAAATACTTTACATATATACAATATAACTATATACATACATAATAAATAGACGATAATCCTACGATGATTCAGTTTATGCGTCTATGAAAGTCTGGCGAACTCTGGTTTTAAATGTAAAACGGCTAGTCGACATCCTGATATCGAGAGGAAGAGCATTCCAGAGAAGGATAGATTGAATGTTAAACGAAGAATGTACAAGGCTAGAAGTGTGAGAAGGACAACGGAGAAGAAGGTTATTTGAGGAACGAAGATTTTTCTCATGTGTATTACAAAGAAATTGAAAGTGAGGAGTTAAATACGCAGGAGCATGTGGGGAGTGCAATAAAGAATAGAGAGTACACAAAGTACGTAAGCTACGCCGTTGACGAATGGGTAACCATCGTAACTTTAATCGGTGCTCTGTAATATGATCATATTTGCGGAGATTGAAAACGAATCTAATGCAATTATTGAGAAGTCGGTCGAGCTTGTTGAGCTGATCTGCATTAAGGTCGAGGTAGCACACATCACCATAGTCGATTATAGGAAATATTAAAGTCTGTACTAACGTTGTCTTAGTCTTGACCGGCAGAAAGTTCTTCAGCCAATAGAGCGACCGTAAGGCACCAGTTACTTTACGACTGACGTTCGCTACCTGGGTTTGCCAATCAAGGTTGCTGTCAATATATAAACCAAGATCCTTGACGCTAGAACTAAACGGGATAATTTGCCCATCAAACATGACGGCTGGTAGTGCCTGCAGGTCAACCCTGTTTAATATACGGGAACTGCCAACTAGAATCGCCTGACATTTATCAGGATTCACAGCCAATCCAAACCGTTTCGACCAATCCTTGATTGCATTAAGATCTTGGTTTATTGCTCCTATTGCAGAATGTAGATTTTCCGCCTTGGATTGTGTGTAAAGCTGCAGATCATCGACATACAGATGGTACGCACAATTAAGTTCATGAGTAAGGAGATTAATAAATAATGAGAACAAAAGAGGAGAAAGTATTCCGCCTTGAGGAACACCAGAGTTCAAGTCACACCAGATTGATGAGGTTTCATCAATCCGTACTGACTGCTGGCGTCCTCGAAGATAAGATGAGAACCATTCCAGTGCCATCGGTGAGATCATGAGGTAGGAAAGAATTGAAAGAAGGAGGTCGTGATTGACGTTGTTGAAGGCGTTTGAGAAGTCCACCAAGATCAAAAGTGTAACCTTGGTTTCCTCAACCCCCGCCCTCACATCGCCAGTCACCTTGAGCAATGCGGAGAGAGTACTATGTCCAGGTCTGAATCCAGATTGAAGTGGAGAAAGGATATTGTTATGGTAAACGAACCCGGACAACTGTCTCTGAACGCACGACTCAAGTACCTTGGATAGAAAAGGAAGTATGGATATAGGCCGGAAATTTGTCAGCAGAGTGGGATTGGAAATTTTAGGTAAAGGACGCACATAGGCTTTACGCCATAGGTGGGGAAATTTACCTGTGTCAAGGGAAAAGTTCAGGATATGGGTAATTATAGGCAGGATTTGATCAAGGATATCCGTGATCATGCGACGACTAATGTCATCGCAACCCACGGCTTTGGACTTAATGGATAGGATAGATTTTTTGATCTCACCAGATGGTAAAGGAGAAAAAGAGAAAGAGTTAATGTTCGGACGAGGTATACCGTCCAAGTAGGCCATGGTTTGACGCTTGGTTTGGTCGTCTAAAGTGAGAGTGGTAGAAAAATGACGATTAATGTCATCCAAACCAATAGTCACCGGTAGAACCACTTGGCCGTGAGGTTTACCTATGCCCAGTGATCTTAAAAACTGCCATACATTAGCAGGGGATGAATTAGTAATGTTTTCGTGAATATGTCGGCGTTTAGCGTTGCGTACCATCTGATTGCTCCTGTTCCTTGCTACCTTGAAGAGAGACCAATTGTCTTCACACCGATCCTTTTTATACTTTCGAAAAGCTCGGTCTCTGCGTCGCATTGCCATCCGAATACCCTCTGTCATCCAAGGTGCAGGACGCTTCAATTTGACCTTTCTAATAGGAGCATGCACATCGAATAACCTCTTAACCGTGTTGTTGAACAAGTCTACTTTGTCGTCGATAGTGATGGCCGATGTCAACGGTTTCCAGTCGATTTTTGCTGCATCCAACCTCAATTTTTCAACGTCCATGCGCCCAAAACAACGCAAGTACAGAACTTTAGGACATGGTTTAGGAGGCTTCAGGACTTACGAGAGGAAGACAAGGTCATGACGGGAGAAGCCAGGAGCAGGATGTTGACCGTGAAAGTGGACTAAGGTAGGATTAGAAGTGAGGATTAAGTCTAACCAGGTGTCCTCCCCGTTAGAGTTGTGGTGAGTGGCATTGAGGGGCAAAACGTGGAGGCTGGCAGACTCGATGATGTGGGTGAGTTTGAGGGAGCGAGATGAAAGATGGGACAGAAGGTCAGTGTTGAAATCGCCCATGATGATATGATGTGCGTACTCAGAACCCAGCGATTCTAAAACCGATTCCAAATCAGTGAAGTAATTGACAGAAGGAGGACAGTATACTACTCCAAGAACCAATTTAGTTCCCCTGACCCAAACCTCTAGAAAAAGATACTCCGCAGAAATAGAGTTTTGAGAGGAAGAAGTAAGAATTTTAAAGGATAGATTGCTACGGAGGTAAACAGCAACGCCTCCGCCTCGCCTGTCATTACGGTCGTTCCGGATTAAGACAAAACCAGAAAGAGGGTATAAGGTAGAAAGGAGGTGAGGTTTGAGCCAGCTCTCAGAGATCAGGATGGCATGAACGTTGATGTCGGTAAATGTAGCTAAGAGTTCGTTATGATGACTTGGCACACTTTGTGCATTAATATGACACACATATAATAAGCGCGGGTGCAATCGAGGCGCGTTGTCGTGCGGAGGCATTCGTCGTGAAATGGCAAAAACGACCTTTGCCAAGGGTTTTGTATGAAATATGACGTAGTGACGTCATAGTGTTTTGCTGCCAAGTAGCATACTTATATATATATATTATTATCAATAAATTGACGAAAAATGTTAAATAAAGATTTAACATTAAATTGATGAATGAAACTACTATTATTTTGACATGTTTCACTAGATAAAAATCTTGTATAATAATTAATTTCACTTGCAGGAAACTTCCCTATTGAACATCTTTGAAAACTATTTTATTTTTGAAATTCAGTTATGCTTCTAATATTTAAAGGTAGACTGTCCCACCGTTGTGAATAAAGACATATTTATTACCTGACTGCGCGACACAAAGGAGGGTAATGTGTTTATCAGTCTATGTATGTATGTTTGTTTCTATGTGGCGTTCTAGAGACCAAATGGGTAGGCCGATTTTGATGATTCTTACGTCAATGGATTCATCTTAACCAAAGAAATATAACCTTATTAAGTTTTTATGCAGTCGGGTTTTTTGTTTTTCTTTAAATTACTTTTTTATTTTATACTTTTTAGTTACGATTCATTGACTTCGTTATTAGATGGTAAATTTCGCAACTTTTTGTATATCGTTTATACTTGAAATAAAAACTTAAATCAATAAGTAAGAAAAAGAGCGAGAATTTTTTTGTTAAACAACTTTACATCGTTATATCTCCTAAACTATTATTTTAAATGAAAAATGGTAAAAGGAACCTAAATATGATTTTAAAATACCTATTCAACGACACCCCATTTGACATAGTTCAACGACTTTTTGTTTTTTCATTTTGACAATAATATGGCGTCTGGTTGTCGCTGTGGTGAATTTTGATTACTGTTATGTCTTTAGTGACACTCGCAAGGTTAAGACCAGAGAGGTTGGACTACGGGGGCACATTCAAATCTTCCCAAGGGGCCCCGACTGTGAGTCATTCTGTCTGCATTTTAGTTAACAGAATTCTAAACTACTGGGCTTGTGTCTTTCTTTTTAGTTTTTATGCAGTCAGGTTTTTTGTTTTTCTTTAATTTTTGCATTTTGGTTGTTTACAACACTTATGGGCCTGTAGCTAGGTGGGGTGATGGTATTCGAAGGCCAGCGGGCAGGGATTGGAAGAAGAAAGCTGAAGACCGAGCTCAATGGCGCGCCATAGGAGAGGCGTAGGCAGTGGACTTATATGGGCTGATGATGATGACAACACTTATTCAAGTCATAAACCTATACCAATAAGCGAGTAGCGTGTACTCTATTCAGTTGATAGCTTTTTCAAAAGTGCTATATATAGAAAAAGTGAGCGAGCGGCGAGGAGCTAGTGTGCAGTTCTGGTAGTTATCTCACTGGGCTATCGGCGCTAAACAATTTGCTGTTCGATTAGAACCGCTCAGCTCTGCGTGTGCTGCTAATGTGTTTCAACCAAGTGCTGAGTGAGTATCGTCGATGGGTTTCTAAAATAGAACCAACATTGTAACAGTTAGACCAACTTGGCAGTCAGAGAACACCCAGCTGAGTCATCATCATGGGCCCTATATATAAACTCTCCAACTGCTGGGCACGGGCCTCTTCTCTCTATGAGAAGGGTAAAGCCATAGTCCACCACGCTTGCCAAGTGCGGGTTGGCAGACTTCACATGTCTTTCGAGAAAATTATGGAGGACTCTCAGACATGCAGGTTTCCTCCCATTTAGCAAGTGATAATTAACAATTTAATACGCACATAACTCCGAAAAGTCATTGGTGCGTGCCGTGGATTCGAACCCGAGACCTTCTACGTAGCAGTCCGTCGGTCTCTCCATTACGCTATCGCTGCTGATTAGAAACAATCAATAGCATTGTCACGTTCGTTCTAAGGAAAGTCTATCAGTTATTCTACCCAAAGCTTTCAGGTTGCCAAACTGATCTAAGATAACTCGCCTTTACGGGCTCGATATCTTTATCAACCTCTTTCGATTGGGTATAACTAGTCCCAATCTAAGTCAGTCGTTGATTAAGTCTTATTATGGTCTATCGGAGCTGGCTAGTTTTCCCTTTTGAGTACTCGGCATTTATTTTACTTGTGCATTTTGATATAGTTAGCTCTTTTTTTGAAAGCAATTGTCTTTATTTATTATTTCAAAGTACTATTCGTGTCATAATTAAAGTACAAATCTTTAAAGTACTACTCATGTCCGCACAGATGTTATTTCATACATACATACATACATATCGTCACGCCTTTTATCCCCGAAGAGGTAGGCAGAGGTGTATTTCTACACCCACTTTTCGCCAGATATACTTTAGTCCCACGTAATAAGGGGCGAGCCTATTGCCGTACTGGGCACATTTCCAGACTCCGTGCTGCTACTGAGAATTTCGTGACAGAAAAACCCAATAACACTGCCCGACCCAGGAATCGAACCCGGGACCTCCCGATCCCACGCGCACATTTATGCCGCGAGACCAACGAGGCAGTGGTATAGGGTTTGATGTCGAGTTTGCCGTCTCTACGCAAAGATGGTATTTGCATCGTGTTATCCCTTAGTCGCCTCTTACGACACCCACGGGAAGATAGGGGGTGGTGACACTTGTATCCATGCCGTCAACCACACGACTAAGAGAGATGTTATTTCAGTTCGCACAGAACTTAAAACTGGGTCCACTCACACAATCGGATGTTCTATTTAGTAATCTGTGGTAGGGTGTGATATCAGTGCCATTATAATGTGATGCAATAAGTTTGTTTTTTATTTGCATTATTGATTATGCAGATGTCAGCAGTCTATCTAGACCTCGCCGAAAACCAGCTAGATAAACTTGAGCGAATTCAAAATGTCTGTATACGATTCGTATTTGGATTGCGCAAATACGACCATGTTTCACAATTTCGAACACAGCTCAAGTGGTTACCCCTTCAACTCCCTCCTATCTTAAAGGAAGATTTGAGTTCCTTCATGATACACATAATATATATTTAAGGTCATCAGAATTTTGTTTTTTTTTTTTTTGGCGGTAGGTGCAAATAAAGTAACCACACATTCAAAATTTGAAATATATTTTAAATTAGATTTACCACATATAAAGTACTGTTTTTGTGCTAATTATAACTAAAATACTTACAGTTATATGTCCTAGTGTTATTAGTTCTGTATGTGACACTTAAGAACATTGCACAAACACCACCTGCCAACTGATCAGTTTCACCATATCCATCATCACTATCACTAAGATACAACAAGATACTCTGGAGATATGTCACAATACGCTGATATTGTACTGGCGCAGAAGAGTCTTGAAGAAAGTGTGACCAAAAAAATGGACCAGCTTCAGGCCCAGTTACAAAGTGGAACGGCTGCCAAAGATACTGTAGCTTAAGTAGCAGAAGAGTTCCGTACATTTCGGGAACTAACTTTTTCTATGTTCGGGCTGCTCAGGAAGCAAATTGCTGCATGCGCTCAGGCTGTTGACAACATTGACATGAGACAACGAAAGAAAAGCCTAATATTCTCAGGTATTCCTGAACACAGTAAGGAAAACTGTGTGGCCATTGTTCTAGATGTTCTTCATACAAGATTGGCGATGAAGGATGTCTCTGAAAGTTCCATAAAGACATGCCATCGTCTTGGGAGCAATGGTAAAGAGCATCATCGTCCCATTGTGGTAAAGTTTGCGAGCTTGGAGGTGAAGGCTGCTGTCTGGAGAGGGAAGACCAAGCTAAAAGGGTCGTCAATATCCGTCAGGGAGTTCTTGACCAAGGCGCGGCAGGCAACTTTCAGTAAGGCGAGGCAACATTTTGGGATGCGGGGTTGCTGGACTCAAGGCGGCATTGTAAATATCAAGTGCCCAGATGGAAGTCGTCTCAAAGTTACTTCACTGGACGAGTTGGAGCCGTTACTCAAAAAGTATCCCAAAGTTTCTTCAGGTACCTCTAGCTGAACTTGGTATAACCAGTAATGTCTCTTTTTGTTCTACGCATCCGCATAGTGAACTTTCTATTGCTTCATTTTGTTTGATAACGTGTATGTAAACAGAATACTTGTATTGACAAATTCTATTTTGTCTTGAGCCACTAGCATGTTTTGATAACATTACTTCGTACTTAATAAACCACTTTTCCTAATTACAAGTATTTAAATCAGTGCAATTATAAACTTTTTTGTAGGTGTTTACTGTTTAAGTTAAATGTCAAAGTGACATGACATATGATTGTTATGACATATGAATTCTTTCGGATGCGTTCAGAAACAATCCTTTCTTAAAAATTGTTTGTCATGCTAACTTTAATCATAGTATTTTATTTGGTTTGTCTTATTTTAAAGAATGTAATTATAGCTGTAAGATCAGTATATTGTCAATTGCTTCAGTTGGCGGGTGATGCAGAGGTCACATAATTAATAGTCAATTTCGTGCATGTTATTATTAATATTTATTTATTTTTAAGTTAGTCTATTATTATATATATATATATATATATAAATTATTATGTCTATTTCCGATGATGATTCTTTTTTATCAGCGAATGATTCAGATGATTTATCTGCCGATGATAGCTTCTGTTCACTTAATGATAACCAGTCCCTACGTGACATACTACACGAGAAGTTTAATTTTGAAAGCTAATAGCTTATGAACCAGTCGGTCCCGGTTGTCATGAAGATCTTTGACAGTCGTTACAGGGCGTCAGTACCTTCTAAATAAACTGACACTAGTCTAAACCATGGAATATCGCTATCCCTTCGGGTTGCGGACGTCAGACAGGCAGTCGCTCCGTGGAAAAGCTCATCAGCCGGATTTGGCTGAACATTTTCAGCCAAATCCGGTTAGACTAGTAAGCGGACCCCAGATTGAAACTGGGATAACGCTAGGAGAATGAATGACCAATAGTATCATTACTCTGTGACTATTAGACTATTAGTCATTTGAGAGCCCAATAAGCTCGTGCTTTTTATCATCATTGTCCACTGCTAGATATAGGCCTCTGCAATGGCACGCCACTGAGCCCAATTTTCTGCACTTTCTGTCCAGCCACTGCCAGCCACTTTGCGTATATTGTCATCCATCCATCTAGCCGTGGGGCGTCACCCCAACGGTTGTCGGATTTTTATCTAACGAGACTTAAATTATTGTAATCATTTTCGTTTCATGTGAGTACGTGGCAAACTTTTCGTCGGTATTTATAGTCCGACCAAAGACCTCCGACGTGGCCTAACGACTTACGTCTAAGACGTGCTCTCTATAGCACGGTAGCTTAGCACTGAGATGTAAATGCAACATGTTACAAAGGTACTCTTCAAAACTTTATTTAAAGACATTGTATTTTTGTGTTCTAAGGAAGAGTTATATAGTTCCTAAAGTACATAGTTGTACAATGCTAAACCATGACCTTACTTAAATTATATGTATTCATGATTCACGATTATCATAAGGATAATTTTATTATGAACATCAAGTCATTGAATGACAGTGTTATTAATCCTCTTAAAATAATTAATTTAATAGCTTCGCTCAAGAGTCCGACCAAGAGGTTACCCTACCTACACAAGGTATACCATATTTTGTATACAGGAAAATTAAATCCCAAACTGTAAGTGCCGACTTCCGGTTTATCGCTTTTATGACGTAATTTCCTGCAGTGAGTAGGCAACATCGAACTACGCAAGGAGGTTGCTATTATCGGGAGTTTGTCGATTACTAGGAATGAGTTAATCAATTTTCATTTGAAATATGACTTTTGTGCTGAGTAATTTTGGAGCTGAAATATTTTTTCTAATAAAGCTTTTACATCAGAACCCTTTAAGGGCAAAAGTAAATTTGTCGATCTCATCGTCAAAGTGGTCATTTATCTCATTAGAACCAAATAATGTTTGTTTAGCAAATTGTGATGCAAATATAATTATTTAATATTTGAATACAAGAGGTTAATTTAATCGGTTCTTCAAATAACTTACAGGATAGAATTATTATGGTACGCCATATATAATGTGATATGTTTATATTAATTATTACGAAAATAAGATCTTTTTTTAAACACTATTGTAAGAACATTGCGTGTATTATACTAATATTGCAGATAATTCAACAAGCATAAAGTATGTATACCAAGTCTAAAACTTGAAATTTCCTGTTCAATAGCTTTCGTCAATTCTAAACATACCTACTAATCTCATTTTAGTAGTATAACAAAACTGCGTGGGGTACATTCGCACGTTTGAACTCCTCTACATGAAAAACTTTTACGTCAAAAGCACTGAAATATATTATTCTGATAATAAGTGTACTGGTGTTATTTGTAAGTGTATGGTTTATTGAACACACTAAAATCACTATGGTTTAAGTGCTCACCTCTCCACTGCCAGTTCATCATATGTCCCCAGGTTCATCCTCACGGAACACCCAAAAATTGAGACCGGAGTCAGGTGGACTTTGTGTGCGTATTTTGAATGTTTTTAAGTTGTCTTTAAGAACGGATAGTAAAATACACAATAAACTGTTACAACACTAATCAAACTATCTTACATATCTACTTCATAACTACATGGCCATAAACAGAAGTGTAGCTACACCGCATTTTCTCAGACGTTTTTGCCCGAAGCGTCGACGGTTTCTTTTTAAAAATACCGTAAAGCAGTTCATTGCGAGATGATTTTGAATGAAGGCCCTCCATTCACCACGCCTATAAAGTATTTCATACTCGATAGCTTGTACATAAAAGACTCATGAACTTATTATTAAGACTTTTATAGCTAATCTATCGTACCGACTTGTTCGTAACATTTCACAAGAAATTGTACTTGGATAAAGATTTGGGATTAAAATACGCAACCACCATGTCGACAGGCCGTTATTGTATACTTTTTGCTAACTGTTTAATAATAATAATAAATAATAATAATAATCATCTTTATTGTACAAATGCCAAAGAAAATATATTAATGAATCATAACAAAAAGAAAAATAACAGATAGTACAATAGGTGGCTTTATCACTATCAAGCAATCTCTTAGAGGCAACCTTTGGATGGATAAGAACAGCACGGATTCAGAAAAGGGTAGTTTGGCGATCTTTACTGATTTAGATTTATAATACAAATACATATACATAAATAAGTACATACATAGATAAATAACTATATACCCGAAATCTTAATATATAAAATCCTTGCGTTACTGACTGACTGACAGACGCGCTACAGCCGAAACTATTGGGCGCAGGAAGCTGAAATTTGGCATGTATGTTCCTTGGGGACCGTCGGGGTGCACTAAGAAGGGATTTCCCGAAATTCCCACGGGATCTGCCAAAACGGGTAAATTTAAAAAAAAATGCAGGCGTAGCTGCTGGCGTCCTCTAGTTAGTGATAAATAAAGTCAAGGAAATAGAAAAATAAGAATTGCAAGAGTAGTAAGATTAAAGAGACAAGTAGTATTCTTTGAGTAACTTTTTAAACGATGTTATTGTTTGAGCTTGTTTAATTGGCATCGGCAATGCATTCCACAAGCGAGCAGCTTGGACAGTAAAAGATTTATCGTAAAATCTACTGGAATGCATTGGTATAGCCAGTCTCAGATTCACCGATGACCTCAGAGATCTAGAATGCGTGTCAGAAAGAAGCTCGAACCGTTCTTTTAAGTAATGGGGAGTAGAGGGATTAAAGAGAATGTTATAGAGTATCGATAGTATGTGCGTATTCCGTCGAAGGCGAATTGGGAGCCACTTGAGCGAATTGCGGAAATTGGAAACGTGATCATATTTGCGCAATCCAAATATGAATCTTATACATAAGTTAATAATAATAATAATCTTATACATAATAATAGGTTTATAAAAACCGGTTAAATATAGGTTTATTACCAAATGAGTTAGAATGATACTCATAATTATGCAGTTACAATAATTATATCAATTTGTTTTGTTTTTGGCTTTATGATCATACCTAATAGAATACAAACCGAAAAAAATATAAAATACCTTGTATTAAAAGCCGGTTTAATAAGAACATTTAAATAATACCATACTTAATTGGCTCTGTCGTGTGGTGTCCGGCGGAGTAGAATAGCCCTCCCTCACTCTTACCGAGGTGTCGTAAAAGGCGACTAAGGTACTTTGACACTCGAAATGTCAACTAAAAATAATAAATATTGTCGTCCCCAGTCTTAGAGAAGGAAAACTCGATATAAACCCGGAAGTCTGTTCCGCCGTTAGGGACTTGACTGTCAAATACACAGAAATACCTAATACAGTCTAACTACCGACGTGATCATGGCTGTGGGAAATAATACTGTATATGTACCCCAGGGGGGTACCGGCGGAGCCGGAGAATCCCCTCCTCGCCCTGTATCTACAGGACGAGGCTGCTCCTCGTATTCTGGGGGGAGCAACCTTACAGCTGCAGGCGGCGACGATATTCGCCATACGTCACGCCGAAATCACCACCATAAGCCAAATTGTTCACGTCGGGGCGGAAAGTGGACATCGGAATGTCGATTTGCGACGTTGAATGTAAGAGGAGGAATAGATGAGAAACTGGATGATGTCTACGAGTTAATGAGTGACAGAAATTTGGATGTATTGTGTATGAATGAGACTAAACGCAAGGGGGAAGAAATGCTGTCGCGCGGCCCGTTCACTGAAATATGGTCAGGGGTTACCAATGAAGAACATGGTAGTAAAGGCGTTGGTATAATTATTTCAGAGCGAATGGCAGAATGCATGGCGAGGGTATGAGTGTGTTAGTCCGCGCCTTATGTGGGTCCGGATGAAAGTAGGTCTGACGCCTCTATTTTTGATAGAGGTATACGCACCGGACTCTTCCTAATAAGGCGGTAAGAGAGGAATTTTGGGAACACATGAGAGAGGTTGTGTTATTGCGTAAGTGGAACGAACGTATTGTCATGCTTGGAGATTTTAATGCAAAGGTTGGAGTGAAGCGGGATGGATATGAAAATGTACTTGGGACGTTTGGAGATAAGAGCGTGAATGACAATGGCGTATACTTGTTAGATGTATGTGCGGAGATGGGTCTGTCTGTGATGAATACGTGGTTTCAGCACAAGCTGATACATATGTATACATGGCGAAAGAAAGAAGGACATGGTATGTTAAGGAGCATGATAGATTTTGTGATAGTCGATGAAATAATGAGAAAGAAAGTAATGGACACTAGGGCATATCGTGGACCAGATATTGGCACAGATCACTATTTGGTAATTACAAGAGTTGGTGGTATGTTTAATCGCTGGCGGCACAGACCTAAAGAGCCTGCTACCGAATTAGAACGTATAAAAGTGGAAAGATTGAAAGATCAGCGCGTGAATGAGATGTACAAAAAGCAATTGAGTGAACGGCTAGATAAAATCTGGAGTGATGTAAACGAGGAAAGTGTGAGTGATGTATGGTCGGTATTTAAAACCAACGTAGTGAAATGTGCTGAAGAGGTATGCGGTTTGTGTAAAAGAAGAAGTAAGAAATGTGAGAAAGCTGACTGGTGGGATGATGAAACTCGAAGTATGGTTGAGAAAAAGAAAAAGGCATGGCTGGATATCCTAGCAATAGAAGCAACCAATAGAGCTAGTGGTGGTAATGGTATGAATGAATATAGTGTTAAAGAAATGAAGGACAAATATAGGTGTGTGAAAGCTAAGGTTAAGGCATGTATAGAGAGGAAGAAGAATGAAAAAAAGAAGAAATGTAAGGAACAATTCGGCTTAAGTTTCCGAGACAATATAAAATTGTTTTGGAAACTCGTGAAAGAAGCGCGGGGCAAAACCATAAATGCATCAATGAAAGTAATTAGGAACGAAAGAGGCGAAGTCATGAATGATTTTGAGAGCTTATTCGAGAAAGATGTGAGTGAAATAGAGCTAGAAGAGACGATTGATGTGCCTGTAGGTCCGAGTGATGAAATTGGAGTGGATGAAATAATGAAAACACTAAAAGGTATGAGGTTAGGAAAGTTTGCTGGGTGTGATAAGGTGACTGCTGAAATGTTGAAGGCTGGCGATGGACTAATAGTAAACCTGCTGCATCGCCTTTTTAATCTGTTATATACAGGGCTAGGTGCCAGATGACTGGACGAAGGCAGGGCTCGTCCCAATTTATTAAGGCAAAGGTTCGCGGCAGGAATGTCATAATTATCGCGGGATCAGCCTTCTTAGTGTGGAAGGAAAACTGTATGCCGGAATATTGATTGACAGAGAAATAAATGTGACTAATGACAAGATATGGGATGTGCAAGCGGGATTTCGGAAGGGAATGGGATGTCCGGATCAAGTCTTTTTCTTGCGCTGCGTAACCGAAAAATGTCTGGCAAAAAACCAGAAGGTATATTGCGCGTTCATAGACTTGGAAAAGGCTTATGATAGAGTGGATAGAAAGGAATTATGTATGCATAGGTAGCACCTTCCATAATTCCTTTGTTGGATACAAAGGAATTATGGAAGGTGCTCTATCTTATTATAAAATTGTCCACCCCATAGGGTGGACAATTTTATAATAAGAGCTCTGAAATCTCTGTATAGGGGTTCTAGAGCCTGTGTAAGGATTAACGGTGCCTATACAGAATGGTTTGATATCTCCAAAGGTGTCAGACAGGGTTGTGCAGCCTCGCCCTGGTTGTTCAATCTATTCATGGATAGCTGCATGAATGATATAAGAGAAAGTGAATGCGGGATAAATATGGTAGGATTGCGTGCTAAGTGCCTCTTGTACGCCGATGATCAAGTCATTCTTGCGTCCTCGGCGAATGAGTTGCAGCAAATGATGGACAGCATGAACGAGAGCTTTAAAGCGAAGGGTATGAAATTAAATGCGAGAAAGACGAAAGTGATGGTGTTTGAGAAGGATGAAAGTGTGACTGAGTGTAATATTGCGATTGAAAATGAGCATGTTGAACAAGATGGAAGATGTGAAGGAGATATTGAAAGGAGAGTGACTGCGGGAAACTGTGTGAATGGAGCGGTGCACGCCTTTATGAACCGTCAGACTGTGCCGAAAGAGGCGCAACTGGCGGTTCATAATGGTGTACTTGTGCCCACGCTGATGTATGGTAGTGAGTGTTCGGTATGGCAGAAAAAGCATGAAAGCAAAATTAACGCAGTTGAGATGCGATCACTGCGTAGTATGTGTGGGGTAAGACTGATTGATAGAATTCCGAATGCAGTAATACGAGAGCGATGCGGCCTGAAAGAAGATGTTGTGACAAGAATTGAGAAAGGAATGCTGAGATGGTTTGGACACATGGAGCGAATGAGTGAAGAAAGAATGACGCACCAAATATATGAGGCAAACGTGAATGGGCAAGCCGGTCGCGGCCGACCTCGTAGGACATTCGTCGACCAAATTGGTGACGTTCTGAAAAACGGCAAGGTCCGAAGCACCCGACACCGGCGAGCATGTATGTAAAGAGTAATGAATGTAGAGGAAGCGCGTGAGGTTTGTAAGGATAGAAGCAAGTGGCGTTCCGTTGTCTCTGCCTACCCCGACGGGAAAAAGGCGTGAGTATATGTATGTATGTATGTAATTGGCTCTACTCTCTTTACTCTAGAATTACTATAGATATGTCCCAATGTTTATAAATGAGCGAGTAAGTGTGTTCTACAATAAACGAAACGTTCTTGAGACACACTGTAACCATGGGTCCCACAAATCGAGAAAACTGTCTCAACTCGCAATTATAGTAGGCATGGTCTAACCCTATTCCATAAAATGGTAAGTACCACCCAGCCATTACTGTGGAAATATAATTAGTTCGTACAAATCGTACGAACTTAAGTTAATTATCCGGCTAATGCCGGTTATTCCGTATTATCCGGGCAGATAACATCTGAAATTGTGCGTGCAAGAGGCGAAATATCGGTTTGCGACGTCATTTAGCGGATTCATTAAAATCCGAGGTCGAATGAAAGTAATTTCAAATGCATTTATGTGCCTCAGGGGTGCTCGGCTGTATACGGGTTTTATTTGTTATGAATATAGCATGAGAGCTACCCTTTTATTAAAAGTATGTAGTACGAAACAAATACACTGTATTTTCGTTGTTATACGTGACTACGCTGGATTCTGAATGGGAAACTCGTTTTTGTGCTATTGTTTTAGTATCATAACAATATGGCATAATAGCCTGCACCATGGTGGCCTAGAGTACAGCTTTATCGCACCAACTTGAAGAACCCTGCATCAAAGGAGGAAGAGAACAAGTGGGCTGGTATTGAGTTCCCTTACTTTATGATACGGCAAAGCTAAGAAGTTCTCAGCCCTGTCGTGTATGAGGGTATCTGTTATACCGAGTAAGGGTGGCACCTTAACACTAGATCATATTGTTCTGGATATGGGAGAAGGTGGGATTAATTGACAAAGTTCTTCGGCACACTCGCCATGAGCGAAACATCGAGACATCTTGGATGCCTGGAGGGTTGAAATGTCTATATCAAAAGAAGCTATTTCACGCTGGGCACTAAAGAGGAACTCAGATGGTGCCTAAGGGTACCCACCCTAGTTAGACTACAAAATGGACAGCTCCAAAGCAGTGGTCCTGGATGCACCCGGCATAAGGCTATTAGGATTATGACGATAATATGCCAATTTTCGTACAAAAACACAAATTTGTACCTAGATAATCTATTCGATAGCAAATAATGAAATGGAAGGTGAATGATAGCGTGATTGGACTTCCTGTTACCCAATAAGCAAAACCTTTTACCATATTAAATAATATGCATCTGATAGTCAAAGTCATATAAAATATCCTAAGCCAATTTATATTACAAAGGAAAAAGCAAATTCTCTTTATTTGTTTCTTGGAGCAATATCGTCCTTATGAACATGGCTAACAAACATTTTATTCGTGTTTTAGTTCGTCGCAAGTAATTTGAAGAACATCACATTCCTGAGAGTATTGCTGTTTCAGTCGCGTACTCTCCAGCAATCGTCAGGGATTCGTTCAAATTGATATACTCATTGTATTTCATAGTTACAGTAAAATTATTTGTGCGGTATTCAGCTACTGAAATAGCGCGCTTGCGCTTTCAAATAAAATTAACATATGAAGGAAAAAAAATTAGGTAGAATTTTTTGTCGAGATGCCGAATATCGATCGTATTTGGAATTCAAACAAGATCCTCCTTTAATACAAGGACAGGGTCAGATTCGTCCTTTTTATTAATATTTGACATAAGGCTCTTTTCCTTGAACGAAAACTTGACTGATTTGCTTTTCCGCCACTTTAGAAGTATTGGAAATACCGTATCGAAATATTTGTGCAAAGAGACTTGACAAAGGAAAAGATCCGGCGGAAATTTGACAAATGAAAAGGCGACAGACTAGAGAATTGGTATATTGTTTATAGACTTCATCTTTTTACAACAGTCGATGTCTAACATCGAAATCAATTTAACAGACTTGAACTTTGATTTTATTTATAGATATTGATATTGCTACGAACATGCAACAAGCATAGAATATTTTTCATTGAGCAAATAGTACCTAAGTATACAGTAGAGCTATAGAGCAAAGCAAAAAGATTCTATGGAACATTTGAATTCATAAAATACTTTTAAACAACTATGGAATTTGATACATATGCAATTTTCTCTATAAATAACACGTAATAATGATCTCAATATAATGAATATCAAGGTCCACTGCGTGTTCGTAGTTCGTCGAAGTGTAAGTTCTAGTTGCGAACTAATTAGCGATATTCTTGTGAAACGTTTCAATTAAACAAAGTATTCAACTCATATTTAAGTCGGAGCTTAATATCACTGTGCTTTAAAGTTACAGGCTTAGGAGACATTTTACTGTGTCTAATTTACCGAAGATTTGTGATTTTCCTGAGCGCCATCTCGGAAATTGCTGTCTGAAAGCTACTTGTGATTATATTAATATTTTCATGATCGTCTGGTTTTGATATAAAATTTGATAGAATCTCTGCATAAATATACATATATTGTGTGATTTATACTGGGCAGTGTAGCATTTACATGTTTTCAAAGCAATACTTACATCTTGTGCACTATAATAAAAAAGGTTGTTTGTAATGTTGATTAGCAAGTAAGTACCTACCTAAGTTTGCCCAGTGCGTGGTTCAAAATTCGAATCCATTCAGCGAACGATATTATGGTAGCTGGTTATACTTGCAGTAATCACGGCCTGATGCTCGTAAATATTATTATTTCGTATAATACGACATTTAATCGTACTACTCATCATCATCTTCAGCTCTTTATACTGTCCCACTGCTGGGCACGGGCCTCATCTCACTATGAGAAGGGTAAGGCCACAGTCCACCACGCTGGCCAAGTGCGGGTTGGCAGACTTCACATGTCTTTCGAGAACATTATGGAGAACTCTCAGACATGCAGGTTTCCTCACGATGTTTTCCTTCACCGATAAGCAAGCGATAATTACCAATTTAATACGCACTTAACTTCGAAAATGCATTGGTGCGTGCGTGCGTGGATTCGAACCCGAGACCCTCTGCGTAGTAGTCCGTCGGTCTCTCCACTTGGCTATCGCTGCTACACTTTGAAAAATAAAGCTTCATGTCGATTTTACAGACTTATCTTTCGAAACTTTTATGAAAACCTACACTTTCGTAATCCTAGATTACGTAATTTATTAAAAAAAGATTTTCGTGCCTGTTCAGGTTCGAGTGCGCTTACGTCTAGGGATTTTTCGAATTATAACTTACACATTCTTCCAAGTTCGGAGGTTTTCGATAACATTACGTAACAAGTTATACAATTATTTATGTGATTTCAATATGAAAATGCGTAATACTGAAATTAGATGTCATATTTATGGAGAAAAAAAGTACAATTACTGAAAAATATATATTTATATTGGTGATTTCTTACAAAGAACCGTTTTTCTATCTGAAAATAAATCTGTTGGCACTATTGTACTTCATCAGAACTATAGAAAATTCGTTGGTTTTGTACACGTTTATATTCTGCATATGATAGTATAAAAATATGTTTATTTCATACAATTTTAGTAAATGGTACTACGGTAAACTTGCGATATTCAACTTATTTAAGGTATTAATACCTCTGTATTTTTTATGTTTGGAGTACGTTTGCATGATATAATATAAAACATGTTAGTTGGGGAGCCCATGAAGGTATTTCTGGATTTACTCGAGCACCTCAGATATTGATAGCATCCATGTCCTACGTATTTTTTTAATTTTTAATAAAGTAGGAAGTTAATCTGATCGTTTGCATAGTGGAGGTGGTCGCACGTAAGAGTTGAAAATGCAAAAAACAAGTAAAATTAATCGAGCGTGTCAGATTGTCTAAGGTGATGTTAAGAGAACCTAAAAAAGGCTCTCATTGAATAATCTGACGATTTGGGTGTGACGCAAACTCGTGGTCATTATTATAACGTGCAAAAAGACTTCGCCATTTTGAAATAATCAAGCGCGTCAGATTAAGAGATATATCCTTCATCCTTACGTCCTAGACGTGCTTTATCTTAATCTGACCATTATGTGTAGGGATTAATGCCACAGGTTATTATTTATTATTGAAAATCTATAGCCTTAATGATATACATTATTTACATTTTTATCTTTTTATCATCTAAGCTTTGAAACCCAATAGGTATCTATGACGCTCGAGTAAATCCTAATTTAGCATCATATTGTTACGGACGGGGTAACAGGATTGGAAGGAAACACCGAGTAGCACTGATGACACTTTATTCGACTTGACACACGACACGCCGTTTAATTCCGACGCAGACAGCACCAACACTAGCGTCTTTTGCACTGCACTGTTCACTGCACTTCACTGCACTTTACTGCACTATACTTTCACTTCGCTTTTTTACTACTTCTTCTTTCTTCCTTTACTTCTTCCTTTTCTTCTTCACTTTACCACTTTTCAACTTAAAACTGGCGCTTAACACGTCTACACCGCCTTATATACCCCTAGGAATGTTCTAGATCTACTAATTTCGATTGTCTTTTCGTTATTCAATTGTTTTTCTATCTCCTGTCTCTTTTTAACCTTTCCATTCCTTCCTGAACTTTCTAGAATTTTCTAATTTTTATTCGAAATATTTAAATAATCTTTTTTTAAATATTTGCCAGATATTTATAAACATTTTCCAAATTTCATAAAAACCAAAATCCACATAACTGTTATGACTGGGATTTGAACCCACGCCATTAGAACGTGAACGGGATGCGTTATCCGCACGGCCATCGCCTTGTTGTCAACGGATGCTGAATTTGGCGAACACTTGACAAAATGTATACGTCATCGAATTAAAAACTCATTTCCAAATAATAAAATAGTCTTCAAACCTCTTTGCTAATTATTGTGTTTCGTGATGACGGTTTGACATGACATCGGCCGTCACACTACCCCCCTCTAAGACATGCGCGTCCCGTGCATCCTTAAACCCATAGTACACCTTTTTACTGTTTCTACGGGATATATACCACGTACCTTTGTTTTGAGTAACGGATATTTCGGCACTGTTGCAAGCGCCATGTTCACGGATATACTGAAGTATTGCGGGTGGATGAATGTTATAAACAAGTGAACCGGTCTACCCGCTTCCTTACTCGTTTATTGCGCGCACAACCACTACCACCGTTTTCACTTTCACAATGTACTCGATCGCGACACACTGTACTCACTACGTCGGCTCGTGATTTAAGTTTTTGTGGTTCACGGGTTTTGCATAGACGTACCACTGGATGCCAGGTATTCGACAGTTGAAACCCATCTTCTCTATTGAAGTTTTTATACTTTTTAATTTCAATAGCTTCTTTAACCATTCTAGGTATATAGTGGCGTTCTGTCGACAGCACCTGAGGGTTATGTAACTCAATCCAATTGAGTTACATAACCCTCAGGTGCTGTCGACAGAACGCCACTATACGAGAACTCAATTGGATTGAGTTACATAACCCTCAGGTGCTGTCGACAGAACGCCACTATATACCTAGAATGGTTAAAGAAGCTATTGAAATTAAAAAGTATAAAAACTTCAATAGAGAAGATGGGTTTCAACTGTCGAATACCTGGCATCCAGTGGTACGTCTATGCAAAACCCGTGAACCACAAAAACTTAAATCACGAGCCGACGTAGTGAGTACAGTGTGTCGCGATCGAGTACATTGTGAAAGTGAAAACGGTGGTAGTGGTTGTGCGCGCAATAAACGAGTAAGGAAGCGGGTAGACCGGTTCACTTGTTTATAACATTCATCCACCCGCAATACTTCAGTATATCCGTGAACATGGCGCTTGCAACAGTGCCGAAATATCGGTTACTCAAAACAAAGGTACGTGGTATATATCCCGTAGAAACAGTAAAAAGTAATTATAGTGACCACGATAGTTTAAATTCCCATAGTACACCGCTCTCCTATTGACATGGACCAAATCATTAAACTTCGTAGCTATAGACAGGGCCGTGCCGACCCAATCCAGCGCCTGTGTGCGAAATCTATATGCGCCTGTGCAGTGGCGTAGGCTAGCTTGGGTGTCACCCGGAAGTTGGCGGATGACCTTTTTTTTTTAGTCGATACATTCCGGGCTAACTCTCGATGTCGTTTAATATTTTTTTGATGGGTGCACTCAGGACGGACCGCCAAGACGCCGCTGCCTACGCCACTGCGCCTGTGTGCGAAATCTGTGAAGCGCCTTTTTCGGCATCCTTTTTCGAAAATAACTGTTATAATCAACGCATATCTCAGCGCGCGGCGCCCCTGTCATCCTGGCGCCTGTGTGTGCCGCGCACATTGCACATAGGGACGGTTCGGCCCTGGCAATAGAAGCCAGAGATCTATGTGTAAGTTTGCTTTCTTTGAGGCACAAAACTTTCCCCATGCTACCACCTTTCATTGGAATTTCCACATCTCCACACTTAAGTATACCACCTTTAATGTCTAATCTGAACTGATGATCTCTAAAGAAATCCAGCCCAACTATACAATCGTCTACGATGTCTGCAATCACCCCTCGTTGCCAGTAAAGGTTGTCACCGATTTTTATAGCCACCATCTGTTCGCCTTTAACTGGGATGTACTGACTGGTAGCCGTCGTCAGTCGAGGTGAAGTTGACGGTGTTAGAATCTTTCCATTCTTTCTTGTCAAACGAGTTCCTATAACCGTTCGTGTCGCACCGGTGTCCAGGGTCAGCGAACATATAACGCCATTGACTGCTCCATCAATAGTTAAACCATTTCCATCCGTGCGTTATCAAATACGAACTTTCGGAGATTTCCGTCTTCTGATCAGCGCTTGCATCGAAGTCTTGGCTGTAATTGCTTCCTGATCATCTTTCAACACTTGAACACTAGCGTCAATCTTACGCCTTTCTGCTACATATTTCGGACAGCTACGCCTTAAATGTCCGGGCTCTCTACAGTTATAACACTTTAGGACAAAAGATCTGCGACCAGTACTCTCTACTTCCGCTGCAATAACCCTGTCTCGATCACTCGTAATTTCTTGTCGAAAAGCCTCCACTTCTAGAGCATGTGCTAATGCGTCTTTAACATTGTTGTGGTGTTTCAGGCGCACGGCAGCTCTAACTTCATCGTCATAAATTCCGTCGATGAACGCCTGGAGTCGCATGCTTTGAACTTGTTCCGCGGGTGTCGACTGATAAGCTTTTCGCACCATCTTCGTCACTTCCATCGCCCACTGCTGCAAGGATTCGTTCGGATACTGACGGCGGTTGCGTAACTTGGCTCGGAACACATATTTTAAGTGCTCGTCTCTAAACCTGAATTCTAGAGCCTCAAACAGCTGTGCGTAAGTAGCGTCCCTTCCTACGGCCTCAAGCACCGATAATGCTTCTCCACGCAATGCCAGGATGAGTGCAAACTTGGCCTGGTCGACATCCCAACCGTTGCTAATAGAAGCGGCTTCGAACTGTATTCTGTAGGCCTCCCAGGAAGTGTTACCATCGAATAATGGTACTTTTAAATAACCACCAGAACTTGATGAGTTGATAGAGACCGAAGGGCTGTTGGACTTCATCTTCTTTAACTCCTCCTCTATCGTAGCTATACGGGTATGTATCTCTTCTGATACTGACGCCATGCGGGACTGCACCTCTTCCGATACTACTGACGCCATGCGGGTCTGCATCTCTTCCTCAATAGTAGTCACGCGAGATTGCACTTCACCGATACACATCTCTATCTCAGCAATCTTACGAGCGTTCTCAGATATATAACGGCGAATCTCATCCTGGCTCTCCATTATCTCGCTGAGTTGCTGCGAGTTTTGCTCGAGTCGAGATTGTAGCTGCTGCGAGTTTTGCTCGAGTCGAGATTCAAGCTGCGATTGTAGCTGCTGCGAGTTTTCCTTAAGTGATTGTTGGAATAGTGCTGCGAGGTCTGCGAGAGATAGCGGGTTAGCCGCGCTTAAGGACGTTGATACCCCCCCTTCAGATCCACTTCCTTGTGAAGGAGCATCCCTGCTCACAACTTCCTGGCTAGAGTCACCTTGCTCTTGAGCGGCAGCCCTTGCACGTGTCGTAGGCCCTTCCCTTGGCATGACTGGCATCTTTGATCCTTCCAATCCCACTTCTGACACCAATTGTTACGGACGGGGTAACAGGATTGGAAGGAAACACCGAGTAGCACTGATGACACTTTATTCGACTTGACACACGACACGCCGTTTAATTCCGACGCAGACAGCACCAACACTAGCGTCTTTTGCACTGCACTTTTCACTGCACTTCACTGCACTTTACTGCACTATACTTTTACTTCGCTTTTTTACTACTTCTTCTTTCTTCCTTTACTTCTTCCTTTTCTTCTTCACTTTACCACTTTTCAACTTAAAACTGGCGCTTAACACGTCTACACCGCCTTATATACCCCTAGGAATGTTCTAGATCTACTAATTTCGATTGTCTTTTCGTTATTCAATTGTTTTTCTATCTCCTGTCTCTTTTTAACCTTTCCATTCATTCCTGAACTTTCTAGAATTTTCTAATTTTTATTCGAAATATTTAAATAATCTTTTTTTAAATATTTGCCAAATATTTATAAACATTTTCCAAATTTCATAAAAACCAAAATCCACATAACTGGTATGACTGGGATTAGAACCCACCCTATCAGAACGTGAACGGGATGCGTTATCCGCACGGCCATCGCCTTGTTGTCAACGGATGCTGAATTTGGCGAACACTTGACAAAATGTATACGTCATCGAATTAAAAACTCATTTCCAAATAATAAAATAGTCTTCAAACCTCTTTGCTAATTATTGTGTTTCGTGATGACGGTTTGACATGACATTGGCCGTCACAATATTGTATAGAATAAAAAAAAGATTCCGACGAATTGTAAACCTCCTCCTTTTTTTGAAGTCGGTTAATAATTCTTCTATACACACTTACAGTAAAATTATCAAATACAAAGAACAACTTTCAGCCAGGCATATTACATACACGTACGTATTATACTTTCATACAAACATGTTGAACAGTTATTCAATTTATACAAGTTTGCAGCGCAGCGTTGTTTCATACTTGTCAAGGAAAATACTTCGTCTTATACTTAACAAGTTCGCAGATGACACAAGTTCTAAACTCACCCGAACACAATATAGTGCTGTCGACTGTAATGAAATAACGCGGGACAAAGATTCAGTCAAATAGGTTTAGAACAATTGGAAAATAATCCTCTTTACACTGTTTTGTATGGCGCAATATCGATAAAATCTAATAAGAAAACATTTTGTTCGAAAAGATAATTTCCGGCTTGGTGTAATCCGAGTGACGGGAAGGTATGTTTGCTCGTTGCTCTCGTGACGTCAAAATCACATTATTTAAGGCTTATTGCCAAAGCTTTAACACATGCAGCCTGTGGCTAAGAACTCACGGAGCGATTTTCACCCGCAACCGCCGCGGTTGCGGGCCCGCAGCTTCTGTAGAATGCAGATATATATGTAAAAAATTAAAGCAAAACTCACGACGCGATTTTCGCCCGCGGCGTGCGCGTTTGTTTGCGGTTCCCGCTGCACCGGCGGGCAACTAGTGGAATCGTGCGGGCCACGGTCAACCGCAGCTGCGGCGGGCGGCGCCCGCGCGCTCTTAGTCTGTGGGTGACATATACGCAGCGGTCGTACAGCGCCTTGCGCGTACAATACAATAATGCCTTTAGGTTGCTGTTGGGACTGCCACGCTTCTGTAGTGCTTCTCAGATGTTCGCTGAGGCTCGAGTTGATGATTTTTACGCCATCCTAAGAAAAAGAGCGGCCTCCATCATGCACAGAATGCGTGGGAGTTCCAACAGTATCCTGGGGACATTAATTGTAAAAATGGATAATCTGTGGCGGTGTTTAGCTTACAGTGAGATTGCGAAATGATAGATAGGATTGAGTGAAGATTAAATGTTTATTCCACTTCACAAATAATAGTAATTACACTATCTTAAATACTAGTTAAATTAATGTTGATGTTCTATGAAAGTGAAAAATGTTGATGAGTACAAAATTATGTTGAATACTAATTGTAAGCTTGACGCGAATGTTAAGTATGTACTGCCTTGCACTTATTTTGTAGGTCAATTTATAAAGAGTATTTTATTGATTACATACACACAAGCATGTATGAATGTAGGTGTGATGACGGTGTTCGGGTAATGACCCGAACATATTCCGGAGCCTACAAGATGAAAGGAATGAGTGACGCGCACTAGCACTTATTACCACTTCACTAGCACATATACTGGTTTCGTTAGCCCGTTGTGCGGGCGCGGCCTGTAGCTCGATGTCCCGCGTGATGCGCGCGCCCTGCTCGCGCCGGCGCCGTCTGCAGCGCCACAGCAACGCGGCCGCTGCTGCTGCCACCACTGCAACCAGCGAGTAATTCACCACATAATGGTGTATGTAATCGCTAATGTTCTTGATGTTTTCCCATGGCAGCGACGTATTAATCAGGTAATTGAGCTGATCAATGTTAGTTGTATAAACATCTGCCGACATGTGGATGTCGTTTTTCAACTGTTTAGGTAACTGCAGAGTAAAATCCGTACCTTTGAGTAAACAGCCATTTTCTACATACAAGATACCAGCACAACTTAACCGTTCTATAGCGACTCGATCATTGCAAATTATTTTTATAGTGTAGTTGCCACAGACGTGATAAAGGATGAGCGAAGGGTTTGTTAGTGCTATCCACTCATTTTGGCACTTTGATTGAGTAAGCCTACATTTCTCGGTACGATGGTCCATCTGACAAAAATTGTTATCGCTACTCAGATGATATACAGACTTCTTCAGATCGCACATATACGCCTTTTCTTGTTCGACACACGTAGACAGTTCCTTAGCGCTCATTGTGAAATATGTGTCCTTTTTCAAATCCGTTGCAATATATTCGGCTATCGGCGTATACAGTATCATGTCGTTGCGCACTTCATGTGGTATGGAAACGACTTTATACAAATGATACTCCTCTCTGTTGACAAGCGGGAATGTTATTTCAAATAAGAAGTATTCTGATGTTATCTTTGACTTTATCTTCAAGAGTTGGTAGATGGTTCGTATGTTAGACGGTCTAACTGGCAAGACAACATCGGCAGATAACTGTGATGATATGAGGCGAATCTCTTGTTCAAGTTGTTGTGGGGTAAGTAGATGCATATTGAAATCTCCATGGTGAATGTCCGTAAGTATATCCAGCAAAAGATCTTGACTTCGCCTTAAGTTGATGTACAAATTGTTCGCTGCTATTGACATTAAAGTAAAATGTTGAAGTAAGGTAATGTTATTGATTTCCAGTTGTATTCTATTGTTGCTTTGTTCAATTTTCACTAAATTTTGTTTGATAATTTTGTGTTGTTTGGCCATTAAATCTTCCGTCCGCTTTAATAAATTGTACTCAGACTCCACAATCGATGTCTGGTTCTTCCATAGACTTAATAGATGGTTTTCATTACGTTTTATGAGTTCGATGTCTTGAGCATATTTTTCAGCGAATCGTTCGTCCAATACACCGAACAAGGAATTTGCAACGTAGCCTATTCCATTGACGAGCCCGCGACGTCGTCGCTCGTGACCCGACACCTGCTGGTTCGTAAGTAATATATTATAATATTTTAATTCCTCGAACTCGTGCGACAATTGCAGCATTATCAGATTACACTGGTCTCCTATTGTTATGCATGTTTTATTGAGATAGGTCATGGTCTTCTGCAATGTTGTTATACCTTCCCAATACGGAGCCATGTTGTAATAAACTACTAATGTCCATCTGTCTTTGACCATATTCACTTGTTTTACAGGGTCAAAGTAAAGTGAATGATTGCTCCCCAGCCTTGTTATGTTATGCTCGGCCTGCACAGTTCCGGACAACGTTAAGAAAAATAATAACGCCATAGCTACGCTTGATAAACTGGTTCTTCTCGATGTTGGTTTTGTTGTGCTAGGTTTCTTCTCGGGGGTTGGAGAAGAGACTGACGAGGGGTTGCTATGTTGGTCCTCTTCTCCGGGTGTTTCGAGGGGTAAAATGGATAATTTTACGATCGGCCGTTTCAAAATGCCATTTTTTGTTTTTAGGGTGACTACTCTGACATAGCCGTCATTCCCTGGGTGTAGTTCAATAACTCGGCCCATGGCCCATTTTCCTGCGGGGATGTTGTCTTCCCGAATAACCACCAAATCACCAATTTTAATGTTGTTTTGAGGTCTGAACCACTTCTGTCTTGCCGTTAACTGACTAAGATATTCGAGTTTCCACTTTTTCCAAATATCTTTGAACAGTTCGTTAGTTAAATGCCACCCTGTTCTGGCATCTTCTTTCGTCTCAATAACTGTTAAGTCTGCTCTTCCTGTTAAAAAGTGGGCGGGCGACAAATAATCTAATTCTTCTATGTTTTCCGTCAATGAACACAATGGCCGTGAGTTCAAACATGCCTCTAGCTGTGTCAAAAGGGTAGTGAATTCTTCAAATGTTAATTTTTGATCTCCAACTACACGTTTCAGGTGAAATTTCAAACTTTTGACGGTTCTCTCCCACAAACCTCCAGCACTCGGCCACGATGGAGCATTGAAGTGCCATTCATTGACGTGATTTCCGTGAAGAAACTAGTATCACTAAATATTCGTTGTAGTTGTTCCATTTCTTCCTGGATCATTCGGTTAGCACCAATAAAGTTGGTTCCTTGATCACTATACAAATGGTGCGGTGTTCCTCGCCTGGCTGCCATTCTCTTCAAAGCGGCTAGAAATGCAGAAGTTGTAAGGTCTGACACTAATTCAAAATGAACCGCCTTTGTCACCATACAAATAAAGACCGCTACGTATCCTTTATTTGTTTTTACACCTCTTCCTTTGTTTATTTTTATGTCCATAAATCCCTTGTAATCTATTCCTGTGTGGAAGAATGGGGCGGCCGGATTTGTTCTCGCCCACGGCAAATCCGCCATCAGCTGATGTTGCGTTCGTATATCGTGCTTTCGACAGATAATACATTTTCTAATTTGCTTCTTCGCAGCGTTGTATCCACCTGTGATCCAGTATTGTTGCCGCAGCGTCGCCAGAGTCAGTCGTGGTCCCCCATGAAAAGTTAGGAGATGCGCTTCTTCTATTAATAGCTCCGCTAAACGGCTCTTGTGAGATATGATCTTGGGATGTTTCGCTTCATAACTCATATTTGCGTTACTCAATCGACCTCCTACTCGTAAGATGCCGTAATGATCTATAAACGGATTTAAGTTTAAGATCTGACTTTTAATACTAATTTTGTCACCTTTGCTAATTTTATCTAAATCTGGTGCAAATTGTTTCCTTTGTTCATGTTTCACAATATCCGATTTTGCATATCGTAACTCACGCAATGTTAGGTACGACGGTAACTGTTTACGTTGCGAGACAGGGGTCAGTGCTCGGAGAATCCATGCCAATATGCGCGTTATTTTATAAAATGAATTAAATTGTTTTAATAAGTCATCAATTATGTTTGTACTACTTTTCTGTATAATGTTAGATTGTTTAATGTTTCTAATCTCTTCGTCCGTTTTATAAACCAGTATTGGCTTGGATATTTCTTCCTTATTGAATTTTTGAAGCCATGAAGGTCCTTGAAACCATAAGGGATGATCCATTAATGGTGATATGTTTAGGCCACGGCTTGCACAGTCTGCTGGGTTGTCACTTGATTTGACATAGCGCCAGCAGTTTGTAGGCATAATGTTGGTTATGGCTTGTACTCTATTTGCAATGAATGGTTTCCAGCGGCTAGGTTCACCCTGTAACCACCCTAACACGACCATCGAATCACACCATCCATAAATTTCTGTTGCACAGCTCACACTTTCGCGTATTTTGTTAATAAGCTTTGTTAATAACAGCGCACCGCACAGTTCTAAACGGGGTAATGTTACTGCCTTTTTATATGGTACAAGTTTTGCTTTAGCGGCGACCAGAGTAATAGTTTGCTGATGTTTCACATGAGAATATGCTACACATGCGTACGCATCCATAGAGGCATCGCAGAAGCCATGAAGCTCGATAGTCTCCTTTTCTCCGCTTTTGATCCATCTTGGGATTTTAAAATGTTTAATTTTATGTTTGTCTTCTTTTAACTTGGACCACTCTAGACAAATGTTATCGGGCACCGGTTCATCCCAATGTATATTATCTTTCCATAGCTTTTGGAAAAGCAGTTTTAACTTGGTAGAAAATGGTGTTAACCAGCCCAGTGGGTCAAAGAGTTTGGATATTTCCGATAGTAGGCTTCGTTTTGTTGGTTTAGACTGCGTTACGGCGAATTCAAAATTGAACTCAAATACATCTTCGGCTGCGTTCCAACACAGGCCGAGTGTTTTTGAAGTAGTATCAGCTGTTTTAAAGTTGAATACGCCTTCGCCCTGATTTTGTTCTGTAATGTCTTCTAATAACTCTTTGCTGTTTGATGACCACTTTCGCAAGTTAAACCCACCGGATTTCAATAACTGGAATAACTCCCCAATCAACTTTTTACCCTTTTTTAAGTCATAAAAGCTATAAACGAAATCGTCCATGTAGAACGATCCCTCTAAGACTACTCTTGATGCTTCTGGGTATCTTCTCTGTTCATCTTCTGCTAGTTTTTTCAGTGTCAACATGGCGAGAAATGGGGCGGGCTTTGTACCGAATGTGATTCTTGTCAGCTGGAACGTTTGTATAGGCATATCGAGTGAATCACGCCACACTATCTTTTGTAGATGTTGGTCACTGTCGGCTACCTCTATTTGCCTATACATTTTCTCAATGTCAGACGTAACGGCAATAGGATATTGTCTCCAGCGCAACAACAACGATTGCAAATCTTGTTGCAAGTTAGGGCCCTTGTGCATGAGATCGTTCAGGCTATAACCTGTGGAGGTTTTCGCGGATGCATTAAATACGACTCTATATTTTGTTGTTGTTGATTCTTCTCGCTGCACGCCATGATGCGGTAAATAACAATCCATTTTATGTTCGCTGTTTGACTTTTTCATATGGCCTAATGTTAAATATTCTTGCATGACATCTCTATACTGTTGACGCAAGTTACTTTGTTTCATAAGTCTTCGCTCTAAATTTCTGAACTGTGCTAATGCCATGGGTTTGGACGCCCCCAGTCGATGTTTCATGTCTTTCTTTAACGGTAACCGAACAACGTAACGTCCATCCCGATTTCTCTTTGTTGTTTTTGAGTAAAAATCCATACACTCCTGTTCCTCTAAAGACATGCCCTTTTGCTCACTAACTTCTTCAACTTCCCAGAATTTTTTGATCTCATCGATGTTGTTTAGCACTACGTGGCAATGGTATGTTTTCACATTACCACACAACAACCAACCTAAATGAGTTTGTTGAGCTATTGGCTGGCTATCATTTTCTCCTCGTATAATTCCTCCTAACATAATGTTAGCGTAAACATCGGCTCCAAGCAACAAATCCACAGGGCGACTTTTATAGAACTCAGGGTCCGCTAGGTTTATGTTTTCTAAGTATGGCCACGATGGTTTCGGCAATGTTTTGTTAGGAAGATTTTTAATTAAATTATTCATAATATAAACTTCTGACTTGAAGGTAAAGTCACTGACCATTGACGCACAGTTAATTTCCAACATGCCCTTGCAATTGTTTTCCTTTTCCCCGACGCCATAAATGATTCCCTTGCATCTTTGTCTTTTGATGCCTAAAAGTTGAGCCGCTTTCTCCGTTATTAACGAGATCTGAGACCCTTGGTCGATAAGGGCTCTGATGGGATAGTAAGTTCCCTCCGCGTTCTCTACTTTTATTACGGCAGTAGCTAGCAAGATCTCCGAAGTCTCCTGCTGCGAAGCATGCGAAGTCCCTGCTACAGGTTCGAGTGACTTTTCTGTGTGTTTCGACCTCTGATACCCAGTGGAACTCGGCTTTGATTTCGTGAAAGCATCGTGTAAAATAGTATTGTGTGATTCGGGACATTTATGACATGTTTTGGTTGAAGTACATTGACTTCCATTGTGACTAAATAAACAATTAGTACACAATTTTAATCGGTAAGCTGTTTTCAATTTTTGTTCGTCTGGCATTTCTAAATAAGTTTTGCAGTTATAAATGCCATGTTGTTTATTGCAAAGAGGACATGTATAATTCGACGCATGCATTGTTTTCGCAATAGGCTTGTTGCTATAGCTCTGATTTTGATGACCGCTGTAATTATTGCAGTTCGATGGCTTGAAATTGTACTTTTTAGAATTCATAACTGCTTGATTATAATTATTCTTTTGTGGAATAATTTCTCTACGGCGCGATGTTACAGTCTCTAGGCTAGTAAATCTCCCTTCTAAAAATTCTAAGAATTCCTGGAGGACCGGTAGTTCCTTAGAGTTTTTCAACGATTCTATGTAATCTGTAAACGTGTCTGAATCCAGCTTTTGGCTAAGTATGTGCACAATCATGGGGTCCCAGGTTGATGTATCGACGCCCAAGTTTTTAATGGCATTCAGACACTCTAATGTTGTATCGTGGATTTTCTTAATTTGTTGAAGGGAAGGTTGTTGTATGCTGGGTAGTCCTAGTAATATATTCATATGGGATGAAAGTATAAGTTTTTTGTTATTGTACCGGTGGTTGAGAATCTCCCAACATACTAAGTAGTTGTCTGTGCTTATTTGCAAATGTTGGATTAAACGTTCTGCCTCGCCACGGACTTTCGCTTTCAAAAACTGCATTTTCTGGCCATTAGAGAGAGAATTGTTGTTATGTATTGCTTCCGAAAATAAGTCCCTAAACGATACCCACTGATTGTAGTTACCGCTAAAAACTGGAATGTCTAATTTAGGTGTCGACTTCTCTCTATGTACCACCGAACACATCTTCGTACCTATGGCTCGTTTTAGCAGGTTGAATTGTTTTTCGTATTTATTAAACAAGTTTTCATACTCTCGATGCGTACCATCCAACTCAATATCTATTTCCCAGTGTAGGGAATCTATATTAGACCATCTAGTTTGCAAGGATTTTAATGCGTCTTCGTATTCCCACTTGCTTTGTATCGAGTCTATCTCTATGTTAGCCGCTGTCCTTACAAAAGCCTTAAAGTTCGCGTATTGTTTGCGCATCAAGTCGTCAAGTTTGCTGTTCGTACCCTGGTTTGAAGTAACAGATCTGGGAGTATACTGTTCCTTCATTATGTCATGAGATGCGTCTTCAAAAGATTGTTCGTTTTCTCCTAGCTGCATGTTATGTCCACTAGTTGACGGACCTTTCAACTTGGACAAAAATTGTTGACTTTGTTGTTCAATCAACGCTTTGACGGACTCATATGCTTCAAATGTTTTAGCATGCTCTAACTCAGTAAAGTAACACTAATGAAAAAACTATGCTGAGAAAACGCCGGATGCGATTTCTCAGCATACTTATTAATGTTAGCATGATTAGTTTGAAAATCTAAACAGTATTGCTCCAGCGTTTCAAAATCAAAATCAAAAATCAAAATCATTTATTCGTTTGCTGAACAAAGGTAAGGTAGATGTTACATACATTGTTGAAATTTTAGTTCTCTTTGCTCGGCCATACAGGCATGCAAAACACACATAGTATAAAATCAATTCATTAAAGTTAAATATCAAACATGTAAGGAAATAATCACAGAAAATGGCACTATTAATATATCACTGCAATAAATAAAACATATGGCAATAATGAATAAGAATAAATAATTTAACAATTAACAATGTCAAAAATGTCAATGATTCATGAATATAATAATTACAAAATGTCAAATATGTCAATGATTCATTAATATAAATTGAATAATGTCAAATATGTCAATAATTAATGAGGAAAATTATATGTAGTTACAGTCATCTGTCAGCCAAAAAATCACTAATTGTATAATAACATTTGTTAACTAAAAATTCATGTAGACGTTTCTTAAAAATATTTAGGCTTAAACTTTTGATTTCATTAGGCAATTTATTATAGACAACAGGTGCCATACAGAATATGCTTTGGTGCATCAAAGCTGTGCTTGCCTTACGTATGCGAAGTCTTTCACTTATATTCTCCCTCCTATTACGCGTAACTTTGTCTGATAATTTCTCAAAAAGATCAGGATTTGACTTTACAAAGTTTGCTGTTTCATATATATATAAACATGCTAAGGTTAAGATTTTATATTTTCTAAAATATGACTCACAACTGTCTGTAGATTTTAAGTTAAACATCGCTCTTATGCATCTTTTTTGAGCTTTAAATACCATTTCTTTGTTCGTTGAGTTGCCCCAGAAAATTATTCCATAACGCAGTTTAGAGGCAGTTGATCCGTGGTAAGCCATGAGTAATGCTTCATGGTTTACCGAGGGTCTTAGCGTACGCTGTAGAGCTAATTTTCTTGCATAAGTCTTCAGTATGCGCTTTCCAATTTATTTTACTGTCAATAGTTAAACCTAAAAATTTTGCCATGTCAATATCATTAATCTCAGTATTCATATAATTAATATCCAAATTTATTATTTTATGTCGTTGTGAAAATTGTATTAAATTGGTTTTACCGATATTAATTTTTAAATTATTATTATCCATCCATTTTATAATTTCTAATAATGTAGTATTAATGTCAGTTTCATACGAGTCATTATGTTTATAGTCAATTACAACTGTACTGTCGTCTGCAAATAAGGTAATTGGGTGAGAGGTCACTTTTGGCAAATCATTTATGTACAGGATAAATAATAACGGTCCTATCACACTACCCTGACCCACGCCATAGCTGACTGTACGCATATGAGAAACATATGTTTCTTCTTTTTTCTTAACAGGATTAATGTTTTTGAGTTCTGTATATTGCTTTCTATTCATTAAATAGGATTTTATTAGATTGTTAACATTTCCTCTTATACCATACGCATCTAGTTTTGCTAGTAAAACCTTATGGTCAACATAGTCGAACGCCTGTGTCATATCACAGAGAATCGCACTAACTGGTGTTCTACTGTCTACATGCGTCATGATTACATTTAAGAAATCGTATATAGCTCTGTTTATGCTCTTTTTAGGCCGGAAACCTTTTTGTTCTATAGCTAAAATGTTTTGGTTTTCTAGGTACTGATATAATTGTTTGGATATAAACTTTTCAAAAATTTTTGAAAATATTGGTATCAAAGTTATTGGTCTGTAGCAATCCATACATTCTCTATCAAGTTTTTTGAAAAGTGGCTTGACCACGGATATTTTTAGTCCGTTAGGGTATATTCCGGCACTTATACTTAAGTTAATGATGTAGCATAAATGTTTAGATATTATATGTCCTACATATTTAATAACCTTTGTTGAGATGTCATCGTATCCCACACTACTCGTATTTTTTAACGATGTTATAATTGTCTCCACATCAGAAGGTAAACATGGCTGCATAAACAGAGATTTATTGCGTTTGTCTATAAATTTAGTTATATTTATACCATAATTTGGAACTGGTATAATTTTGTTTACAAAATAATCGTTAAAAGTGTTTGTTATATCTTGTGGGTCTGTTAATAATCTATCACCTAGTCTTATTTTTGTAATACCATCTTTATACGAATTTTGATTTCCTTGGTTTATAATTTTCCAGGTAGCTTTACTAATATTGCGAGCTGTTTTAATATTGTGAATATTTTGCGCACGTTGAGTTAGTCTTATTATATTCCTATACCTTAAAACATATCTTTTATAATTTAATTTATTAAAATTGCTAGGTTGTAGTCTAAGTTTCCAAAGAAGTTTTCTTTTATTCTTACTACATAATTTAATACCCCGCGATAGCCATCTAGGTTTATGATTCGACCTTAATGTAATTAATTTAAAAGGGAAGCAAAGATTATAGAATAATTTAAATGTTTCAAGAAATGAGTCATATGCTTTGTTCGGATCTTCAGTTACATATACATCACAGAATGAAAGACTTTTCACACAAGTAAAAACTTTTTTAAGTTTTCTGTATTGTAGTCCCGTTGTGTTATTCGCCAAAACTTAATTTCGTCTTTCTTTTTTATAGGACATTCAATTATTTGTGCAGTGTGATCAGAAAGCGATAATTCAAAAATTTTCGATTTACATGGTTGTTTAAAATTATGTAGACAGTTATCTATACATGTTTTACTTATTACCCTAGTGGGTTGCCGGAATGCAAATTTGAAATTATATTGATACAGCAAACATTCAAAGTCTAAAGTAGCCTTGCTCCTTTTCAATATATCAATGTTGAAATCGCCCGTAATAACGACTCTTTTATTTCTTTTACTACACATTGATTTTAACAGGGTATCCATCTTTTCAAAAAATATACAAAGATTACTGGTTTTTGGCACCCTATATACACACACTACTATCAGGTTGCAGTTGCTTATTTCTACCGCGCAGCATTCAAATAAACCCGGTATAGACAATTTTGCAGCCTCTAATAACTCCTGCCATGCAAGACCTTTTTTTATTAAAATGCATACACCGCCTCTCTTGATATCTTTCCTACTATATACGCCAGCAAGTCGATAATTTGGTAGGGAGAGGTGTAGTTCCATTCCTGACATCATAAAGTGTTCAGTCAGACAAATTAAATCAACATTAATTTTTTTTTCTGTCAGCTCTTGCAAACATACTGCAAGCATATCAGATTTGTTCAAAAGGCCTGCAATGTTTTGATGCATTATCTGTAGATTGGTATCACAGAAAAAACGATGCATCAGCCAGATCGCCTTCCATATTGTTCACATCAGCTTGTATAAAAGTACTTTCTTCGTCTTTATACAGGTTTAAATATTCAATAAGTTCAAAAAGATCTCTAAATATTGTCTGTAAGCCTCTGTAGTTAATGGATCCAGTCCACTTATTGAACATACTCTCATTATATTCCAGGTTTAGATTTGAGTCCAGTACGTATGCATATTCGTGATTGAGTAAGTCCAGGTATAATAGATTGTTGAAATTTTCAATTCGCCAATTGTACATGTTTGTTTGATTATTAAATTTAAACGTAGGTAGACATATAATCATATTTGTGTTCTTTATATCCCTTAGGATGTTTCTTATATAGAAAATTAATTGAAAATAGTCTTTAGTGGTAATAAAATCTTCAGAGCCAATGAGTATCACACAATAGTCTTCCATTGTATAGTCAATAAGTTTGGATTTCAGTCCGTTCAACAGAGTTTGTATACCGCAGTTGGGCATTAGATAGTGACATAAATTGTAATTATTAAAGGTGTTTTCAGCTAAAGACAGTAATTTATTGCGTTTATTTGTACTTAGGATACAGAGTTTCTTTGTTTTTGTATTTGGCTTCTCCTTTTTAGTATTAACCATGGTTTCAAATCTTTTGTCTGAGGTTTTCGAGTTATTTGATAAATGTTTGGGTTCTTTGTTGGCATTATTACATAGTTTATTCTTTGGTGTCGGTATGTTACCAGATGTGTTAATATTTAGTGATGATGATAAAAGTGATGTTTCGGCGTGCTTAACGATGGATGGAGTGATCTCTGTGTCATTAGCTGATGGACATGTTTTTTGCTTTCTAGGTGTACGAGTCTTTGTTTTGTTTGGTGTGCTTAACTTTGCTGGACTAAGTGTTATTGTTTTGAATAGTTCGTTTTTCCTCATAAGTTCCTCATTCTTTCGTTTGAGTTCACTATTCTCAAGTGAAAGAGATTCAATTTCTGAGTGAGCGCTATTAAGATCGGCAGTTAGCTTGTCTATTTGTTCTTTTAATTTTGTTACTTCTTCATGTTCATCACTTGACATACTTGGAAGGCTGGTCGTTGTATGGTTCAGTGAATTTTCTAAAAAATGTTCACTAGTAATGGAGGTGTTTGTGTCTGAGACCTTGCGATTGCGCCTGAATGTGATGTTGTCTAAGAAATTCATTGTGCTATTAATGGCAGATATGTGTGAATAATATATATGTAATATATATATCTGTGTTCCTTTATGATGTCCTTAGATATTATTTATTTATGTCCAGTAGTACAATTCCAGTCAATTAATATATTATGTGATGTTCAGTCAATATAATGTTTGTCTTATTATGTCCAATCAATATTATTTAGTAAGTCAGCAGAGATCTTATGTCAATGTATATAAAAATTTTGTCAATGTGGAGAGAATGTCAGCCAGAGCTTAAACGGCAACACCAATTTTGCATTATAGTTCATTCAATATTCATTGGTGGTGGGTACATCACTAGACTTTGTTCTGTCTTGTCTATGAAATAGGTCAGTTGTCATAAACTTTTATTTACTGCTTGAAATTCCCGTTTTCTAACGGATTTTTAATATCGAAATGGCCTGTATTTGGGTGTAGTATGGTTATTTTGTGCAAATATTATAAACAAATGTCTGTACGTACCATACCGAAGCTCAGGATGTTCTCAATTGATTTGCACTTTAGAAACCTTTGTATTCCAACAACTGTATGTGATGATGGTGGCTTCGTCTAATGTTTGTTGTGTGCCGTGGAAAACGTTTGGTGGCATGTATTGGACACAGATCTTCATTAAAAGTCACAAATTTGGTGATTATTACAGGTAATAGTAATAAAATACAATATTATTACAGCGAACTTTGTTTACTCTCTTTGACAACTTTGACAGTCGCTGTTTCCAATCGCTTCTTAAAGTACTCGGACGATTTTCTGTCAGAACTATCCTTCTTTATGTTGACACCGATCTTGACGATGTTCTCGTAGATCTTTGCTTGATTTTCTACCAAACCCTCCATGGCAATGTTAAGTAGAAAAGAAATAATAATAAGAAAAAAAGAAAAATGTTACTTGTTTTGCTATATGCTAGAAATATAGCAACTCTCCGGACTTGCTGTTTCTGCTAAATCCTTTAATGTTTGTTGAATGTTAGCACTGCAATCCTGGCACTTCAATCCGGGCACTGCAGTCCACACACTGCACTTTGTTAGCTAGTTCAAACCCTCACTCCACGGAATCGCGAGATACGAATACGCGGCGCGCGAAGGTCTCTCGAAGGACCAATGTGGCGGTGTTTAGCTTACAGTGAGATTGCGAAATGATAGATAGGATTGAGTGTAGATTAAATGTTTATTCCACTTCACAAATAATAGTAATTACACTATCTTAAATACTAGTTAAATTAATGTTGATGTTCTATGAAAGTGAAAAATGTTGATGAGTACAAAATAATGTTGAATACTAATTGTAAGCTTGACGCGAATGTTAAGTATGTACTGCCTTGCACTTATTTTGTAGGTCAATTTATAAAGAGTATTTTATTGATTACATACACACAAGCATGTATGAATGTAGGTGTGATGACGGTGTTCGGGTAATGACCCGAACATAAAACTTTTTTTAAAAATTGGATAGTTACGAGCATATCAATACTCGATGCTCAAGACTCCGTTACATATTTTTATAAGAAATTAATATAACTAACACTAAATTAAATTAAATTGAATGTATTGTAATTACTAACAACAATATGGATGTATTTTTCCGAAATAAATAAAAATTATTATTATTATCTTTGTCGTATTATTTGAGAACACAAAATAATACACGATATTCCGGAACACGCCAAATGTTTTAATTATTTTGTAACTGTCTCAGCATCAAGAAAATTCACATAAAACATTGAAGCAAAACAATATTAAATTTTGACTCAAACACACCTATTCGTTCATTTATTTTGGCTTTGTAAAACAAAATAAATACCACGGAAAGGTGTCATTAGTAATTCCAGGAAATCTATATAGCTGATGAATTGGCCATTTCCCGCGAATCCCGGACAGCGCCCATCACTACCGCGACAGTCTTCATGGAATATTATTATAAAATTAAAAGTTTCCGGAAAATTGCACCGCCCTTGTCAGCGATAGATTTGTTTCTTTTGTTCACAGCTCCTAAAATAATATTTTATTAAATTTACCTAATGTACTGTACCTAATGCAATTTTTGTCATGGTCGCTCACTATAGGCCTTATGAGAAGGTCAAAGTCAATCAAAGGGTGACGGAGAGGAGTATACTCAAGATTTCCTGCGAGATCGCAGCAGAAATGAAATGAACGGCAGAGCTTATACATAACTGAGCGAAGTTCATAATTATTTTGAATAAGAGTATAACACGTGAACGATTTCCATCATTAGTTTCACCTTGAGTTCAGCCCGCAAAAAAACGCTGTCTTTCAAACTTGTCTCTAATCTAGGTAAGAGGTATTTGCCTGAATATCCGACATAGACAAATATCTCTCACCTCTTATTGCAAATTCTTTTAAACTATCCGAAATAAACGTTGTTTGACATGCAAGCTCATATTACGCCATTTTTATGAGTGTAAACCGATTTTTGGCAACGTTCCCGCAAAAACACCACTTCAAAAGAACGGATGTTTAATGCATCCGTGAATTGTTTTATTATTGTTAAAGTACCTATTCTGTAAAAAAAAATATTACAGAAAATAGGTTTTTTTTAATAAGGCGTGCCGCTAGCCGGCTGGGCTTTAGATAAGTTTTGATTTATTTATTGAACTTTTTGTTTTGACATCATCCCTTTTTAGTTTGTTCTTTTCCTTTGTTTTACTGTCATATAGCTAAAGGTGGAAACAGAAACCGTTAACACCCGCTACGAACCGTGCAGTCCGTGCACATACACAACACGCTAACTTTCAGCTCCAAAAAATATATTTCATTCACTTTATTTCTTGGCCTATCCAGAGCTTCTATTCGTAGCTATGAAAACATCGACTTTTTTAATAGCCCGGGATTTATCCAGCATTATAACGCACGGGCACCTCTACATAGTTCAAAGGCAAAATACTCATTAACTTCGAACGAATAGCTCCATAAATTGATATTTCACCGAAATTAAGATTAAACATCTCTGAGAAGTCATCGATGGCGAAACCAATAGAAGTAAGGAGAATTGGCCAATTCATCTAAAGTTCCCCAATAACTATTTATCGATAAATTTCATTGAAGTGAAATGTCGATAGTTTTCTGAATATATTTTACGATGATTTTTATTGGGTAAATAAGAAAATAAATCGTGAATGGTATATGTTTACAAAGCCTCGGGTCGAGGTACTTGGAATGAAGCCAATCTGAATGAATTTCTGTGTTGACATTATATGTTTACAAAAAATATATTCGAGGAATTTGTGGGCTTCACCTTTTTTATTTTCGGAGACTTATTTGCAAGATTAAGAATGGAGATTTTGTTGTATTTTTGTTGCAGGAAAATATATGGTATGATTCAGCTTATCTTCGAGTGAAACTCATTCTTTCGTATATAGATCTTATGGCTTCAGATTGTCTCGTATTTGTTGCTTGATATCTTTCCTGAGCATTCACTCTTTGTTTTTGTTTTCTCCATTATTAAAGATGCTAGTCGATTCGTTATTTTCCAACGCTTTCTATACGCCTGTATTAAATTCCATCATGTGTATTTCGCCCATATACTCCTTATTAAAATCTTTTAAAATCAATTACCATTAAACAGTCCAAGCTCTAGCTGCTACTAAAACCTATATAAAACTTTCTTTTGTCATGGTAATTTGAAGCATAGCTGCTTCGAGTTTTCTTTTATAACAACACTTTGTCCGGACAGTGCTAATCGCCCCTGTACAAAGCTTCGCTTTACATTTTAAATTTGCGCTCCATTTTACAAAAATATACATTCTTTTTCTCCTTTCAATTCGTCTGACACGTCTCTTTCAAAGCGATAATTTAAAAGAATAGATATTTTGTACTTAATTAATGGCAAGAATTATATTGAATTCTTATTACTTAGGTACGTTCGCACTATGGTATGGGTAAACTTCTGTTTTGACACCTGTCTTTGAAGTCGAGCTCATTGGGCCAATTCTCGTAATTATATATTGTTCAAAATTCAGATTCGATCTAATGTCAGTGTTATACAAGGTTATTTAGCTCATTATTAAGGGCGTTTATGCCTTACAGCTTTTCATACAAACTTTCAAGTCCTTATTTTTAGAAATGAATGAACCGATTTTAATGAAACTTCATACACATAAGCAGGATACATAGGCCTAAAAAGTTAATTAAAAATATTTTCGAAAAAAGTGATACAGCTAAATCAGGCCGATTTTAACTTTGCCATAGAAACAGATATTTCCAATCATCTTTTTTTATATAAGATATTTCGAAAATATTTTCAATTAACTTTTTAGACCTATGTATCCTGCTTATGTGTATGAAGTTTCATTAAAATCGGTTCATTCATTTCGAAAAATAAGGACTTGAAACTTTGTATGAAAAGCAAGCAAGAAAAAGTAAGGCGTAAACGCTAGGTATAAATAAACTTGTATAATGTAGACTAATCGCGAAAGTTCGAAATCGTTTAATGTCAGTGTCATACTTAGAACATAAACTATATCTCAAAATTTTATTTTTCTTTTAGTAATAAGAGTGTATATAAGTAGTTTAAAATTTTGTAATAATTGTCTAAGTTTCAAAGGTAATAAAAAATGCGACCTTTACGTCGGGCTTCAAGGCGAAATGACTGTTCAAGAAGATTTGGGAAGCAACTGGGATAAAACTAGGACGATAATAACGACGAAGTTTCTAGGGATGTAAAACCAAAACCAATGTACAAAACCAAAACCAAAGTACGTCAACAATTTAAACTTAACAAATTATATGGATTTGCTCCTAACCTAAGCTAGCGACTTAGAAAGCTCCCATATTATGTTCATAATACTTATCCACTCATCTATAAGAGCGAGGCAGCGATAGCCGAGTGGATACACCAACAGACTGCCATGCAGCCCTCTGCATGACCCGATACCCGTATCGGTTTCGAATCCACGGCGCGCACCAATGACTTTTCGGAGTTATGTGCGTATTGAATTGTTAATTATCGCTTGTCCCGTGCCTCAGAGAGCACGTTAAGCCGTCGGTCTCGGTTGTAATGAAGATCTTTGACAGTCGTTACAGGGCGTCAGTACCTTCTAAATAAACTGACACTAGTCTAAACCATCGAATATCGCTATCGCTTCGGGTTGCGGAGGTCAGACAGGCAGTCGCTCCGTGGAAAAGCTAATATTCAGCCAAATCCGGTTAGACTAGAAAGCGGACCCCAGATTGAAACTGGGATAAAGCTAAGAGGATGATGATGACCTATTCATCTATTGTCGCAATCTTAACGAGCTTCTGCCAACAGTGCCAACACATGTTTCACTAAAGTGCTCTTGCAGAAGCAGTTTTAAAATTCCTAATTGGCCTAATTTTTTAATACAATGTAAAATCGATACAGCTTTTAAAAAAATATATAATATTGCCAGCATCTTATTACTTTCATGATGAAGAAAAATTAAAAAGAGGTCGTACAATACGATGACTGGTATGAAAATGTTGGCCGTCTCGTTAGCTAATCGTGATGGTGCAGATTCGTTTACAGATTGTCTATAGAATTGGTTTTATAAATATTTTTCAGTACCAACACGAAGTTTGGTACTGAAAAATGTGTTGTGTACGGGTCGACAGCTGTAGTTGTTGTTGCTGAATGTAGATGTACTACGGCTCTGTCTACAAAGTTTTAAGACTAGCAAGACTTAGATAAATATGCAAAAGAAACTGATCTTATATATTTGAAGTCTTTGAATATTTGGACACAGTAGACACTCCGAGCAAGTTTACACACTGATCAATCTTGGGACCAAATAACATACTACTAATATATTGGTACTAGAAACAGTAGAAACCCGCTAAAATTTTTTTAGTATAGGGACATTGAGCCAATATAGGTAGAAAAGTATGCAACATGATCAACCAAATGTATTTGAAGTCGATTTTAAATTTAATTATCTAGCAATCTTTTTCTGTAAATTTATATAAACTAGACTTCTACTCCGGTTTTACCTGCGTGAATAATACACCTTAACGATTCTTACCAATCTGTATCACACTAGCTGTTGGTGAAAACCATACGAAATAATGCTCGGAGGTTTTGGCGTTTATCGCGTTCATACAGATAGACACATGCGACGCGGGATAACGAATGTGGCAAAAGTTAATAGTCCCACAAAATGTTTATTTGAGTTACTTAACTAAGAAACTCGACGTTACTACTCGGGCCCCCTTTATAAATGTTGTCAACACTTACTGCCCAGATGACACCCTACTATACCGCTCCCATCGATCAGTGCGTTTAGTAGACTAATAAACATTTATGAGACATGTGCTCTTATATAAATCATTTTGTTTGCTTTACTTATAAGGTGGAATTGGCCTTATGTTAAGTAGTTATTTTTTTAAACGATTAGACTAAACAATAAAATAAAGTGGTTCACAAATTTTGAAAATCTGCGTAAAAACTTGAATGCTTAGAGCCCGTTTCTACTACGATTAGCTGACTGTTTTCACGGTCCGTTTAAAACTATTCAACGTCTTTTATTTATTTTTTTATAGATGCCTATCAAAATGTACTTCCACTGGCATTATCCGTCTAAATGTAAACAAAGTCATACAAATTGGACTGCCACTACAGTATTGGCACGTCCGCCTCAGTAAATGAACCGGGAAAACAGCGTCCCGTTTAATGACCCAGCACGTGGCCGCCGTTTTTCCAGCGTAGTCCAGGCATGTGCAAAAAGAAGGTGGAAACCGGCTCTTATTAAGTAAGTATATAAGATTAAGTTTGGTTGATCGTTGGTCTCGCGGCATAAATGTGCGCGTGGGATCGGGAGGTCCCGGGTTCGATTCCTGGGTCGGGCAGTGTTATTGGGGTTTTCTGTCACGAAATTCTCAGTAGCAGCACGGAGTCTGGAAATGTGCCCGGTACGGCAATAGGCTCGCCCCTTATTACGTGGGACTAAAGTATATCTGGCGAAAAGTGGGTGTAGAAATACACCTCTGCCTACCTCTTCGGGGTTATAGGCGTGAGACTATGTATGTATGTATGTATAAGATTAAGTTACAGATAACTGCTACGATTCCGACAGCTCGTACAACATACCTGTAACAAAGAAAACAAATTGTTAAAAATACATTGGTACAAACAAATGCACATACGATGATTTTATAATGTGAAACTTTATAATTTAATCTGATGCTGCGACTCTTACAAAAAAAAAAATATTGTAGGAAGCATAATTTTATTAATTTAAATCTCGCGTCCTCTTGGCAGAATGAGCGCGTGCCGGTGCCTCGCTTGCCGATCGTACGACATCCCGTTCCCGCGTCCCGCCGCTCGCCACGCCTAGTTAGCCCGGTAGCCCGCCAGTTCGGCTCGCGGCTCTTTAACGAAACGGCCACATTTGATTTGTTACTATATACTTGTTGTACTAAACTAGCGTCCTAGTTGGTGTTTTATGTGTAAATGTGTAAATGTAATGGTGATATTGTACGCCTATATATTAAAATATATTACGTTAATGCAAATCCGTCTTGTGTCTCAATCAATCGCCCTACAAACTGGCGCCCAACGTGGGCCCCGATCTACGACAGTAAACACAGAAAAGTCTTTTACCTTTGTCCATATTGTTTACCGTACACTTTAAGGGCAAAGCACCACATGATGTATTCGACGACGGCGCAGCACTAACCGACGCACTCGACGTAGGTTTTCTGGCCGGCGTACTCGGCGTGTTGACGATGGCGGCGCGCGCTTGCGGTGGCGCGGGCCTTGGCTGCAGCGGCGGCGCTGTCGCTTGGGGTGCATGAGCGCTCGTGGCGCGGATACGGGCGTCGTTGGTCATCTGGGTGACCTCGGACAGAGACTCTTCAATACTGCGGGCCTTCTCGATCAACATATCGAGATTTTTGACGGATTCGCGTGTCACACGTTTCCTGATACGTCTATGAAGTAGCCCGTATATAATATCAACTTCCATAGCGTTGATAACTTTATATGGAAGTATCACGATTAACGCGCGAAGGCGGCCGATGAAAACTTCCGTACGTTCATATTCGGCTTGTTCGGCGGCAAAAATATCGCGAAATATTTTGTGCGGTGGGCGTGGAGCACCGAACATGGCGCGAAGCTTCTGGAGCGCGTCATCCCATGACGTCACTGATGCTTTGATGCCACGGTACTACACTGCTGCTTTCCCTTCCAGGAGCATTGGCAGGCCGCGAAGAGCGTGATCGTCGCTGATGGTATGTCCATCTGCTTCTTTATTCTTTGAATATTTGAATGGCGTCGACGAACGCTTCCAGGGCCTCTGAGTTGCGGCTTTCTTCACTGAAGCGGGCCGTACATCGTGCGAAATTTCCTTGTTTTATAGTCGTTGCTATCGATGGAGACGGTGACGCTGAGACGTTGACAGTAGACGCGCCCAGCAGGCTCTGAACCAATTGTCGGTTCGATTCCGCTTGAGCCTTGGCAAAAGCGTTGAGAAACGACGTGAGCTGCACCTCCGATAGCGACGCGGGAGTGGGCGACGCCGCGCCACTCATGGCGTCGTCATCCAAGTTCCGACTCATGCGGCGAGGCATTGTAGGCACGCAATAGTCAGATTAGCACACGATAACACGATCACAGTTTTCGATACACTTTACTCTGTTTGAGAAACTTTTACGTCCGTTGGGTATCCTAGACTTCGTGTCGCTTCGGGTTTTGTTGGTTCCTAAGCGAGCCGCGTTGGAGCGAACGAACGCGAACGTAACATCAAATGTTAACACTCTCACCGCCATACGTTCCGCCGGCGGTACGTATCTTTTCGAGTAAGGTGCGCCATCTATGTGTTGCACTGACTGAGTCAGCAGGCCGTACGGGCCGCCGGCGCACCGTACGTTTCGCGCCAAAATCACAGATTTTTCACCGCGGCCTGCACGGGTAGGCAAAGTTGCGGATGCCGGCAGACCGCACGGCCTGCGACACTGGAAAAAAATATATTTGGGTGGCGGTGAGAGTGTTGACACCATGAAAGTTAAAATTCATAATTATTTTCAGTCCATATCTAGCTTATTAGATTATTATGTCACAAAGTGCAGCTCGGAAAAATTTGCAAGAATAAATTTGGAATGAAACGTAATACGAATATCAAGGATGTCTAAAGGAGAAAGCGATTAAACATACTGATTCTACAATCTTTAAATGCTTATGACTTTTTAATTGATTGTTTGTCTGGTTATTGCAGAAACCTATTGTAGGATATATAAAAAGTTAAATTTATCTGTTTAATAGTAGGTAGTAATTATTGTAATAGTAGGCACCGAAATCCACGGCTCGGACTAATGACATTTAAAAGAAAGAAAGAAAGAAAGAATGAAAATACATTTATTTGCAGCAGATTATGCAATACATACACAAGACACAGTTAATTACAAAAAGAAAAATAACTTACTGCAAAATGGTCGCAACTCAGCAAATTACTAGTTTTGAAAAAAACTAGCGCTGGTCTTCCGTTGCGACCATGTTTGTAAATAATATACCTAATAAATTTAACACAACTAATACATCAGACGACATAAAATAATAGTAATAATAATAGCGTTTCCGGTAACATTTACATTTCGAAATTATGTGCAAATTATATTGTTAACTAAACGGTCACAAAAACATCCCGGGAAACACGCACATCGGAAAGTTCTCTAAAATGTTCTCGAACGACATGTCTGCCAAACCCGCACTTGGATAGTGTGGTGGACTATGGTCTAGCTCTTCTCTTAATGATAACAGGCCTGTGTTCAGCAATAATATAAATATATATAGCAATAATAATTTTACCAAGGCTGATAATGATGAATTGTTGTCTATTAGCTTCTTATCGTCCTTTGTACTGCGTATTAACGAAAGTAGTACTTTGCAAGAACATCCTCTCTCTTGTCATTCTCCGTCAGTTTCATTTGAACTCCTACTATCTGTTGCTGGATTTCGTCACGATAGACCATCAACAACCTACATATAAATACTTTCAGCCATATTTCTGCTTACCAAATATGTGTCAACGCACGCATTACTACAATTACGGAGCCCTAGTTACGAGTGCGGAAACCCTTCAATGTTTCTTGCAAACGATATTGTGCGGCTTTATTATCTTTTTACGTAGTAGACTTGTACTGATTTACTATTGATTCCGTGTGGTGACGGATTAAGAATACGGAATGTCACCACCCCATATCATCCCATGGGTGTCGTAAGAGCCGACAAAGGGAATATATTATGCAGAGAACAGCACTGTAAGAGAAAGAAAACTTGATACAAACCCTGTACCAACCCGTTTGGCCAGCGTGGTATAGTAGGCCAATTCCTCCTTTTAAAGGAGAGGCCTAGTCCAGCAGTGGACTGTTAAAGGCTGGTGATGAATGAATGATTTACTATTGCGATTTGCGTACGGGTTATCAGGTTTGCACAAACTGAAACTTAAGATGGTTGTGGCTAATGCGAATTTGGAGATGCGGCATATTAAACGTAATATTGACTGCTCGTTAGCTACGTGGCGTTTTTGCTGATCATATCGTCCTGACTTTAATTCTGGGAAGGGAGAGTAATGTTTCCTTAATATTCTATATCACAGTAGATTCGAGGAATGTTAGACGATGAAAGGTAATATTTCTGTTTTGTTACTTTACTAATAAAGAAAACATTCAAAGCAAAATAATACGACAGGAAACAAATATTTAAACTGTAAAAATTCATAAATAATATAGACCCAACAAACGCAAATCAATACAATAAATACTCGTAAAACTTGGCAGTAATGCCAAGTTTTATTTATATTCATCATTTATAGGTACGACACGTAGTATTTGTATACTCTTTGGGTACGACGCTATGGTTTTATTTCAAGCCACATGTAGTATGTGACATAATATACAACGTCTATACCAAATTTCAGTTCAATACAATGAAAATTAAGAATCTCTTTTTTTTCTAACAAATATACACAATACGCCCAAAGGAAAGAACCTAAATACAAACTCACAATTTCACACATACATTTATACAAACTCACAAAATTTAATATGTGTATAGGAAAGTGTCAGTTTGACCTCACAATAGTCCCAGACAACACGTATGACATTCACGCAACTAGAACGTCGGGTGTCGAACCCTAAACCGCAGCGCTGCGGTCGAACCGACCGGGGCGTTGCGCCAAATGTTATGCAAGCAACTGTGATTCGATCGAGAGCACAGTGGCCAAATGTTTACACAAAGTCTAGACTAAAGTCAACTGAAACAATAATTAATTAAGAGAAAAATCTTTAAAAAGCAAGCTTTCATACGCGCTGAACATAAAAGATCAAAGTTCTTGTCAATGTGAATCAAAAGAGACCATCTTGATCGGGATGTTTCGTTATAATGCGATACTTCTATGGCCACATACCAGCTCCATTATCAGGGCAGCAATTTTAAAAAAGCAATATTGCATTGCTAAGCTACATACACATTTACAGGTAGTAGAGCCTTGCTGATTTCAGCATGAATGGGCCGGCTCGACCGGAGAAGAACTACCCTCTCACAGAAAATCGACGTAAAGTAAAATTACTTAAACTGTTGCGTTTCGTTCGGTGAGTGAGAGTGCTGGAGGCCCTATCCTCTATTCCTTCTCCCTCATCCCACTCGTCATCCTATCCCTTTTCCTACCCCAACGGGGCTGCAACGCACTTGTGACTCCTGTGGTGTTGCTTGTGTCTAAGAGCGACGGTAATTGCTTACTATCAGGCGATCCGTCTGCTCGTTTGCCGCCTATTACTATAAAAAAAAAAAACTTTAAAAAAATAGAACATGCATGCAAAAGTTTATTGCAGACACCGGGACTGCTTAAAGTAATTAAAAGCGTGTATTAAAACATTTTTAATTTTAGGAAAGCAATGACAAGCTGTAAGACAAAATAAACACTTTACGATCTTCTTTAAAAGCTGTCTGTTTGGTACAGAAACATAAGTTTTACAGACTTCAAACTATATCCTTTGTGGTAGTATAATATTGCATGTTTCGAAGTTTACAACCAGCGAATACACTCGTTTATGGCTAGCTCTTAAAATTATGTTTAAATATATTTTCCGCATTATACACTGTTCATATGTAGGTCATTTCATTAAACTCACTCATTTCGTGTAAATACTTTACGTCCTCCTGGCGAAATGAGTGGATTTAAAAGTCATTGGATCTTTTTTTGTTTAATTTTTTGAGTTAACATCCGTTGAGTTTAACATACTTTTAACTAACTAAGGTAAATAGCCATGACCACCCGCGAAAAATCTATGTAATTTTTTTATCTAAAAACGTAATTGATTGCCGTTGGCAAATCATCTAGGGCTATCCGTCGTTTTCGGTAGCTACAACTTTTTATACCAGAACATTCCAGTAAACGTGTTCACGGCTTTTTATCTACTATCAATTACACACTATCCCTCGTCCGATCACAATAACATTGTTACAAACCTTAACCAATCTGCTATCTATCATAGAAGCTCTTTATTGCGTCACACAGCTACTTGACAACATAAGACCACTCAGACACAAGCCAAACTCAACCTCGCAATAACACTTCCCGTTACAGATAGACTACAGCCTAACTTATCTTAATAGTGTTAAAGAACGGTAAAAACGGCCCAACGATGCCATTCAGAACATTGATGTGGTTAATCAATAGTTTGTGGAGTACGGGGTCTAAAAGGCCCGGCACTTCCCATAGCCATTAATATTTATAGTAAGCACGCCAGTTTTTCATAGTATTGCTGAGTTGCCCGGCGATAGAGGGGTATGGCATTTTATTTTGCGTCTCGATAACGTTGCAATGTGTATTGTTATGTATGTGTATCAATCTTAATGAAGTTAACTAAGTTAGATAAATTTTATTTATTTTTGTATTAGAATGTACCTATGTTTTTTACATTATATGTAATTCGACATGAACATTAAATAGGGACAAATCCTTGTCATATTATAAAACAAAGTCCTATCCGCGTCTGTCTGTTGGCGATAAAATTTCGTACCAATAATAGGTATTTCCATCCAATGCAATAGGAATTGCTTTAACCGATAAGGTAGGTAGGTACTTTACTTATGTCGAAAAATTTCTCTAAAACAGAAAAATAAAAGCCTAATAATAAGAAAATGTTTCAATTAAAATCGTTCAACGGTCTAACTGATTCTAAAATGTCTCCGACGCACGACTTTAAAAAATCCTTTAAGTATCTTGTGTTGTGAATATGAATTTGTATAAAATACATAGTAAGCACAATAAATAAAAACAGGCTTTATTTCTACCTGCAACCAACTGAAACAGGAAATTGTTTAGTAATTGAACAAGTGCGCACGTTTCTGTTTTCTACTGTCATAAAGGGGCTACAGAAATAATTGTGTTGCTATTATAGCAATATCACCTTGATAGCAACACAATTACCGTTTATAACAGACTCATCCCCTATTAATGGTTTTACCTGGTTATATTGAAGACGAGGGTTCATTGCACTTCTTGATAGAAAGGAAGTAATGCTATGTTATTTTATTGAGTAATCAATTATATAAAATTGCATGCGGCTACAAAAGTACTAAGTGTAGTATTTAAGGTTGGAAAAAAATTGTGAGACAAAAATTAAAAAAATGTGATTCTTTTAGGTCTATGGCGATATCTGTTGTGGAATTTCATGCTCAACTACCAATCATTTAATTCTTGATTTAAAATAAAGCCTTGTTATACTAATCATAATTCAAATTGTTGTATCCACTGAAATCAAAGTTATAACGCAGTAGCACAGCGGTAGTTATGATTATAGGATTTATAGGCTACTTTCTGTACAGTCCTATTTCAGATTATAAGATTTGACCCACACTTACCTACGGGGTAAGTGTTTTAAAAGGTCATAGTCATGATGGTGAGTAGAGCCAGTGACCTGATTGAAAATATTTTTGTCATTTGACAACATAATTTGAACCTACTAATAATTGATGTCTCGAAAATTATCGATTCACACATACATAGTACTGCCAAAACCTACTGTCTTTACGAAACTTATATGTAACTTGAAGATGCCCGCATATATTTCTTTTAATTAAATCGTTCTGTCCGATCTCACAGGAATCTGTCGGATTTTTTTGAAATCTTTTCTCAATGTACAGTCGAACAACTTGCCGCTAGACCACCATAAGGGCGACAATCGCTCAGTAAGACATCGTCGCTTCTAGTACTACTTTACACACACATTGACACTCGTATACAAAACCAGTTTCTAGTGTGCCTCGAATCTATGAGCGAGCCAAGGGAATTGTTTTCAAACTGGTCCACCGCCGACTTGTTTGATTGTACCTCTACACTCCCCAAGGAATATGACATACGTGCCAAACTTCAGCTTCTTGCGTAGTTTCGGCTACTGTCCATGCTATGTGTTGATCGTCAGTCAGTCAGTCTCGCAAATAAAATAAAAACAATTAAAATCAATATGTCTGTTCAAAAATAACCCGCAAATCCCAAGTCTCAACACAGGTCCAAAACTAAATTGTCTCACAGTTAACGAATATGATTGCCGTTTAATATTAACATATTATTTGGTAATGTATAACGTATATTGCTATCCATCAATCCGTCATTCAATATTCATCCTACATTTTGATATAATCCTTCGCAATATTGAATAATATACTATCTACATCTGAATCCGAATTCGAATCAGCATTTAATTATGCATCTGTTCATATCATGTACATAGGTACGTTAATAATTTCCAGCCTTCTATTTTGGGTGTACTCGTAAATAATATAAATAAAACGTGAGCTCTTGTCTATTTTGTTGCTGACGAGCTTTCAGACCTATTCGGCTTTTTACTTCGTACGTAATGTTTCTACAAACTCGTAACACAAGAATCGGAATAATCATTTTATTCATAGAATTATTTAGTGTTTTGTATCAGTAAAAACTTTCTAATAAGTAAAAATATTGGGTCTTGTCTGTGTCTGTTTACTGGGTGAATGTAAAGTCTCCGGGTAACAGGATTTAGTCTTTAGGTAGGTACGCGATATAGAAACTTTATTTGAAAAGTTGCTCTCCGACCAATTAAATACTGACTCACAAAAGGCCACAGATGGGAATACTTACCTTTAGACTTGTTGCCACCGACAAATCTTTCGACACCATTTTCAGCGGATTCCACTTTCATTTAATTCCCCATCCTTAGCATCCCGTAAACGAGAGCCGAGCCGTACCCGATTTTAGTAAGGACGATTTCAACACCATGGATGAGAGTCTAAAATCTAAGCAGTCATGGTCAACATAAACGCATCTAAACCAAAAAACTATCCTCATTTTTTCTGTTTATTTTAGTCGCTGCCGGTTCCCGCGAATATGGATTAACACTAGTCGGATGGTTTCACAATTTCCCAGACTTTGAAATCAATACAGAACTACATTAAAACCTATCAAAATAATTCAAAATATATGATAGTGTGTTTACATAAATAACTCATCTTTGTAGTGAAGAGTGTTTTATTATTAGAAGCCCTTACATTAACATTTACGAGCTCACATTACATATTTCATTTAGTAGAACTAACTGAAGAAAACAATATAGTGAAAGAAACTAGTGGCTAGATAATATTTCGACAAGATAATGTACTTCAAAGTTAGTTGAGTATTTGAGGATCTTGTTTCGGGAGTTGTATTAATTCTAAGAAAGACAAGTTGTGATGATGAAAGATGTTGTGTCGTATGGTAGACCCATACGACACAACATCTTTCATCAGACTTCATCTCAACGTTCACTTAACTTATGAGCCTGAGAGATATGTAATAATATCTAGGCTTTGGGCTGAAATTACTGATATCCAAGTATTTATACATAATATGTAAGAGGATAGTGGCAACTAAATGACACTGACATGACGTTTGACAGTTAAACTGTCAAAAGTGTAAATAAGGTGTACCTAAATAAGTCGACAGGCTCGGCTAGCTCGTCCTATTCTCCTTCGACGACGGCTCAGGTACGATATGGTTCTGACTATTTAATTGCCACTGTGTTCCAATATTCTGTGTTGCTTGTTCTTTTGTTTCATCATCTAGCAAACAATGTATCTTACATTGTTTCCTAGTGTAATCATTATCTTATTGATATTGTGCTGTGGGTAGTTTGATCGTTTGTGAGATATTATAGATTGTAATATAGGATAGAATAATATACTGTGGATCAAGTCGTATCAATGAGATTCATTAGGTATATACCTGTGGTAAACATTTAGTAAATTGTATTGATGCTAAGTAATGCTTATTATGTTCTGTTGTAAGGCAGACCTTTCTAGTAATATAAAACTACCCACAACATTGATATTTGATATAAATTGGCTGTACCACTGTTTGTTAATTATTGTTATATATATAGTTATTGAAAAGAATGATCAAGAGTTTTATTGCCCGTTCTTTCTCTTGGTTCTATGTCTTTGCTTTGCGAACTGGGCTGTAAATGTAAATGTAGAATCACGACGTAATCTAAAGATATATCCTTGTGCCAAACTGAATAAATGAAAGTATGATTTGATAGTTGTCTCTTTTATTTATCAAAACTGTCTCTACACTATAGGAAGCTTCCCTGATTCTGACATCAGAAGTGTGATAAATTTGCGCCCACAATACTAATACATCCAATTGCAAGTTCCAGAGTCTCCTCATCGTGATGCCATGATTCTGCCTAAGCCCGTCACTGCACCGTTCAGCTGACGACGGAGAACGATTGCCCTACGATCCAGTAGCAACGTTGCCGAGAGCAAGCCGGTGGATGAGTACCGACTACATATCTTAACGATCTGCAACGGTATGCTGAAGCCAACAGCAACAACCAACTGCAAACGCTGGTAATGTACTTCCACCAAGAATATAGCCATGAATGGTTGAAAAATATGACTGTTGTACCAGGTTATTTTAACATGTTCATCAAAAATGTATCTGAGTATAAGACTAAGTATGTAGGTAATAGCGAAAAAAGTTACAGAAAATGTATAATAGATTTTTAAAGTAGCCGATATTGTTCTAATGTTGGAATTTAAATAGGCAACATTTGTAGTGATTGACAGAGACTCTGTATGAGCATTGGCTGTGTTGTGCTTTGTTGATAACTCTTTCTAGTGTAAGTACTGATTAGCGTAATCGTCCTGCATATTTGAATTCCAAGAATTAAGTGCTCTGAAGAATATTTTCATTACAAGTCGAATATGAAATGATGGTAGGTAGAATACATTTCAGAGATTTCTTCATTAATTTTGTTGGCTGTGTATTCATTACATACAGACCAATATTGCGGTGTAGGAATGTGCCTTAGCTCTGTTCCATAAGCTGTTGTTAAATTTTCGCCACAATTACCAAATTAATCAGTTCATGCTATATAGTTTTATTAAATCGGATCCAAACTATAACGAAAGAAGAAAAATAAGAATATTTTAATGTTAAGCTCTTGAATGTGTTGCCCTGGAGATAAGAATACGAAACTGTATATTTATCTTCAACATATCTTTGAAATATACTTATTAATAATTGTTTATGGCACAAAAATTTGTGTATAGAATTACAATTAATAATGCACTTTCTATAATTGTGTAGTGAGTAATTGTCATGTACCCAGATAATTTCCACCAGTTTACTTGCAATAGACATACTTATGATTTTGTCACTTTGATTTCTATTGGAAGAACAAAACCAAATAGCTTCCATTTGTCTCAGAGGCACCACATTTGAATGACATGTTGTAAAGATAACCAATGAGTTTTGTATAACTATTACTACAAGCGAACTTTTGTGTGTAGGTACAGAAATATTCTATATTATATCAAGCGAGTCTGTATCTAGCTAGATCATATCGATAAAATGATAGTTTCGTTTAGTAACTATTTCCTTTTATTTTTTAAACATACCTCATCCTCCTGAGGCCTGAGGGGTCATATATGCTACGTCTAAATATATAGCTCGAGGTATTTTTATTAAAAAGTAGTTATTGAAGAATGTTTTATATTACATAGGATTAAATTGACTTGTTAAAGAAAGTGACATCATTTTGCTTATGTCTGGCACTATTAGATGGCAGTGTATCCAATATTAAATTTTCAAGTAGTGTTATTTTGGTTGATAATTTCCTGTTATTTATAACGATAATAGCAGATAAAATAGTTAAAATGAAATGTGTAATAAATGCAGACATCTGTTTTATTAAATGGATCTGAAATAAGCTATTCAAATAAATTGATTCAATTTGAAAATAGTTCCAAATCACTGACTTTTTTTCGAAAACATTCTCATAGTTTATTTATCCATTCTCGGAAATAATACAAATAAATTCAATAAATTAATAAAATATGAGACGGTATATATTTTTATGTGCTTTTATTCATTGAAATTATGTATTTTTACTATGAAGTGCCATGTGTTAAACTGTAAACCTATTTAGACCATAATTATAGTAATAATCAATCTTAGGATTAGCTCTCGGTAATGAACTATCTTATCAATTTAGTATCTCTGGTATAAACACTGCGATAGATAAGCTCTTTAGATATATTTTTTATGCAAAGATATATGTGTACATGTACTTTGTGTGGTTCAATTGTAGGAGACCATGGCAATAATGATTAAAATGTTATTTAATTATTCTAGGTGCTTGAAGGGTTTTTGTTTGTTTATTTTAAACAATACCTACTTACATGTAAGCTTACTATTTTTATACCAAACCTCTTACGAATCGTCAAATCTTAATTATAATGAAACTGAATGAACCAGATACCTAACGTAAAATACGTAAAAAAAAACGAATTAAAAACGATGTCAGTGTTCTGATTGTGTAAACGGAATGAAAGTAGCCACAATCACATGATACAATTGATAAATTAAACTGAAATTGATGAAATTAAAAAAAGATATTCTGCTTCATATAATAAGTATTTGTATAAGTACATTGATGTTTTTAAGTGTTGCGACCTAAATTAATAAATCTAGGTATGTATATTTGACTTATAGATCTTGAAATATTAACCGACTGGTCCGAATTCTAACTAGTGTCTGGTTTGACTTTCTACACGACTATTTATTATACCGTTTCTTACCAAGAGTACTTTTACTGGCATTGGCGTCTAGTTTAACTTTAGGCAGTTCACTGACTAAGTATTGGTAACATAAATAAACTATTAACTAAATTGGTTCATTCTTGATTACTAGTTATACTTTTGTACGGTTTGTACCTGCAATACATTCAGGTCAATTCAGTTTATAGCATTTCATACTGAACATTTACGGGTGGTAGACTAACAATTAGGAAACAATTATTATGGAACACTTTTAGGAGAGAGGAGCAGTTTAGTAATATACTATAATAGTCTATATATTATACCTAGGGGTGCATTTGATATATTATAGTTAAAAGATGTTTTATAGTAACATGCTTTAATAGGGTCTGCTGCATTTATTATTCTAAATTGATAACATTTTAGTGTATTATTAATATAGATATCAATTTTGATTATGATAAGTTACATTTATAGATTTTCCTACAGTTAATTTTTGTGGAATATAATAAAGAACTTTGTACTTTTAGATAGCTACGATTTAAAGATTAATAACGTTTAGATATTCTTTGATGACATAGTAGCTTTTACAGATAATATTTTTTTTGTTTTCTTACTAAAGTATTTAGGTTAAATTTTAAAATACATATACAAAGCAAATAAAAGGGCGGTCTTACTATAGGTTAGAGGTTCTGATAACCATACACGGCATTACATATAAACTTCTTCTAAACAAGGATCGATAATGTAGGTAGCAGCGATGATATAAAGCGTTTAGTCGACATTTGACAGATTCTACTTTTGACATCATAGTCTACATATGACAGATTCTACATATGACAGATTCTACATATGACAGATTCTACATATGACAGACTCTACATATGACAGATTCTGCGTATGACAGATTCTGTATCTGTAAATATCTATAATAATGTGATAACATCGATTTATTCATTGATGATTAAATAGTTGACGATGATTGAATTATTATTGATGATTAACTTACCGATGGTTAAGAAGTTGATGATAATGCTGGCAATGATGACCATGTTGATGTGATTTTGATAATGATTTCATAATGATTTTGATAATGATTTTGATAATGATTTTGATAATGATTTTGATGTTGATGATTTTGATAATGATTTTGATGTTGATGATTTTGATAATCATTTTGATGTTGATGATTTTGATAATCATTTTGATGTTGATGATTTTGATAATCATTTTGATGTTGATGATTATGATAATCATTTTGATGTTGATGATAATGATAATAATTTTGATGTTGATGATAATGATAATAATTTTGATGTTGATGATAATGATAATCATTTAGATCTTGATGATATTGATCATATTGCCTACGAACTGCTAAGGTCTTTAGCCTTGTTCTAGCCTGGACTCATGTGCAGCAGGTGTGGGGCTAGATAGTATCAAGGAGATTGACCGTTGTTACTTGTCTATTTAATGTGAAAGGAAAGGCAATGGCAATAAGTGTATTAGAATGAAAGTATTGTCCTAGTATTACACTACTGTTATCATACAAGTTGGTACCTGTATACTTGTAAATTAGAACTCGGTTGTGAATTTAAATTATTTATTTTGTTTCATTTATTTATCAGCCATAAGCAGAATTACATATTTTATTTTTTTATTCTTAAAACCTTTACTTAAATTTTTATGCTTCGTAGTGGCTCTTTTTGTACTATATTATTTTTGTCAATTTGTGGATGGATAATGCAGTGGTGTAATATTGTAAAATTAAACTGTACTTCTATGTAACATGTGTATTGTGAATGTTAATGATCCCTTCATAGAGTAGTAAATACAATTTGTAACAATGGTATCAAAGCAGCTGACACAGAACTTATTTCTAGACTCGCAAAATGAAACCGTAATTACTGTAAATATGAGTCCAGTTTATTTTTGTGTAATTGTTTCGTACAAATGGATTGTTGTTGTGATACTATTCTTATAATTGAACTTACTTAGATGACGACGTAAGTCAGTATAGCCGTAGCGGACGTAACGATACTATAGTTTTTAGATGGCTTTAATCAATATGGTAAGAATTCATTGTTACATAATACAGGGCGCCCGTCGGGCGATTGTTTAGTAAAGTGTTATTTAATTTATTGTACTTCGAGGACGAAGTAATTGTCAGTCTGGCCGAGAGAGATATGTAATAATATCTAGGCTTTGGGCTGAAATTACTGATATCCAAGTATTTATACATAATATGTAAGAGGATAGTGGCAACTAAATGACACTGACATGACGTTTGACAGTTAAACTGTCAAACGTGTAAATAAGGTGTACCTATATAAGTCGACAGGCTCGGCTAGCTCGTCCTATTCTCCTTCGACGACGGCTCAGGTACGATATGGTTCTGACTATTTAATTGCCACTGTGTTCCAATATTCTGTGTTGCTTGTTCTTTTGTTTCATCATCTAGCAAACAATGTATCTTACATTGTTTCCTAGTGTAATCATTATCTTATTGATATTGTGTTGTGGGTAGTTTGATCGTTTGTGAGATATTATAGATTGTAATATAGGATAGAATAATATACTGTGGATCAAGTCGTATCAATGAGATTCATTAGGTATATACCTGTGGTAAACATTTAGTAAATTGTATTGATGCTAAGTAATGCTTATTATGTTCTGTTGTAAGGCAGACCTTTCTAGTAATATAAAACTACCCACAACATTGATATTTGATATAAATTGGCTGTACCACTGTTTGTTAATTATTGTTATATATATAGTTATTGAAAAGAATGATCAAGAGTTTTATTGCCCGTTCTTTCTCTTGGTTCTATGTCTTTGCTTTGCGAACTGGGCTGTAAATGTAAATGTAGAATCACGACGTAATCTAAAGATATATCCTTGTGCCAAACTGAATAAATGAAAGTATGATTTGATAGTTGTCTCTTTTATTTATCAAAACTGTCTCTACACTATAGGAAGCTTCCCTGATTCTGACAAGCCCAACTGGATAAACCAGCTTGTAGTTTATAATTTTAAACAGTTAAGGCGATTTTGTTGAAATTAAGCATGGAGATAGTTGAAGATACATAGACATAAACTCATATGTCATCTAGTTTTACAAGTAGTCTAGGATTTTATCGATATACCATGTGGGCGAAATCACGGGCAACAGCTTATAGACAATAATTATATTCTAAATGAACTAGAATCCAATCAACATTTCAAGTATTCTGAATATTTGTAATATCTCTAAATATCCTGAACGATTTCTGTTTCGCCAAGCAGCTAAATGCACAAATGCGGCTGAATAAACCCACGAAATATATTACAGATTAAAAATATCGCTTTCAATAGAAAGTTTTCGCTGGGACGCTCTTTGTATGAAACTCTGACAATAAGGCGTTTCGACCGCCAACTGTGCATACCCTTAAATGTGCACTTTTCAAACAATATTCAACTTTAATCCATTGAAATAAGATGTCACAGAATAGTCTAGAAATGTTGAAATGAATTTGTCACGACGCCACGATATCTCCAAATTGCTTTTGGATTCTGAGCAGACGAATCTAGACTTTAAGGATATTGGAATAAAAGTGATTTGTGGGCTTCTGCAGACATTGAATGAAGCCCACAATTGGCGGACATAATATTGAGCCGAGACGGAACGTCGCTTGTATTTCAAAGGACATTATTGATACCAATGTAATCGTTAAGGTTTGGGATTACTTCTTAAGAGCTTAGAAATACTTTAGTAACGAGGTTGGTCACTAATCTACCTAACTGTAACCATGGATACCTTGGAATACATAGAATAATAATAGATAAGAAGCGCGCTTTCATTGCGGTTGGATGCGGGTGGCTCAAGATCTGTCTGTGTGGAGAACATTGGGGGAGGCCTATGTCCAACAGTGGACGTCTCTAGGCTGACATGATGATGTGCATCCAACACATCACAAAGTTACGCAGTAATCGAAACTGTTATTTTACAACATATTGGCAAGCAGCGACTGAATATGAATCTATTCGGCAATAAAGACTTGGATATCTATGTCAACAGCAATTGCTTTTAAATCATAATCACCATACAGTCTATCGCAGTCTAGTACCTACTGGACTACTGGATATATGCCTCTCCTAATTTGTGTCACAATAGCATTGCGACTCAATTGGAAGGTTTGGCCTTAACCACACTGGCCAGCCAGGTTGGACGTCGACTTTTCTGACTCTTCCAAAAGATACCATTTCCTGCATGTATTTTCCTTGGTCGCCTTTTTTGTCATAAAAGGAATAAAATGAGATACTCATTGACACCATTGCCTTACCGATCGTAACAGATCGGCAATGTTAAACAACGCATGCACAGTTCGACACTTGGATGGGTGACCACGTGTGGCAATTACATCTGAGCGCTACCGTGCTTCGGAGGGCATGACAAGCTATCCATTCCGGTTCTTGTCTCAGGATAAGAATCGTTAGGCCATGTCGGAGGCCTTCGGGCGGTCTGAAAACTCCGACACTAGAGTTGGCCGCACACTCACACGAAAAACAAATAAACACCTTGTAAAATCAGTTACAGCACGCACTGGAAAGACGAAAACAAGAACAAGAGCTTCTCAATAGTTAAAGAGGTTCTACATCGTCAGCGATCGGCTTTCATGGTTCATGCATGCCCGAAAGATAATGGGTAATCTTACGAATGCTTGTTTATGTCTATCTATAGGACCGACCACATATTACATCGTGCAACACGAAAGTTTATCCTTACGGCTAGACGTATACGTTATACGGATAAAATACATAGACTCTAGAAGTACATCTAATATTCATCTCGAAAGCGAAATTGACTCTGATAGATACTTTGTTATTAGGATTTAGTAGAGAACCACGCGGAGCTCTACTCTTAAAGCTTCACCACGTCCGTTCGTCCATGGTTTACCTAGGCAACTATGGATGCTCACCCATAGTTGCCCGACGTCAACACCATGATCAACACCCTCATTTTAATATCAACTAAATCCCTCCGCTGTCAAAATGACATCTACACTGACGAATACAAGGAGGACGTAGATATCATGATAGATAACTTAGTCTTGCCATGTGAATCAAGGTCGACCAATTTGATGGAAAAAATACATACATACATACATAGACTCACGCCTGTTTCCCGGAGGGGTATGCAGAGACTATGGAACGCCATTTGCAACGATCCTGACATATCTCTCTTGCTTCATTCACTCCGTAGCCACAGAGATAAAAGAATTGAACTAAACTCTATGGGTTACTTCCTTACTTTGAGCTCTATGGCATTTAAATACTTATCTATTACCAACATCTTTCGACTCCATAATGTTGCGTAAAATAGACTCGTCTAGCCATCACAGTACATTAAAATTAACCTTTTGTAGTTAACCTGAATAACTCTAAAAAGCTCATCCAAAGCTTTCCACTTCGTTAAAAAATCGAACAGATATCTCAGTCAAATCTGAGGCGTGCTGGAAATAGTTCAATTTTTCAACCAACTAGAAATAGTATCAGTAAATTAGTAGGTTAATAGAGTCGCTTATTTCTGTAGCGTGAAAACCCATGGGCACTGTTAGGGGCGTATTTATCGATAGCGAAATAATAAGTGTGGTGCAAGCGATAAATAAACGCCAACTACATGGTTTAGTATATTGGGCCTGTATTTTCGCTGGAGAAACATGTAATGTAATAACAAGGCCTATTTTGTAGAAGTAATTTCGAAGTATTGGAGAGTTATAATACTGAAACCCCTTAGCGACGCAGACGTTCGAATTTATTGATTGAAAGCTCACAATTTTAAATGTGCCGTTTCGTGCTTATACACTGTCTGCGACTAAATAGTTAACTTTAGCATTAAGAGTCATGAATGCACAAAGGCTCATTAAACAACATACTGATGAAAATGGTAAGAGTATAAAATACTTGTTTTAGTTAGACTCGCAAACTTTCAAATAGATAATTATTTAATGCATGCCTCTTAAACATGAAATAATGTGTATTATACATGTAGGCAGTCCTCATTGGTGGTTTCGTGTACTGCAACCTCATTTGAGGTTGATACAGGCCGAAAAGAAGAACGACATCCCCATAGAGAACACCGGGCACTGGCGAGGTGGACACTTTTTGAATGGCAGTCGAACAGAAAACAGCTGAAGAGGCGTTCGCAGCCACGTAAACGGTGGACGCTAGTTTTTGATAGAAATTGTAGGTAATTGTTTTCTATGATTATTGATTGCACTGTGAGTATTTACAATAGGTAATAACTGAAGTGATGTACAAAGGCTATTTTATTTACCATCTCCTCGCCCGAAAATCTACGCCCGCCCATAATTTGAAGGAACAAATGATAGTAGAAGGACAAACTGGAAGAATTGCAGTAGAAATCCCTTGGCCTACAGTCGAAAGACTAAATACATAATAATAAAGTATGGGTAAACCATTGCTAAAAAAAACCGCACGGTTCCTCTGTATATTCCATTGACATATACATATAAGTATTTAAATCAATGGTATATTCACCTTCACAATTCAAGTTAATTTTTGCAAAAGAAATACATCCGTCTTCATGGTTTTCTATATAAGTTTGCTAAAATTCATCAAAGTCGGTTTAATTAGCTGTTTTGACCCGACACATACATACTTTCTTCTGCGTTTACGTATTACTCTGCTAGCCAACAAATAAACGCACCCACGCTTAGACGCGTACGTGCGGTGGCTGCGAATCAATCGAGCGAATTCAGTAATTGATATTACTCCAATAGCAATATATTATTGGGCTGACAGACCTATATATCTGTCTGTTTATATAAAAGTCTTCATTTGCTATCTGACAGACAGAAAATAAGCCACAGCCAAAACTATTAGGCGCAAGAAGTTGAAATTTCGATCTCTGAAATACACCTTGCCCAGCACGAGAATCAAATACAATAATCACGGACATACTCAATTACTTATATCGATAGAATAATACGTAATTGAATTATCAATAAACGGAATTTCACACTACAAATAACCGACAAGACATGTGCGTTTTATAGCACTTTGAATACAAGTTCCCGCCATATTTGTCTTAATAATATATCCAACGGGACACCGTGTCTATCTGATTGTCCGACACATTACACGAAACGGCTGATCCCATAGTTGTGCAACACACCGTGGACATTTGACAGCTGCGATATTACGGCACGTTCTTGACTTGATATGGCGAAGGGAATGTTTATTTGGAGTGCACTTGAGTCTTAATTGTGTCTGTATTAGGAGATTGGCTTTAAAGAAATATACGCTTGCTTAAGTTATCCTTATAAGGATCGAAATACATATAACTAATATGAATTATTAAGCCCGGTCCGGTAGTTAGCGATATATTTTTTTAAATATTAGTACAATCCTGTTCGGAATCAATAGGTAATAAGTGTAGATATTTCCAACATTAAAATAATTAATACTTCAATAGGCTTGTGTCCTAAAATATAATTAGCGATTGATTCGTTCCTTTATTAGATGTTAAACTGAAATACCTGATTTTTACTCCAAAAATCGATCAGCAACATTACTAATTACGGCTGTTTAAAAACCTTTTTGAATTTGACACGAAAACGCTGTAAACCATCATGGCGGTTGAGTGATATCACAAAGTGCAAAACAAAACAAACCGTGAATGGTCTGATGTACCCCTTTTATTTTGTTATTGAGACCGTGCACGACAATAGCATGCGCAACTATTCGGGATTATGCCAAATAATGACATATGAGTATTTTATTGCTTTCTAGTACCTATGTAATTATAGTAAATTAAAGATAAATAAAAAGACGAAGTGGTATTTTTACTATCAACGGTCATCCACTGCTGTCGGTATTTCAATTCGGAATTCAGTACAGTCAATAATAACTCTTGAATTGATGTAATCTGGACTGAAACACTTGGTCATTGTTGCTTCTACGGTGGCTCTATTCGGCCAAAAGAATTAATAAGTAGTTGCACAAGCTAGATTTTGTAAGATCAAATGAAATATTCGTGAGATTGTGGTTCTGCTGTATACCAAATAATACACTCAATGCTGAAAATGTCAAGCCAGTTTTCATTTTTATAAAAAATAAGAAGTCGGTATTTAATGGAAACTGTACATTTTTAGATAATAATATGTAGTTAATCTTGTTACTAAAAACTGCAAATTGCTACATGACACACCAGCAAGATCTAGGAGTTCTTGATCATTTTTATTGATGAAATACCAACAAATTATTGGCTTTTTGTTTCGGTACATTGATTATCATACAATATTTTGTCAGTGCAACAGCTTTTATCCTTCATTCTTGCATTATTAATTGCTACATTTTTTGAAGTTGTTGCTATATCCACTTTGATTTCAGCATCAGAGTGATTACTGTAAATGAATCTATTACAAATAATGGTTGTTTCTTTTAAATTCGATTCAGAAGACAGATCGATTTGGCATCCTTGATCAGCCACACGAGGTTCGATTTGATTAAATTCATTTTCATCTTCAACTCTTCCTCTCACTTGATTTGATGTAATATGTAAGACTTTTGTAGTACTAAGTTTTATAAAACGTGTATATCTAGCTAACACCTGTGACTCTCTAACTTTCTTCTGTCAATATATTTGAGGGAATATCGTAGGAACATAACTTGGACTTGTTTGCACGTCAGATTTTTTGCCTCCAATAAAACGTTCACTACAAATTGTGTCGTGACGTCTTGGAGTCCATGGCGAGCCATCAACACTGAAAAATAAAACATTATTTCATATCACATAAAATACAGAACAAATAAAAATAATTTATTTATTAAGTATCGTATCTAATCTTTCTTTGATCTAATTTCCACTCTACTGTTGGAAAAATATAGAATTTACACATACTATTTGTGCCGTTATTTTTGTAGTCCACAACACAACAACAATTATGACCCATTTCAAAGATGATAATATTTAAGATCAAGAATTAAATTATCAGATAATGTACTTATTTGTTATGACAAAATGCAAATCAAAAATCAAATTGACTTCCCGAATAGTTACGGATTTCTGCCACGGCATGCGCTGCAATCGTTTTAGCTACCCCCTCCATGCACTTCGCACGTAGCGAATATTCGATTTGACATGTAGAAAGTTTGACGTTTTAGTTGTATTTACTACTAAAACGTCAACAACATGAATGGCGGACGTACTGTTTGACGTAATGCTCTCTGATTGGTGTTTACTGTCACAAGAATAAATACATTATTTTTAGTTTTAGAATCCTAAAAATGACATTAATGTTACCTTTTTATACTATATAATAAACTTTATTGACATCTTAAAATCATAATGAATCTATAGACACTACAATCAAACCGATTTATTCTTAGTGGACACAAGCCTATTGAAGTGAGTAAGGATTCTAGCAATAACTGACCTCAAATATCCAAATTCTCTACCCTAGTTAAGGCCAAAGCCTTACGCAAACGTTAATGAATGAGTGATGGGTCAATTAAGGCAAGTATTTTATACGCACAGACAAACTGTAACACTAACCTACTTTCTTTAATAAATTGCATTCAAATCCAATAAGTATATCATTCCCATGGGTGCCGCAGTGATTGACAACGCACTCACTCAAAACGACGCCGAACAAATGGGATTAACTGGTTAATGAAGATAAAGAACTGCCTACGAGAACTGTCGAGTACTTAATAAGAATGGTGAAGATGAGCTGTAAGATGGATTTATAAGACTACTAACTTTGCGCCTGCGGTGTCGCTCGCTTGGTGTGACGATAAAAAGTATAAGCTTTTTTGTGTGAAAATATGATATATCTATGTGTAGACCATCATCCATATAAAAAACACTGTCCTGGGCATATCATTGCTGAGCCTAAATAACTAAAGCTAGAAACATGATTTTTGGACAGTAGGTTCCTTTGATGTAGAAATCCATAAAGTTTTTAAATATTTCACGCCTAAAGGATTAAATAGGGGTTAAAAGTTTGTTCATGTGAGAAGGCTTCAACTAAATTTATGGAACCAAGTATTTATATTTAGGAATAGAAGCAGCGATATCCTAGTAGTGAGACCGATAATCTGCTTCGCAGAGAGACTAGGGTTTAATAAAAATTCAGTCCCGTAGCGCACACTTATGACTTTTCGTAGTTGTGTACGTTTTGAATTGTAAATTTTCATTTGTTAAACAGTGAAGCAAAACATCGCGAGGTAACCTACATGTCTGAGAGTTCTCCATAATGTTATTGAAAGACGTGAAGTCTGGAAAACCCGTATCATGATGGACTATGGGTCTATGACCAAACTTTTCTCATAATGAGAAGAGGCCTGTGCCCAGCAGCTAGCAGTAGGACAGGTTATATACCAGATTGATGATGATAATGGTTTTTTGTATTACTATATTAACTCTGTTTATCCATTGACTGCTAGCGATGGTACAGGCTCTAGCTGGTTGGGATCAGATGGTCTTGGGTAAGGTATCAAGAGACATTATAACGAAAGTTGGGCAAACCACAAATAATGGTTCTATCTGATTTAACTAAAGTCTACGGTTATAAATAACCGCATACCATCACGCCATAAAATTATAAAACACTTTTCTATAAAAACAAACAAAACGACTCATAGACAAGAAATCTTCACCATAAAACCTTCTTCAAGTAGTTAAGTAGGTTCTATTTATCAAATATTAAGCAACTACTGTCTTATAACGGTTTATCGAGTCGTGACAATAGCCTATCGATCGGGCCTTTGTAATCGATATCGGGTATCGATTTACAATATAATCGAAGTTTTGTGTCTCTGTGGGAAAGACGGCGACGGTTGGGCGATACGGTGATTTAAAACAATCTCTATGGATTAAAAACATCAATATACCTGTTGAATTTTTATTTGAATTAACTGTAGGTATTTGTTGATGTTATCTAATAAATTATGTTGTTTATAAATAGTTTGGATCGGATGGTGCAGTTTAAGTGGTATCCAGGGAAAAGGTGTTTTTTATTGGACATCGTTTATTATATTTTTTCAGGACATAGGAAGTAATTTTACAAAAATAAAAATATTATCAGAAATCTCCGTTTTTAATCATAATGGCAGCCTTTTTCACACATCGTATTTATGTACAAGTACCTACTGTATAAACATTTAGTGATTTGACGATTATTGAGATACTTACTGTAGGTACAAGTAATACAATAACACCTTTGATGAACCATTTTAGTCTTGAAAATTGTAAATGAAACAACAATTAAGAGGTTACTATCGCAACGCTATTTAACCGTAAGGGGTAATGAAAAAAGAGATTTACAAGCCATCCATTAATAGAGTTAAAGCTTCCTACACCTGCCCATTAGATACAACAGCTATGAATCAAAGGAAATTCTTACACTAATTACTATTCAATTCCCAAAGGCTCTTAAAACGCCGACACAGAATATATACAAGTACTAAAGACGCCGACGAATATGTAAAGACGAGTCTCTCTTTAATCTTAAAAGGAACATAAATCAGTACAATAGAATCAACCATTAACTCCATACTAAACCATCAATCTATCTCTACCACACTTGTATTAAAATTATAATAAATATACCTACATCCGTCGTTCACTGGGTAACGAGATCGCTTAATGTATCTTATAAACAGATAGCAATGTGCTTAAAACAATTCGAAACAGTCTTGTTACACTGCCGTCATAATGTTGTGACGTAGACGATTTGTTTGAAATTCGAACCGCTTTGTCCGTGAACTAAACAAGGTTTCCTTAAAGGAAATGTAATCTTATTTCATTAAACGTAAAGTAAATTTTCCACTGTATAATTTTGGTAGATTTTGTAATAGGGATATCAAATGCAAGACGTTTGATGATGGGAACAAGGGATTCATAGTTTAATTAAAACTGACAGCCGTGATTTACGACAATTGTAGAGTTACCATTATTTGTCAATAAGCCCTTGATAACTCTATTAACCAAAACAAATCAATGTTACAAGTTTTAAATAAAACATGTTTTAAAAATTCACTGTTGTCAACCCATTACTTCTTTTTTGTTCATATGGAACTCCAAAACGAAAAAATTTACGACTCGACTGACGGGTGACAGTAGAACGAGAAAAGTGCTTAGTGAAAGTTTATGTCATGAGAAAAGGTGTTATTTTTATCCGTCTGTGAGCAAGATTTACATTCTAAATAAGAATCCAAAAATATTGTAATGCTTAAAATATTTCATAGCGTTCAGGCCTATACAGATGACGTCACAAAAAAGTGAGATAATTATAGATATTTAGTAATATTTTTTGTGTAGTGGTAATCCCTAACCTACGAAACAACTACCACTGGCGCATTGAAATTAGTAAGCAAACCATTGTATCACTGATTTGCAACACCACCACCACATTCGATACAGTAGGTACAGTGAAACTGCACCTTAAAAAAAATACTTTTGCCTTGTTCCAATTTTGATATAAATCTGGGCATCTATAAAATGTGAACTTAAATACCACCAGCGGTTATCATAAAAACCGTATTTACCTTAAGTTTACTTGCAATAATATCGTAAAAACTTTCGGTTTTCCAGCACTAAAGTCTGGCATTCACAATACTAGACACGTTACGACCATCCCTCTCTGAGGGCTCTGTAGAGTGAATCGTAAAAGTCAACTAAAATATAAAACTTCATACGTTACGTATTCATTTAGCGTTACTTCATAAAACCGATGTTTTACGATACAGCATTAGACGGTTAAGACTTTACAGCGTTGATGGATGGCACTGGCAGGAAATAGAAAGTAAGAAGGGTTGAGTAATCTATAGTTATTATTTTGTGTGTAAGAAGAAGCCAAAGTATCAACCGAATATAAATGCATTCGAATTGTATTGCGGTCGATCCTTAAACTATTTGAATCGAAGTTTGAATGTATTTCAATTCAAATCGCTATAGAAAATTGTATAATGACCCTAATAACGCTTCTCGGCTCTAAATGGAAATCAGAAATACATGATGTCAATGATTCAAAACTCGGATAAAATATTTTGTATGTAAGGTAGGATATCTTTGAACATGCTTTTTGTATCAGTTAATATCAGTTTCACTTTTATTTTTGCTTTTGTTTATATACTTGTGACGAGTAACTAAAGTGCGCGAACTTGACGCGTTTAAATGCAAAGAATAAAGAAAACTTATTTTACAAACGTATTTAGCATCTTCACGAACCATTGATTTCAAATTGGAACACAAATACCAAAATATTCGGGTTGCATAAACTCGCAGAGTAAATCCCGAACAGAATATTTTTCTACGAATGTTTATCAAAGCAGCGACAAGACCGTCCTTTATTTTCCTATGAGATATATTTACTTTGACCCAAATAACAGGACAAAGGCTACTTCTCTGACGGGTCAGTACCGTTAATTTGATAAAATATGCCTTTCTGTCAACCCTTATAAATAAACACGTATTTCCTCTTTATACGTCGCCGAAAATTCTATCCATTTTTCCTTTAAATCAGAACCAAAGCGGGACAAGGCAAAAATATTTTATCACAAAACACACAGATTATATTGTAACTGGTCGTACGCTGGACCTGTAATAATTTTGCGTTAATGCTCGCTGCCAACGGTGGTTTGTCGCGTTCAGCTAACAAATTTAATGTTTATTCATAAACATTCATACATAGACTCACGCCTGTTTCCCCGAAGGGGTAGGCAGAGGCATATTAAACGCCTACTTTTCGCCAGTGTTTTGATCCCACGTAATAGGTGGCGAGCCTATTGCCGCTTATTGGGACATTTTGTTTGCCAGAGCCTCGTCCGTTGATCGGCAGGTGCACCACTTGCAGGTGAGGTTGGCTTGGGACCCTAAGTTCTTGGTGGGAACCCTATGCACTACCATATTCATAAACATTCATATAATATTTTCGAGGAGTAGAGGTTGAATATGTTCAACTCACAGTTTTTCAGCCCATTTGTATGTTTGTAACTCATACCTGCAACAAAATAGAGGAATTATTAAAGTTTTAAAATACATATCGATGCCTTACGGCCAAAAGAGGCTAACCGCCACTTTACAGGAGAGTAGTTTAAAGTTCAAAATAAGTAAAAAAAAACATAGAAAATTTTCTGTACGTTCCAAAAGTTTCAAAATTTAACCATATAGTTTTTGATTAGGTCTCTACAAAATTACATTGTTAATTAGAACAAATCACACGCCTAACACTATTTACTGTCGCTTACACTGAAATGGTCCTAATTATACTAACAGGATAAAACGTCGTAAATGAAAACAACTCAATTAATGAGTTCCAACCCAAATGATTTAACTGCACCATTTATTTTATTTATTTTGAAGAAAAAGAGCATACTTGTGCTTTTCCTGTTCATCAAGTGGAGCCAATATGACATAACCGGCTATTGGTTAATGGCATAAGAACAAGGAAATTGTAATAAGTTAATTATCTATAAAAAATAGAATAAGCTCTTTTATACAACGCGAAACGCCGACATTGTGATTAATTGTTATAAAATTATACATACATTAGAATTTATAAATTTTTAAACTGGCTAACCGACTAAGATATGAATTAAAAAAAAAGAGAAATTGTGCTCAATCAGTCTTTCTTTTAGAAAATTGAATAAAACAATTGTTACTCATTGTAAGTTAGTCTTACATTATACATTCATGCTGACATTCTAGGTATGACAAAAAAATATAAACTTAACATTTCGTACCTAAAGACCACTTTTAGGTATGACGGCGTTTGGTCCTCGTCGTCCGCATGTCCGCGTCTACAGTTGCCGTAAATCGCCTCGTAACGTCCGTTGCTGGGGGAGTCCTTCTCAGCAAAGAAACTACCCAAAACAACCGTGTCCGATGAAGACATGCGTCAGGCGGAAGGTGAGGACACCGTGGCGGCCTCCAGCCACTCCACAAAGAAGGTTCTTACCATTGCTTTTGCCGTGTATCCATTCATTCGCACTCACCCATCCATTCACTCAATCGATAAAACAATGATGATGACACATATTAAATCTGTGACGGTGGCAAATCTTGAGGCAGAATAACAATTTGCAAAAGAGGGACCTACTAATGTGCGCTAATATAATTATGTGCAAAACAAACGTGCAGTTTTTATTCTCTCACTCTCATAGTCCCATAGGCAATTCGACACAACAGAGTCATATCAGTCGCAGGATTAACTCTTGACCGTTACTGAGAATTTGTCAAAAAATCCAATAATTCCTTGCTGGCCCAACCTGGGATTTGAACCCTTGGTTATGATTCTAAGCCAGGCCAGCCAACAAAACCTCTCTAGTTACTTATTTAACCATTCAGTATTGTCTGAACAAGATAGCAAAATAATGACTTCTTACCTTTAAAACTTAAAATAACTAATTAGAATACGCAATTATAGATGAGTATAAAAGTCCATTAAAATAATCTTACCGTTTTATTTCCTTCGAAAAACTTCGTGCCAAACTGACTCGCAAGCACGGAGGTGCTTATGCCGCGGTGAATGTTCGCTGTGCATCGCTAACGACATTTTGTTCGAACGAAAGAGTGAGATAACCGATGCTGTTTGTCATTCTTCTGTAAGCTAACCGCCAAACCTTTGATTTACCTTGTTATCTAACCACCATACCAGATATCTTTTTTTGGGAGGGAATAAAAGGGTAAGCGACAATGTAAGGCGACATTAGTTTGGATGATTTATCCTAAGCGCCTTCGATGATTGATTTCGTGACTAAGGAAAATAAAAATTAGCGGCAAATGAAGTCACGGAAATGAGACCTAAATGTAATAAATGACATATATGTTATCCAAAGAAACTGCCCTAATATCCTAACCGAAAGTTTGGTACACAAAGATTCAAGTAAAATTTGATTAATGTATTTTTTACAAAAAAATATTTACAGCCCAAACTACTTAACGTTCAAGTATAGAAAAAAATAATTAAAGCCAAAATTGCTTATCTCACAGTTTTGAAATATTATTTTTATCCAACCACCATAATACAAAGTACACCAAAAATAACTGTCGTTTATGACGAAAAACTTAGTGTTGGAACCTCAATTCAAAAATTCAAAAAGTTTGTCCTAGAGCCACGAAACTTAGACCATTAGACGCAGAAAAAAAAGCCGATTCTAACCATATATATAAGTCGATTTCGCAAAAAATGTCGCTTACCCCCTTTTGGCCGGAAGGCATCGATATACTTCCACCTACACATATATTACCGAAACAGTCAGATAGGTTTATTTTTACTGACGTACTTAAAATGAAGGATATATATGACTGCTAATGTCTAATTTCTGATAAAAACAGCAACCCTAAAACACAGCAGACCCAAGTGAATTGACAGTAGAACTTTGTAATAATGGCGCCTAGAGTTCAAACTTACCTTGGGAAGCAACAAGTTAATCAAATACAATAGTAAATAAAATAACACATTTCTGCCTACCTCCCGTAGTATAACGGCGTAGTATAAAGTCAGTACAGATAGCAACTCAATCTGGCAGCAACTGGCCGTAAGTTGCTATTACGATCTAACAATCTGGAGCAACGCGAGCAATTACACTCAATTGAGACGAGACAACAAACCGTTCGGAGTCGTAACGACTGTAATCTACTATTCTACCTATTAGCGATGCCGGAAGAAATCATCCAGGGCTGTCACCAAAATGGAAAAGGAGAGATCCTAGTATTTAAAACAACCTTAAAAAATACCTAAGCACGATGTAGGGGCATTATTTAAGTTTATCTTGCAGGTTTGGGTCATCACGACATCTCTAGTTCTAATCCTAGGTCGCGAACGCTCATTAATATTGTTTTGTAGTTCTGGTGTTAATTTTAGATGCACTTTCAAAAATAGAGTAGGTCGTTTGGTACACCTTTATTAGGTACCTGCAACTAATGTATCTAAGAAATAAGGAGTTTCATTGTGGAACTCAGTGTTACGTTCAGATATACCTAAACAACCATCTATCTAAGTACTTAAGTCAAAGGCCCAAGCCCAGAGAAGTACCCATTCTCTCTTGAAAATTGATAGAGTAACGACATTCTGCAAATGAGGCTCAGGCCCTTTGCCTTCTTATCTCTTTCTCTAGTATTGATAACGCATGGGTGTTGGTAAAACGAGCTTATAAACCCAAAAACACACTTTCAGCACAAAAAAATAACCTGACTTTCAATCAACAAATTATTTTATAGTAGCAATAAATCAGATGATAACATATTATTTGAGGGTAATGTGTGTGTAGACATGATATATTATTAATATCGACCCCTAAATACTTATACGCAGCTAGAAAAAGACTGATGGTATCAGTCTGTATCATAAATCTGTGACAGCGATCGTTTCCGCATCGTTAAGCAAGCAGACTGATGGTCGGAACGAGATCTGAGATAACTTGACTCAAAATACAACTCAAACTGTAAACATAGTCTTGGGCTGCTTAGCGCTGACGATTTAGTTAGAGGTGTTTCTTTGTATTGAGGCATTTTATTTCTACATTTTGTTACCTACTGTCTCAAGCCATGCCATATTTACGCATAGCAACACGTAATGTTTTGAAGTGAAAATTGCCCAGTGCTTTAAATCCTGCGTACCCAACAGAGTACTGATCATCAACTGACTTGAAGAGCATATGATCTTAAATTCAGGATACTTCGCATGGCCTTAAAAACATATTAAGCTTACAAGAAGGATCTCCACAACAGTAAGTATAAACATAAAACACATTATCTACGAGCTGCAAAGCTAAACCTATCATAGACATTTTAAATACATATTTTCATAAAATGACAGCCCTGCATTCCTCAGCGTAAGAATATTAAATCATTTTAGTGGAGTACCTAGCTACATATAAAAGACCTTTTTGTTGTTACCACTTTTTAGATAGCAACAGTTATCGTTTATTGTTTTCAAATATTATTTTGATTGATTTCATCCATATAAAACATTTATAGTGAATGATAAATGTAAAGCTTTTACATTTATCGTAATGTAGCAATGGATACTATTTGAATTGAGATATTGTAATTGATCGTTATGATAAATAGTTTTGTTATCAGAAATGGTTTTTGAATTTGCCTTCTCGTTTTGGAAGTTTTTATTGAAGTGTAGATTACGTCTGCGGCACCACCCGCATGAAACTTTTTACCCCTTAGGGGAGGAATTTCCAAAAATCCTCTCTTATTACTCCCCTACAGTCTTCAAGGAACATAGATGCGAAATTTCAGTATGTCTAGCGATTCGGCTATGCGTTGTCTGTCAGTTAGTCAATAAAGCCAGAATTTTATATATTTTTATGATGATTGATTGATTGATGATCATAAGATATGATATAAGGTACATATATCAAACAAGTTTCAGACTGTCTCGGTGTGCACACGCACATCGCTTGCTTACTAAGTGTTTTATTTACAAAGACCGTCAGATTTTGAACAACTTATTTACTTCAATCAGTTTTTATTTTGTACGAGAAACGTCTGCATAATATATTATAACCAAAGGGCTGCGTTTAGCCACTGCTTTGCCGCTCTACGATCGTAAATGTTGAAAACTGGTATTAACCACCATAACTCACGTCTGATAAGCCCTAATGAAGAGCTTATTGTTGATGTTTTTTGCTATTTGCCTATGTTATGAAGTGACACCATGTATTTACGCTACATTATCCGTAATTCTAAGATCAAAATATAGCTCTAAACGTTTTAATCGCTATCCTCCATAAAAAATATACACTTGCCAAAAAAAACTAATTTCCTCTCCGTTATTGGACGTCAAAAAACGCTTCATCATCATACCACAAGGCTGCAGGGTCTTAAGGGGGTCATGTGACACCGGAAAATTTTCCGGGTCAATTACCCACTCTAGGGTCCCATGTTTCCTGAGACCACTCGTTAATTGAAGCTTTGGGGCAATTCCGTGTTTTGACAAGGTAGATTGCTTGGACGAGCCAATTTGTAATGTACTGTGTGTTTCGGGTAATTTGTTACAATGTTTGTGCTCCACAGGCCACTACTTATTCCCTAGATACACAGTAATATACCTACACAGTTCATGGAATTCTTTAAATGGAAGAGAGGGCTTGATATACTGGCGCTCCGTGAGTTGCAATATTCACTTGCCGTTGCCCCTTTGGGGATACGAAGGCGTAAATCTAAGTATAGTATACTTATTTTAGTATTAGACTTAAGACCGCTGCAAGCATTACAGTCTTATACAAGGAGGTCTTATACAAATCGTAACAGACCTTTCTGACGTCGCTAGCCTTATGTCAAGAAATTATTGTGAAAATTTGACGTATAACTAGCACTTCCTTGTTACTCCGAGTTTTATATTATTATACTTTTGCTCTTCACGGCTACAAATAATAACAAACAGTCTCCAACAAAACGAGTATCAAGGTATTGTGAAGTAACTTTCCAACTTTGCTTTTACGAAATTCAATGATGAAACTCAAAAAAATATTCCGACGGAGAGTTTCTAGAACTTTTTTCACATTTCCAAACAATTTAACAAGCCAAGTAATGGATGGAATTACTCTAATACTAATTAATTAAAAGCTTTTTCACCAAAAACTTTTCAACCCTTTTTACAGTCTGTTTTTTTTATGAACTTACGTTTGAACTATTCAAAAGTAAGTCAATAAAATTTAGATGATTAAAGATTATTTTATAAAAGTAACTTCAGAATAAAATCTGTTGGTTGTCTAAGAGGCTTTAAAATATTTCAGTTGTGTAACATGGTTGCCTCGTTGGTCTCGCGGCATAAATGTGGGCGTGGGATTTAGAGGTCTCGGGTTCGATTCCCGGGTCGGGCAAAGTGTTATTGGGTTTTTCCGTTAGGAAACTCTCAGTAGCAGCTCGGAGTCTGGTAATGTGCCCGGTATGGCAATAGGCTCGCCCCCTATTACGTGGGACCTACAAATTCCTGGCGAAATGTGGGTGTAATATTACACCTCTGCCTACCCCTTCGATGATACAGGCGTGAGTCTATAAAAAAAAATTCAAAAAATAAACATGGTTAAAAGTTTTACTTTAATTAAATGAACGAACTGAACGGTATATTACCGAAAGCGAAGGCATATTTTTTTATTCGGAAAACGGTTTTTATTTCACTAATGTATGCGAGTTGTTCTCGCCAAACTCTGTCCCAATTTTATTTTTGCTCGAGTACGATAAAGGACTAATCTAGTTATTAATAAATCACAGACCATAAGACTTGAACAAATCCATCGTTTTGTGTAATTCCAACTGAAACATTACCATACTACCCAGCATTATTCAAAAAAATGTGAACATTTTCTACAAGCTACACTTGTGCAAAACATTACAGTCGGCGTTATGGGTAGACATACAGCTCTTAAGTGATGCTTTACCAGTAAGTAACTCATCTTCGTTGGCGGTCCCTATTATCTGTCGTCACATCCGCATCAGCCAGGAAGAGCCCTACATCGAACAATTTAAGAACAAATTAGTAAAGCGGGCCACTCAAAGAATGTTTATAACGTAGGAATGCTTAAAATTCGCGCTGTGAACTGGACCGCTGTTTATAAAGCTCAGCTACTCATGGAATGAAGCATACTTTGACTAATTCTGCTTGCGGCATGCCTGCATTTTAATTGGGTTAATTCATTCACAACTTTTTTACTTCATCGGTGGTCTTTGTAGTTTCGCTGGCTGTAATTGAGCTCAGTTAATTTTTATGTTCATTTTTATGTTTGATGTTGACTGTGACGTTGATTTTGGCCAATTCTTCCCTATGGATGATTCAAATTATTCGGTGATTGTCTGTTGGTCACCTGACCTATCACTTACTCTCGTCAGATATCGTCTCATTTTCTGACATGCGATGCGGTTAGAAGAGCCGCCACCATATTCTTGCTCAGCATAAGTACTTTGTCGCAAAGGGTTTATTACAGTGAAGTTAGCAGTGTTTTTGCTCCCGGACACCAGGGTACAAGAACCGCTCTAAACAATAGTGGCTGGGTAACACCTGCATCAGACGGCGAGTGATAACACCGTAACGTCTATAGCCATAGCCACCCCAAGTAAACAGCTTTCCAAGTTATAGCCTATAGCATGGTCGGCCAGACCGTACACGTTGCCAAAATCAGCCCTTATAAAAACAAATTACATTTCAAATTAAACGATCATTCTACTATTCTTCAGTAGTAACACAGTCCGTGAAATCTGTAACAACCATCTTAATTGTCCCTCTACTACGATGCCTACAAAAAATACAAAGCAAAGTTGACTCAATCTTCCCAAGTCATAAATATGTCTTCAACTCCAACCTCGCCATACTAATGCGGGCTGATAATGGCGATAAATACCATATTGAATGACACGGAAATCATAAAAGTCAATTTGAAAATTTGTTTATTGTCGAACTCATCCTGATAAATTGAATCAGTACTTATTGATTGTTTACTGATCATAAGCGTCTCTGATTTATGGAGTGTGTAGCTTTCGTATTAACCTTTGAACTGATCACTTGTAGCTCTGAATAGATGAATCGCTATATAACGAGGTGAATAGGCATGTAATGACTAGTCTGGTTATGATGCAACGGTTATAGAGTTTGTCTAATCGATGCTACTGAACCGAATATTGGTCTTCAATATTGTCCACTACCGATCATTTGTGTAGAGTACAAATATGCATTTGCTGCTGGGTGAATGTATTTTACTGACGCTGTTTTAATTTGCTTGCAATGTCACCTGCAAACACACAGTACTGGCTAAGTGGGAGGCTATGTGTTGTTGTCAGATGCTGCCTTCCAAAATCATAAAGAAGAATGAACAGAAATCTCTTTGTTTCTGAAATATGTCGGAGGCTTTCCTTATGGTGTGAGATACCTAATTTAATTCAAAGGATCCTTCATAAACTCTTATTATTTTCATTTTTCTTTTAAAAGCCAACCCGCCAACCACTCGCACCACGATTACCTAAGTCCTCAGTCGCGGGGGAGTTTACAGATATACAACCAACGGATACAATGAACACGCAGACTCGAAACAACAATTTATGAATCAAATCGCAATCAAAACATTAATTCACATTTACATCATTACGAAATCTCGAAACATACCCAATGAACTCGGGCTAAGGTAAGTACAAGCTGCCAATAACTAGGCTTATGCCAAATATGCCATTACAATCTCTAGCTTTCCCATCTGGCACACATTGTCCAAAACCGTATCAAACTACATCGTATGTTTACCAACTAATACAAATGTAAACATGAGGATTGTTTATTTGTATCTATTAGTTATGTCTGTGAGTGAACTCTTATAGCGGAGCCGCCATTTTTAGTCACGGCTGGCCTAAAAATAAACAACCAAATACACACGTCACGGGAATTTAAGGAATACATTCAAATAGTGATTTTATTAATATAAATTGTTAAAGTCTTTTTGTTTTGCGTTATAGAAATTCAAGGTTTGATGTCCTACTTTGTAACTATATCTCAATATTGCTTTTACATTAGAGTCATCATCATCATCCTAGCAACCCAGCCAACCCTAAGAGTTCAAGTGCCTCTTTCTAGTTTACCAGATCTAACTCCAAGTCCGTGTGGTGACGGATTAAGAATACGGATTATCACCACCCCATATCATCCCATGGGTGTCGTAAGAGCCGACAGAGGGAGCATATTATGCAGAAAACAGCACTGTAAGAGAAGGAAAACTTGATACAAACCCTATACCAACCCGTTTGGCCAGCGTGGTATAGTAGGCCAATTCCTCCTTTCAAAGGAGAGGCCTAGTCCAGCAGTGGACTGATAAAGGCTGATGATGATGAACTGCAAGTGATAGAAATATTCTCTTCAACGAAGGGTACCTATTGCTTATTGTGACATTTGTGACCCGTTAACGATCTATTAAACAAACTGTTCTGAAGCCGCTAAACTTGACAAATGGCAAACTTTTACTTAAGATTAAATAATCTTAATCTTACGTACACTTGCCGTAGTTAAAAGCGCTTGAGTACAAATATTAAAACAGTTAAACTCGTGTCCCGTCCGAATCTAATTGCTATTCATATTCATGATATAGGCATCCCGGGGCGACGATTTACTTTTTTAAAGACTAGCTGCCACACTACACTTCATTTAATTTAACACCTTTTCAAATGTCATAAAAATAATTTACAAAATATAAATGCTTTTAAGAAGTGTGAATACTTTCAATATAATTGAGAATCCAGTGCCTTTTAACAACTAAACTATGGCTACTATGGCCAGTCCTACTATTATTATAATTCAATATTTGTGAGGATAGATTGATATTTATTACGCAGGAAAAAGGTATTATTACCTTATAAATCAGAATATAGGCTGCCTTTGGTCACGATAACCGATAAAAAGAGAAGGGAATGTAGAATCAATAAACAAACTAAATTGTAAAAATTACTATAATTTGAATATTATATTAACATCAATCTAGGATTCAAAGTCTTAGATTCTAAACAAAGATATCGAAAACTGTGTGACCAATCAAAAGCTCCAAAAAGTCATACCCACATTCACCACCACATGCGGACACATATTTTGATACCAACTGACAGATCATCCAAATACAGAAGGTACTTCCTGCTGACCTAGAAACTGAAAATTAGGATGTTGTTCGACCTCGTAACACATGTTTAGGTGGATTAACAAAGTAAAGTGATACTCCACAAGTTAATTAAACTAATGATTCCACTCATTAGTCTTTTTAATTAATTTATCCGCCATCGAAATTTTTACTGGCGTTAATGGCAGCCATGTCGGTGTATTCATCAAGTAATATTTTGAGCCCGCCGTTACATCTGAGCTATTTAGGGCTAACAATTTTACTCCCAACCGGGACACCTATATATACGGTGAATGTATAATTATGTAAAAAGACCCTTAACGAAAACTGAAATCCCATGTTGTACCAATCACTACGAACACTTTTTACTTCGGCACCATACCTGAGAAATTACTGGTTCAGAAGATATTGAGGCTCGAAGTTAGTATGGATTTTTTCTAATTAGGTACAAAATCGATGCATTTACTCCGCTAGTATGTTCTTTAGATGCCCTTTAACCTCATGGATAAGTAGGTATTTCGAGCATTGCACGCGCGCGCTTTTAATTGCGGCTTAAAAAATGTGAAAACTCAAAAAAAAATTCGTTTCCCAGGTATTATTTTTGGTTAGTATGACTTGGCATGATGTCCACAACGAGTAGACTTCGGCTTGGTGATGGGTCTTGTGACATCCTGTATTATGCACGAAGTTATTTGAGGTGTTGCAGAATTAGTCACTTCCAGACAAGGCTAATTTATTTAATAGTTCTTTTTAATCTTTGTTATCCTTCGGTCCCCGGGTCGGCTGTATTGCTCGAATATTTCTGAAAGGAATCTTCGCAAACATTTGTGTAAAAATAAAAATGTTTGCGAAGTTTCCGTTACCGGCATTCTACCTCCGTAGAATAATAGAGGTCTTCATTTAATATTTTGAAAGTGATCAATAGATACGACTCACGCTCAATAACTAGTAACCCAGGAACCTTTAAATTCGAATCCCACTTTAACTTCCCATTAAAGCTTATTCCTCCATTCACCCTAAAGCGGCAAACAAAAGCTCCCAATTATCGATAAATGTAAATAGCTGCGAGCACAAATCACTCATTCACTTTACCGAAGACGACTAATTAAGAAAATGGTGCCGTATATTCTAAGTACCTACATTGAAAGATTAAAAGCCACATAATTACAAAACCACTTTGTACCTCAACACGAACTTTATTTGAGCCCCCCTATCCCCTACACAACATTCTCTGTTTCTTGCTATTAAAACAGCATCGTTTATTTTACGTAATTATAAGGCAGGTAGGTAATTTCGGTGTGCAAATAGTCTGTAAAAATGAAGATTGTGTTACTGAGGAGTCTAATTTCCCGTCCCAGTTTTGTATAAACATCCTGTTTTAAATGTATAATATTAATTTATATAATACAATACAACTGCTCGTTAGGTACTGTTTTATAGTAATTTAATAATATCATCATCCCGCATAAAGTGTACCAAATTTTTCTCAATCAGAATATTGTAATAAACGCCCTAAATGTTTTCAAATTAACTAGTTTCGGTCTGAAAATACACCAGCGTGAAATTATGATAAAATGTAATCAACGTATCGTTAGCAAAAAATTGTAAGCAATTTCAGTAAAAATTATTTCTTTGTAATCGGTTCAGCAGTTTTTACATGATAGAGGAACATAATTATAATGTACAAGTATTAATATTGACTGGATAATTTAATACACACATATTTGCTAGACACATAGTAGGTAATTCATCCAGCCAAAACTTCAGTATGAAAATAAAGAACAAAGTGATCAAGTAAGAAAAACAAACGTCCACAAAAAAAATCTCAGGTAAACCAAATATGTGTTACATTTGGGTTTTCTGAGAAAATTTTTACAATCAAAACACCGACTAGGCAATCGAATAATCCTCGATAAATCCTATCAAACAGTTTAGCATGTAGTGTAGTATGTTTGTTGAACACACATACTACAATAGGACGATCTGTTATCTGTTCGACATCAGAGAGATCGAGCTTGATTACGACAAATATTTGCGCGCCATTCACTCCATACACTACCTTTAGTACTATTATACGAGACTACATGCAGTGTGGTTGTGACGATTAAATTCAATGCACGGATTTCAGCACGCAATGTATTAAGATCTTCTTATGCTTTTTTGTTATCGTCATCATAGATTTTAAACTTTAGCTATTTGTAAACAACATAAAAGCTTATTAAAATTTACACATAGCGTTGATTTAAATAACCAAGCTAAGGTCTTAAAGCCACTCATTTCTCCGACGGTGCGATCAGCATAGGCCGGACCATGTATTGACCGCAACGGATGTAATTAATATAGTTAGTTAAAGATCTGTTAAAGAAACTTGATTGAAAGGAAAACAATCATAACAAACGTGAAATTGGATATAAGAAAAAATATTGGAAGCTGCTCGTTCTCTTCATCTTTCAGTACAATAAGGACACACAAAGAGCACACATTACACAGCCCTGAATATATTTATCTTTGCTCAGTGTGAAGACAGAAAATGTTTCAAATTCAATTCTAATGTTTATTGCACTCTATAATGTTATAAAATAGCTCAGGTTTGATAGAGACCACATGACCAGAAAAGTTGTCGATCAAGAGCCACCGCCGACATAATGTTTTTCGTTTAAAAAAAGACAACTCCCGCGCTAGGAATATATCCTGTGTCGCGCGGGACTTTACAAACATACAACCAACGGACACAATGAACACCCAGACTCGAAACAACAATTTATGAATCACACAAAGTGTTGTCTCGTGTGGGAATCGAACCCACGACACTCGGCGCAGTGTCAAGCTGCGAGGCGGCCGCTTAAACCACTACGCTAACCGAGCAGTCAATGTGCCATAAAACCTTAAATAACGTCCATCTGAACCTCAGAGACAACAAAAGCCCAGAAAATATTGTAGAAGAGAGGGTCAGATTTACTAGTAGAGCCGAACCCAATTAAAAATGGGAATAAAACCGGTGGGAGAAGAAGAAGCAATTATTGACTATATCCGGCGGTTAAACTAGCACTGCTAGGCGAAAGTTAGGGTTGTTAATTTTTTTACTCTGTGTCGACATCATAACATTCAACATTGGGGCGACCGCATTAACCGACTGAGGACGTACATTAGAGTTTATTAGAGCCTATCTCATCAGCAATAAGCAGACTCATTCGCCGCAACTGCAACACAGCCCCAACTATATTAATCACTTCAACTCCTTCAAAGTAATATGAATATAAATAGATATTATTAAACCACCAATTAGTGAACATACAGACTATTACAGACATTAAAATCATTATTACCGCTCCACCAATCATAGAATTCATAAACATCAAAGGATAAGCGAAGTATGAGAGATCGGAAGTATTATTTATAGGCATAAATAAAAATATTCTGATACAAATTTCTCTGATGATATACACACAACAGGCAAGCAAGTGAATGTCTAATCATATTTTTGTACAGTAAGTATATTACTTTTACATCTAGAAATAAGCTCGTGGTTCTTAGAAAAATAATAGGTGCTAATATTTAGACTGGGTCTGTAGAAATATCTGTAGGATATGATAATAACTTTCCTAAACAATTTAAACATTTTCGCGATTTGTAACCATTATACAAGTTTATGTAGCGGATCTTAAGTTAATCGCGATAACTAAGATATTTAAGGTATAAATACCTCGATATTTACCGACATTTCGACTGGCTCGCAACGCTTGTGGTCACGGCGGGACTCGATCAGTGTTGCTTCGTGAAATTTTAATACAGAAATATGTACCAACACATTGACCGACTCGTATATCAAAACTAACATCTCTCAGTCAATTTAATACCTTCACAAAGATTTACAAGTGTTACTTCAAACAAAATTATCTGGAAACCTAGCCAACTACACTTAAAACAAGCCTACGACCTCAAAGTTAATTAACAAAGCGATCGTGTTAACCAACTCATCCACATTCGATATGAGATTATCCCAAAGAGTACAATTATCTAAAGCGGCTCGGCACTCGTTCAATTAAATTAAGAAATATCATGTCTGCCTAAAATTAAATGGCTACTGATTTAAAAATTGCAACTGAGCTTTCAATATTGCAACGTTTGGAAATAATCCTAATCTTATGCATATAATATCATGATTTATTTACACTTAGTTTTATAATAAACTACGAGTATTATAATATATTATTCATTAGTAACCCTACTTATTGACTGCGCATCAAAGTTTATGCTAGGTATAAAATTGACCAGACTACGAATCATTTCACGCTTGGTTCGTCCAGTAAGTTCCTATTCTGATTGGATAGAAATTACTTAACTAAGCCAATCATAGAGCTTGACCGATTTGTCACTTCTCTTAAAATCTTTCTTCTCTTAAACCCAACGTCCTCCGCGTTCAAATTCAACTCGTGCTGAGAAAGGAGTTCTCACGATTTCTAAATGTGATTACCCGACCGTCCAGCTACCCTCTTACCTAATACACTTCATACTGACCTGACGAACTCTGTCTGGCCCGTCCGCCGTCAAATAGCTCACATCGTTGGACTGTGATTGTGGAGTGGCATTAGAACTAGTAACAATCGCTTTGATGTTGAACTCGTAGTGTAATTGCGTCGTTGTGAGCCTAAAGAGGTTAAGGACGGCTAAACATATAACAGTCATGTTGGCGCTTGAACAGTAGTTCATAGAAACATCGAATCTCGCTAGTATATTAATGAAATGGTAGATATACATGCTGTATCCAGAGGATGGTAGCTTTGTACTCAGCAATGCGATTGCAGGCAAGCCTTTTCAAAGTCTGCTGGATCTAAAAATCACATAATCAAAATCACGACTGTATCCTTGGGCAAAATAGTGGTAATCGCTCCTTGCTCTCAGCCAAAAACGACCTTTTGTCAGAAACGATAAGAACTTGACACTGACAAGTACGATGAAAATCTCGTTTTAGAGGTTTACACTACTCTCAGCTTTGCAATCTACATATTACTTGAAGTAGCTATCTTGCAAAATCTGTGCAGATTTTCAAACAACTTTGCAGTTGTTTATGATAGTTTTGAGATTGTAAAGACTAGGTTTACAAGTTGTAGAGAGAAACTTACGTCGTAAATATTTGTTGAATAGTAAAGTTCAGATTGGATTATGTTCGATCTTGTAAAATGTAGCTTTCAGTGCATGTAGTGAGTTGAAGAAGCTGTTAAGAAAGAAAACATAATGCGATAAAATTCGTATAAGCTGTGCAATGTAACTTAAAAAAGAAGACTTTCTTTTGTACACAAAAGGGGAAAACAAGCAAATACAGAATAAATTAAAAGTAAGTAATCACACTTAGTAATCATTTTAATAGTACGCAATCTACTTTGCCACTTGTCTAAAGTAGCAATGCTTAAAAATAATCGAAGCATCAAAACATCAATCGCGGTGGAAATGTATGCAGCCGACATTCATATAAGTACCACTTAGTTCAAAGGTGTTGGTTTTTCTCGGCACTAGCGGTATTAAATAGCTGAATTATTCTCAGCAGATAGCAACAGGTGTTAAACGGCACCTTGTTCACATTTTTCAACACCTCCGGTCAAGAAAGCAATGTGAATTTGATTTGCGAGTTAAAAGCTATCAATTTGTAAAGATTATTTTATAAAAGTTGGTGTGCTTCGTAGATTTTACCTGTTTTAAATAATTTTCTATTTATATAATTAGTAACGTAAATGAATTCCTACCTATTTCAGTAAACCGACCATGTAAAGAGTAGTTTAGGATGAAAGTATTAATTTCCGTATTAAAACGAGCAAACAGATTCATTAGTAAGTTTTTAATGTAAAGTATCATTACAATTCTCGTTTTCTTAGTCAAAACACGGTGTCATTATTTAGGTACATTTTCATATCAGATAGGTAAACACTATTTTTTAGTCTACCATTAAGGTTTATAAGATTTAGATTAAAATTATTAGTACGTCTTGGCTTTATCTACAACTTGATTTATATATTATAAGCCATATTTTATCCATAAAAAAAGATATTAAGCATCTCTGAGACTAATAGTGTTTTGGAGAAGTAATGCTATGTATTTGGCACGCTCTGTAGATCAAACAGCTTAACAGATTTAAAAAAAATGGAGATAAATAGTCGTTAGATTTGTCTTAATAGTGAAAGTGATAGATAGTAATATATTTTTTTGTAAAACATACTAACCCGCTATTAATTAGGTTTAGCTTCGTTAAATGTTGTTTAAGTAAAAAAATATTTTTTGCGCCCGAAGTGCTACCTACTTCGTATTGCCAAACAATGCTATTGTGACACATTTAAGAGTGGCCTATATCCAGCAGTGATACAAATGATGATGATGATGATAATGATGATTCTTCTGATAAATTCGTTGCCAGATCCAACGCAGTTAAAGTTTCCCCGGGTCTTCACGAGTGTCAAACTTACAAATGACACGACTGCTGCTAAACCTGGCTATACAGATGATGCAGTAGTGTAAATTGGAATGGGACTAGAACCAGTAAAAATACATACAAAAGATTCATGGTCTCTCCATATATTCCAAACAAATTTGATAATACGAACGTTCATCCATTCACTACAAGCAAACGGAATATTTAAACAAACCACATTATATTAATAGACACGGCATAGCTACCGCATAAAACCAAATAAAACTGGTGTGGATACATTTAATCCGCTTTTAGCATGGCACTAAAACTTGGAATGTGTCATCCTGTCTGAAGCCGACATAAAAACTAATTTAAAAAAGATAAAAGTTATCAAACGACCGTTCTCTGTTCGTTCAACTACACTTATATTTGCATGAAAACTATACTGTTACTGTTGAAACTCTCTGAAGACCACCTGAAGACATTATTTGTCTTTAGGGAGATTTTCTCAGCTATGGGAATGCGATATGCGGAGACAGCAAATGTCCTGAGACCCTTATATATATAACCGCAAAAGGACGTGACTGACGACAACCCTTGAAGTTACTAGTTAGGTATGTAGAGCTAACTAGTAATCCTAGGCCTACAGTTCTGTAGGCCTGTAGGCCTAGGATAGAAAAAACAACAAACTCTTTTAATCAATCCTAGGCCTGTAATTGTAAGTGCTAACCGCAGCACTACCAACAAGCCGGTACAAATATCCTCTATATCCCTCTCTCTCACACGTTTGCCTATACGCATCGCTTTCTTAATTAATTAAATTCATGAAGTTTGGCACGTGAGCTATTGAGATCAATTACCTTGTACTATCGCGCCCTCAATAGCTGATAACGACACACTCTGACTCCTACGTCACCGCTTGAAGACGTATCTCTTTGACATTTAGTTGACGTATACAGTACGAACAGGACACGGTAAAATGAGCTTTAAGATTGCTAGTAGAATGATTATATTGGTTTATCAACTTAAATCTCTTCTACATGAGCAGTGGGATTCTTAAAGTCGCTATTGTTCCTTTATGGGTTTACCAAATTAAATTAAATTATTGGTAGCTTTATTTAAATAGATACTAGCAATCACTCGCAGCGACTCTTTGTGTTACAAAATCTCCATTGTTTCCAACAATCAGTTCTAAATAAAGATTTATATAATCTAGGAACACATTAAAAAAAAGTGAATAAATAATTTATACTTTCGCCACTACTTGTATGTTGTATGCCATACTCGTCTTAATTTAAAGAATTATGATCCGCTCTATCTTAAGTCAAATATTGATGTTAAAAAAAAACAAACATTTAAAAAAAGAAAAGTTATTTTCAGGCGATTTTACATAACATAATTATTGTTTATATTGATGTTTTTAAAATAGCTCGCACGAAGAACCGCCAGACTCTACCACTTTTTCGGCACTGAATATATTTCACATATTATAATCAGACCACAGATAGTTACATTGCGTAATATAAGGTTGATTGCTACTTTTAGTTTGATAGGCATGCTTAATATTAAGTTGCAATTCGAAAACACCACGGCGATCAAAGCAATTTGAACTGTCCATCACATTATTTAGGCGCAAAATTTAATACAAGCTTGCAGCCAAATTAACTTTGAAAAGACGAGGCGTGAACGACACAAACCTGTAACGGTAGAGCAACGGTAGTGAATTCCTCTGAAAGCTAAACATTGCAATTGCAACATCGCATTAAATAAACTCGAGCTTTCCCATTACCTTCTGTAAATATATCCGCTGAGAATTTAATTCGTTTGGCTTTAAAGCAATCTATTTGAAAGGAATGGATATTCTTGATCTCGGCTTACCTATCGACTGAGCTTTGTGAATATGTGGGTCTTCGCGAAACGTTTAATCAATGTGTATAGATCACACATGTGGCATGTGCAGACAGCTTCGAAGATATATGGGTAGGCATCACTAATGAACTCGATATAGGTACATGACATGTGTGTTCATTCCAATGCGTTTTGCAATTATATTTGTGCATTATGTGTGTCGGTTGCTGATTTTGGTAACACTGAATCGATCTTTGTATCACATATCGATAAAAACCGAAAGATAAGACAAACCTTTAATCGTCTTGACAAAATACTAAAATCGTACCTACTTGTTTTACGAATACCTACACCAAAAATATTGCTTTATGCTTTCAATATTATTGATGTTTATTCTGTTACTCGGTAATAAAAATTTTACAATTTACGGTAATGTCATTAATTAGCTATCCAAGGTACAAATAATATTAGTTATATTTTTTTATATAAGTATATAAAAAAATATACATATAAATCTCATATACCTATTTCGTTACCGTACTTTTATGTAGCGTTTTGTGGACATGAGAGCTGTTATTTCCTCAGTGTATATCCTGAGGGCACTACCGTTGTTCTTTATGCCACGCCAAATAAACATAATTAGTAAGCAAAGGTCTATGTAAGATATGTATTGAAAATAAGGTGAAATGAAGACAATAACTGCACGTATGGCGTAGTGGTTAACGGTATACGTATAAACGGGCTGCTGTCTGATTCTGCCGTATGCGGTTGGGATCGAAATCATGACTACAGCGACACATCGCGACGACGTGTTGCGGCTTCATGACACTGCGACGCGTCGCGGTCACGTAGGCATTTAGAACTACACCGAATGTTGTGAGTTCGAACTCATGTAGGTATTATAAAGTGTTGTCTCGTGTGGTGATCGTATTCACAATACTAAATAGAGAGGCGGCCGCATAAACCTCTACGCCATCCGTGCACTTAAATCCTTACACAACCATAATGGCGGTGACATTATCATTCAAGAAGGATATTAATTAAAGTGATCACACAAGACGGTCCCATGGCGGCATTCCCATGAGAAAGGCTATCATTGACATCGATACGTGCGCGACAGTGGACCCTTGGTGAATAATAAGTCACTCACATATGAGGCTACATGGAACACATATTAAAGACCACAAATATCGGCATATATAATATGAAAGATGTTTATTTATTTTATGACTTATATACCTACACAACTGCGCATCTATTTGGATAATATTGGAGCAGGCAATATTGGATGGAGATGTTAACAAGTTCTTTCAAGTTCTTAGAGAAATGTAGGGAATTCGCATACCTTCTGTGGTAAGACTTACTATACTTTTTTGTTTGGACCTAGCGTGACCCTCACACAGGTGATATAGTAGCGGGACTTATAATAAATGTATCTATTACTGAACACCTGTGTAGCCAGATTTAGCAGCAAGAATACGAATTTTGACACTTGTGAAATCTTGGAGAATTTTACCTGTCTGAAGCAGCAACTTCTTTTATCAGAAATATATTGCAATAGTTGAAAAGAAATAGGGTAATAGAAGCAATCGTGAAACCTTAATCCTTTTTCACATTATACATGCACATACTGACCGTAATCTTGAATTTCCATTAAAATTATAAAAGGTCCAAAATCCGTACAAAATGCAGCTTGTACAGAAACACAGATCGCATGCAAATCGATCCATTCGTTCTTAAGCCTCGTTCCGCGCGACCCTAAAGATAAACAAAGGATTAAAACTTTCAATTCAACCCTCTTTTGGAATCAGGGGTCAAAAATTAAGCCGTGGTGGAAGTCTCGAGAAATAATGAGGCAATTTAACCACAAGTGAGTTGCGTGTTGTACTTTAGGTAGTTTAAAAATTGTAAAAATAATAGAATTGGGGTCTTCGTTAATTGCACGGAAATTCTATTCTAAGGAAACGGTCTTGCCTAGAAGGCTGTTGCAGCCACCAAAGATCGATTATATCGGGGTTTAGCTCACTAATTGGTTCTATTCGACTTGCATATCGATCTGAACTTGAGACTGAATAATCAGCACAAGATTGTCTCGAAAACGGACTCGTCACAGAGTACAGCGTGGAATATAATTAGTAGGGAATAGAATTGCAGAACTGGCCTACCAGTGTTCTTAATAGTCTCTCTTTAATAGGTAACGTCCTTACTAATAACACTATTTTTATAGACTCATGCCTGTATCCACAAAGGGGTAGGTAGAGGTGAAATCACACCCACATTTCGCCATGAATTTTTAGATACCACGTAATAGGGGGCGAGCCTACTGCCGTTACCGGGCACATCACCAGACTCCGTGCTGCCACTGAGAATTCGGAAATACCCAGTTACACTGTTGCCCAACCCGGAAATTGAACACGGGACCTCCGATCAGCAGTCGCATACGCTATCCTATGGACCACTAATTCCATATGCCGAATTATAGTTGCAATGGGATACAGAGATTATGACGCAGTGAGCTATAGCGAAACGATAGCTATACTCCTTTTGTTCTAATAATCTGAGTATACTATAACTGTCTCACTTGCGTAGATAGCGAGCTTTGCTCGACTATCAAGAAGTAGAAGTAGGTATACAAAAGTCATCATAATCCTCTTAGCGTTATCCCAGTTTCAATCTTGGGTCCGCTTACTAGTCTACCCGGATCTGCCAGAATATGAGCTTTTCCACGGAGCGACTGCCTGTCTGCGAAGGGATAGCGATATTCCATGGTTTAGACTAGTGTCAGTTTATTTTAGAAGGTACCGACGCCCTGTAACGATTGTCAAAAATCTTCATGACAACCGGGACCGACGGCTTAACGTGCTCTCCGAGGCACGGAACAAGCTATAATTAACAATTCAATACGCACATAACTCCGAAAAGTCATTGGTGCGCGCCGTGGATTCGAACCCGATACCCTCTGCATGGCAGTCTGTTGGTATCTCCTCTAGGCTATCGCCTGTCTCGTAAGTAGGTATACAAAAATATTCATTTATAATTTTGGTTGACTACAAAGTCAAAAGCTTAAAAAATTTAAAAAATAGATCCAGTTTATGGTCTACATAAACTGGATCTACAGAGACGACACTCCGATTTCAATTCATCTTGAATATTGATTAGTTAGACATGATTTAAGAGTTTAAATTTTAAAAAGTCTTTGTGGACTTTTTAGCGGTGTTAACGCAACAACTTGTTATGTCTTTTCTTCATGAAAGTAAACTGTTTTCTTTCTTCTAACTTTACTTCTCTAAGTGCCTTCTTTTCCTACACGTAGACCGCATAGACTGTGTATACAAGTCACATTACAAATGTAGTTAGGTAGGTACATTAAGTTTGCTTTGTTAGCGCACATCCCAGTGTGGCCTGCGCTTTTTAAGCTAATTAATACAAAAGTATTACTATTCCATATATTATCTTTTGGCCCTTAAAATAGTTGTAAACTAATAGCTTACTAGCAACATTTAATTTATTATTATAATTGAATAACTTAATGACCGTGTTGCACGCAAGCCCACTTCAAAGGATAGGCGGTGCCGACGTCATAATTTTATCTTTTAACCTAAATTGGGTAAAATATGGCAACTCTTTCGTGATGTTTTGGTATTTTAGTAGAGAATAACACTTTACACAAATACTCTATTAGGATAAGTTTAGCTTTTTAAATTGTTTTGACAGATACAACTGATGAAATAATAATAATTTATATTGCTTTTTAAAAAGCGGTATTAAGTGGTGGTGTTTTAAAGCATTCCTAAAAACCCATAAATACAATAATATCTAACCAAAACAGATTTGATTTTTAAGCATAGAATCTTACTAACTCGTTTCCAATCTAGTTTTCTACCATTATTGCTAGAGCTACTCACCTATAACTGACAGGCGCTCTCAAGTTAACTGACAGCTCCCTCGACTGCTGCTTTCTCCTCTTATCTCCTTCCCGCCAACTGGCATAACTCCTCGCGAACGTCGGCACTCCACATCCAGACACATTCACAAAATCCACCGTGACATCAACCGTGTCGTTCAAAAACGTATCATTGATGAACTCATTAAAATCAAAAGTATTATTAACAGACGAAGAATTTAAATTCTCAAATATGGAATGATTTGAGGGCTGGTATACACCGTTGTGTTTAGGACTAGAATACACGTAAACTTTATTCAGTTCTGTATCGTTTTCAGTCTTGATCTGGAGACTGTCGTGAGTGGTTGTGTTGAGGTGGTAATCTTCTGCGGAGGTGTACCACGCCTCTAATACTGCTATGTGTGAGTCCAGGTCCCGGCAGGTTAACCGGAATTCGTTTTCGTGGCATTGTTGTTCTTCCACTATTTCTGTAAGAGAAAAACGATTTCATTAAAACAATGCAAAATATGGATAAGTAACTACTTATTACTCTCTTTTGGTTCTGTGGCATAAAGTGCTCATAATTGTCAAGAATCGAGTCTTCGAATCCGATACAAAATCGCTATGCTATTTTAAACCTTGAAAACACTGCTCAACCCTCCAATAATTGTTTCGATTGTACGTTATTGAATTATTGCGAGTTAGTATTACACTACAGTCTATCACTTTACCCCTATAAGTCAGATATATTATACAATATACCTACATTGTTAATAGCCAATACGTAAATCCATCGAAACAGAAATGAAAACCCGCAAATATAATAAAGCTAATATAATAAGTTCTAATAAAATATTGCAAGATTTAAAGAAGAAATAAGAGAACTACCATAGACAACAAACTGCAGCTATCACCATACCCACTGAAAAATATACACAATGAACTTTATTGTGAAGATATAAAAGCTATAATAACACAATTGTTTAAATGTTCGTCACGTGCGCACTATTACTATTTATAGGTAAATGAAGGGATTCGGACCATAATGGCGGGTTTTATCTATGGCCGGTACGTGACCGGCTAGGTGCCGTTATTTTAAACTAATTGTACAACAGAGACACCTTACGGCCTTCGTGGTTAAGTTGTATTTTCAAAATTGTTATGGCTGCATTAATGTGTTTAATTTTTTGAGATTCACTATAGAAGAAGAGTTTAAAAAAAAAATTAAAGAAAAACAAAAGACCCGACTGCATAAAAACTAATTTTAAAAAATACGTGAAAATATTAACTTAAATAAAAACTAAAAAGAAAGAAACAAGCCCAGAAGTTTAGAAGTAATATGCAGAACAGAACGACTCACAGTCGGGGCCCCTTGGGAAGATTGGTAAAATTTGAATGGGCCCCGACTATGAGTCGTTAGTATTTGTAGTTATTATGATTTATTTTATACTTTTTAGTTACGATTCATTGACTTCGTTATAAGATGGTAAATTTCGCAATCGAGTGTTTGTATATCGTTTATACTTGAAATAAAAACTTAAATCAATAAGTATGAAAATTAGCGAGAATTTTTTTTTTTGTTAAACATCTTTAAATCGTTATATATCCTAAACTATTATTTAAAATGAAAAATTATAAAAGAAACCTAAAGATGATTTTAAAATACCTATTCAACGACACCCCACTTGACATTGTTCATCGACTTAAATTTTTTTCATTTTGACAATATGGCGTCTGGCTGTCGCTGTGGTGAATTTTGATTACTGTCATGTCTTTAGTGACACTCGCAAGGTTAAGACGAATCGATTGACGTAAGAATCATCAAAATCGGCCTACGCATTTGGTCTCAAGAACGCCACATAGAAACAAACATACATACATACATACATACATAGACTGATAAACACATTACCCTCCTTTGCGTTGCGCAGTCGGGTAAAAAGCCAAATTGCGTACATCCTCATCTTATCATACAGCCTTTCACAGTCCTCTGCTCAGCACAGGTCTCAATCGCACAATCTCTCTCATAGTTCACAACAGCATTGTAAGGCATTATGAGGGTTTGGCTTTCTAATCAACGTTGGCCAAAAGAGTTGAAGAATGGTCTGACTGATGTCGATTTTGCGGTCTTTCCCCAATGATACTATTTGCCTCGTGTATTTCCCTTAGTTGCCTCTTACAAGCACCCTTGGAATGCATGATTTAAAATAATTAAAAGGTTTTCTTTGGTTTACAAGAAAGACTGAAAGAAGTTAGATTAAACTTTGCTGTCATACAGATTATGCATCACAATAGAAGATACGCTACCTAGCCGACAACCACACGTTGACACAGACACTAATATTTATTAAAACATTTGAAAAAATTATAAAAATGATCTGACCGAATAAAATTCAATTCTCCACAGCCCTTCAAAAGAAGACAGCTGTTCTCCATAAATTTTCAACTCGACAGTTTTATAATAAATGCCATGTTATTCAAACACTTTCAACCCATTTCTACATGTGATAATATCGATAACCCGAGACACGGAATTCCTATTAACATAACCTAAAAAGCGGACATTTTGCATACTGATTAACATATATTTCTATTTAAGTATTTTAATTTGAATATTCTTCCAAGTTTTCCACTGCAGTTGTTGACGTTCAGTTTACAAATTAACTATTTAGTTTTAAAATGGGCATGTAATTGAATTTTATGAACGTCATTCACAGCCAATAAGTAGGTATTTTTCTTTTCTTCTTTCTTTATGTGTGTGTGTGGTTCAGGCTTCAGTGGTTTCAGTTACAGGCCTCTGTCATGGTCTAACGATTCTTATCCTGAGACAAAATCGACACCTTCAGCTGTTTTCGTACCTCCCGAAGCGCGCTAACCTATCCCAGTGTTGGTCTCTGGCGACGTTGCTTCACGACTCACTATGATTGGAACTGCCAGTGTCATAAGTACAATTTTAAACGCCATAATTCGCTTATGTTAAATTATTCGCTTGACGTCACGCGCGCGTTTTAAATAATATTGATGTAACGAAGCTCCCATCAATACGAAATTCACTCTTATAAAGAAATACATTATTATAATAAATATTCTTTCTTATTGAACTGTTATCTAATACTAATATATAAAGCTGAAGAGTTTGTTTGTTTGCTTGAACGCGCTAATCTCAGGAACTATTGATCCGATTTGAAAAATTATTTCAGTGTTAGATAGCACATTTATGGAGGAAGGCTACATAACATCACGCTATGAGCCACGGCAGCAGAGGAGAAGCCTTAAATAACGCGGGTGTAACCGCGGAATCATCTAGAATAAACATGCAACTTTAAAGCTTTTATGTTTTATTATGGGACAAGTAGACACCGAACTATAATATTATGTGCGCTTTACACACCTTATACTTTTATACTTACCATTTATAAAATAAAATGAATTAAACGCTCATACTGTCCAATAGAATTTTATCATTTATACTGTATGAAAAATTTATGAAATATAGCGGCAGCCATAGATTATAGGTACCTATATGTGAGTGGGCTTAGAATTTTAAAAGAAAACGTGTTCTTTAATTTGGTGTTCTAAAACTTTGATATTTCGTTGTTTTATAACTTTATTATTTCGTAATGTTCCATTTTATAAAGATTCGTTTCTATTACCTACATAATAATGTCACAGTTACCACGATGTAAAGTAATCTACATAATAATATGTTATTATATTATGAAAGCTTGTGTGCTATGATATTAATACACAATTACACACCCACGAGATGTACCTACTAAACAATATTCTAATTTTGTAGTGCTAATGTTTACGAGTGTAACACGTATTCGCATCCAAATCTAGACTAACACTCAATAAACTTATTGTAATTCGTACTCTGTTCGTACCAATTTAAAGACCGTATTGTAAGAATTGGCGATCCAACGATTATCCGCACGCCACTAGCGACGAAATTTAGAAGTTGTCTAAGACTACACTTTTGACAGCTTTTAAGGCAAATTCCTTTTTCGAGGATATGGTGGTATTTGTATTGAGAACTATCAAAAGTAGTAGTGATCAGCGAAAGAGTCGTACTTAGACAAGTTCTAAATTAGCCGCTAGAGTCGCTAGTTAGAATCTTAGTATCGCCAATAGTCTATCATAACATTTAAATATCGCATTATGTACATACCTATTACTAGGAACACATATTGCTAGTATCATTTCATAGATTTAGCGATTCTCTTGATTGTATTTTAATAACATTCAAATCAAGGCCCTATCCCTTTTCCCAACCCAAAGGGGCGGCAACGCACTTGTGACTCGTGTGGCGTTGCTTGTGTCCATGGGCGGCGGTAATTGCTTACCATCAGGCGATCCGTCTGCTCGTTTGCCACCTATTATCATAAAAAATAAAAAAATGCAATAAATGTCAATTAAAGACATCCTAAAAAAGGACAGGTAAGAAGTACCCTAAACCGTTGCGCATGCATGAAATTTTTTATGAGAATGAATGAAGCAGGAGAGATATATAAGGAACGTAGCAAATGGTGATCCGTAGTCTCTGCCAACCGCTTCGGGAAAGAGGTATGAGTCTATATATGAAATAGGTGCCAGCAAAAGCCTGCAAGCTCGCAACCGAAACGCAACCCGTTCCGTCAATCAGTTCTGTCAGACGTAGATACGTCTTGCAGTTAATTTCCGTCGATAAAGCACAGAATTTCAATCCAATCTGAGCGCCATTTCCTTAGCAGACGTCCAATTTAAAAAGGCAGAGCTACAGAGTACTGAGTTATTATTCGTTTATTATGTACTAGCTGTTTCCCGCGGTTTCACCCGCGTCCTGAAGGAACTACTTCGCGTACCCGGTTAATTTATAGCTTAAGTTACTCCTTGGTACATCAGCTATCCGCCAGTGAAAGTCCCGTCAAAATCGGTCCTGCCGTTCCAGAGTTTAGCGAGACCAAACAGACAGACAGACAAAAATTGTAAAAACTGTCATTTCGGTATATGTACCGTGTATACATCCATATGCATTTAGTAAAAAGCGGTTATTTTAATATAACAAACAGACACTCCAATTTTATTTATATGTATAGATGTACAGATGTATAGATTTATACACAGCGTACATACATAATTATGCTGACATAATGCCAAGGGCACTCGCTTCCAAACTTCCTCGGAGAGCTGCCTAGAGAAATAAGTAAATGTATACTTAAATGTGTTTCTACTTATGTACAGAATTATATGGACTAGAAAAGATCCACGTATAAATGGTATGTATCTAGTAGAAAAATCAAAGTGTTTTCTATAAAGTGTATCATTAGACTGAAATAACGAACCTTTACACAGAATTTCAATGTACGTGCCACGCTCGCTATAAAAAAGCTTTTGAAACAAACAAACAAAGAAAAGCTATTTAAGTTATTGGCATTCACAGTGAACGACGTAAATTAAATGTAATGTAGCTACGTAAAGAACGCCTAACAATTTAATTAAAAACAAACAAACGGGAAGTGACAGACAGAACGGACATACCAAATACTCTGTCATTTTTTGTAATGAAACTCCAAAATTATTTACTACTAACTAGCTGTTGCCCGTGGTTACACCTGTGTTTATTTATCGTGGCTTTCCTTAGTAGGTTTTGAAACGACAATTCCGCTTCAACATGTTTTATCAGCTTACGATTTTCACGCCTGTGTTTATGGTGTAATCTATATCCTTCACGTAGCCCTACAACTTACTCTATAGTTCAATGAAAATCATGTTAAAATAGGTTTAATCAATTTTAACAGGAACAAGAAGACAGGCAGATTGACTAAAAAGAGTTTATTTATGACTTGAAGCTATGTTCATAACTGTGATTCATAAATAAGAAAACTACAGACAGATACTGCAATTTTGAGTTTATTTATAAATACATAGTCCGACTTACCACACACCTACCAAAGAAGCATGCGGCAAGCTTACTCCAACATGGGACTTGGTGTCGTAAATGTCAGGTAGTATATTAATGGCCAATAAATAATTTATGTCCCCTTTCACTATCTGTTAGTAGCGTTCGCTTAGGGCTACTACAATCACCATTGATTTAAAATCATGATCATTAATTTGTCAGCGTGGTTATGGATAGTCTTATGTGATATAACTGTAGTGTGATTAAAAATTAATTATATCTAATAGAACATTATATAATTAATGACGTTTGTAATTGAGCATAAATAGGTATAAAATCTTTCACGAAACATAAAACATATAAGGCCCTTAGAATTTTGTCCTTACCTTAAAATGCCATATTTGAGAAAAGATGCGTTATTTTTTTCATAGTTGCTTGGAATTTGCGAAAGTCTAGGAAAATACAGACTTTAAAGACATGAGGCTAGGAAACGTACCTTTAATGAAACTTATTTTATAGGATTTTCAATAAACTTCAATTGTCTCATACTAAAAGCAACAGAACCTTAATCGCGTTTCTAATGTACAGCCTGAATTACCATAATATATCGATGTCCCATATGAATAATTTAATAAAGACTTCTATTCAACTGGCATAAATGTTTGAATAAATCATTCTGAAAAATACCTAGCCAAATTTAAGCAGCACTCTCTCGTTTAATATCAAGCGAAAATATTAAATTCTACGCTCCAACGAAATATACACGTTAAACCTGAGGATTTAATATGTTTTAAAGAACAGTCCAGGTTTATACATAAATCCTCATTGTGCCTTTGCTTGCATAATTCAAAGGGCCGGCATTCCCTCACGGACACAGCCCCTTATATTGTTCATGCATGAATTGTACTTACCTATTTGAACCTTTTCGGCTTCATTTTGTAAGCAATAGACGTATAAAAAGTCTTAAATTGAAATCATAATAGGAATTTTAAATAACGCGCGTCAGGTAAAGAACTTATTTTGTCTTTGGTGTGCTGTAGCGTAGAGTCATTATGTTTTTTATTTTGTGTCAATGTTCTTAATTTGAATTTTTGATGCCGCGTGTTGGGCAGTTGTTGACATTTAAAATTTTCTTCTGAATAGAAAGGTAATCACGCATTTTTGGTATATACCAGATAACCATAAAACATAAAGTAAACGGCGTCTGTGTTTATAATTTATTTATAAGCACGCTTTTGAAGAATGTTATTTCAAGTTGAATAGTTGAACGCCCTTCATGATAATACCGGAACGCAATATAAGCGTAATCAAACGTAATATCCGGACCTTCTAGATATACCTTATAATCGTTCAGCACATCACAGACGCCCGTCGTTTCATCTTGTATAGTAATGTTGGGTCATAACTGATGGGTATATCTATATGTAGAAAACCTTAGAAGTCAACAGCCCGATTCCTCTACCTCGCTGACATTTACAAAGTTGCTACTTCGATCCTTAGTCGACCAATCTTTCCAGCTGTGGGTTCCGGACTTCCAGCTCTACCTACGCCCGAAGGCTATACATAGTCCTTCTACTGCCTATTCCTTGCTCTTCTCTACACCAATTCGCTTCACTTCCTTTGACTGAGCTCCTAGTCTTCTACAATACCTGCAAGACCAAAGGAACTACATCCCTGCTCGTCGTGCAGCTCTTCAAGCAGCCTACTCTAGCGGTGGGAGCCTGGATACCTGCAGCCTTGAGTCCAGGACAGTGCCCGTCTAGCCTGTCATACTCCTACGAGTGTAACAAGACAATGTCTATGTCAATAAACGTGTTCCCTTAAACCTTGTTCACCGGGTCATTGCGACCCCTTCTTAACCCGACCCTGTATGTGGAATAATATGCCACTAAATTATCCTAATCTAAAAAGGGAAAAAAGATAGATTTTTATAACAGTTATCTTTCGCTTCCGTATTTTTACATCCATCATTATAAGTCTAGACGGCATGGCGACACATTTTCAGATACATGCAACGAACACTTTTAAACTTCTGAATAACACTTGTTTGACCCAGAAATCAATTAATCACGAATTTCGCGCTTCACGACAAAAATAACTGGTACGTCATCGAGGAGGCAAAATAAACCATTGTGAGCTTCTAAAGCTATTCAAATGAAACGTTCTTATGACAAACTCTATCAGCAAAATATCGAACTTCATCGAATTGTTTGTATATCTACCAATGTACGTTATTCCAGTATTGCAAAAACAGCGAAAATTAATAATAAAATTCAAAGACAGAGTTGATTTCTGGTTTATTTTTTTTAAAACCTGCTTCTCTACACGAGTATAACGCTCAGGTACTACAAAATTCAATTACAAATTTTGTACTTCGCCGGACCCGAGCTTGAGACAACATAATCCTTGCAATAACAACGCCAAAATATGAATCCAGTTAAACCTCCCTCATTGCTAAAATTCGCAAATTCAACAGATTGCGAACGTTCAAACGCTAATGCAATTTAACCATGCACGAGCCAAGTGCGCACTGCATCATCCAACCCACATACACCCTCTCCCTCATACACACAGTAATCTATATACGCCTTTCGCTCTCTCAACACACCCCAGCGCGTCACAAATTCGGATCAGCCGTCGCCATGACAACCGGCCAAAACAACGCTACATGCTCAATGCACCAGTTAATATTGATCTGCCTAACCACTCTAATTTATTCCAACACGGCATGAAGTGCAAAGGATTAACAAACAATTGGAGGTCAAGTTAAATTTGTTTTTATTTTTCAGTCCCTTATTGCAAATTAGACTTTAGGTGGCACAGGTTAAAGTGCAATTTAGTTTAATTGTATCGTATCGAGGTGCTATGGGAGATACTTTGGGGAGCATTGTACTAAGATGTTAGTTGGTATTTATTGGTATGGTTTCCGGGAGTCAAATTGTGACCCTTGCAACGTGTAGTAATTGTCACGATTAGTTTGCTAAATAGATGTAATACTTCGGTCTATCAATTAAATTGCTTAGCTGGTTTCTCGATTGGGTACAATTTTATACAATCCCCGACTGAAAGTGACAAAAAACAATTACATTGATAAATTATACACATATATTCAATTAGCTGAGTAGTTGGCACACTTCAAATGTCTTTGAAGAACATTATGGAGAACTCTCAGACATGCAGGTTTTCTCATGATGTTATCCTTCACCGTTTAGCAAGCGATAATCAAAAGTATAATTTATTTCGAACAGTCATTGGTGCACGCCTTGGACTCAAACGCGAGACCCTCTGCGTAGCAGTCTGTTGGACTATCCAATAGGCTATCGCTGCTTTGATATTTAAAATGAAACTACTCAAATATAACAAAAAGTTCGGTTACACGACAATCCATAACACCCATTAATTATGTTTTGATAAGTATAATACAATTTCTGTGATACAATTATTATCTTTCGCAGCGGCATGGCAGTAATAAAAATATATCATTATGACAGAAATACACATAAACTAGATAACGGTATCATAAATTGAATGAAAATTATACCTTCTCTGTCAACAATAATAGTAAGTTATTCATAAAGCAAATATGAATTGAATAATTGATATACTTACAGCCAAAGTATTGTACAGTCATTGTGCTACTATTTAAACTTTAATAAAGTTTAACGTGTTGTGCATTTCTTCGCTGCAGCAGCTTTTTATGTACATTATATTAAAATTAGGAACGTTATTTTTAGGACTGTATTAGAAATGGGTGTCTGATACGCCGTCATATACTTAAATAAAATATTTGCATTCTGTATCTAAGAGCTTGTATACGACTAAGCTTTAAAAAGAGAAGGTATATCATCTCAAGGATAAAAGTTTGTGATCGACTACGATAAATGTACAACACAAGATATCGTCCTGAAAATTGTCCTTTATGCAACGAGATAATGTTCAAAAATTATAATCTGAGCCGTCAAAAGACCGATCAGCCATCTCGTCTTAATAAATTATATATTTATATATTACTTAATAAACCTCGTCTTAGGAAATGTGAACGCTAGTACCTAGGTACAAAAACAGCTACATTTGTCGTAAGGATTGCCTATAATGGTCAGCATTTCAAAGGACTTACTTTATTAACTATTTATGTAATTATCAGTTATTTAATTATCCACGAAAAATACCATTTTTGTGTGAATAATACAAAATATTTACTGATCTATTTACATGAAAATAAAGGCATAACAACTGTCCATAACAAGTTCATTCCACTCATTCATTATGTGGACACAAACACATAAAAAACACAAATAACAGGAAAACCAACCACAGAAATATATACGAGAAAACTTTCGTCCAAAAATAAATATAGAGCAGACCAGAGATTATAAGGAAAGGCGGAAAACTTGACGTTTACCGCCGAAATACTTTCTCCGTTTGCTCTGAACTAACCCCGAGGGTGCAGTTTGCATACAGTTGAAAAGATTCTCTGCACGAACTCTTTATATTTACGGAAAGAAATGTACTGAATCTGGGGTTAACGGTGGTAAAGGGTCTGAAAGTCGGAAAAATATGTGGTCATCTGCGTATGAAATAATTCAAGCAGTAACAAAATCTCGCTTTGCAGAATGTAATGTCATGGCTCGCATTAATGACGTATTACATCGCCACTGACTAAAATTTTAAAGAGGGGTCTCTAATCATTCTAAATGCCTCTAGGTACTAGTAAAGTACTGTAGGACAATTTATAGATATCCCATAGGTTCTCGTTTGCAAATTCATGCATAGAGAAAGAAAGAAAGAAAGAAAAATATTTTATTTGTTTCTCCTTACATAGAGCTAAACTCCAAGGAGAAACAGCGAACAACGTGAAGCCAAATATCAACGTTGCAGGAGAAGTTACATAGGAGCTATGTATGTCCGAAATACTGGATTGTTACTAACGAAGTTTGTCTACCTACACTGACTGAGACATGAAAATCATGACATGTAATGTACCCTCTCAACTGTTCCAAAATTAAAAACATATTTGTTTAGAGTGCAAAAGAGACAATAACGATATCATTTTCTAAAACTTCTATGACTAAATAGCCATACACACGCCCTAAATTCAAAATAAAATGATGCAAATAGAATTTTATGATCTACTCCATAATAATTCGCAGCTCTTTAGCTACAAGTAATTCTATAGAAGTACTTTATAGCCCATCAAATAAGTATTTTATCGTTGACGTCAAACGAAAAAGGGGCCAAGTCTAATGCAATTTTCTAATGTTTATCTCGCTTGTAAGTAGAATTCCTTTCCATCCGACTTGAGTTTTATTGCGTTGAATTAACTTGAATGCTACTTTCTTTATCTAGCAAAACACTAGAGGCCTTAGGTGTGAGCGAGATGCAATGAGTCTAGATAGAATTGGAATAATTTACAAACAGTTAAGTAAGTTTTACTAAAGGAATTCGTCTATTACACCGTTGAGCAGTTGAGCTAGAGGCAAGTCTTACATTCACACATTAAAGTACTAAGAGTTTTACGCGATTTACGATGTTTTACATATCTACTACTTACTACGTACTTTTATATTATTTGGAGTATTTATATTACAAATAACTGTCTTAAAATTAAATTAAATTTTTGGGATTGGGAAATTACATAATTTGATATTCGTCTATGTCTCATTTAAATGTGAACTTATCCTAAAATCTAGTTACAAGAACATCGTTTAGCGGGTGTCTTCTAAACCTCAGAAAACGTTTAGAGCACTATCAAGTCTTAATGAGCTTGCTTTTATGGTGCTTCAATGTCAGTGCCTGTTGAACGGAAAATGGTAATACCGTGAGCAAATCTGCATGTCTTTGATTTCTCTATAATGTTCTCGAAAGACGTGTGAAGTCTGCTAACTCGCATTCGGGCAGCATGGTTAACTGTGGCCTTATCCTTCTCATAATGTGGAGAGGCATGTGCCCCGCAGTGGCACAGATTATAAACAAATCTATGATGATGATATTGCAATCTGAGTCTGTTTTAAATAAACACGAAGTTACCCTCCAAACCCCTTTGATCTAGCTACTCAACACAACATCAATCTCGTACCAGAAATGTAAAACATCAAATAACACAAACGTTTTTCATGCCTTCTAAAAAGCCTCAATATTTTTCTGAACAAGTGGTTCATACGCACATATTGTAATAAAAGAAAGCTCCCTAGGGCACTCAAGTCACAATGCACGTCAAGCGAGGCTCTTATTTCAACGAAAGATTGGAGGGCTGCTTGTAGGAATCAATTCTCTGTACAACAAATACCGCTGAGGGTGCATCCCTTCCAGACAAGGGTGGAGACAGTGTTTTGGCGGTGATCGTTTCCATTGTCGTAAAGTTAAGTGCCGGTTTCACACCTGTATACAAAGAGACGTTTTAGAGCGCTTGTAGACGCTAAGAAAAGTAGCCGGGTCTATGTAAGAATTCGTGTCGTCTCTACACATGTACCGTGTACCTACACTACATCGGCGCAGAAAAAGAGAAAAAAGTTTGAGCTAGACCCGTCGCGTAAGCGTTGAAAAATATTATTATGCCTAGACCCAAATAATTCTTATGATGATTCGGTCTTAACTGAAGCAGACACAGTGAATTGTCTTGTAGGTGCTAGTGCCCTTAAGACTGCAGCAGGGCAGTCTGTAGGACCATCTCCTTCTGCTAGAAGCTGCTGTCGTGAAGTATTCGGTTAAGGTTTATTATTCACGTGGGTGGAGTCGTGGGCCAATACTAGTTACAAATACCTATATGATTGCAAACAGCTGTACCGTCCTTTCTGCCTTCCATTATACAAAGGAAAGGGCAACAAAAATCACCGCAAATATATAAATCCAACCAGCATCTCTGATTTGATTTACTCACACAGATAAGCAAAACCCACAAAGTTATCTCGAAGTTTTATTACTAATAACCATTCATGATCAAAGCAATAACTACAAACGAACCAATTAAAAGCTCTTTCGTCTTTATTTTTAATCCAAAAGACATTTATGTTATATTAACTGGCATAGAGCAACAGTAGATTATATAAATTAAATGTAACACTCCGTAACTAATAAATAAAATGCAAATATAGACCATCATAATTTTTAAAATTAGTAGTAGGTAGTAGTAGGTGCTGGTGAATTTGCTCGCGCTATAATTACTAAAATGTCCCATCCAGTATAACGTGTATAAAACTATACGTAGATCGACAAACAAACTTAAATCAATCGATATACGTAAAATTCTTCCGTTACTGACTGACTGACTAAAGCACAGCCGAAACGACTAGGTGCAAAAAGCTGAATTTCATGCATTTCCAAATTGAAGAAAAATAACAACCCGGAAAAATTGATAAAAATTAAAAAAACTAATTACGGGCGTAACTGCGGGCGTAACTGCGGGCATCCTCTAGTTCTAATATAAAATTAAACGTTCATGGATTTTCCAGAAAAACAATTACGTACCTAAGTAATGTTAAAGGTTATTAATCCATTGAGCTGATTAAAACATTAATAGCCGCGTTAATAACTATAGTTTATCATTAGGTAGGTACAATATAAAACAAAATAGCAGACCTAAGTATCCATTACAGACGTACGTAAAATCAAGCCTATTTTGGCGTGTAGATACTACAATAAAATCGGGCCTCTCTAGTTTGGCATGAATAAGATCCCATTACAACACACACATCACACAATAGATAGTAAAATTACTACATGATAAATACATATACTTACAGAATAATTTCAATACAAAGAAAAAGATACTACTACTTGTGATGGAATTAAATATAGCAAAATCTGCAATACCAATACACAGCGTGGGTCGAAGAAGCTGTTTTGAATTTAAAAATAGTTATTGCGTAGCCATTTTTCAACGTTCTGAATGTTCAACAACATCTATACTTTACTTAAAGACAAGCCAATATCACTTACCCCAAATAATTACCTACAAATTCGTTCTGCACCTCAGTGATAAACTAATAGGTACATCAAGTTTACAGCCATTGTAATAACAACATCGGATTTCATAAAATGTTTGTTATTCAATTACAGATGTGCGATATGTACAATTAAGTTTTTCGATAGAACAACAATACTAGGAGCAATAAATTACTTGGAAAGATTTTATTCCAACAGTTGGATAATCTAGTTTAAGGTTACGACGATTGTAGTCATCCATAGATGTGATGATTGATATGTGTACCTATTTCGCTAATATAATTTTCCTCCATCTCTCTATGTTTACGGCGCTTGGTGGAGAGCGTGTAAGACTCTCCGAAAGGCGTTACATCCTACTCAATGAATCACCCCAGTTTCCTCGACTTCTCTTAGCGGTCGGATCACGAGTATCTGTCATATTGTGGTATGACATCTAGGATGATGTATCTCTATGGATTTGACAAGCAAATAATAATACCGTGACAGACCGAGATAATGACATACAGAAGTACATAAGAGTAAAAGAGACAAGGATAGCATTTTTTGTCTTTGTCAGAGTTTTCGTTTTTTTTGTTGGTCACAACTCAATATTGTGACCAACAAACTGTTGAGCTCCCGATAATATCCGCGAAATATTGTGTTATTATTGTTATTATTTGTGAATGCTTAGTGAAAATATCATTGGATCAGATTTATTATGGTGATTTGTTACATTTTAGGCTGTAAGAGCCGTAGTGAGCGGAAATGTGAGAACATAACCTTTCATTCGTAAGTACAATATTTTAGTTATAATATCTATTTATACATGCAAATATTGATAGAATGATACAAATAGCGTATTATTACATAAGGAAACATGTCTAAATTACGTCAATAAACCAAAAAAAGGCTATTTTATTATCACCGCGATGTTAGTATTACACAATCGAATTCAATAGGTCGTTGAATGTTGAGTTAGCCAAACGATATCGATACTTTTTAATTTTACAGCGTTAAATGTTTTTTAGGGATACCACAGAAGCGTTTGGGAAATTACCCAAATTTTGGGTAATTTGCCGTTATTTAGTTTCATATGAACCTAAGATTCATTATTTATTTTAATTTGTTTCCGATTCTTTGTAGTAATGAAATTATTTGTTTATAGATTCCCAAAGGACTGCACTATCCGAGAATTGTGGATACGTGCAACAGGACGAGAAAACTGGGATCGGAATAAATATGCAAGAGTATGCTCTAAACACTTTGAACAAAGGTGTTTTGGGAAAACCAACCATTTTAACCATTAGTCGCTTTTGATTAAAGCTGTTTGTAAAAAGTATTTGAATGTGCGTATTCATTAAGCCACAAAATCTTTGTGTGATAAAGGAGAGAAAATGAGTGATTCTCCGAACCCTAAATTTTCGATGTCTTGAGGTTTATTTTTGTAACTAACTGACAAATCAGTTTGCAATTAATTTTAAAACATATCTCAGACTATTGCCTATCTTGCACAAGTTATTTTTTTTTAATAATATTTATTTAAATATTTCAAAAAATATTTAAAAGTAGTTCTTCTGACTAATATGGTGTGTCCGTAACCCAGTTTCTTGAACATTAGTAACAATAACATTATTTCTTGTTCATAAATTGATGTGAATTATAATTATTACGAAAGAATATTAGTTGTTTCTTTACACAAAAAAAAATGGTACTAATATTTACGATTGTTTATTTATAAATAAAAAAATAGTGAGTGTCCGGCACAAAAGTCTGATTCATATTCACGCGCTTCACTCGAACGTACCCAGCTAAATATGAAACATCAGGTGACCCCTCCCCGTGCTGGCGGTAGCCAGTGGCTTGGCTGACATGGTCGCGACGTGACTTGTGGCTGGTTCGTGTCGTCGCGGAGATATAAAGGTAAATATCTGATTCATATAGCCTTGGTACACATGTGTTTCTGATTAGTATGTTCGTTTTTATAATTAAGGTAAATGGTTTTCAAACTTGAATCTGCGGGAAATATAATGCCATTGGGGAACAGAAACCTATGTATAAATAACAATCCTTAATTGCATACGTGTGATGATTTATCTATGTTAATGGGCAAAATTCTGATTGATATGTGTCTGATTCATATGGTAAAAATACCGTATTAATCAGATTGCACACATATTGTTAATGAAACGTTACATTGGCGGCACGTTAACCTAATGTTATTTTCATGTCTAAAAACAGTAGCTGTAAATTTCGCAGCAGTCCTAATAACGTCAAAGGGGTTTCATATCTATCGACGACTAAATTTTCCATAATTAGACTATGCCTGAAATTAAAACAAATATATTGGTATAGAACTACGTTCGTCTAGGTAATAAAATAAAGGTACACAATGAAAAAAAACTTTATTTAAATGACAGTTTAAAAATAAATTTAATATAACTAAATAATATAAATAAAACAATAACGAGCGGTTAATGAAACTACCTACTTACTTAACTATTTAGTTTTAGCGGTAGTTTATAGGCTCAAACTACTGCTTAGACGAACAGGGTAATATACTGTAACAATATATTAACTTTTAAGACCGTTATAACGTAACGTGATGAGTCGTGGGTTCGATTACCGCTCAAGAATTTTCTTCTTACAATTTTTTACCCACCTTCTATATGAAGTGTGGTTTGGCGATACACCGAAACCGTAGGTTCTAGGCGACTTGGCAAGGATTAATGGAATGGATTGTATTCAAAGGATAGCGGGTTTTAGTCGCCTAGGATTGGAATGGGAGAGATGATTGTGAGTGGGTATAGGATATTCCAAGGATGAAGGGGACTTACCTTGTTCGGCAATCTTCTTCGTCTCAGAAGGGCAGTCTCCTAGTGGTTTCGGGATGAAGCTGCTGGATTCACTTCACTACACAAATCACCTTCACTTGCGATCGGTTTATATAAGCGGTAATAACTATAGCGGGAGCGGCGCGGTGATACGGTATGGCGGACGCGTATTTAGCGAATCGAATGTTCTTGAAAGTTCTGGACTGTCACTCGCGTCGACGATCGCCGCGACCAACCCGCGGAAGGCGTGCCCCTCCTTCGGGGATGGGAGACAGGGACGGAAACTATGGTATCGCTCGCACTAGAACAGCATGGAACGATTGACGTTGATGCGATTAGTTATAGATAGGAAGGTAGATGGCACTACCAAAGTAAAATATTGATTATTCATAATTGGGTTGAAACGTCAAGTCAATAATAAGGTATATATAGCACTTTTCTAGTAATTATCTGTAACTTGAAATTCCTTAAAATATTGAAATTTCAGTCATATGTTCAAACAGTGTATTATTTCATACAATTTTATTTAAACGGGTCTTATTCGCGATATTTAATTAATTTAAGGTATAAATACCTATGTTTTACCGACGTTTCGGCCGTCTTATAACAGCCCTGGTCGCGGCAGGACTTTAAATAAAATTGTATGATGTTTACAAATCGCGAAAGTTTAAAATCGATTAGTGTATTATTTGTATACATACCTACTGTAGTGGCTAATGCCTGCATGTTGTCAAAATTGAGAGTCTTATTTAAAGGCATTTTTAGGTATAATTATTAATAAATTTGTTATCTTCGTTTTTATATTACAGTACACAAAACTGCCACCAGTACTATCTAAGGAAGGAAAAAGAGAGAAGAAGAAAATTGCAGAGCGTATTAGGATGGAAAATATGTATTTATTTTTTATCTTTATTAAATTTTTGCCATAATTTTGGTTATTGTTAAAAGTTTAAACGTACTTGATAATATTTATGTATAGTTTTAGTTTTTTTAGAGATTTTATGAAACGAGATACTTACATAAAAAATATAATGATAATTAATATTGTCGAGTATCATAATTATAATTATCATGCTGTGATTGACTAGATTTAAGCTTTTATAAAACAAAACGTTCATAATAAAAATTCTTATAAATGATAATTGATATTTTCAAGTGCCATATCATGCGGTTTTTAACTAGATTTAGTTTCCATAAAACGAGACGTACAACGTTTATTAAAAAGTAATTAATATCGTGATAATTGATATTGCCAAGTGCCATATCATGCTGTAATTGACTAGATTTAGGTGTTATGATAAGCATCGTGTGCATTTACTGTGATTTTAAGAAATAATTGACTGATTTTTCTAACTAGAATTTCATTTCTATCCCTTATTCTGATTCATATGTCACAGATTCTGATTCATATGGCCCCAAAAGTTTTAAAGTTAATTATCTCGGAAACCATTTTATCAAAAAGTGTGCCTTTTTCAGACATTGTATCTTAGGTTATCAGCTTTCGTAAAAATATGTTTTATAAGCTTAAATGTGAATAAAAAATTAGGCCATATGAATCACACAAAGAACGCAATTTCGGAGAACCACTCAAATAAGATTTATACACAAAATTAATTTTGTTCAAAGGACAGTAAATTTGAGTGTGAAATAATATAATAAAAGATATATAACCACATGAGTAAATAAACCGAACAGAGAGACAGCTTCTTAAGAGCTTCTAAATTTGTTACCTATTTTGGTAGGGTTGTCACAATAGGTTAAGACAAATCGCTTGTTCGGTATACGACAGATTCTGGATTAGACAGATTCGTGATTTGGCAGATTCCCAATTCGACAGATTCGTGGATTGGGCAGATTCTTGGACTCGACGGTTCGCTATACGGTAGAAGTACAGTTGTAAATAAATTAGCGAGGGGAACCAAAAAAGGCATGCACCTGATACTTTCAAAGCACGGAATAAAAATATACATTTGTTACCAAGGACACGACGTGACGTCCGACGTGATTTATTTGACATTCCCAACGATAAGTACCACTAATAGTGTTGAATATTTTCTGGTAATATGATCTATTTTGCTAATAAACATAGGAATCTCCTTTAGCTATTATGGCCACTAGTTTTACCACGGGGATAGGTATCTAAAATAAGTTTAAAGAGAAATTGTGTAAGACAAATGAACGTCTACAAAACAAATGACTATAAAATGATCAACCATCGATAGGGCTTACAAAAAACAGGTGCATGCGATTTTCGACCTTATTGACAATTCATGACAGACTTTTTTTTGGTATTTTCTTGCTTTCTGACATTGATACGTTATTAAAATTATAAATTCTGAGTTACGTCAATAAGGTCGAAAATCGCATGCACCTGTTTTTTGTAATCCCTATCGATGGCTGATCACTTTCTGATAGTCATTGGTTTTGTAAACATTAATTGCTTTTACACAATTTCACAACTAATGAGTTGTTAAGTATTTCGTTGCCAACATTGACAATATTTATTTCAAGATCGAAATATTCGCGAAACTTTTGCTCGAGCAATTCAACAAATGCGACAAAATTATCAGGAGTTATACCTACTTAGAAAACCCGTTTGTACGTTACCATTGTTAAAATCTTTATAATGATTTAATTATTTCATCTAGTATTATTAATACACGCAGTACAATAAACAACCATTATTAATAATAAAACACCACTTTTATACATTAGGTAAAATATTAAAACTTGCAACGTACAAAACAAACAACGTGCGTCGTAATAACCCTAAGATTGTCAACTGCCTGTGCCTACGTAAACCGGTTCTTTCCACTCTCGCCGCGTACACGACAAGCGGCCAGTGGTCACTCACACATAAGCCGCGTGCTCGTAGTAGTGCAACCGATTCGCGCTGTTGTATGAAGCTGTGCCTCTGTTCCGTTTATCTACTCATGTGATATAACTCTGAGCCTCGTGTTTATTTGGCGAGTGAAGCCAGTCCCACCTATTCGACATTTTTGTTATATTTATACATAATAATACTAAGTAAAAAAAATAATTATCGCACACCTTATGGATGGAATTCAATTCAACTCAATTCAGGTTTGATACAATGTTACTTAAAAGTTAATATGTACTTCGTAGAATTGTAGGGTAAACATTTACAACATCTGGTAACACCAACTCGGGATGTACTTTATATCCGTTCTTTACGGGTGTACGCAAATGTCGAGTCCATTGATTCTTGGTCCTAGTATGACATGCTGTCGGTATTCAATTCACGAAAGCAGACTGTCAATCTCGAATAATTTAAACATTACTTATTTCACAACTTAAAGCTACGCAAAGTTAATAAGTAAATTACTAATACCAACCTATTTGCTTTGACAATCCATTCACAAAATCTACACAATGACCGTTCAACCTATTACCCCAGATCGTGAACCAATTTCTCGTCTCCACCTATACAAAAGCTAACGATATCGTGACGTCTCCAACTGTGTAAACAAACAGTATGACCCACTTCTCTTGAACTTCCCGATAAACACGTACGTAGACAACGCTGTAAAATTGCTTATGCATCAACTTTTTTTATCGGTCAATGGTTCTTGAATGCTTTATTGATTATAATGTTTTGGTTTTATAAATAAAACAAACGATATCTTAGCGGCGGGTTTTATTGAAATTTTATGAATGTTTCCAGACTTTGAATAGTTGAATGATGTTTTATTTTAGATTTTAAATGCTAATGATTCAGTAAAAAGAATAAACGAATGCAACAATAGCAAGTAGAAGGACCCACCACATACCTGTCTAATGTTTTAATGGATTTAATAGAAAAAACAATCCAATACTTTGAACCGTATTTCGCCGGTTAATAATATTGTTATAAAGTATGTGAATATTTGTACATGAACGAAACTATGGGTCATCTCAAAGTTGATGCATTTGAAAAGCCCAATGCTTGGTGCATTTTTTGCTTTGAAAAACTACTGAACCATATTTTTTGACAGGAACGAATACGCGGCAAAGCAAAAAGAAACCTTATAAAACAAATCGGCAGTCGTAAACGTCGTCTACATTAATCGGATTGCCAGACTAAAAATAAAATACCACCCCATAAAAGTTAGTAATTAAAAGGCCTAAAATTAAATCGAATAGTTCGTTTTCAAATAAAATTAAGTGGTTGTAACGAGTCAGACACCAGTGGGAAACGAGAGAACGATATATCATCGCACCCTAAAAGTTCGACGGCTATTAATGGCAATGGCAACACATCAAGGTGTGTAAAGGTGTATAACTTACAGCAATATTCTGCAAGCGGGTGATTGATGAACTGATGTTTAACTGTCATGGCACCAAATGTAAAAAGCTTAGCTAAACAGGACCTTAGCAACTATAAAGTTAATGGATAGTGCATTTTTGGTGTACTGTTAGGCAAAAGGTTCTTTTTTGCAATAAAAAATTCATATTTAAAACAAATAGTATAATTATTCTTTATTCACATAAAATAATTGTATTGCCATCCTCAGACTGATAAATGTTTCAGTGATTCTTCGTTATTAGAATGCATCGAGTATTGGTTTTAAGTGTTGTCACTCACTCAGTCTTCTTCGTAAAACATACCACTTCCCCCGATCGTGGTAGTCTTTTTATAAACATTAGACAGACTCTAGTACTCTTTAGAGACTACTAAGACAGTTTTACTGCAGCTTTAAAACAGATGAAATAGCCCTTCTTATTCCCTTTGAAAAATTCCCTCTACAACGAATAGAAAAAAGTATACTAGCCCCTGAAACTTCCTCTCTGCATACGCAACAGTAAAAAGCACGCCTAAGATTGTTTGTGTTCTTTATTAGTGACACAAGGGGACCTCAAACCTTCTGATTTAATAACAAGCCGATGTCCCGCACGAAATCCTACAGGGGTTACAGGGGTACCCCGTTTGTCGCCAATGACAGTATAATTGCAACCCAGAGAGAGGGAGCACAAATAATTTGCACATTTTCAATTTCTTCTCTATAACTTTTACAAAGCCTACCCTTACGAAAGTCCGTCTATGTAACTAAAAAGGGAATATTTAGTTGCAGTTAACCGTTTAAACTAGTTCAAAGTGGTTTTTTATAACTAAAGATTTTCCGCGAAAACTAATTTAATATCGCCTTTATAACAGTAAAATAATCTCAATGCATAAGTAAATCATCGTATATTTTCTTTCTTCTCTTAAAATTTACAATATTTATTTATTATCTTAATATATAAAATCCTTGCGTTACTGACTGACTGACAGACACGCTACAGCCGAAACTATTGGGCGCAGGAAGCTGAAATTTGGCATGTATGTTCCTTGGGGACCGTAGGGGTGCACTAAGAAGGGATTGCCCGAAATTCCCACGGGATCGGGCAAATCGGGAAATTCGAAAATATGTGCGTGCGAAGCCGCTGGCGTCGACTAGTCCAAATATAAAATCTTTTACTAACTGCCTCCGTGGTCCAGTGGATAGCGTATGCGACTGCTGATCGGGGGTCCCGGGTCGGGCAAAAATGTTACTAGGTTTTTCCGAATACTCAGTAGCAGCCCGGAGTCTGGTGATGTGCCCGGTAACGGCAACAGGCTCGCCCCCTATTACGTGGGACCTAAAAATACATGGCGAAATGTGGGTGTAATATTTACACCTCTGCCTACCTCTTCGAGGCGTGAGAATATAAATAAATAAAAATTAATAAAATCTTTAAAAATGACTCTACCAATATGATTTGCGTCAACAATATGCACTTACGTTTATGCATACATGCATTACTGTAGGTACTACAGCAATCTAAAAACATATTAATTTTGCTTGCTTACTAATTGCACTAAATTTACAACGACCCATGACGTAACTAAATCTTCATATTGAAATTGAACTGAAGACAAAAGTGCATCAAAAGTTGCATCACGGACAATAAATACAGATTCAACTCTCAAATGTTTTCCAAAGTCAGCAGCAAATCTTTAGTCGGCTTCAATCGACCAAATACGAGTTATTCTAAAGCCATTTACGTTGAGAACTCGAATTATGTCGCGCCGTCGTAAACTAAGATTAAGTGTTCTGAACAGTAAAACCGATGACACTTTTACACCGAACATGATTTCATGCTGAGTTTTATGTAGAATGTAAGCCTGGATTAGTGTAAATTTATTTAGGCCCAGGTTTATACCTACGTATGACTGACATTATATAGCTGATTTAGTCTGGTATCCGGGGGCTTACGCGTGGTTTTCTGTCGATAGACAAAACTGAATTTGTCGAGGAACCCGCAAAGAGATTATCTGTCAATAAATTCTTGACACTACAAAGTATTTACTAGTCAAGATGGCTGTCTGCTACGCTCAAATACGCGTATAGATAGGCAACTGATACACTCATTTTCTTTTGTTAAGATTTACGAAGCAACAAGTCTTTAGGCGAATTTGCAAGAATCAAAATGTTTGGCCAAATGAGCTAAACACAAGATCTGATTTAGAATAAGACCATAATGCCATCACTGGCTCAATATACCTTAGCATACCCATTGCTTGAAACAATAATGAAACACGACCCAATTCTATAAACCACATGCATTTTTTTCATTCGTCTATTTGATCAATCCTACTCCAACAGAGTACATAACACGCGTTTAGAGATACATACGCACAGCAAAATACAAATAGAATTAGATGAATAGTCAAATGTTTGTTAGAGCCCGTCATTCAGCGAACGGATCGCATTCAGTCTACACAATAGATGCTTCTACCCTCACAATATCGATTGCGAATTGTTCGTATACCAAATATAAAAAACCTAACCCTCAGCCGGATTAATAGCAGCATGTCATAATCGTGTATGAAATAATCATCTGCGATCCAAAATTCGTTCGGAAATTATAACAGCAGTGGCAGAGGGGTTGAAACTATTTGTCAGAACTGTCGGCGCCTGTTTGAATTTTTAAATGTGCACTATAATTCCAAAGAGTAATTATAGTCATGAGAGATGACGGTACATAATTATTATTGCCATATTTAAAATATATTTAGAAATAGAATTTGGAGCCGGTTTTTAAGGGTTTTTAATGCAGTAAATGCGGTCATCATCTATCAAATGTCACTTTCAAATTGTACCTCAACAATTTTTAAGACACGTCATAGTATTTATTAATTTTACAATTAAAAACAAAGTTAATATCAGATTGAAACGTAATTAAGTCTTAAAATACTATACAAAGAAATATACATATACAGAACATACAAATAGATTTATACAGAAGACACGTTAAGATATAAATAGAGATCGTATAAAACCCTTGATGTAGCAGTCCTACAGACAATTAAACCCTGACTTGTTGGTGTATTACCTTACCCTCTATACACAATATTGTAGGACGATTAGTAATTGAGGTTTTTCTGCGAACTGCTTTATTGCTTTACTCCTATGTTGTCGTTACGATCCCAATACGTAGGTAGTTATGAAGAAAATGTTCTCATATAAAAATACACACCTTTGTTTAAGTTGATAAAAAATAATCAAGATTGAAATTAGGGTATTTCGTTCCAAATAACCTAATAAAGGTACATACAGGGTGTCTGTCACAAGAACCATCACCAAGCCGAAGTCTACTCGTTTTGGACATCATGCCATGTCATATTAAGCAAAAAATATACCGGGGAAACGCAACTTTTTTTATGTCGACACATTTTCTAAACTGAAAATAAAAGCGTGCCCGTGCGTTTCCCGAAATACCTTCTTATCCATGGGCGCAAAGGACATCTATTGAACAAATTGACGGGGTAATTGCATCGATTTTGCACCTAATTAGAAAAATTGCATAGTGACTTTCAGCCTCAATATTTCCTGAACCAATAATTTCCCAGGTATAGAGCCGAAGTAAAAAAAATTCGTAATGATTGGTACAATATGAGATTTCAGTTTTCGTTAAGGGTTTTTTTACACCCTGTATGATCTGTCCATTATTACAAATACTACATTTGCTCTACATTAGCGCCGTATTATTCAATATTAGACGCAACATACCCAATCTTGCAACAACTTAATCTTTGTATCAAATCTGCAATTCTTATAAAAGCAGACGACTTCCCAAACAACTATATTAAATCATCTAAAGTACGGCAAAACAGTAGCCACTTAGTCCAATGTACAATTTACGCGCTCTACAAATGAAAAAGCTATTCTATTATACAATAGTTGCGTGCGGCAGCGAAGCCCAAAGGCGCGGCTACCTTGCGAAACCTGTCACGTAATCAGAACTACATTGGACATAAAACACTGGCAGCAATACTGAAAATAGAACCAAAAACCTAACTGATCGTATTTTCTTTAAAAAAAAACGAAAAAGGAAGATAACTGATAGACGTCCGAATTAATACGAAAAGATCGTCTGTTCAAGCGCTCCGCGGTAAAAACTACCGATTTACTGTTAGCCAGTACTTTCCTAATGATCGAAGAGTGCCTACTCACCGCAAAAACAAAAGACAAATTTATTTGGTTACGATTAAAATTAATCATTAGGTATCTGTGGAATCTTATCCCAACTTTAAAAAATGAAGTGTATTGAAACACAGCGACACGTGGTTTCTATTCTATTCAAAACATAAGATGTCTTCGTATTTACAAGGGACCACGGTTACTATTCTTGTAATGGCTGCACAGCAGTTCTTTAAATATAATAATGGCTCTATCATGCTTTCTGAATGAAACCATTAAACAGTTTTTGACGAAAGTCCCAAATTGTTCGATCCAAAAAAGTTGTTAGTGCTCTTTTATTAATAACATTTTTGAGATGTATTGTTAAATCGAATATCTACAGCACGAGTGATGCACCATATTCTCTATATAAAATCAAATATCACCTAAACTATCGAGTCATTCCGCAAGTCCCCTCGAGGCACCACGAAGGCACGTACGCGCATACATTATTTCTCCGGTATTCCCTGTCCTAAATCCTAATTACCATAGATAAATACACCGCGCGAAGCAGTCTGACGCCCTGATAACTCACTCACTACGAATTTGCATTCCCTTGCCGTCAACAATTAGCCATTATTAATTAAAGGGCCGGTTTTACTTGACACATAGATAAGATATAGCTGAAATACGGCTTTATGGAGTGGCTAGTGCTTGTCGGGCCGACAGCTGCAAGTTTTTTGATACTCGAAAGAAAATGTAAGCCATGGATGATTGTCTCGCGTGAAGATGATTTTATAAACCAATATTGCAATGTTTCTAAATCAAGTTGAATATTAGAAATGGATTTACCTAGTATGTTTTGGTAATGGTGCCATCATTTCCCACACAGTAGGTAATAGTAAACCACAGTAGAAAGTAATAGTACTTTAGGCGAATAGGTTAGGCTAAAGTACTATTACTTTATACAGTGGAATTTACGTCAGTAGAGGCATAGACTCTACTGCTGTAGCTCAAAAGTAGTCTACAATATACACACTGCATAATTATTGGCGTATCTAAGACTATTTACCAGGGTGGGTCTGGGTCTTCAATAGTCTTCATAAAACAGTGGTGTGATGTTTCTTAGGTATCCAGCCTAGAATTTCTAATCGGTAACCAAAATTCTTGACTGACAGACTGCTACGCAGAGGGTCTCGGGTTCGAATCCACGGCACGCACCAATGACTTTTCAAAGTAAAGTGCGTATTAAATTGTTAATTATCGCTTGCTAATCGGTGAAGGAAAACATCGTAAGGAAACCTGCATGTCTGAGAGTTCTCCATAAAGTTCTCGAAAGACATGTGAAGTCTGCCAACCCGCACTAGGCCAGCGTGGTGGACTATGGTCTGACCCTTCTCATAGTGAGAAGAGGTCCGTGCCCAGCAGTGGGACTGTATAAAGAGCTGATGATAATGAACCAAAATTCTGCAGTGGGTAGGTACGTCCCACCCAGCATCCCTGCTATATACCCCAATGTGCATAATATAGTTACATATATTCTGGGACAATTATATAGGTATAGGCACAGATGGTCCTCTGATCTCAAACTAGGCAGAACCTGTACTACGGTAACCAGGTAAATGATAAACATATTTATATATTCTTAAAAAGGTATATGTGGATAAATTATATCCAGACAGAGAGCAAATAATCCTGCTCATTACACAAAGATTTGATCCGAGTGGGAATCGAACGCACGGTTTCTGGGTTGCCAGTCCGGTTCACAAACCACTATGCCAACATGCCAGTCTAAACATAACAATGGATTTAGCAGAGGACTTGTTGTAGGACAACAATAGTGCCATACGCTAAACAGCAGGTAGAAAATCGAGGTCTCTACTTATCGGTAATAAAAGACTCTACAAGAATATATTTAAGTAAATTCTTCATAAATACGCATTTACTATATATTACCAATACGAACAGGCAAACCTAGTTACGTTTGCTATAAATCTATACAAATTATTACATTATCCGAACACTGCCTGAATTTGATATAACTGAATCAAACTGAAATCGGAATCAAGTGCGAGTTCAAGGTTAAGAGTAAGTTAAATAGTTTTATGTAAGCATTCGTGTGGCTAGCAGCAGGGCTATTGTAATTTGTAGCCATTTCTCCTATTGTACTTTATGAGGACCGGAGGTCGGTATTTTACGGGGACTTTAGCTTATATACGAAACTAGAGGACGCCAGCAGATACGCCTGCATTTTTTTTTAATTTACGCGTTTTGGCCGATCCCGTGGGAATTTCGAGAAATCCCTTCTTAGTGCACCCCTACGGTCCCCAAGGAACATACATGCCAAATTTCAGCTTCCTGCGCCCAATAGTTTCGGCTGTAGCCTGTCTGTCAGTCAGTCAGTAACGCAAGGATTTCATATATTAAGATAACGATAAATGTTTCTTATTAGCTATAGTCTGTATTTCCCAGATATATTATAAATTTAACGTATGCATTTTGTTTCACTACGATACATATTAAAGCTTGTAATATAGTGCAAATATATTCTGATTTCTGAACCAGGGAATTGCCTGAATCCATACTTCTATAACCAATTGATGACCAGGAAAACAAACCAAACACTGTACGTCGGCCAACAAAACCGGGACTCCTTTAACAAATTTATGCCACAGAATCAAAGAGCAATGGAATTCAAGGAGTAGTATGAACTAGTAATTAATGTGATTGTTGACATACCTATAAGTCCGTCTACGTCGCAAAGGCACACAATGAACCACAGCAATCCAACGTGCACACATCGCGCGCGGGACGCTCTCAACATTTTTCCAAACTCATATTCTTCACGGACATTTTCCACTGACTACTAACAAAACTGACCACATATTAATTACTAATCGCCGATTATCCCATTATATTCGACCGGTCACTGACACATTGTATTTTTAATTGGATTTAAGGTTGAACGTCTGCGAGCGTAAATACGCGGGGGATACGGAGACACGAGCGACACGACCGCCCCGTATGAAAGCTTGCGCGGTACTGAAGAATTGTCAAACGATAGTGCAGAATAACTAGCTACAGTAGCCGTAGCTTTCGTAGCGCTTGGAAAATCCCAGTTCACAAATTGATCCGCTTTTCATTTGAAACATTTACATTCAGACGGTTTATTTAATGATGTGTTCGTTTAAAATGCGTGCGTTTGATTAAGTAGGCAGATTATAAGGGATCGCGCTGCTGAAAATTAATGACGTCAAATTTGAAGGAGCTTACGGCGTGACATTAAAAAATCATTAGCCAAATATTCAGAGCGTACATTAATATATTCTGGCTGTAATTCTGGTTTTATAACTAAATTTTCATAAAGATTTTCACTATAGAATAAAGTGCAAACTGCGACGCTATATTTGATAAGTTATCATAAGCTTGTCCTTATAGTCGATTTGTTCTGATCTACTTATATATAGAAGCATTATGATAATTAATAGCTATTACGCTACCGACTTGGGTCTTACATTTTGCTGAAGTTCATATAGGTATTATTACTTCGCTTAAACTTTCGAAGCGATAATTTAACATCATACTTATTACGTACCTACTAGGTAGGTAAGTAGTTGTGCAATAGTAGCCTATTTAGACTATTATTTTGTACAAGCTATACCTATTACTGCAAGGTTTCATCAAAATTCTTTTAAGTTGTTTTTGCGTCTAAGATTAACAACCATTCATCCATCCTCACAAACTTCCGTATTTACAATGGTAGAATGGTGTGGTTGTTGTATTGATGAATAAAAAATAAACAATGGTTCAACAACAGCAAACTCCATGTTGTGCTATCACGGAGTTTGCTTATTTATTAATACATCAACCACATCATTCTACAATTATTCTAGGTAGAGCAGAAAATTTTCATCTGCATACATAAAATTCTTCCGTTATTCGTCCTGTCTGACCGACAGACAACACGCAGCCAAAGCTAATGGGTGCAATAAGCTGAAATTGGGCATGTATAGGTATTCCTTGGGAACCGTAGGGCCACACTAAGGTAAGATTTCCCGACATTCCCTAAGGATCGAGAAGAAACGGTTAAATAAAAAAATGTACTGGCGTAGCTGCGGGCACCCCATAGGTAGTCTATGATAACCTTAATTTTTATTCGGACATTTTTGTGGGGTCATTTTATGTTATACGAACTTTTTACTGCCTTCGTGGTCTAGTGGATAGCGTATGCGGCAGCTGATCGGAGGTCCTGGGTTCGATTCCCGGGTCGGGTAAAAGTGTTACTAGGTTTCTCCGAATTCTCAGTAGCAGCACGGTCTCTGGTAGGTAATGTGCCCGGTAACGGCAATAGGCTCGTCCCCTATTACGTGGCACCTAAAAACTCATGGCGAAATGTGGGTGTAATAACCTCTGCCTACCCCTTCGGGGATACAGGCGTGAGCCTATAAATAAAACAAAAAAAAAAATCTGTGTTCCTTTACTCTGTTTTCAAATTCCACGCTGAGTTAGTAGGTTTGTTTTATTTAAAAAGATGGGACCATTTAATTGTCTATCAAATAAGCCAAAATATTTTTTTACAGGCTGTTTATAACAAAAATTTGGAAAGTGCTCGAAAAATCTCACAAACCGTTTTATTTCTAAATGGTACATTTTGAACTTACATATGCAGGGGGTAAAAATACTCCATTATGGCCCTAGAATCACCCGAACACGACCATCTTAATCTTTAACACATCAATATAGCCAATAAAATAAAACGATTAAGCACGATAGAAAGTAACAGGTAAATTTATCCGTTATTAGGTTAGTTTACTTAATTGAACTTCGGCATCGTAAGGGGGTCGAGCTAACAGTATTTAATGGTTATAACGAGTAACTTCATTGCTTAAGTATATATTGCTTCCAACTGAATATTTTAAGAGACGCCTATTCTTATTTTTTATACTGTGGATCCATGATTGTGATGCTTGCAAGAGTGCCGAAATATTGGATACTCGAAACAAGTGTACGTGGAAGGCAATTAAAAATTGTATCAAGTAATTTTTATCTTCTTTATTTTCTTTTTTTATAGTTATGTATATTTTTATATTTCAAAGAGCTATATTCGTTCTAATAATATCATAAAATCTAATCCTTAATGACCTTAACCTCGACTACTGACATTGGAAGTGAATTGAATATAAGATACGAAAATTCTTATGACTTTAACAGTTGCGTGTGAATATTGTAATATTGATTAAGAACTTGTATTGCATTTATAATTGCTTTTCTAAGATTATAATAATCGTTTTGATATATTAAACGTCAGGATGATTCCAAGCTCAAGATCAACTTAGAGTTATGTAATTATCGCTTGCCCCGTGCGTCGAAGAGCGCGTCAAGATGTCGGTCCCGGCTGTCATGAAGATCTTTGACAGTCAAATTCAAATTCACAATCATTTATTCATATAGGTAACGCTTATGAACGTCAATTCTTTTTTTTACAACCAGGTTCGGTATGGTAGGGCTATGAGAAGAGCCTGGAAGAAACTCATGCCACTCTTTTAAAAACAGAATCTTAATTTTACAATTTGTGGTTCCATGATTGCTGACACAGCCAAAACACTTGGCGTAACTGATTGAAAACAAATGAAAGAAAAAACAAATAAAGCAAAACATGCGAATACTACAATAATAAAACACTATAGCTCAGTAGTAAATGCATCAGCAACCAATAGGTTAAAGAATTATGTGAAGGTGACAAGTGAACAATGATATGACCAGGGATAAATAATGTTAAATTACATTCAACAAATCATAAAAATATCCAAATCCTGCACAATCATGTGTCCACGAGGCACCTCCACTTAACATGTCACTTATCAAAACGAAAATTTAACAAATTTATATAACAATTATATTAAATGGTCAGAAAAGAAAATAATCGTGAGTTAAACAAGCCTAAACCTATCCCCATGGTGTCTTATCATTTTAAAATTCTTTAATAGTGTAGTAAGCCCTCTGTAAAAGAAAGTTCCTAATTGTCCGTTTGTATTTGTAACTACCTAACTTTTCTAACTGCAAACGCTGCAGAACTAAGTTTGACTGCGAGACAGGATATATGGCACTGAAGCTTACAATCTAAAGTTAGACCTAAGAATACAGTTGATTCGATTAGTTGAATTGTTTCTTTTAACGTTAGGTAAAGAGAATTTAACACATTTGGTTTTACTAGAGTTGAGTACCAAATTATTTGTTGAAAACCAATCTAATATTTGTGCAAGAGTGTTATTGACGCTATCAAAGTTACATGAATTGCCATCGACTTTAAAAATCGGTGACGTGTCGTCGGCAAACAAAACAAAATCACATATTTTTTTAACAAAGATCGGCAAATCATTAATATATATTAAAAAAAGAAATAGACCGAGAATAGAGCCCTGTGGAATGCCCATTCCTACTGGAAAATTTAGAGACCTACTCCCATTAACATCTACATACTGAATTCTATCTCTAAGGTAGTTGGCAACATGATTGAGTGCGGTATGTCTAATACCATAAAGTTTCAATTTATGTAAAAGTGTATTATGTTCCACACAATCAAACGCCTTTGACAGGTCACAAAAAACACCAATGGCATCCTTCGAGTTTTCCCAAGCATTAAAAATATGCTTTAACAAAATTACAACGGCATCAACGGTGGAGCGACCCTTAGTGAAGCCATACTGTTCACTGTGAAATAAATTATTTGTGTGAAAGTGGCTCTCTAATTGATGCAAAATAATCTTTTCAAAATTTTTACTAATAGCAAGCAAGATAGAAATTGGCCGAAAATTACTAGGGTCGCTCTTGGATCCCTTTTTGAGTAATCACTGTGGTATCACTTTACTGTGTTTCATTAGATCAGGAAATACCCCTGTATCTACGCATCTGTTGAATTTTGCAGCTAAATATGGAGCTAAGCTAGAAATAATGTGTTGAACAAGTTTAACAGAAATGCTCCATAAGTCAACAGATTTTTTATTGTTGAGCGTCTTGAATACCTTCAGCATGTCATTGTGTCAATGTATTTAAAATTAAAAAGCACATCACACTCATTCACTTTGCCCCTAACCAACATTTCTGCTTTGCTTGGACATAAATCTAGACAGCTGGTTGTGTTCACTGGTATGTTTATGAAGAAATTGTTAAATGTCTGAGCAACATCAGTTTTTTTAGTAATTATTTCACCATTAAATTTTAATTCATATTTGTTATCTACCAATTTAGCTCGTCCAGTCTTATTGTAAATAATGTTCCAAGTAGTTTTAATTTTTTTCTTAGATTCTTTGATTTGATTGATTAAATATAAAGATTTGGCTAAAGCACATTTCCTCTTGAAAACCTTTGAATAATTTCTAACATATTGAATAAATTCAGGATTAAAATTGTATTTCTTCATACCATATAGATCATACAACCTAGCTCTACTTTTTTATAATTATACCTACTGTTGCCCAATCACAAAAATTTACTTTAATGCTCCTTGCAAACGTCTTCTGTTTAAAAATGTTATTGTACACATCATTAATAGTGTTAAATAAGCAATTATATAATTCATCAGGATCATCAACATCAGGTTAAGTCAATACTGGCAATCTTGGCAGCAACATCATTACTAAAGTGTTTGAGGCGAACAGAGGTCATTGGCCTACATGAAATTTCTTGTACTTTAGGGGTTGTATTAATTGGAATTACAACCTTTTGCCCGCAGTGATCCGATGTCAAGTCAGTTAAAACAGCCTTACTTAAATAAAGACAATTACAAAAAGATTATCTAAGCATGTAGAAGAATGTGAGGGTTTTCTGGTTGGTTCAGAGAACAAAACATTTAAATTAATTCATTTGGGGTCCATGTTATCGCCCACGCTTTTTCTTCTGCATATCAATGATATGCTCACTTTTGGGAGCATACATTGCTATGCAGATGACAGTACTACATGGGCGATATCTCGGACACCCTGCGGCTAAGCAAGCCGATACTGAGGAGTATAGGTGCACACTTGTTGCTGATCTTGACTGGGTTCTGAATTGCATCTCGCATTGGGGTGATGAGAACCTGGTCGAGTTCAACGCCAAGAAAACACAGGTGTGCGCATTCTCAGCCAAGGTATCTCCATTCCTTCCCCATCCCTCTCTTCTGGACACTTCACTACCGATTCAAGACAGCCTCAATATCCTGGGTATGGATATACGCAGAAATCTTATCCAGAAGAACTACTTACATCGGGGGTATCATCAAATCCGCATCTCGAAAACTCGGAGTCCTGAACAAGGTGAGGAGGTTTTTCACGCCGGAGCAATTGTGCCTGTTATACAAGACCCAGGTTCGCTCCTGCGTGGAATACTGCTCTCACATTTGGAATGGCTCCGCTCAGTACTTATTGGACGCCCTCGATAGGTTGCAGCGGCGTGCTGTCCGTATCATTGGGGATCCAGAGGCCACTAAGACTCTTGAGTCACTGCAATTACGCAGAAACGTGGCCTCAATGGCTGTCTTCTATCGCATTTATCACGGTGAGTGCTCCGAAGAGCTCTTTCAACTAATCCCACCCTCTCCTTTCCTATCCCGAACGACACGTGCTGGGTTAAGGTGCCACTCTTACACGGTAGCACAGATACCGTCACGCACCTAATGGTTCGGCGCCTCTTATCTCTGCCGTACCATTAAGATGCGGAACTCTTTACCAGCCCACGTGTTTCCCTCCACTTATGATCCTGGGTCCTTTAAGCGGGGCGTGAAGAAGCTTTTCTCAAGGCCGTCAAGGTGAGGGCCATCATGCCATAATGCCATGCTGGCTGCTGGGATGATGGCCATCACTATGGGACTTCACTGACTGCTTAGCATCAGGCAGCATGGAGTCAATTTGTTCGGCAGAAAAAAAAATTAATGACATAAATAAGCTAACTAGCCTAGTACAAATTGGTGATTTTCCTAACAAATTGACATTAAAATCGCCACATACGATTATAGACTTCCTATTAGAAATTATGTGTTTTAAGACATCCTCTATAATGCTTTCAAATTGAGTAAAGTCGCTTTGTGGTGGTCGATACACACACACTGTAATATGTTGTTCAAGCTCAACACAAGAAATCTCAGCAGTGCGCTCGATAGAAAGTTTAGCTATATCCTTACGATCTTTACATTTCAAACTATTACATACATATATTAGAGAGCCACCACGAATAGCCTTCTTTCTTACGAATGCACTTATAACTGAGTATTGTTGATTGTTAAATATTAATTGGTCACCTCGCAACCAATGTTCCGTAATACATAAGATATCAATCTTATGTTTGTTTAAAAATAAATCTAATTCTTTGCCAGATAGGCCTTGTATGTTTTGATGAACTAAGTTTAAAGTACATGAGTGCCTATCTGTTGTCTTATCGAATCGTTTAAACTAATAGATGTGTCAATACTACTATTGGTATAACTATTATCTACGAAATTCCTAAGTACTCTAGTAGTACTCCTGTCAGTATATAAATTAAATGCTAATAATTTAGCAAGTTGTCGCCTATATACATAAGAAAGACACATAGTTACTTTTGTTAAAAAGAAATAACTAATAAAAATATTAAAAAATAAAATACTGTCACTATGACATGTCCTATTGTATAATAATAAATTTAATGTACCCATCTGCCTGATTTGTTCATCTGTGAGAGCATATGAATAAGGCAATGCGCAAATAATAAAGCTACATCCTATTTTTGTGCTAAGATCTATCATTAAGTCTGTTAATTCTATGAGACTGTTTTTGGAGACTAATGAGCTGTCACCATACAATATGATGACAGTAGTTTGTGCATTCAAGTCAGCATTCCTAATCTTATCAACTAGGGTACAAGACTGAGCTCCAGGTGAAAAAAAGTATTATACTGGTTGCTCAGTGTGATGATCAATTAAGCTACCTAAGCCCACTCCCAGTTGGACTGAAAAAATTATTACGTTCTTACTGTCAGTCTTTACTGGATGCAGTTTGTTTTGTGTATTATACTGGCATCCATGTGCATTCAATTCTATTGATTCAGCAGGTGTAGTCGCTCACTTAGTTGTACAACTGGAACAGTAATTACTAGAGTTGGATAATGAGATAAGTTAAAATAAACGATTTTAAACTTTCGCGATTAGTATACATTATACACGGTTATATAGCGGGTCTTACTCGCGATAAATCTTATATTTAAGGCATAAATACCTCGGTTTTTTGCCAACTTTTCGGCTTTTTTGGTTTTGCCTTGCTTCAGCCGTCGGCTGAAGCAAGTCGCAAAACCGAGGTATTTATGCCTTAAATATAAGATTTATCGCGAGTAAGACCCGCTATATAACCTTGTATAATGAGATAAGTTGTTTGAAATTTTCTCGACCAACTCTTGAAACTTCTTCATATTTTAAGATGTACTCATGAGTCTCATTCTGGTGTTTCATTATAGTCCTAGTGAGTTGAGCTTGTAGATTAGATATTTGTGCTTGCAATTCACTTGAGTGTTGTTCGTATAACAACCTACCAGAAACTAATTCTTCATTCGATTCTTCAAGCTTTAATAAAAGAGATTCACACTCTTTATTTAATTTACAGTTATCTTGAGCATACTGACTCAATTTAGTAGACCACTTATGACCAGATTTAAGTTTCTTAATTAATTTATTTAACTCAAACAATTTTCTAAATTTATTCCTTTTAAGACATTTTAGAGAGCTTTTAGCACAATAATCTTGTCACCCAGGAGCTCAGAGAATAAGTTGTGAGTAGCAGTACTGTTAAAGGCCGCAATTGTGTCTTCTAGAGTTGAAATTCTGCCATAAGCCTCATTGAGACTTGCTTCTAACTCCGCATGGCGGCTGAGTTGTCTGGAGTAAATTTGGTCGCAGCTGCTGAAACACCTAACTTCTTCTCGTAGTCTGTCCCGTTGATCCAAGACATCCATATGCTCTATATGCAGCTCCGTGAGTTGTGTCTTCAGCTCAGATATTCGGTCATTCACAATCTTGATTTCTTCTTCACAGTCAACGCGTTTCCTTAATAGTTGACTATTGTCGTCCTTGTACTTCTTTAACTCAGCCAGAGTTAGTCTTAATTTATTTTCCGTCTCCTTGGCCGTTGCCTTCCGAGTCATCATATGGGTAGACATTGCCAAGGATTACAAATTACCTAAAAAGAAGAAAAAATAGCTGAGCAAAGTCAAAGAAGAGAAGAGATGTGATGGGGCTTGAGCATTATTGAATAGACTTAGACAGAATAAATAAGAAAAGTTACAAAAGAAAAAGGTGGGTATGTGAATAAAATAAATTAATTAATTGCAAAACTAAGAAATTGAGAACAATTTAGGTAATTTGAATACTTGAAAGTAATTATCTAATACTTTTACAAGGTTTCCATTGAAATATCTCAGCTGATGTACTTATTCAACTTATTTTAATAAAATGTAAGTAGGTATACAAGTTAGTACACAGGTTTAAACTAATAATAGCTAATTAACACAGAAAAGTACACAAATATGTTACAGATAAGAATAAACAGTGTAGTCATTGTGAGTCGTTATAGGGTATCAGAACCTTCTAAATAAACTGAGACTAGTCTAAACTCTAAACCATGGAATATCGCTATCATGGAATATCGCTGCCCCTTCGGGTTGCGGACGTCAGACAGGCAGTCGCTCTGTGGAAAAGCTAATATTCTGCCAAATCTGGTTAGACTAGTAAGCGGACCCCAGCTTAAAACTAGGATAACGCTAGGAGAAAAAACCTGCATAGCTGACTTCTGTCTAATATGCCTTAAATAAATAGGTACGCATGTATCTTTGCCAAACAGAAGTGTGAAAGTGTTATACAATCAACAATATGTACTAATGTTATGAAAAACCATACTTACAGGGGAGAAATACTAAAAGTATTCAAAAGGAGTTACAACTCTATTATACCTTGCGACGACAAAAAGGCATTGACCCTTCTTAATACTTTTAAACATAATATCTAGATACTTAGATCTACATCAGAGGTCTAAGTCTGAGACCTTCAGACGACTTTAGTCTGCGTCAACATTAAGACAAAATTAATAAAAATATACATTTTCTTTTCCAAATGGCGCACCATTTGTATTGAATGCTTACTTTGAAATAAAACTGGCGAAGTCTGCAGATGCTGGTTGTAAATATCTTTAAAATTCAGGTGTATTTACTCGTACAAAACCAATGATAAATGTCTTCTTTAAAATACTAAAACGCCACAAGTGCATCTAGAGAAGTCAAGACGTTTCTACCAGAAATGAGACTGCCTTTTTATCATGTCGACAGAGAGGCAAATATTCTATTATGTCTCTGAGAGCAATCAGTGTGATCTCTTACCGTTTTGTAAGAGACACATTAAATATTAGTACAAGCCTCAAACGGTTAAGATCCACGAAGTCTACGCTCCGATTAGCACCAGTTCATATCAAAACTTCGATAGCTATCAGTTTGAACGCCTGGGTGAGTACGCAGATGTGGACAATTTTAGTGTCGTGTTCGATTAATGCTATCCTTACAATGGGCTCTAAATTTCTTAAGACCCATAATACTGCTAAGCTCTCTGGTCCATCTCTAGAACTCCCTCAGAAAAGGTCTAAGATGCTATTGCACTCCGCGCACGACATGTAAAAATATTGGCTTTTCAATTTTCAATAGACATATCTCTAACCGCTGAATTCAATATACGATCAACCCATTTTTTTTTAGGATTTTAGATTCAGTTATGACTAATGCTCTGCCAGTAGCCTTAAATTACGCGGGTGTAACCGCGTGTATCATCTAGTTATTTCCATATTACCGAAACATCTATAGCGGTATACCTGGTTGTAAGATCAAGTAAAAGCACTGGTAAACAACTATTAACTGTAGTTCAAATTAATCGTACGCTTCCTCAATCTTTTTCTGAAAATACCCATGTTTCGGGTATTTACCCACCGCCCATCTCTACACGCGCGGTACATTACGCGCTTCAAAAAACCGAACTTGCGTAAACGGGCATATTTCGGAATGTTTGCTCGAAATGGTAGTGACATCGTGTCAGTGTCAACATGGACTCAAGCTTATACGAGCTTAGAAGCACGTCAACGCTCGTACGAGTTCCAAAAAGCGCCGCCTATATGCGCTTCCAAAAACGAGTTTATACGCGCGTATAAACTTTAATCTGAAACCGCCCTAACGGCGGCAGTTTATGATCACGTGGTCGCGCGACCGATGGTAATGACCTCCAGCTGATTGTTATGTAGCGCATACACTGCGTTGAGGAAATTTTAAGGCCTCTTTATTTTAGGGAATAATTAATAATATAATATTCTATAATAATATTCTACCACATACACACATCACTATCTAGTCCCAAGCTAAGCAGAGCTTGTATTATGGGTACTAGATAATGAATAAATATACGTATATACTTTTCTTTTTTTAAATACATACATATTATTCATAGAAACACCCAGACCAAGACAAACATCCATGTTCATGCACACAAATGTTTGACTTGAGCGGGAATCTGTTGGGTCTAGTAGACTAGCAGGCAATGATATACATGAAACTAAGACACATATTTATTGCTGATCTTTACACAATATACAATATGTTTTGAATGACAATGTCAATACTTTGAAGTCATAAAGAAACTTCGTATGCTTCGTATATCAAATTCAAACTTCAAACCGAGAACCGTCGACAGTGCTGTGGCCAGTACTCTCACTCCTCTTCGTGGCACTATCATGGTGATCAGGACAGTCCCAGGCTGCTCCGCAACTTCATGAATCGCGGACCAGCTAAAGCTTTGGTTAGCAGGTCTGCCTCCATGTCTTCGGTTCGCAGATACTTGACATCGATTGCTCCTTCTTGGATACAGTTCCTGATGAAGTGCATTTTTAAGTCAATATGTTTTGACTTCGACGTCACCATTGAATTTTTACTTAATTTGAGGGCTGTAGTGCCGTGTAATGCAGTCCTGGTAAAAGCTAAGTATTTTTCAGAGAACTGCAAAATGTTTCAGCCGGTTTTTTAATGTTTGATTTGGAACAAAATTTTTAATTTTCTTGGGAATTGTATACACCATTTTGTTAGATTCCATTTCAAAATATAAAAAGAGTTACAGTCACCAATCTTGATAGTTGACAGTTTCTGCTCCATTTACAGGTTCCACGTTAAAGAGACTAAACCTTCTTACATAATATTATGTGATAGTTTACACAAATAAGCTGCCTAGTTAGCATATTTATAAATACCTTCGAGAAGCCCACTAACAGTTGAGCCGGGAATCCTTACGGCCGGCCGTAATTGTAACCAAAACCTTGTGCTAAAGAAAATTTCACAACATCTAGGATTTGATTCGTGACAACCCTGAAAATATATTCAAAGATACAGATACAGACTGTCAGTGGAAAGCTTTATACAATGCGCAATGCGGTGTACTTTACTGTTAACTAAAAGACGTCGAAAATTTGTGGTGCTTCTTACGAATAGAATAGCATCTGATTCTTTGTTGAGATTTTATTAATAGGATAGGTGTTAGGTTAGGCATTACTAGGTAATCTTAAGCTCTGTTAAATCCTCTATTAATCTTCTAATTGTCGTTACACCTAAAATTTAATTTGATCTGTGTATATCCAGTAATGGACTACGGCAGGCTGGACGATGATATCAACTAAAGAAAATATAACAAAAAAACAAAAATGTTAATGTATGTATTATAAGGATCAAACATTAAAACTGCCGAGCTTGTCAAATTGTCATCGGATATCTATTCAAATCAGTATTTAAATAAGACTCGACTATAAAAAGCCTTATCTAAGAGTTTCTATAAAAATCCAGATATGTATAGAATATTCTTGCGCTGTCCGATATTTATTTTACAACTTTCTACTTGTGTACTGTTCCTCTTGTGACTACTATATTGGTATGTTTTAAGTTTTCACATCAATAGTGAAATATTAAATATTCCACGCAAAGTCTAACTGAGCACTATATTACGTGGTGAGAAAAGGTAAGGATCGATGCCCATTACTAAGTTTCTTGTACACTACTAATGAGTTAATGGACCGAGCTAATCTAATATCTGTTGCTTTTTGTACTAAAGCCGAAATTAATGTTTTTTATAGGAACAAAGTAAAAACATTGCTAATGAACTAGTGCTTCGACTGCCTCCGTGGTCCTGTGGATAGCATTTATGCGTCAGTTGATCGGAAGATCCCGGGTTCAAAACCCGGGCCAGGCAAGGCATCATCAAATATTGTGAACCTAGCCGATATATTAATACGATAGCTTGCTCAATGCTTCTTGTACACATATGGCAACTAATTGGCAAAGTTTCAAACTATAATGATTCCAGTGCCCAATTTTGCTGCCTTCCTAATATTACCAAATGTACGTACTGAGTGATTATGACCATAAGGCATTTAAAGCAGTATAGTAATTGTGACATAATGTTCAATTGAACAATTTCACAATTTGTCAAGGTATATATTTAAAGAATGTAATCATCATCATCAGCCTTGTATATAAACTGTTCCACTGCCCGGTACGGCCCTCTTCTCATTTTGGGAAGGGTAAGGCCACAGTCCATAGACCAAGTACCTAAAGCAACAATTCACACGACTTTCGAGAACATTATGGAGAACTCTCAGACATGCCTCCTTTTCATGATTTTTTACATGATAATTAATCTATTTTTTTATGTAATATGCTAAGGCATAAACGAGGGTGTCTATATCGTATTTTTTGTGTGGCTGTAGGAAAATTAACAAACTATTTTTATAAATTAAATATGAAAGCGCTTAAGCAACAAATATTTTCTCGTTGCGTAGTTAGTTTCGTATCCAATCGGTTATTCTAATTATTAGATATGAAGTCAGGGGACAAAGTTTTGATCAGGTTGGTAGATATTGAACGCCAAAGGGAGACCAACTTCTGCATCCGTACGCTCCTCGAGAAAGACATGCCAAATTTAAATTTCTTTCGACCAATATGGTTTGGCCGAGCGTTGTCTGTCAGTCGGTCAGTACCGCAAGGAACAGACAGAATCATATTATTAGCTGATCAAATAATTAGTAGGTATCTTCAGAAAGGGACCACCGAAATCAATCATCCAAGAACAATTTTAAAGTCGTGGCCTCTTGTTTTAATTCCAATAATCCAACTTGAAAGTATAAAGTTTTAGTCTGACAAGATTACAGGGCCCGTCTGGCACTCAGTACAGTTAATCTTTACTCAAATATCACGTGTCTAAGGCCTATTCTGGGCCTGAAATATGGCGGTCCATAACAGCTGAACCTCGGGAAATATAGGTGACAAGTAATGGCTATTGGGTCGAGTAGACGGCATTCAATTTGGGTATGAAGGCGAGTAAATGTAGGCGAGCGACATAATAATATATTGGGGAAAATATAAAAATAATATGTCCATCTTCGTTAGGTAGGTACTGAATGAATAATCAGTGATACTAATATTTGTGACATCCTACATGCGTTGTAAAAATAACCTTTTTAAATAGCTTGAAATTTAATAGTAAAAATTGAGTTGCCCTATATGAAATTCCGGTATATAAGGTATATTACAATAAAGTTAAATCAAAATACATTCAGTACTGTGTGATTTGAGCTTTTGGCATTTTAATATCCAACAATCCATAACACACAATAGTATTCATACGGCCAACTTAGGTACTGGTGAACATTATGGTGATTATCGTTCAATCTCCGATACAAGACAATACGAAAAAAAATAATCTGCTTGCATTTTCTGCTCGTTGATTGTATGTTTGCAAAATGGCTGCAACACATGATTTCTTATGCAGTAGTACTCTATTAAAAAAATAATGGTTGTTGAATAAATTATTCGTGTTCAGGTATCGTACGCGTATTTGAACATGAATAATACGATCATGTTGACAATCATCTATCAAACCGGGATGACAGAGCGGCGTTGAATTAAATAAAAACACTTCTCTAAAAAATGTAAGCATGGTTTATTTTTATATTAACTGTTGTGTACCAATTAGATGAAGAGGGGGTCTCATAGTAGCAGGCAGATGTTTAATACAAGCAGCGACAAACTGACAACATTGCCGCATTTTTGAGTTTGTATGCTATTTTGGTACTTAGTGTTTTTTTATAATGCTTCACTAGCGTCGATTTTTTTTACCAATACTGCTATTTTATAATCGTGAAACTATGTAGGGTGTATGTTTGTTACTGTTTAGCGCAAAAGCTTCGGATTTTGACAAAACTTTGCAGAAATATAGCTAATCCATCAGAATAGCACATGAACTAACTTTTTGCCAATTTCTGATCCCACGTGGGCGAAACCATGAGTAATACGACATAAAATATCTAAACAGCTAAGCTTATAAAACATTGTTTATGTTGTAGACACTTCCCACGTCAAGAAAAATCGCGTCATTTTTTAAGTAGGGACTTGAAACAATTGTAATAGATTCCCTATATCAGACGGCCTTCTGCAATCCACTGCTGGACATAGGCCTCCCCTAATTTACGTCGCAATAGCATTATGCGATGGCCAGATGGGTTGGTGTAGGGTTTCCTGTCGAGATTTTCTTCGTCTCAATCCAAAGAATATACTATTTGCCTCGTGTATTAACCTTCATCATCAGCCTTTAACAGTCCACTGCTGGACTAGGTCTTTGAACGGAAAAATTGGCCTACTATACCACGCTGGCCAAACGGGTTGGTACAGGGTTTGTATCAAGTTTTCCTTCTCTTACAGCGGTGTTCTCTGCATAATATGCTCCCTCTGACGGCTCTTACGACACCCATAGGATGATATGGGGTGGTGACATTCCGTATTCTTAATCCGTCACCACGCGAAAATGTTACGCAACGATAATAATTTTCAATTTCTTGAAAGACTAGCCTTCGTTTCGCAATTCATGGATATAATGGTAATGTATTGTTAAGACATTGTTGGTCGAGCCAATATTCCAAGCTGATTCTGATGAATTGTTCTAGCTGTCGGCTCTAGTACTCTTCTATTATTCAACATGACTTGAAGTTTCAGGACACAAAACAATATTGCGAATCATTCTCATGAATAACGACTTGTTTTCGTGATTGTAGAAGCTACGCTTATGAACAATAAGACTCTTTCAATTACTTAAAAAATATTAAAATTTATAACTAAGTAGCTTTTGCTTCGCCCGCGTGGGAATCGGTGACTGGAAAAAAAGGATTGTTTGAATTAGTTATATCGTCTATAATAATTAGTGTAAATCGAAAATATTAATCTGGTAACATTTGTTACCTATGGTAATTTTTTGACTCTGGTCACATTTGCAGAACTGACATGTCATTACTTCCGTTTGAAAAAAGTTGGGTGCATAGGGATCCCACCAAGAACTTAGGGTCCCAAGCTAACCTCACCTACAAGTGGTGCACCTGCCGATCAACGGACGAGGCTCTGGCAAACAAATATACCGATAAGCGGCAATAGGCTCGCCACCTATTACGTGGGATCAAAACACTGGCGAAAAGTGGGCGTTTATTATGCCTCTGCCTACCCCTTCGGGGAAACAGGCGTGAGTCTATGTATGTACGTATGAAAAAAGTTGGTTTGACCATGCATGGTGTGTGTACATTGAAGAAAATTTTGTAAAACCTTTGCAAAACTGCCGCTTTTGATATGCCCGGCACGGTTCAGTGAGCCCTTGAGGAATTTGTGATAATATATTGAACATTGAAATTTTGTTCTGAAAATGTTCTGGCGAAAAGTGGGCGTTTAATATGCCTCTGCCTACCCCTTCGGGGAAACAGGCGTGAGTCTATGTATGTATGCATGTATGTAAAATGTGAATCCTGTCTTCTTACCACGTGCCTTAAAGACGTGGCGTTGGGAGTCTGGCAGCTAAGTGGATAGTATCATTCAATCTATCGTGGCCACCTTAGTTTTGTTTATCTAACTTAGTTCCAAGCCTGACATCAGGGCAAATACAGGTAACTGTACGTTATATTTGATTCTTAGCGCTGGGTAACTCAGTCCAATATATGTCAGACTTCTTGTTTGCTCTAGTTAGGTGGATGTAATATAAGTTTCCACTGCGTTCTGCAAGAATTCCCACCTGTCTAGGGTAACTTCTGAACAAGGATATTACTGCTAAGCTTTATGAAAATTTGATTAGCAGTTCTGTGTCAAATAAAAAGTGTCTTTGTTTATCTCATCAGCTATACGAAGTTTATACATAAATTGATGAATCCCCAGTAAGTTACTGAAGTACTTGTGTAGGGGAAATAATAACAAATATTATTTTATACAACCTTCCATTCGTCCATCTTCGCAAACTTTCGCATTCATAATTGTTGTAAGATTTGAACGTTTGGAGAACAGTTAGACATATACTTTATGCAAAGTGCCGTCGTCCTGTTAAAAAGATCTGCCGCAACACCGTTGACCGGTAGCATGCCACGAGACTAGCAGTATTGCCATGTTCTATGGCAATGCTCTTAATTAATCCATGGATATAAGCCAGCCAGAAAAGCCAGTCGGTCAAAAATGAGCCAAACGAGATATGGCTTTTACCCGTATATTCTCATATCCTTGGACATAACGTACCGCAATGCGTAATACTTTTACAAAATCTTTTCTCAACTTCGACCTTTAAAACACAGGTCTATATCATCGATATTACATGTATTAGTATCCGAACACGAAACTTCTGTGCGTACGTGACGAATAAAATACCTAGAACTACTCTTTTATAAACATCCCTTTATTTTATTACCACTGACGATTTTATAGTCTTATAAATAAATTGAAGCGAAGTCTACCGAATGGGTCTATTTCTTGGAGAATCCAAACTACGGATTTTCACATGTTACGTGATATGTATGCAATAAGCACTCAACATTTTTAGAACAACTCTTTTTCTTATCTGGCAGCTTTGTAGTCGCATACTAAACTCGTTTTGTCCAATTGATATTTTCAAATCATAACAAAAAGTAACAAGGACAACTACTTCCCTAACAAATTAATACTCTTACTAAATTTCTATTTTTAGAAGACACCTTCATTTTGCTATTTTCCACGTACAAATAGAGCAATCAAAGTAGGGGATCCTAAGGCTGACTGTTCCCTAAAGCGGAGAAGCAAAGCGCGCTAAAACGACTATTTACTGAGAATCTAAAAAACTCCACAGCGATGATTTTTCGCATTTCTAATAGCTGTATTAATACAGCCCCAACATACAGCCTCTCAAAGTGCTTTTAAATAGACGTCAAGCCACATAATTGTAGATAAATGTCTCTCTTTAGCTACAAAAGTGCAAGTCTCTGTCTGTAAATTGGCAATCTCAGAATAAATTAAACGTTTTTCATTTTTATATACAGGCACTTACTACTTTACAAGAGTCATTGCGAACAAGTTGTAATAAAATTTGAATTAGAATCCAATTGCAACAGTCTTCACGATCTAGATTTAAATATTCGCCAAAAGCTCTACAAAGTTGATATTTAGGTACAAATTGCTTACAAAAGTTTATGTCTCAAATGCGTAATCATTTGACAAAAGATGTGAAATCTCTTCCCATCAGCTTATCTTAATAACTGGTGTCATCTGAGAGTACTTAATTCTCATTCTTAACATCATCCTAACGCCATCCAAAAGTCAAAGTCAAAGTCAAAAATCATTTATTCATCTAGGTCACAACGTGACGCTTATGAACGTCAAATTTTTAAAGTAAATTAATAATGCTTCTACATTTACATTTACTGCCCATTCGCAAAGCAATAGGTAGAACCACGAGAAAGAACGGGCAATAAAACTCGTGGCCACTCTTTTTACCCATTTGCGATACAAGGTCATCGCCCCGAAGCCCGGGGTCCGATTTCCTGCTGCATCTCCTCCACCTCGCACGGTCTTTGGCATTCCTGGTAGTTAGTCTATTGGCACGCATATCATCTCTTACGACGTCAAACCAGCCTTTCTAAGGCCTTCCCCGTTTACTCGGACCCGGCGGAGGTGACAGTAATGCATCTCTTCAGAAACTAAATATGTTGAAACCACAAAAAGCACATTATTGTCAGTTTGCATACCTACATAATATGTACCTTGGTTGTATTGTTGCAAACTGGGTGCACTAATTTCAACCTAATGTTGTGGCAAAATGAAAAGCTTTATTAATCCTATAAGTAGCTATAGATTGATAGATATTGTTCATACCAATTATCGAAATGTCACCCCTAATTACCAAAGATCGGAATCAGGGAGCTAACATTGTCAAAAGTATGGATATGCCTAAATTTTCAATGTGTTTCCGGAACTAGATTCTGGGGAATTTCGGATTTTCAATGAAGATGTTTTAAACTGTTGAAAAAACCTACATTAAAAAATCCAACATTTTGTGGAATCTAGTTCCGGAAATACATAAAAAATTAGGTATATCCATACTTTTGACAATGTTAGCTCCCATAATTCCGATCCTTGCTAATTACATTTATATTTATCTACAGAAATACGATTCTGTATCCAATTTATCCACCCAATGGTCTGAAACCAAATCGTATTGATCAAATTGATCTGATCGACGTTTCAGAAGATCCCCTATATAGATTAATATTTTGTATTAGGAAGATCTCTGGAACTAATAGAAATAGCTTCTGACAGGGCCTAAAGATTACTCATTTGAGAAATAAAATATAGGAACAGCATTCACGTGCAATGAGCATGCTTGCGAATGTTACAAAACAAGAAAAATACAAGTGTGTGTTAGCGAGCATTCGTACTAACGTCCTCGCGAGCATTCTAGCGAATTGACAGTTTTTTTTACGTTTCTGCTGATTATAGTGTTCGCTTGAAAGTCCCTGAAAATGTTCGCCTCTGTTCCTTGTTCAGTTCGTTACAAATAATAGCGAATGCTCGCTGTTCTGTTTTATGTGAATGCTCATGTGTATCAGCACCATTAGGCTGCATTACACACACATACTTTTGGAGGGGGATAGGAGTCTAGAGACATCAGATTTCCAACTGTCACCATCCGCGCGTATTAGAATGCCTGAGAATGCAATATTGACAGCAACTGCAGCTTTGTTTTCCGAATGGAAACCTTATAACTGTCTATTAGAAGATTTTAATGTAACTGTTTGCTGAAATTCTGTCTAGCTTTAGACAAACTTATTTTATTTGTAGTCTTGCTATTTTAATAGTATTCAACAAAATTATTATTTCAACCCAGGAACGTTACAGAATAGTAAGGGCAGGCCATGGATGGGCAAAAGAGGCCGATCTTTAGCAAGATGGGCCGACGATATCATTGCAAGCGCGGGCCGAACCTGAGATTAGCACAATATCGAGGGAAATGGCAAGAAAAAGAGAGTATTTATCTCTATAGTATATATTTATGTTCAGCAGTGAACAAAGTCGGACTGAGGATGATGATAATGAGGGACGTCCACTGCTGGAAATTAAATAATAATAACAATATTCTACCACATACACACATCACCATCTAGTCCCAAACTAAGCAGAGCTTGTACTATGGGTACTAGATAATGGATAATACTTTTTTTGTAAATACTTACATATTATACATAGAAACACCCAGACCAAGACAAACATCCATGTTCATGCACACAAATGTTTGACTCGAGCGGGAATCGAACCCGCGACCATCGGCGTAGCAGTCCCTTACACTCCCGCTGCGCCAACCGGTCGTCCTTATAAAAGTTCCTCATTCCTAATAATGCCGTTAATATAAGAACGAATGCCTTTTTTATCTGTACCTACATTGAAGGAGGTTGCCCGCCCTAGCATCCGTGACCTTGAACTTGACATTAGTGACGTCTCTGAAACGACCTTCGTCCTTGAAGGGTTCATTGACTATACAAACAAAGGGTTTGTACTTTGTATCAAGAAACACGTTTGAGTTTCGTAATGTATTGTAGAGTCGAGATTTATTTTAGAGTTAAATTGAAGCCATCATCGTCTTTTTAAATGCATTTCATTCCAAATTAGATTGGGTATTGAACTGCATTTTAGTCCAAATAGTAATGTGATTGCTTTTCTAGTGTAATCTAAATTCTTTGAAATATTTTTTTTTGCTTTAATCCGTATCTGCTTCATGTAGTTTCGTAAGAGAAGATGGAGAGTTTTTTGTTAATAGACTCTCATGTATAACATATGATAAATTAAATACAACAATATTTGATAGGGAGTCCACAATAATTATCTCATACGGTGATAGTCAAATGGTGACTAAAAAAGATATAATTAATTTAAGTTATGTTATCGCTTCACAGAACATATGATTGCAAATTTATTAGCATGACTTTGCCTTATGCTGATAGTTTAAATGATATGATGAATAGACATATTCATGAACATAACTTGATGTTATACAATTTGACATGGCAATATAAGGATTTTATTTTATTTTTTGACATCAATAATTTTATTAACAATTTTACATTGACTAAAGATACTATGTATCTGCCACTATTTTATAAAAGACAAGTTGCTAAATTATTAGCACATAATATACAAAATGACACAGGTACATGTAGGGTATCCAAGAATTTAGTTTCTGTAAATAGTTCCTATCCTTATAATTCTTCTATTGAGAATACTGACACAAGTTCTTTAAACTTAAGAACAGGACAAAGGGTAGACATATTAAACTGACTGTAGCACATCAAAACATACAAGGTCTATCTGGCAAGGATTTAGAATTAGGTTTATATTTAGAAAATCATAGTATTAAAGTTATGTGCATTACAGAACACTTGCTTAAAGAATACCAGATTAAATTCATAAATAACACACAATACACAGTATACAGTGCCTTCTCTAGGAAATAAGCTATTCATGGTGGATCATTGATTATTGTTTCAAACAGTTTAACATGTAAAGAACGGAAAGACATAGCTAGCTTGTCTATAGAACGCACGGTGGAACTGTCATGCATTGAGCTTGAGCAGATTATTATTATATGTGTATATCGTCCTCCATTAAGTGACTTTAATTTGTTTGAATCTGTTATGGAAGATGCAATTAGTAAAATTAGGAGCAATAAGAAAGGGATTATAGTTTGTAGTGATTTTAATGTTAACATTCTTGAAAATTCAATAATGACTTGCAGATTTTTAAACCTTTTTAGATCATTTAATTTGAAAAATTTATTTCTTGAACCAACTAGAATCACGGCAACATCTTTCACCTGTCTTGATAACATATTTAGTAATTGTATTGTTTCAGATAGAGTAGTTACTTCTGAATTAACTTCGGATCACTGTGGTCAATTAGCTAGGTTTCCATATTACAATGATAGCATCGTACAGAGAGTGTTGGTTAGGCCATTACCTAGGCATAAGTTTAATGAATTCCGGAATAAAGTATTGATTGGAATGAATACTATGAATCCTGACTTAATAGAAATAGATTCGCCAAATAAGAATTTTAACAATTTATTTAATATAGTTAATAACACGTTTCAGAATACTTTAAGACTAAGGAGAAAGTAATTAAGGAATCTCGAGCTTTTAATGAGTGGGCTACTGCGAGTATTTACAAAAGCAGAGCAAAAATGTATGAGTTGTATGGTATGAAAAAATACAATTGTGATTTAAACTTCACTGAGTATGTTAGAAATTATTCTAAAATATTTAAAAGAGTGTGCAATACAGCTAAAGCTATATTCGTAAGGAATAAAATTAAACAATCTTCGAATAAAGTTAAGGCAACCTGGCGAGCTATTAATGAAACAACAGGTAAGACAACATTAAGAAGTAATAGTTTTAGTCTTCTTGATAATGATAAGTTAATTCATAATGACGAAGAAGTCGCACACACATTTAATAACTTTTTTGCTAACATACCACTTACTACTACTAGAGAATTAAAATCATCAGCTATAGTCGCAGAAAACCTATTAGAGTCTAGTGTAGGAAAATGTGCAGTAATATTTAAATTTCATAGTATTAGTTCTACCGATATTATAAATACTTTTAAGTCTTTAGAGTCTAAAAGTACAGGTGATCTTTGGGGCATTTCTGTTAAGGTTTTGACAAGTATAATTGATGTAGTGGCTCCTTATTTAAGCAACTTATTCAATAAGTGTATTAAATCTGGCAGTTTTCCCGATCTTATGAAACATAGTAGAATAATACCTCTGTTCAAATCCGGCAATAAGACTGATCCTAGTAATTATAGGCCAATATCGATACTGCCTGCTTTTAGTAAGATTTTTGAAAAGATCATACTCAAGCAACTACTAAGACATTTTAATCAAAACAGCCTCCTTCATGGTGAGCAATATGGTTTTACCAAGGGTCTCTCGACAACAGATGCAGGAGTAGCGTTACTCAAACATATCTACAGTGCTTGGGAGAATTCCCAAAATGCTGTTGGTGTGTTCTGCGACCTTTCGAAAGCATTCGATTGTGTCTGCCATAAGACGCTCTTGTGCAAGCTTAGACATTACGGCGTCCAGACTAAAGCATTGGATGTCATTAAGTCGTACTTAAGTGACAGGATCCAATGTGTTGAAATAAATGGCTCAAAATCCAGTGGCTTACCTGTTGATTTAGGAGTGCCACAGGGCAGCATCCTAGGGCCTTTCTTGTTTCTTGTTTACATAAACGATTTACCTTTTTACTTGAGAAACATTTGTGACGTTGTACTGTTTGCTGACGATACTTCTTTGATATTTAAAGAAGATAGAAATAAGGAACACTTTAACGAAATAAACAGTGCACTCATTCAAGTGACTAAATGGTTTAATGTAAACAATCTAGTACTGAACGCCAAAAAAACAAAATGTATTAAGTTTGCTCTGCCTAATGTCAGAAACCTTGGTCCTAACATAGTTTTAAATGACGATGTACTCGAAACAACTGAATCCACATTATTTCTAGGATTAACACTTGATTCGAAGTTACAATGGGGTGCGCATGTTACATATCTCTCAGGGAAACTTAGCTCAGCTGCTTATGCCGTTAAGAAGGTTCGTAGGTTGACCGATGTCGATACGGCTAGATTGGTTTATTTTAGTTATTTTCATAGTGTTATGTCATATGGCATATTATTATGGGGTAGAGCTGCTGATATCCAAAATATTTTTATATTGCAGAAACGGGCAGTTAGGGCCATTTACCAGTTAAAGACAAGAGTCTCACTCAAAGAAAAATTTAAATTTTCTTACTGTAGCGTCACAATATATTTATGCCAGTGTTATGCATGTAAGACTAAACATAAATTCTTATAAAATGAATAGTGACATACACAATATCAATACTAGAAATAGACATAAATTATGTGTTCCGTATTTTCGTTTGCACAAAACGCATAGCTCTTTTATTGGGCTCAGTATTCGCATATACAATAAATTACCATCTTATATTTTAGACTTGCCATTAAGTTCGTTTCAGGCAGAAGTTAAAAAGAATCTTATAAATAAGGCATATTACAGTTTGAAGGATTATTTTGATGACAGGAGCGCTTGGAAGTAGTTGTTCGCTTTTGACTAGGTCAATAATTAGTAGTTTTATTCTATAGTGTAGTTAATTACGATATTCTCATTTCATACTATATTTTGCATTCATGTTCCACACTTTCATTATAACTTTGCGGTTTGTAAAATTTGGGTAACTCGTGGTCATGGGCTAACTAATAGGTTGTCGATTGCTTTGGTTTCATACTACCGTTACTTTCTGCTTCATTCCCTTCTACCATAGTTCTGACCATGTTCGCGAGTTGCCTACATTAAAAAGACGTAAGTGGATGCTCCTGTTTCACCATATTTACTTTGGGAGGCTTACCATATGAACATCATTTACTGCTTGAGTATGATATCAATAGCTACTAAAAAAAATTTTACTAGTAGATGTCTACAATGTGAAACAGTTGCAGCTCCTTACAAAAATAAAATATACCACCATTATATTTGTTTGAAAAGAGTGGCCATGAGTTTTATTGCCCGTTCTTTCTCGTGGTTCTACCTATTGCATTGCGAACGTGGCAGTAAATGTAAATGTAGAATCATTAAGTAATTAACTTAAATTTTGACGTTCATAAGCGTCACTTTGTGGCCTAGATGAATAAATGATTTTGATTTTGATTTTGAACAATCACCACATGAGCTCAGAACACGTATCGATTGGTGATATAAAGGCCGTTATAGCCAAAGAACGTAACAGTTTTCATTAAATATATTTAAGTACTTCGTGCTTCCTTTAGCTTTTCCAAAATATGTAGTTTGCCGCTACGGCCGGTGTAGCATCACACAAAATGAGCAAGTAATTTGGAAAACAAAACAGCTAACGAACTCACATTCAGCCAGAATAAAGTCAGACACCGTATTTTAAAACAAAAGCCATGTTCTTATAAATGGGCCCGGCGTATCAGCAACTCGTCGAAAGTGTTGCGATGGCTCACTACACTGAAAATCGGATTTTCCTGGTAATACAGGATACACCTGGCTATTTTAGCTAGGGTTGCCAAAGCGCTGGAAATATGTATAATATCAACGACGCAACATTTTCCAGAAATTGAATCTCTCTTTTTCGAAAAATCTATGTCCTTGTTGGAAAACAGTTGAACTAGTTTATGAACGTGTATATGGCATGCACTCATGAATTACGAGGTCTTATTCCAAAGGAAGCAATGCGCTTCTGGTGCAAGAAATAAAAACATGAAAGTATGTGAGTCGCAGTAATGCAGTTCTGGAAAAGCGAAGTATTTGTCAAAGAACTGCAGATACATCCGATCTTAAAATGTTTCAGCCGGTTTTCTAATGTTTGATTTGAAAGAAAATTTTAAATTTTCTTTACAATTGTATACACCATTTTGTTAGATTCCATTTCAAAATATGTAAAGAGTTACAGTCACTAATCTTGATATTTGATAGTTTTTGCTCCATTTACAGGTTCCATGTTAAAGAGACTAAAACTTCTTACATAATATTATCTGATAGCATACACAAATAAGCTGCCTTGTTAGCATATTTATAAATACCTACGAGAAACCTTGTACCAAAGTAAATTTCACAACATCTAGGGATTTGATCAGGTTTGAACAGTTACTGATACCCATCTTGACTGATGACCGTTTATGCTCAACTAACAAAATAAAATTTTGCAGGAGAACCTTCTAAGTTAAGCCGGGTACCCTTACGGTCGGCCGTAATCGTTAGAAAAGCCTTATGCTAAAGAACATTTTACAAAACCAAGAGATTTCGTTCGTGACAACCCTGAAAATATATCCAAAGATATAAATACAATCTGTCAGTGGAAAGCTCTATACAATGCACAATGCGGTGTACTTTACTGCTAACTAAACGTCGAAATTTTACTAGCAAGTTTCTTTTAACGAGATCTAAAGTCTTTATGTGGTGCTTCTTACGAATAGAATAGCGTCTAACTCTTTGTTGAGATTTTATTAATAGGCTATGTGTTAAGTTAGGCATTACTTGGTAAGCTTAAGCTCTGTTAAATCCTCTATCAATCTTCTAATTGTCGTTACTCCTAAAATTTAATTTGATCCGTGTATATCCAGCAGTGGACTACGGCAGGCTGATAATGATGATATCAACTAAAGGAAATATAACAAAAAGCAAAAATGTTAATGTATGTATCATATGGATCAAACGTTAAAACTGCCGTGCTTGTCAATTTGTCATTAGATAGGTATCTATGCAAATCAGAATTTAAATAAGACTCGACTAAATAAAACCTTATCCAAGAGTTTCTATGAAAATCCAGATAAGTATAGAATTTTCTAGACCTCTCAAATATTTATTTTACAACTTTCTACTGTTCCTTTTGTAACTACTATATTGGTATGTTTAAGTTTTCACATCAATAGTGAAGTATTAAATATTCCACGCAAAGTCTAACCGAGCACTATATTACGTGGTGAGAAAAGGTAAGGATCGATGCCTATTACTAAGTTTCTTGTATACTACTAATGAATACGAGAGTGGTGTGGGGTAAAAGAAGATGTAGTGACAAGCATTGAGAAAGGCATGTTAAGATGGTTTGGGCACATAGAGAGGATGGATGACGATAGACTGACAAAGAAGATATATCAGGCTAGTGTGAATGGGACAGGACAAAGGGGAAGACCTAGGAGAACGTTCTCTGACCAGATTGGAGACATCCTGAAAAAAGGACAAGTCAGAAGTGCCCTTAACAGAAGAGCATGCATGAGAAACTTGATGGGAGTGAGTGAAGCAAGTGAGGTATGTCAGGATCGTTGCAAATGGCGTTCCGTAGTCTCTGCCTACCCCTCCGGGAAACAGGCGTGAGTCTATGTATGTATGTACTAATGAATTCATGGACCGAGCTAAACTAATATACATATATTGCTTTTTGTACTAGAGCCGAAGTTAATGTCTTTTATAGGTACGAAGTAAAATCATTGTTAATGAACTAGTGCTTCAACTGCCTCCGTGGTCCTGTGGATAGCATACACGTCACCTGATCGGGAGATTCCGGGTTCAAAACCCGGGTCAGGCAAGGCATCATCAAATATTGTGAGCCTAGCCAATATATTAACGCGATACCTTGTTCCATGGTTCTTGTACACATATGGCAACTAATTGGCAAAGTTTCAAACTATAATGATTCCAGTGCCCAATTTTGGTGCCTTCCTATTACCAAATGTACGTACTGAGTGATTATGACCATAAGGCATTTAAAGCAGCATACTATTTGTGACATAATGTTCAGTTGAATAATTTCACAATTTGGCAAGGTATATATTTAAAGAATGTAATCATCATCATCAGCCTTGTATACTGTTCTCACTATGAGTAGAGTAAGGCCAAGTGCCGAAAGGAACAATTCACACGACTTTCAAGAACATTATGGAGAACTCGCAGACATGCTTCTTTTTGATGATTTCCATCACCGTTTAGTAAGCGATAATTAATCTATTTTTTTTTGTATGTAATAATTATGCTGAGGCATAAACGAGCGTGTCCGTATCGTAGTTTTTGTATAACTGTAGGAAAATGAACAAACTTTTTTTGTAAAGTAAATAAGAAAGCGCTTAAGCAACAAATATTTACTCGTTTCGCTGTTAGTTTCGTATCCAATTGGTAATTCTAATTATTAGATATGAAGTCAAGGCACAAAGTTTTGATCAGGTTGGTAGACATTGAACGCCTAAGGGAGACTGTAGGGGTATGTTGATGTGTGAGAGATAAAAGAAAGATTCCAAGGATGAAAATATATACTTTACTGTGGTACCAAAACTGTTTGGGAGCGGGAAGACGACTGCCGCGCTGCGCTTATACAATAGCGCGCCTTGATATTTTGTAGCGTCAGCAGCCGCCACAATATTCCCCCCTTTATAAAAAAGAAACAAAATATTATACAATTCAAAAAAATCAATACTAAATGTTGGTCAAAACTACAAGAAATAACATAAAATAATTTACCTACCGAGTTAATAAGAAACGCTAGCGCTGGACTCACACGTCACATAAACATCTATCAAGTTACCGGAGCGCTAGTTCTTAGAATACAAAGTAAAAAATAAATACTATAACGATATAATGTAAGTCTAGATGAACTATGAGTCTATTTTTAGAACATTTATAAGTTACTCTAATTTAAAACACAACAACACAGTCAATTTCAATCCATTTCATTTGTTCTTCGTAAGCTGCTTGTAGAAAGAGCTGGTCGTACGAAGACACAAATACGTCTCATCCATCCAGCCAGCGATCTTTTCCGTGCTGCCTGGGCCGTGATGAGAGATGACAGGGTGCGCTATCTATATCCGACCTCGCATCCAAGTGTGATCAGCCGCATCGACGCGTGCACTGTCCTATAGAGTGCCACCGCCGGTCCCATGTCGTTCCTCGTCCTCGGAGTAAGCTGCGTATTTTCGTCTTGGCGCGGAATGCTGCCTCGCCACCAAGGTCAATACGCCTTACGCCTATGCCTCGACGTACGCACTGTCCTTCAGAGTGCCGCCGCCGTCGTGTGCCGCTCCAGAATACGTCTGCTGCCCATGTTGCCGTGATCGCTGTTTTGGCAGATCGTCCAATTTTGGTCGCACGTGTCCTGACTCTGATGTTCTCCGCAGTTAGGTTGTAAGCCCTTTCGGTCGTAGTAAAAAGGGCGAGTCGTCTCCCGTGAGTTCAGGCTATCTCCGTGTCCATGCTGCTTGGCTGCACGCTGTTGCCACGCTGCACATGCGCTTATTTAATTCCGCTGACCATGTGCACGGGCGTCGATGCCGCGTTACCGAAGCTGAGCCGAAGGGTGCGTCTTCGATGTCAGGGGTCACCAATGTAGGGGTATGTTGATGTGTGAGAGATAAAAGAAAGATTCCAAAGATGAAAATAAATACTTTACTGTGGTACCACATAACGATATAAATAAACTACATAACTACGACCTAACTGTTTGGGAGCGGGAAGACGACTGCCGCGCTGCGCTTATACAATAGCGCGCCTTGATATTTTGTAGCGTCAGCAGCCGCTACAGAGACCAACTTCTGCGCCCGTACGCTCCTCGAGGAACACCATATGCCTATAGTTTAAATTTGTAGCGCCCAATAGTTTGAGCCGTGCGTTGTCTGTCAGTCGGTCAGTAACGCAAGGATTATGTATACATACAGATTCATATTATTAGTTGATCAAATAATTAGTAGGTACCTCTAGAAAGGGACCACCAGAATGATTCCAAGAACAATTTTAAAGTCGTGGCTTTCTAACTGTTTTAATTCCAGTAATCCAATTTGAAAGTATAAAGTTTTAGCCTGACAAGATTACAGGGCCCGTCTGACGCTCAATACAGTTAATCTTCACTCAAATATCACGTGTCTAAGGCCTATAATTCTGGACCTGAAATATGGCGGTCGATAACAGCTGAACCTCGGGAAATATAGGTGACAAGTAATGGCTATTGGGTCGAGTAGGCGAGCGACATAATAATATATTGGGGAAAATATGAAAATAATATGTCCATCTTCGTTAGGTAGGTACTGAATGAATAATCAGTGATACTTATGTTTGTGACATCCTACATGCGCTGTAAAAATAACCTTTTTAAAAAGCTTGAAATTTAATAGTAAAAATTGAGTTGCCCTATATGAAATTCGTGGGTATAAGGTATATCACTACAAAGTTTAATCAAAGTACGTTCAGTACTGTGTGATTTGAGCTTTTGGCATTTTAATATCCAACAATCCATAACACACAATAGTATTCATACGGACAACTTAGGTACTGATGAACATTACGGTGATTATCGTTCAATCTCCGATACAAGACAATAAGAAAAAAAAATCTGCTTGCATTTTCTGCTCGTTGATTGTATGTTTGAATAAGTTATTCGTATTCAGGTATCGTACGCGTATTTGAACATGAATAATACGAACATGCCCATCATCTATCAAACCGGGATGACAGAGTAGAATTAAATTATATAAAAACACTTCTCTAAAAAATGTAAGCATGGTTTATTTTTATATTTATTTATTTATGTTACAATTTATTGTACACTTTTACAAATATGTTAAAGAAATTATATATGTTTATACTAACTGTTGTGTATGCAGGTACTCATAAAAGGGTCGCTGTCTGCACCAATTAGATGAAGAGGGGGTCTCATAGTAGCAGGCAGATGTTTAATACAAGCAGCGACAAATTGACAACATTGCCGCATTTTTGAGTTTGTATGCTATTTTGGTACTTAGTGTTTTTATAATGCTTCACTAGCGTCGATTTTTTTTTACCAATACTGCTATTTTATAATCGTGAAACTATGTAGGGTGTATGTTTGTTACTGTTTAGTGCAAAAGCTTCGGATTTTGATAAAACTTTGCAGCTAATCCATCAGAATAGCACATGAGCAATGAGCATAACTTATTGCCAATTTCTGATCCCACGTGGGCGAAACCACGAGTAATACGACATAAAATGTCTAAACAGCTAAGCTAATAAAACATTGTTTATGTTGTAGACACTTTTCACTTTAAGAAAAATCGCGTAATTTTTTTAATTATTTATGACAAGCCCGGACTTGAAACAATTGTAATAGATTCACTATATCATACGGCCTTCTGCAATCCACTGCTGGACATAGGCCTCTCCTAATTTACGTCGCAATAGCATTATGCGATGGCCAGATGGGTTGGTGTAGGGTTTGCTGTCGAGTTTTTCGTCTCAATCCAATGAATAGACTATTTGCCTCGTGTTTTAAACCTTACCGCGAAAATGTTACGCAACGATAATAATTTACAATTTCTTCAAAGACAAGCCTTCGTTTCGCAATTCATGGATATAATGGGAATGTATTAAATTGTTAAGACATTGTTGCTCGAGCCAATATTCCAAGTTGTTACTGATGAATTGTTCTAGCTGTCGGCTCTAGTACTCTTCTATTGTTCAACATGACTTGAAGTTTCAGGACACACAACAATATTGCGAATCATTCATTTGAATTTATATTATGTTTTCGTGACTCTAGAAACTTCGCTTATGAACACAAGACTTTTACTATTGCTAAAATTGATTTGATAAAAATATTTATAACTAGCTTTTGCTGGTGTTTTCGCTCGCGTGACGGTCGATGATCAACAAAACCTATGCCATGTGCTAGTCTGATGAATAAGCTATAGTAATAATCCATTTTAAACTTTCGCGATTGGTATACAACCTATGCCACGGGTGCATACAGGTATTTGCACGATCTACGCGGCCAAAAGTCCAAAATGTCAAAATAACAATATCATTCTTAAACCGAGTTCCAGGAATAGATTACGAACCTGGGAACAATATCCAAGGTATATCTACCTGCTAGCCCACACCCCGCACCCATCGGGTCAGTCGGAAGTTGACCGTGTTACCTAGTGTACGTATCTATTCTCGGCGCTTTTCTAAACATTAAAGTTACAAAGTGATTTTTTATGTTATCAAGTTCTTTTTACGAACTGAAGGTAATGGATTCTGATGGACAAGGTAAGAGACTTACATATTACATAAATAAAGTCATGATCAACTATCAAACTACATATTTTTTTTTATAAATAAAAAACCCATTTTAATACTGTGATTTTCTGCAATATTTTTTATTTGCTTGTGTTTTTGTTTATGTATCGGGGTAGATCGGGCTATTCTTTTTAATATAGGTTATTATTTGATCCTTTTTCTTATAAGTACTATCAAAATCGTGTCCGCATATGTCCGGTTTGATACATTTTTGAGAGATCAAAGATATTTAGCGAAATTTCGTCTAAAATTTAAAATGTTTTTAGCGACTTTTAACACAGTTTATGTTTGATTAAGGTTCACAGGAAGCATCAGGAGTAAGGATTGCGACACAACAATACTTATTTGACCTCATGACGAACGAAAATTTGCCTAATTTAGATGCCAAATTAAAATATATAAAAGATCATCTTTTGTCATGTGAAGGTTACAATGAAGACTAAGGCTTCGTTCACACGACATTATCCTGACGTTTTCTTTGTATTCGTTTTTTTAACGTACAGTCACCCGGGTGTTCACACGGTAGATTTTCCTTCGTGTAAAAAACGAATAGCCGCAGTCTTCACAGACTTGTGATTGTGAAAAGAAGTCAGTGATGGGTCCACGCTTGGTTGTTCTTTTATATTGGTACAATCGAAGGCACAAACGGTTTCGCCACCGACAGAGCAGAAGATTTTGGGTACATCCTTTAAATGAAGAAACAGGGCATACTAAACTATTTGAGAAGTTATACTACTACTAAAAACTTAGAAACGATGAAAATAAGTTTTTTAATTACTTTAGGATGTCTATTGAAAGTTTTGAAAACATACTTAATCGATAAAAAACGTATGAAAATCGTGCCATGTGAACGAGGCAGAACTATACTATGAGCCACTGCATGCCGAATACGTTAAAGTTCATTCGATTTGCTTGACAAGTCCGTTGAGTATTCGTTTAAACGTATAAACGGTGTACGATTTTTTGCAGTACAAGCATCATGTGAATGGTTCTATAGAGAATGTATGTGCCACTATTTATACGTTAAGACGTATACTGCAAAAAAACGTGCAGTACGATGCCGTGTGAACGAAGCCTTAATTGTTACAAGTTGTACAAAGGTGGACGAAAGCTCATTATAAAAAAGAAAAATTTATAAAAAAAGCAGTGTTGGCTGGATGGTACTCTTGAAATACTTGTTGTTGATACACAAAAACGGCCAGGGCGACCATCCAAGTTGTTCGAAGACGCAAGTGAAAGGAGCAAGAGGCGAAAGACTGAAGAACTTCGTTCTAATTTTGAATCTGGTAAAAAGGATGCATCAAATGTCCTAAAAGTTATTACTAGCTCTCCAACACGAGCAACTAAATATAAAAAGGCATTTTATCATTTGAAATCAGAAAAAAGGCAGCCCTCCTTGACACCAATGCAAGCTTTGGAAATGTTTGTAGATGCCGATTTGACACAAGGACAGTACGAAATTATAAGAAAGACTTATAAGAAGTTTTTTCCGTGCTATAGTGCCTTACAGAAAGCCAAGAAGAAATGTTACCCACTTACGGATGACGACGAACGATAATGACGAAAAAAGCCAAAAAACTTAGAATTATTATGTTTTTTATGTTTATATTTTTTTTAGTTTTTTGAAAATAATTGTAAAAAGTAAAAAAACTAGTTTTGTTTGTTTATTTACAGTGTTAAGATACCAATTAAGCATTAAAATAATTTTGGCCGCGTAGATCGTGAAAATACCTGTATGTGGGGTGTTAATCGCGTATAATAACTAATTAAAGGTATAAATACCTATGTGTTGCCAACATTCAACCGGCTCTCAACCAGCCATGTCGTTTGGCAGTGCTTATACCTATCCTCTCTGCGGAATATAAGCCAGAAAGAAAAAGCCATTCAGTCAAAAAAGAGCTAGATAAAATATAGCATTTACCCGTATATTCTCATATCCTTGGACATAATGGGGTGCATAGGGTTCCCACCAAGAACTTAGGGTCCCAAGCCAACCTCACCTGCAAGTGGTGCACCTGCCGATCAACGGACGAGGCTCTGGCAAACAAAATGTCCCAATAAGCGGAAATAGGCTCGCCACCTATTACGTGGGATCGAAACACTGGCGAAAAGTGGGCGTTTAATATGCCTCTGCCTACCCCTTCGGGGAAACAGGCGTGAGTCTATGTATGTATGTATGTACGTGACGAATAAAATACCTAGAACTACTCTTTTATAAACATTCCTTTATTTTATTACCACTGACGATTTTATAGTGTTATAAATAAATTGAACCGAAATCTACCTAAAGGCCCATTTCTCGTAGAAGACAGAAACTATGGACTTTTACTTAACACGTGATATGTCTGCAATAAGCACTCAATTTTTATATAACTCCTTTTCTTATCTGGCAGCTTTGTAGTCGCATACTCAACCCGTTTTGTCCAGACTCTAGAATCAGAGATCCGGATGGATATTTCCAAATCGTAACAAAAAATAACAAGGACAACTACTTCCCTAACAAATGAATATTTCTTCTTTTAGAAGACACCTTAATTTTGCTATCTGCCGCGTACATATAGTGCAACCAATGTAGGGATTCTAAGGCGGACAGTCCCCCAAAGCGTTCTCCGCTTTATAAAACTAATAGCGCAAAGCGCGTTTATACAACTCATCATCATCCTCTTAGCGTTATCCCAGTTTCAATCTGGGATAACGCTAAGAGGATACAACGTTTATACAACTAACTAGAGGACGCCAGCAGCTACGCCTGCATTTTTTTTAATTTACCCGTTTTGGCCGATTACGTGAGAATTTCGGGCAATCCCTTCTTAGTGCACCCCTGAGGTCCCTAAGGAACATACATGCCAAATTTCAGCTTCCTGCGCCCAATAGTTTCGGCTGTAGCGTGTCTGTCAGTCAGTCAGTAATGCAAGGATTTTTTAAATTAAGATTATTAAAAATCTAAAAAAGCTCCACAGGGTCGATTTTTCGTATTTCTAATGGTTGTAACGATACAGCTCCTACATACAGCCGAAAGGTCTCAAAGTGATTTTAAATAGACGTCAAGCCACATAATTGTAGATAAATGTCTTTCTTTAGCTACAAAAGTACAAGTCTCTGTCTGTAAATTGGTAATTTCTTCATAAATTAAACGTTATTAATTTTTATATACATTTGAATTAGAATCAAATTATAACGGTCTTTACGATCTAGATTTAAATATTTGCAAAATGCTCTACAAAGTTGATATTTAGGTACAAAGTTACACAAGTTTATACCCTTTGTTTACACAAGTTTATACCTATTACTTGTCTTAAACGCGTAATAATTTTACAAAAGATGTGAAATCCCTTCCCATCAGCTTATCTTATTCAGTATCTAGCACGCATATCCCTGACGACGTCAAGTCAGCATTTCTTAGGCCTCCACCGTTTACCGGCACCCGGAGGAGGTGAGAGTAATGCATCTTTTAAAAAACGAAATATGTTCAAATCACAAGCAGTACATTACATAGGTATGTTCTGTTTGTTAACATAAAATTAAATTTGTGTGCATTGTTGCAAAATAGGCTGCAGTTATTTCAACTTTTGTGAACAAATTTTGAGGTAAAACGAAAAGCTTAATTAATTCTATAACTAGGTATAGACAGTTGTTTATACCAATTATCGAAATGTTATCCTTAATTGCATTTATGTTTATCTGCAGAAATACGACACTGTATCCAATTTTATCTATCCATTGATCTGGAACCAAATCGTAGTGATCAAATTGATCTTATCGACGATGTTTCAGAAGATCCCCTATATAGATTCATATATTGTATTAGGGAGATCACCGAAAGGAATATAAATAGGTAGAGACTGCGCCCAAGGATTAGTCACATCATTTATCAATAAATATACAATTCTTGCGATACTGACTGACTAACTGACACAGCCGAAACTATTGGGCACCAGTAGCTGAAATGGCATGTATGTTCCTTGGGCAGCGTAGCAGTTTCTCTAAGAAGGGATTTTCCGAAATTCCCACGGAATCGGATAAAATAAATCACGTGCGTGGCCAACTTTCCACTAGATTCTACTGATGTATACCGCCTCGGTCGATCGCAAGGCAACAAGGCAGTCCGTGGTTCTAAAAACAGTAAAAACCTAGTGTCTGATTTGACAAAGTTGCTTTAGTTCTACTTTTGTAAAGGAATGAAAACAGCCTACTTTATAATGCATCAGACATCAAAGATGAGTGGTCTAAGCATCAGTTATCGCCATGATGATGATAGGAATTAACCTACTGTTTGGTTTCAGAAGTTTCGCCTCGTAGTCCACTCTCTAGTCCAGTTACATCTGATAAAATTAAATTTTCCACGATGGAATCTAATGGAAGAAGAATTTGAAGAATATGAAAACCCTGTTAGAGTAACTGAATTTCACTACAATGTAATATTATTCGATCTCGTTTCGACTACGCCTTTCACGTAGGTGCATATACAGGGTGTCACAATACCCATCACTAAGCCGAACAGTCAAAAAGAAAAGTCCGAAAAGTCTACTCGTTTTGGACATCATGCCAAATCATACTAATCACAACGAATTTTTTTAATTAGACACATTTTTAAACTGAAAATAAAATTCCAGAGATACCTTCTTATACATGGGTGCATAGGACATCTATACAACAAATTGGTGGGGTAATTGCATCGATTTAGTACCTAATAAAAAAAATTGCGTAGTGACTTTGAGCCTCATTATCTCCTGAACCAGTAATGTCGCAGGTATGGTGCCGAAGTAAAACATGTTCGTGATGATTAGTACAATATGGGATTTCAGTTTTTATTAAGGATCTTTTTACATACTGTATATTCTTTTGAAACGTCGCTTTCACTAACGAACGCACACGTACTTTTTGAAGAGATGGGTATAGGAGTCTAGAGACTACGGATTTCCAACTGTCACCATCCGCGCTTATCTCCCCTATTGTATTAGAATTCCTGAGAGTGCAATATTGACAGCAAGTGCAAACTTGTTTTCCGAATGGAAAACGAATAAACTTCTTAAAAGCAGCTTTTGAATTCTTCTGCCTTTAAAAGTGTTTTATGTAATTGTTTGCTTAAATTCCTTTAAAATTTTTGTACTTTTTATAAGCCTTTCATAGCAGTATTATGGTGCTGATACACCAGGTATTGAAGGAAAACTTGATACAAACCCTATACCAACCCGTTTGGCTAGCGTGGTATAGTAGGCCAATTCCTCCTTTCGAAGGAGAGGCCTAATCCAGCAGTGGACTGTTAAAGGCTGATGATGATGAACACCAGGTATTACAAGTGAATGCTCACGTCCTGAGCATTCATTTGTAACAGAACATCCAACAGAGCTGAACATTGCTACGAACATTTTCAGGATCTTTCTAGCGATTACTCTAATCAGCAAAAACTTCAAAGCAAAACTGTCCATTCGCTAGAATGCTCGCCAGAACGTTCGCCATTACGCTCGCTGAAACACACTCGTCTGTTTTTCTGTTTTGTAACATTCGCAAGAATGCTCATTACAGGTGAATGCTCAAACGTATTAGCGCCATTAGATAAAGTGAAGTGACGTATTACTAATGTCTTTTTTCATCTATACATGAAGTTTTCCCGCCCTAACGTCCGTGACCTTGAACTTGCCACGTTCGTTGCGTCACTGAAATGACCCTCCGTGAAGGGTTCACTGACAATACAAACAAAGGCAAAATCTTTTACAATTTATCAAAAACACATTTTCGTATCGTAATGTATTGAAGAGTCTAAACTTATTTTAGAGTTAAATTTAAGTCATTATCGAATTTTTTAATGCATTTCATTCCAAATTAGATTGCTTATTGAACTGCATTTTAGTTCAAATAGTAATGGGATTGCTTTTCTAGTCTTATCTGAATTCTTTGACTTTTAGTATCTTTTACCCGTATCTGCCTCACGTAGTTTCGTCATAAAAGGGGGAGGGTTTTTGTCAATCGTCTCTCATGTAGGTATAACAATCACAACATGAGCATAGAACACGAATTGTTTATATAAAGGCCATTAAATCCAAAGAGCGTAACATTTTTCATTGAATATACTTAAGTATTTCGTGCTTTTATTTGCTTTTCTAAAATAGTTTGCTGATGCCGTCGCTACGGTCTTTAGCATCACACAAAATGAGCAAGTAATTTGGAAAAACGGCACCACCTTTATATAAACATCTCAATAAACAGCAATTAAAATACAAACCATTAAAAAACAAAACATAGCAGACGAACTCACATTCAGCCAGAATAAAGTCAGACGTATTTTAAAACAAAAGCCATGTTCTTGTAAATGGCTCAGCGTATCAGCAACGTGTCGAAACTGTTGCGAAGGCTCACTAAACTGAAAATCGGATCGTCCTGGCAGCATCTAGCTGTATTAGCTAGGGTTGCCAGAACGCAGGACATATGCATAATATTAACGATGCAAGATTTTACAGAAATGGAAACTCCATTTTTTGGCAAACAGTCAACATAGTTTATGAACGTGTAGATATATGGCATAAAATCATGAATTACGAGGTCTCATTCCAAAAGAAGCAATGAGCTTCTGGTGCAAGAAATAAAAACATGAAAGTATGTGAGTTGCAGTAATGCAGTCCTGGTAAAAGCGAAGTATTTTACAGGGAACTGCAGATACATCCAATCTTAAAATTTTTCATCCGGTTTCCTAATTTGATTGGGCACAAAATTTTAAATTTTCATCAGAATTGTATACTTACACCATTCTGTTAGATCCATTTCAAAATATCCAAAGAGCTACAGTCACCAATCTTGATAGTTGACAGTTTCTGCTCCATTTAGAAGTTCCACGTTACAGAGACTAAACCTTCTTACATAATATTATCTAATAGCATACACAAATAAACTGCCTAGTTAGCATATTTAGAAATACCTACGAGAAGCCCACTAACAGTTGAGCCGGGAATCCTTACGGTTGGCCGTAATCGCAGGCAAAACCTTGTGCTAGAGAATATATCGCTAAAAATTTGGTTCGTGACAACCCTGAAAATAAATCTAAAGATACAGATACAGACTGTCAGTAGAAAGCTCTATACAATGCGCAATGCGGTGCACTTTACTGCTAACTAAAAGACGTCGAAATTTTACTAGCAAGTTTCTTTTAACGAGATCAAAATTCTTAATTTCTTACGAATAGAATTGCGTCTGATTCTTTGTTGAGATTGTTTTGATAGGATAGGTGTTAAGTTAGGCATTACTTGGTAATCGTAAGCTCTGTTAAATCCTCTATGAATCTTGTGATAGTCGTTACACCTAAAATTTAATGTGATCCGTGTATATCATCTTACGCAAATATAAAAAATTGGGCAAGTGCGAGTCGGACTCGCGCACGAAGGGTTCCGTACCATCATCTATAAAAGAAAATCACGTTCGTTGTATGTATACTTAAATACTTTATGAGTTTCTACCTGTTTATTAAGATCGAGTAACAAATTGCTTAAAAATTACGTTTGTTGTACTACGTACTTTTTTGTACGTACTTTTTTAAAATTTAATTATTTATTTTGAAAGGTAATATACAACTACATATTCTGTGAAAATTTAAAGCGTCTACCTGTTACAGTTAGTAAATTTGAGCAAAAAATATGAAAAAGAACACGTTTTTTGTATGGGACCCTTAATATTTTAATTTTTAGTATTTGTTGTTATAGCGGCAACCGAAATACATAATTTGTGAAAATTTCAGCTTTCTAGCTATCATGGTTTATGAGATACAGCCTGGTGACAGACAGACGGACAGACGGATGGACAGACAGACAGACAGCGGAGGCTTATGAGGAGGAGTAATAGGGTTCCGTTTTTTACCTTTTAGGTACGGAACCCTAAAAAGCAAACAAAAATGTTAATGTAATAAAATGATCAAACATTAACTGCCGTGCTTGTTAATTTATCACGGGATACCTATTCAAATCAGTATTTAAATAAGTTTCTTTTGTGTGTGTGGACTAGTTGTTGGCCGCAGATGGCTTTGACAACTTTACGCGGACTATGGGTGAGCGCAAAAGGCTCCCAATCCGTTTAAAGTATATTAGACATTCGTTTTAGCTCCCCAAGGGTGGACTACCACGTATCTCGGCTTGGGGCGTTGTCGACAATGCGGGACTAAGGTGACCCGTGGGTCTTACGTTAAAAGTGCGTCGCGTTTTTACTCCTTGTCTGCGAGTACGGAACCGCGGTAGAATTTGTCTAGTTCGCGAGTCGTGTGTGCTCTGATTTGAGAGATAGTGATGTCGTCGTCCGGTTCGTCTAAGACATGCCTAGGTCTCCTAATCTTAGAAATCATAAAGGTGTATGATTTAACGCCTTAACCAATACAAACCGTCCAAGCACAAAAGGAATTCGTAATGCGACCCTATTGCGGGCCTTCGTAATGCGACTGAAAGAAATCCTTTTTCAATAGTTTGTTATGAAAACCGAGTTAGGTAAATCATTTTCTAGTAACCGATATTTATTTACATACCTTCTGCTGTTTCTTTTGTGACTACGATATTTAAGTTTTCACATCACCAGTGAAATGTTAAATATTCCACACACATCCCTGTCTATCTGAGCACCATAATTGCGTGGTGGGAAAAGGTAAGGATCGATGCCCATTAGGAAGTTTCTTACTACTAATAAGTTAATGGACCGAGCTGAGCTAATGTCTGTTGTTTTTTGTACTAAACACATTTTTTCTTCTTTTTTATAGCAACAGAGTACAATTATCGTTAATGGACTAGTGGCTCCACTGTCTCCGTGGTCCAGACTGCCTGCATGGGCCAGTGGATAGCGTATGGCTCTTCTGATCGTTGCCGGGTTAGATTTCTGGGTCTGGCAAAAAGTGTTACTTAGTTTTGCCGCATTCTCAGTAGCAGCACGGAGTCTTGCAATGTGCCCGGTGACGGCTATTACGTATGACTTACAATTCGTAATATGGCGTAATGTGGGTGTAATATATTACGCCTCTGCCTACTCCTTCGGGGATACAGGCGTGAGTCTATCAAACAGTGCTTCGGTTTACAAACATGAAGCCTGGTAATAAATGATGCTGCATGCTATCCCTTTAAGAAATGAACTACTCCCATGTACAAAATATCGCTGCCTCAACGCTACGCGATGTACTTACATAACGATAAAAAAAATATCATCGTGTCAATGGGGAGTAAAGCTGGGTGTATTGCTTCAGTTCACAGACTTCTATATACTTCTGCCAATTTATTTCTTATTCATGTTCCTTATGTCCCTTGTCTAAATCTTCCATACAGGGATCTCCAAATACTGTGAGTCTTTTACCCAATTAATTAATGCGATAGCTTGTTCCGTGCCTCTAGTACACATGTGGCAACTAACTGGCAAAGTTTCAAACTATAATGATTCCAGTGCCCAATTTTGGTGCCTGCCTAATCTTACTAAATGTACTAATATCATTATGACCATGAAGGCAATAAAAGCAGCATAGGTACTAAATGTAAAATATTCAGTTAATTTATTTCACAATTTGGCAAGGTATTTAAAGGATTCAGGACGGGCTGCTGGCGTCGCTTTATAAGTGGCGCCTCGAAGTGCCTCGAAGCCCAGTCAATAGGCGGAGAACCCGCGCCTTGCGAGATTGAGGTATGGAAGGCGGAACTCCGACAGGTCCTAGTGGCGGAATGGCGACAGCGACTCACGCACCCCTGCGCGGGGCTTCGCTGCATCGAGGCAGTGAGGCCCGTACTCGACGAGTGGCTGGAGAGACGACACGGCGCCTTCACCTTCCGTTTGATACAGGTGATAACCGGCCATGGTTGTTTCGGCTTTACTGCACCGCATTCGCGTGAGGAGACGCCCGGATATCACCACTGCGGAGATCGCCATGAGGAGAGGACACGGCGCTGCACACCTTGGTGGAATGCCCTGCTTAAGCAGCGCAGCGCCGTGACCTAGTCGCGGCGATAGGAGTGGTCGACCTTTCGCTTCGGACCTTGATTCGTTCCATGGTTCGGAGCGAGATGTGTTGGGACGCCGCAGCCTCCTTTTGTGAGACGGTGATGTCGATCAAGGAGATGGCGGAGCGGGATAGGGAGCCGACGCGACCTGTCTCCACCCGCAGAACCGGGCGTCGTCGCCGGAGGGCGCTCAACAATCCCGGCCGCCGTGAGTAAACGGCTGCGGGCGTCGGGTCTGTTGGACCGCCCACTGACGAGTGAGGCCCGAGAAGCGTCGCACGTGTTCTGCGTGCACCTCTCGTAGCGTTAGTAGGCTACGTCGTTCTTTTCCGCTCGTAGTATGAAAGAAGATGTAAGAGGGCAAGGTAATGAAGTAAATCCGAACAATACATGTGACAGAACCATCACAAAACTGTCCATATAGATTACTAGAAGATACCTGCAGCTAAGCTCTCACATATATTTTGTAATGTTATATTTTCCTGATCCCGTGGGAATTACAAGAAATCTCTCTTCTTAAACTACTTCCACTTCCCTATGTTCCTCAAAGAAAACACATGCCAAAATTCAGCTTCTTGCGCCCAATAGTTTGAGCTGTACGTTGTCTGACAGTCAGTAACGTAAGGATTTTATATATACAGATTAATATTTTTAGCTGATCAAATAATCAGTAGGAACCTTCGCTAATAGACCACAAGAATAATTCCAAGAACAATTTTAAAGTTGTGGATTTCAATCTAATCCAATTTCAAAGTATAAAATTTTAGTCTGGCAAAATTACAGGGTCCGTCTGACGCTCAATACAGTAAATCTTCACTCAAATATCACGTGTCTCAGGCCTATTCTGGGCCTGAAATATGACGGTCGATAACAACTGAACCTCGGGAAATATAGGTGACAAGTAATGGCTATTGGGTAGAGAAGACGGCATCCTATTTGGGTACGAGTTAGACATAATAATATATTGAGCAAAATATGGAAATATTTATGTCCATCTTCGTTCCTGGATGATTAGTGATACCTATGTATGTGCTATTAGAAACAGTAAATGCCTGTGGCTCCACCTACATGGGTATAGGATTTAAGTTACTCTATATTTATACGTCCGCGTGGTGAAGGATTAAGAATACGGATTGTCACCACCCCATATCAACCCATGGGTGTCGTAAGAGCCGACAGAGGGAGCATATTATGCATAGAACAGAAAACTAAGAGAAGGAAGCCTTGATACAAACCTATAGCCAAACGGGTTGGCGTTTGGCCAGCGTATAGTAGGCCAATTCCTCCTTTCAAAGGAGAGGCCTAGTCCAGCAGTGGACTGTTAAAGGCTGATGATGATGATGATATTTATTCTCTACATTTATTCTTCTGATGAATAATGCTATATTTCATATAACTACTCAGTTTAATAAAAGTGCGTTTAGTATTTATTGCGTGTTAGAGTAAGATATACTCATTCACCAATCTTTACAAACTTTTGTGATTATGACAGTAGTAGGGTTTTGTGTTAAAAGTAGTCAAACTCAAGAATTACTGACATTGCATGGTTAACCTAAACCCCACGGTAGTGATGTATACGGCCACCTTACTATTTTCCACTGCGCTGATTATTTTAAGTTTGATCCGCCATACAAGACAACAAGAAAGCCTAATCGAATCTGGATGTACTTTCTGTCCGTTGAGTAGTGGTCTATTAAAAATAAATATGTAGTTGTTGAATAAGTTATGTGTTACTCGTGTTCGGGAATTGTACGCGTATTTGAACTTGAACCATACGAGCATGTTGCCAATCATCTATCAAACCGGGATGACACAGTGGCGTTAAATTAAATAAAAACACCTCTCTAAAAAAGTGTATGCATGGTTTATTTTTATACTAACTGTTATGTATGAAGGTACTCATAAAAGGGTTGTTTACTGCACCAGTTAAATGAAGAGGGGATCACATAGTGACAGGCAGATGTTTTGGCACTGACAAATTGACATCATTGCTACTTTTTGGAGTTTTTATGCAATTTTGGTAGGTTAAGTACCTACCAAAATTGCATAAAAACTCCAAAAAGTAGCAATGATGTCAATTTGTACTACCACTACTATTTTATAATCGTGAGAGTACGTGATTAGGTATGTTTAATAGTCTTTTGCGTAAAAGCTTCGGATTTTAATCAAACCTTGCAGAAATATAACTATTCCATCAAAATAGCACAACGGCTACTTTATGTCCCGTAACAGTCTCACGAGGGCTAATCCGCGACCAGTGAGACATAAATATTTTAAAATAGCTGTAAATATTACAGTCAAGGATATATAGCGACACAAGCGCTAGGGTATTATGATAAGTAGGTTCCTGAAACATTTATAAAAGATTCATCTTCTCATACAGGCTTCTACAGTAAACTGCTTGACATAGGCCTCTTCTAATTGACGTCACAATTACAATGTGAGTAAATTGAAGGCGGAGAGACAGGTATAAGGTTTGCTGCCAAGTTTTCCGTCTACTCAAATACTATTTATAAACTACTAGACGTCTCCAGCGGCTTCGCCCGCGTTAATTATACATACATATAAACCTTCCTCTTGAACCATTCTATCTATAAAAAAACCGCATTCAAATCCGTTGCGTAGTTGAATCTTGAAGACTCAACATACATAGGGACAGACAGCCAGAAGGCACACTTTGTTTTAGACTCTGTAGTGAAACAAAAAAAATTTGTTTCACTACAAAGTACAAATTTGTTGTCATTTAGGCACAAAGCAGAAGTTTATATTGCGTGTCTCAGACGAGTAATAATTTGACAAAGGACGTCAAATCCATCCCTTCACATAAACTTATATTAGTCACTGGTGCTCTTTCGGCAGTAATGCTTCATCATCACCATCATCTTAGCGCCGTCCCAGTTGCGATACAAGGTCATCAACCTGAAGCCCGGGGTCCGATTTCCTACTGTATCTCCTCCACCTCGCACGGTCTTCGGCATTCCTGGTGGTTAGTCTATTGGCACGCATATCATCTCTTACGACGTCAGGCCAGCCTTTTTTAGGCCTTTCCCGTTTACTCGGACCCGGCGGAGATGACAGTAATGTATCTCTTCAAAAACTAAATATGTTGAAACCACAAAAAGCACATTATTGCATACCTACATAATATGTACCTTGGTTGTATTGTTGCAAACCGGGTGCCCTAATTTCACCCAAATGTTGTGGCAAAATGAAAAGCTTTATTAATCCTTTAAGTAGGTATAGACAGTTGTTCATACCAATTATCGAAATGTCACCCCTAATTACATTTATGTTTATCTACAGAAATACGATTCTGTATCCAATTTTATCGATCCAATGGTCTGAAGCCAAATCGTATTGATCAAATTGATCTGATCGACGTTTCAGAAGATCCCCTTTATAGATTAATAATTTGTATTAGGGAGATCTCTGAAACTAATATAAATAGCTTCTGACAGGACCTCAAGATTACACATTTTATAAATAAAATATAGGTACAATAGCATTCACCTGCAATGAGCATGCTTGCGAATGTTACAAAACAGAAAAAACAAGTGTGTTTTAGCGAGCTTTCTTACTAACGTCCTGGCGAGCATTCTAACGAATTAACAGTATTTTTTTACGTTTCTGCTGATTAGAGTGTTCGCTAAAAAGACCGTGAAAATGTTCACCTCTGTTCGCTGTTCAGTTCGTCACAAATAATAGCGAATGTTCGCTGTTTTGTTTCAAGTGAATGCTCAGGCTGCATTACACACACATACTGTTTATGGGGGTAGGTTCCGGAGAGTGCAATATTGACAGCAACTGCAGATTTGTTTTCCGAATGGAAAACCAATAACTGTTTTTAAAAAGAATTTTTTGTAACTGTTTGCTGAAATTCTATCTAGCTTTAGACAAAGTTATTTTATTTCTAGTCTTGATTAAGCTATTTTAATTGTATTCAACAAAATTATTATTATTACCCAGGGACGTTACAGAATAGTAAGGGCAGGCCATGGATGGAAAAAAGAGGCCGCCCCTTAGCAAGATGGCCCGACGATATCATTGCAATCGCAGGCCGAATCTGAAATTAGCACAAGATCGAAGGAAATGGCAAGAAAAAAGAGAGGCCTATGTTCAGCAGTGGACAAAGTCGGGCTGAGGATGATGATAATGAGGGACGTCCACTGCTGGACATTAAATAAATTATAGTTCCTAATTTCTAATAATGCCGTTAATATAAAAACTAATGCCGTTAATATAAAAACTAATGCCGTTTTTTATCTGTACCTACATTGAAGGAGGTCTCCCGCCCTAGCGTCCGTGACCTTGAACTTGACATGTTACTAACGTCACTGAAACGACATCCGTAAAGGGCTCACTGACTATACAAGCAAAGGGTTTGTACTTCGTATCAAGAAACACATTTTCGTATCGTAATGTATTGAAGAGTCTAAACTTATTTTAGAGTTAAATTTAAGTCATTATCGTATTTTTAATGCATTTCATTCCAAATTAGATTGCTTATTGAACTGCATTTGTTCAAATAGTAATGGGATTGGTTTTCTAGTCTTATCTAAATTCTTTGACTTTTAGTTTCTTTTACCCGTATCTGCCTAACGTAGTTTCGTCATAAAAGGGGGAGGGTTTTTTGTCGATCGTCTCTCATGTAGGTATAACAATCACAACATGAGCATAGAACACGAATTGTTAATATAAAGGCCATTAAAACCAAAGAGCGTAACATTTTTCATTGAATATACTTAAGTATTTCGTGCTTTTGTTTGCTTTTCTAAAATAGTTGGCTGATTCCGTCGCTACGGTCTTTAGCATCACACAAAATGAGCAAGTAATTTGGAAAAACGGCACCACCTTTATATAAACATCACAATAAACAGCAATGAAAATACAAACCATTAAAAAACAAAACATAGCAGACGAACTCACATTCAACCAGAATAAAGTCAGACGTATTTTTAAACAAAAGCCATGTTCTTGTAAATGGCTCGGCGTATCAGCAACGTGTCGAAAGTGTTGCGATGGTTCACTAGACTGAAAATCGGATCGTCCAGGCAATACAGGACACCTGGCTGTATTAGCTAGGGTTTCCAGAGCGCTGGAAATATGCATAATATTAACGATGCAAGATTTTACATAAATGGAAACTCAATTTTTGGCAAACAGTGAACATAGTTTATGAACGTGTAGATATATGGCATAAAATCATGAATTACGAGGTCTCATTCCAAAGGAAGCAATGCGCTTCTGGTGCAAGAAATAAAAACATGAAAGTATGTGAGTCGCAGTGAGCAGTCCTGGTAAAAGCGAAGTATTTTTCAGGGAACTGCAGATACATCCAATCTTAAAAAGTTTTCAGCCGGTTTTCTAATTTGATTGGGATTTTAAATTTTCATCAGAATTGAATACTAACACCATTCTGTTAGATCCATTTCAAAATATGCAGAGAGCAGAAACTGTCAACTATCAAGATTGGTGACTGTAGAGTCACCAATCTTGATAGTTGACAGTTTCTGCTCCATTTACAGGTTCCACGTTACAGAGACTAAACCTTCTTACATAATATTATCTAATAGCATACAAAAATAAGCTGCCTAGTTAGCATATTTAGAAATATCTACGAGAAGCCCACTAACAGTTGAGCCGGGAATCCTTACGGTCGGCCGTAATCGCAGGCAAAACCTTGTGCTAAAGAATAGGTATATCGCTAGAAATTTGGCTCGTGACAACCCTGAAAATATATCCAAAGATACAGATACAGACTTTCAGTAGAAAGCTCTATACAATGCGCAATGTGGTGTACTTTACTGCTAACTAAAAGACGTCGAAATTTTACTAACAAGTTTCTTTTAACGAGATCTAAAGTCTTTATGTGGTGCTTCTTACGAATAGAATAGCGTCTGATTCTTTGTTGAGATTTTTAATAGGATACGTGTTAAGTTAGGCATTACTTGGTAATCGTAAACTCTGTTAAATCCTCTATGAATCTTGTGATAGTCGTTACACCTAAAATTTTATTTGATCCGTGTATATATTATCATCTTACGCAAATATAAAAGGGAAACAAAAATGTTTGAAATAAAATGATCAAACATTAACTGCCGTGCTTGTTAATTTATCACGGGATATCTATTCAAATCAGTATTTAATTAAGTTTTTTTTTGTGTGTGGACTAGTTGTTGGCCGCAGATGGTTTTGACAACTTTACGCGGACTATGGGTGAGCGCAGAAGGCTCCCAATGCGTTTAAAGTATATTAGACATCGTTTTAGCTCCCCAAGGGTGGACTACCACGTATCTCGGCTTGGGGCGTTGTCGACAATGCGGGACCAAGGTGACCCGTGGGTCTTACGTTAAAAGTGCGTCGCGTTTTCACTCCTTGTCTGTGAGTACGGAACCGCGGTTGAATTTGTCTAGTTCGCGAGCCGTGTGTGCTCTGATTTGAGAGATAGTGATGTCGTCGTCCGGTTCGTCTAAGACATGCCTAGGTCTCCTAATCTTAGAAATCATAAAGCAAATCAAACCGTCCAAGCACAAAAGGAATTCGTAATGCGACCCTATTGCGGGCCTTCGTAATGCACATACATACATACATACATAGACTCACGCCTGTTTCCCCGAAGGGGTAGGCAGAGGCATAATAAACGCCCACTTTTCGCCAGTGTTTTGATCCCACGTAATAGGTGGCGAGCCTATTGCCGCTTATCGGGATATTTTGTTTGCCAGAGCCTCGTTCGTTGATCGGCAGGTGTACCACTTGCAGGTGAGGTTGGCTTAGGACCCTAAGTTCTTGGTGGGAACCCTATGCACCCTTCGTAATGCGACTGAAAGAAATCCCTTTTCAATAGTTTGTTATGAAAACCGAGTTAGGTAAATCATTTTCTAGTAACCGATATTTATTTACATACTGTTCCTTTTGTGACTACGATATTGGTATGATTTAAGTTTTCACATCACCAGTGAAATGTTAAATATTCCACACACATCCCTGTCTATCTGAGCACCATAATTACGTGGTGGGAAAAGGTAAGGATCGATGCCCATTAGAAAGTTTCTTGTATACTACTAATAAGTTAATGGACCACACTGAGCTAATGTCTGTTGTTTTTTGTACTAAACACATTTTTTCTTCTTTTTTATAGCAACAGAGTACAATTATTGTTAATGGACTAGTGGCTCCACTGTCTCCGTGGTCCAGACTGCCTGCATGGGCCAGTGGATAGCGTATGGGTCTGCTGATCGGTGCCGGATTAGATTTCTGAGTCTGGCAAAAAGTGTTACTTAGTTTTGCCGCATTCTCAGTAGCAGCACGGAGTCTTGCAATGTGCCCGGTAACGGCAATAGGCCCTATTACGTATGACCTACAATTCGTAATATGGCGTAATGTGGCTGTAATATATTACGTCTCCGCCTACTCCTTCGGGGATACAGGGGTGAGTCTATCAAACTAGTGCTTCAGTTTACAAACATGAAGCCTGGTAATAAATGGTGCTGCATGCTATCCCTTTAAGAAATGAACTACTCCCATGTACAAAATATCGCTGCCTCAACGCTACGCGATGTACATACATAACGATAAAAAAATTATCATCGTGTCAATGGGGAATAAAGCTGGCTGTATTGCTTCAGTTCACAGACTTCTATATACTTCAGCCAATTAATTTCTTATTTATATTCCTTATGTCCCTTGTCTAAACCTTCCATATAGGGATCTTTACATATTGTGAGTCTAGCCAATTAATTAATGCGATAGCTGTTTTCATGCCTCTTGTACACATGTGGCAACTAACTGTACTACCACTACTATTTTATAATCGTGAGAGTACGTGATTAGGTATGTTTAATAGTCTTTTGCGTAAAAGCTTCGGATTTTAATCAAACCTTGCAGAAATATAACTATTCCATCAAAATAGCACAACGGCTACTTTATGTCCCGTAACAGTCTCACGAGGGCTAATCCGCGACCAGTGAGACATAAATATTTTAAAATAGCTGTAAATATTACAGTCAAGGATATATAGCGACACAAGCGCTAGGGTATTATGATAAGTAGGTTCCTGAAACATTTATAAAAGATTCATCTTCTCATACAGGCTTCTACAGTAAACTGCTTGACATAGGCCTCTTCTAATTGACGTCACAATTACAATGTGAGTAAATTGAAGGCGGAGAGACAGGTATAAGGTTTGCTGCCAAGTTTTCCGTCTACTCAAATACTATTTATAAACTACTAGACGTCTCCAGCGCCTTCGCCCGCGTTAATTATACATACATATAAACCTTCCTCTTGAACCATTCTATCTATAAAAAAACCGCATTCAAATCCGTTGCGTAGTTGAATCTTGAAGACTCAACATACATAGGGACAGACAGCCAGAAGGCACACTTTGTTTTAGACTCTGTAGTGAAACAAAAAAAATTTGTTTCACTACAAAGTACAAATTTGTTGTCATTTAGGCACAAAGCAGAAGTTTATATTGCGTGTCTCAGACGAGTAATAATTTGACAAAGGACGTCAAATCCATCCCTTCACATAAACTTATATTAGTCACTGGTGCTCTTTCGGCAGTAATGCTTCATCATCACCATCATCTTAGCGCCGTCCCAGTTGCGATACAAGGTCATCAACCTGAAGCCCGGGGTCCGATTTCCTGCTGTATCTCCTCCACCTCGCACGGTCTTCGGCATTCCTGGTGGTTAGTCTATTGGCACGCATATCATCTCTTACGACGTCAGGCCAGCCTTTTTTAGGCCTTTCCCGTTTACTCGGACCCGGCGGAGATGACAGTAATGTATCTCTTCAAAAACTAAATATGTTGAAACCACAAAAAGCACATTATTGCATACCTACATAATATGTACCTTGGTTGTATTGTTGCAAACCGGGTGCCCTAATTTCACCCAAATGTTGTGGCAAAATGAAAAGCTTTATTAATCCTTTAAGTAGGTATAGACAGTTGTTCATACCAATTATCGAAATGTCACCCCTAATTACATTTATGTTTATCTACAGAAATACGATTCTGTATCCAATTTTATCGATCCAATGGTCTGAAGCCAAATCGTATTGATCAAATTGATCTGATCGACGTTTCAGAAGATCCCCTTTATAGATTAATAATTTGTATTAGGGAGATCTCTGAAACTAATATAAATAGCTTCTGACAGGACCTCAAGATTACACATTTTATAAATAAAATATAGGTACAATAGCATTCACCTGCAATGAGCATGCTTGCGAATGTTACAAAACAGAAAAAACAAGTGTGTTTTAGCGAGCTTTCTTACTAACGTCCTGGCGAGCATTCTAACGAATTAACAGTATTTTTTTACGTTTCTGCTGATTAGAGTGTTCGCTAAAAAGACCGTGAAAATGTTCACCTCTGTTCGCTGTTCAGTTCGTCACAAATAATAGCGAATGTTCGCTGTTTTGTTTCAAGTGAATGCTCAGGCTGCATTACACACACATACTGTTTATGGGGGTAGGTTCCGGAGAGTGCAATATTGACAGCAACTGCAGATTTGTTTTCCGAATGGAAAACCAATAACTGTTTTTAAAAAGAATTTTTTGTAACTGTTTGCTGAAATTCTATCTAGCTTTAGACAAAGTTATTTTATTTCTAGTCTTGATTAAGCTATTTTAATTGTATTCAACAAAATTATTATTATTACCCAGGGACGTTACAGAATAGTAAGGGCAGGCCATGGATGGAAAAAAGAGGCCGCCCCTTAGCAAGATGGCCCGACGATATCATTGCAATCGCAGGCCGAATCTGAAATTAGCACAAGATCGAAGGAAATGGCAAGAAAAAAGAGAGGCCTATGTTCAGCAGTGGACAAAGTCGGGCTGAGGATGATGATAATGAGGGACGTCCACTGCTGGACATTAAATAAATTATAGTTCCTAATTTCTAATAATGCCGTTAATATAAAAACTAATGCCGTTAATATAAAAACTAATGCCGTTTTTTATCTGTACCTACATTGAAGGAGGTCTCCCGCCCTAGCGTCCGTGACCTTGAACTTGACATGTTACTAACGTCACTGAAACGACATCCGTAAAGGGCTCACTGACTATACAAACAAAGGGTTTGTACTTCGTATCAAGAAACACATTTTCGTATCGTAATGTATTGAAGAGTCTAAACTTATTTTAGAGTTAAATTTAAGTCATTATCGTATTTTTAATGCATTTCATTCCAAATTAGATTGCTTATTGAACTGCATTTGTTCAAATAGTAATGGGATTGGTTTTCTAGTCTTATCTAAATTCTTTGACTTTTAGTTTCTTTTACCCGTATCTGCCTAACGTAGTTTCGTCATAAAAGGGGGAGGGTTTTTTGTCGATCGTCTCTCATGTAGGTATAACAATCACAACATGAGCATAGAACACGAATTGTTAATATAAAGGCCATTAAAACCAAAGAGCGTAACATTTTTCATTGAATATACTTAAGTATTTCGTGCTTTTGTTTGCTTTTCTAAAATAGTTGGCTGATTCCGTCGCTACGGTCTTTAGCATCACACAAAATGAGCAAGTAATTTGGAAAAACGGCACCACCTTTATATAAACATCACAATAAACAGCAATGAAAATACAAACCATTAAAAAACAAAACATAGCAGACGAACTCACATTCAACCAGAATAAAGTCAGACGTATTTTTAAACAAAAGCCATGTTCTTGTAAATGGCTCGGCGTATCAGCAACGTGTCGAAAGTGTTGCGATGGTTCACTAGACTGAAAATCGGATCGTCCAGGCAATACAGGACACCTGGCTGTATTAGCTAGGGTTTCCAGAGCGCTGGAAATATGCATAATATTAACGATGCAAGATTTTACATAAATGGAAACTCAATTTTTGGCAAACAGTGAACATAGTTTATGAACGTGTAGATATATGGCATAAAATCATGAATTACGAGGTCTCATTCCAAAGGAAGCAATGCGCTTCTGGTGCAAGAAATAAAAACATGAAAGTATGTGAGTCGCAGTGAGCAGTCCTGGTAAAAGCGAAGTATTTTTCAGGGAACTGCAGATACATCCAATCTTAAAAAGTTTTCAGCCGGTTTTCTAATTTGATTGGGATTTTAAATTTTCATCAGAATTGAATACTAACACCATTCTGTTAGATCCATTTCAAAATATGCAGAGAGCAGAAACTGTCAACTATCAAGATTGGTGACTGTAGAGTCACCAATCTTGATAGTTGACAGTTTCTGCTCCATTTACAGGTTCCACGTTACAGAGACTAAACCTTCTTACATAATATTATCTAATAGCATACAAAAATAAGCTGCCTAGTTAGCATATTTAGAAATATCTACGAGAAGCCCACTAACAGTTGAGCCGGGAATCCTTACGGTCGGCCGTAATCGCAGGCAAAACCTTGTGCTAAAGAATAGGTATATCGCTAGAAATTTGGCTCGTGACAACCCTGAAAATATATCCAAAGATACAGATACAGACTTTCAGTAGAAAGCTCTATACAATGCGCAATGTGGTGTACTTTACTGCTAACTAAAAGACGTCGAAATTTTACTAACAAGTTTCTTTTAACGAGATCTAAAGTCTTTATGTGGTGCTTCTTACGAATAGAATAGCGTCTGATTCTTTGTTGAGATTTTTAATAGGATACGTGTTAAGTTAGGCATTACTTGGTAATCGTAAACTCTGTTAAATCCTCTATGAATCTTGTGATAGTCGTTACACCTAAAATTTTATTTGATCCGTGTATATATTATCATCTTACGCAAATATAAAAGGGAAACAAAAATGTTTGAAATAAAATGATCAAACATTAACTGCCGTGCTTGTTAATTTATCACGGGATATCTATTCAAATCAGTATTTAATTAAGTTTTTTTTTGTGTGTGGACTAGTTGTTGGCCGCAGATGGTTTTGACAACTTTACGCGGACTATGGGTGAGCGCAGAAGGCTCCCAATGCGTTTAAAGTATATTAGACATCGTTTTAGCTCCCCAAGGGTGGACTACCACGTATCTCGGCTTGGGGCGTTGTCGACAATGCGGGACCAAGGTGACCCGTGGGTCTTACGTTAAAAGTGCGTCGCGTTTTCACTCCTTGTCTGTGAGTACGGAACCGCGGTTGAATTTGTCTAGTTCGCGAGCCGTGTGTGCTCTGATTTGAGAGATAGTGATGTCGTCGTCCGGTTCGTCTAAGACATGCCTAGGTCTCCTAATCTTAGAAATCATAAAGCAAATCAAACCGTCCAAGCACAAAAGGAATTCGTAATGCGACCCTATTGCGGGCCTTCGTAATGCACATACATACATACATACATAGACTCACGCCTGTTTCCCCGAAGGGGTAGGCAGAGGCATAATAAACGCCCACTTTTCGCCAGTGTTTTGATCCCACGTAATAGGTGGCGAGCCTATTGCCGCTTATCGGGATATTTTGTTTGCCAGAGCCTCGTTCGTTGATCGGCAGGTGTACCACTTGCAGGTGAGGTTGGCTTAGGACCCTAAGTTCTTGGTGGGAACCCTATGCACCCTTCGTAATGCGACTGAAAGAAATCCCTTTTCAATAGTTTGTTATGAAAACCGAGTTAGGTAAATCATTTTCTAGTAACCGATATTTATTTACATACTGTTCCTTTTGTGACTACGATATTGGTATGATTTAAGTTTTCACATCACCAGTGAAATGTTAAATATTCCACACACATCCCTGTCTATCTGAGCACCATAATTACGTGGTGGGAAAAGGTAAGGATCGATGCCCATTAGAAAGTTTCTTGTATACTACTAATAAGTTAATGGACCACACTGAGCTAATGTCTGTTGTTTTTTGTACTAAACACATTTTTTCTTCTTTTTTATAGCAACAGAGTACAATTATTGTTAATGGACTAGTGGCTCCACTGTCTCCGTGGTCCAGACTGCCTGCATGGGCCAGTGGATAGCGTATGGGTCTGCTGATCGGTGCCGGATTAGATTTCTGGGTCTGGCAAAAAGTGTTACTTAGTTTTGCCGCATTCTCAGTAGCAGCACGGAGTCTTGCAATGTGCCCGGTAACGGCAATAGGCCCTATTACGTATGACCTACAATTCGTAATATGGCGTAATGTGGCTGTAATATATTACGTCTCCGCCTACTCCTTCGGGGATACAGGGGTGAGTCTATCAAACTAGTGCTTCAGTTTACAAACATGAAGCCTGGTAATAAATGGTGCTGCATGCTATCCCTTTAAGAAATGAACTACTCCCATGTACAAAATATCGCTGCCTCAACGCTACGCGATGTACATACATAACGATAAAAAAATTATCATCGTGTCAATGGGGAATAAAGCTGGCTGTATTGCTTCAGTTCACAGACTTCTATATACTTCAGCCAATTAATTTCTTATTTATATTCCTTATGTCCCTTGTCTAAACCTTCCATATAGGGATCTTTAAATATTGTGAGTCTAGCCAATTAATTAATGCGATAGCTGTTTTCATGCCTCTTGTACACATGTGGCAACTAACTGGCAAAGTTTCAAACTATAATGATTGCAGTGCCCAATTTTGGTGCCTGCCTAATCTGACTAAATGTACTAATATCATTATGACCATGAAGGCAATAAAAGAAGAATACTAAATGTGAAATATTATTCACACTTTATAAGTGGCGCCTCGAAGCCCGGTCAATAGGCGGAGAACCCGCGCCTCGCGAGATTGACGCGTGGAAGGCGGAACTCCGACAGGTCCTAGTGGCGGAATGGCGACAGCGACACACGCTCTCCTGCGCGGGGCTTCGCTGCATCGAGGCAGTGAGGCCCGAACTCGACGAGTGGCTGGAGAGACGACACGGCACCCTCACCTTCCGGTTGACACAGGTAATAACCGGCCATGGTTGTTTTGGCTTGTTTCTGCACCGCATTGGCCGGGAGGAGATTCCTGGATATCACTACTGCGGAGATCGCCGTGACCCAGTAGAGGACACGGCGCTGCACACCTTGGCGGAATGCCCTGCTTGAGCATCGCAGCGCCGTGACCTAGTCGCGGCGATAGGAGTGGTCGACCTCTCGCTTCGGACCTAGAATCGTTCCATGGTCCGGAGCAAGATGTGTTGGGACGCCGCAGCCTCCTTTTGTGAGACGGTGATGTCGACCAAGGAGGTGGCAGAGCGGGATAGGGAGCCCACGCGACCTGTCTCCACCCGCAGAACCGGGTGTCGTCGCCGGAGGGCGCTCAACGATCTCCGGTCACCGTGAGTACACGCCTGCGGGCGTCGGGCCTGTTGGACCGCCCGCCGTCAGTGAGGCCCGAGAGGCGGCGCACGTGTTCCGCGTGCACCTCTCGTAGCGTTAGTAGGCTACGTCGTTCTTTTCCGCTCGTAGTATGAAAGAGGATGTATGAGGGCAAGTATGATGGATGCAGATGGATGCATGTAAGGGACGGGCCCGCCTCAGCTCAGGCGAGGTCGCGGTAGTAATGCTAACGTAGCTCCCGTGACCCCGTAATGAAGTAAATCCGAACAATACATGTGACAGAACCATCACAAAATTGTCCATATAGATTACTAGAAGATACCTGCAGCTAAGCTCTCACTTATTTTTTGTAATGTTGTATTTTCCTGATCCCGTGGGCATTATAAGAAATCTCTCTTCTTAAACTACTTCCATTTCTCTATGTTCCTCAAAGAAAACACATGCCAAAATTCAGCTTCTTGCGCCCAATAGTTCTAGGTACCTTCGCTAATAGATCACAAGAATAATTCCAAGAACAATTTAAAGTTGTGTATTTCAAACTGTTTTAATTCCAGTAATCCAATTTCAAAGTATAAAGTTTTAGTCTGACAAGTTACAGAGCCCGTCTGGCACTCAATACAGTTAATCTTCACTCAAATATCACGTGTCTCAGGCCTATTCTGGGCCTGAAATATGGCGATCGATAACAGCTGAACCTCGGGAAATATAGGTGACAAGTAATGGCTATTGGGTAGAGTAGACGGCATCCAATTTGGGTATGAGTTAGGCGAGCGACATAATAATATATTGAGCAAAATATGAAAATATTTATGTCCATCTTCGTTACTGGATGATTAGTGATACCTATGTATTTGTTATTCTACATACGCTGTCAATAGGACCTTTGTCAAAAGCTATTAGTAACAGTAAATGCCTGCGGCTCTACCTACGTGCGTGCAGGATTTAAGTTACTCTATATTTATTCTCTACATTTATTCATCTGATGAATAAAGCTATATTTAATATAACTTGTAAGTTGAGTAGTTAAGTAGAAAAAAATGCCCTAGGCTCGCTCATAGAGGCGAGGCACACTAGGAGCTGGCTTTGTATACGAGTGTCAATGTGCGTGTAAAGTAGCACTGGCAGCGACGATGTCTTGCTGAGCGATTCTCGCCCTTATGGTGGTCGAGCGGGAAGTTGTTCGACTGTACAAGTAATGACAAATTGACAACATTGCTACTTCTTAGGAGTTTAAATGCCATTTTGGTAATTTTTACCAGTGTTTACCATACTACTTTTATTTTATAAACGTGAAATTTTGTGAGGATATTTGTTTGTATAAATGCTTCAGATTTAGACAAAACATTGCAGAAATACAAGTTATCCATCAGATTAGCACAGGGCCTCCATCCGACACGGGCGAACCCGCGGCAGTAGCTAGTACCAGTATTACATAAAAAATATATCAAAAGAGCCATGGTCACTCAAGGATATATGTATGTATAGTGAAAATATTTATGACAAGTAGAACTTGATACAATTGTGAAAGATTCATCATCTCATACAGTCTTCTACAGTAAATTGCTAGTCATAGGCCTCTTCTCATTGGTGCCACAATACCATTGAGAGTAAATTGGAGGAGGAGAGTCAGGTATAAGGTTTGCTGCCGAGTTTTTCATCTACTCAAATACTATTTATAAACTACTAGACGTCGCCAGCGGCTTCGCCCGCGTCAATTATACATATAAACCTGCCTTTTAAATCATTTTATCTATTAAAGAAAACCTAATTGAAATCCGTTGCGTAGTTTTTATGATTTAAGCATACATAGGGACAGACAGACAGAAGACAGACTTTGTTTTATACTATGTAGTGATTTGCTTTGTGTATTATCCTTAGTTGCCTCTTGCGTCATCCATGGAATGAAATGGCTAGATACTACTTTGTATTCTTAATCCGCCCCCACACGAACATGTTACGCAACGATAATAATTTTCTATTTCTTGAAAGACTAGCCTTCGTTTCGAAATTATGGATATAATGGAAATGTGTTGTTAAGAAGTTGTTGGTCGAGCCAATATTTCGAGCTGTTTCTGATGAATTGTTCTAGCTGTGGGCTCTATTCTTCTATTGTCCAACATGACTTGAAGTTTCAGGACACACAACAATGTTGCGAATCATTCACATGAAAAACTAATTATTTTCAAGGTCGTAAAAGCTACGCTGAATAAAAAGACTTTTACAATTGCTAATTAAATGTTTATAACTAGTTTTTGCTCAGGGCTTCACCCGTGTAGATGATCGACAAAACGTACCTACCCCATGTGCTATTCTGATGTATGAGCTATATTACTGCTAAGGTTTATGAAATTCGATTTGCAGTTTCTTGTCGAATAAAACAAACATATAGTTATACATCCTACCATTCGTCCAACCTCGCAAGCTTTCGCATTTATAATTGTTGTAAGATTGGAACATTTGGAGAACAGTTCGACATTTACTTTATACAAAGACTTGCCTTTGTCATTTTAAAAAGATCTGCCGCAACACCGTCGACCAGTGGGCGTACTTTGAAGACTAGCAGTATTCCCATGTTGTAGGGCAATGCTCTTATTCTCTCCACGGATATAAGCCAGCTAGAAAAGCCAATCGGTCAAAAAAGTGCCAAACGAGATATGTCTTTTACCCGTATATTCTCATATCCTTGGACATAACGTGCCGCAATGCGTAATACTTTTACAAAATCTGTTCACAAGTTTGACCTTTAAAACATAGGTCTATATCATCGATATTACATGTATTAGTATCCGAACACGAATCTTCTGTGCGTACGTGACGAACAAATACCTAGAACTACTCTTTTATAAACATCCCTTTATTTTATTACCACTGACGATTTTACAGTCTTATAAATAAATTGAAGCGAAGTCTACCGAATGGGTCTATTTCTTGGAGAAGACAAACTACGGAGTTTCACATGTTTCGTGATATGTATGCAATAAGCACTCAAAAATTTTTAGGGCACCTCCTTTTCTTATCTGGCACCCGTTTTGTCCAGACTCTAGAGCCGGAGATCCGGATGGATATTTCCAAATCAAATAATAATATAACAAATTCATACTTAATTTATTTTTAGAAGACATTTTCATTTTGCTATCTTCTCCCTACAAAAATTGCAACCAATGTAAACGATCATAAGGCTGACTGTTCCCCAGCGCAGAAGCAAAGCGCTTTAATACAACTACTTAATAAAAATCTAAAAAACTCCACAGCGATGAGTTTTCGCATTTCTAATGATGTATTGATACAGCTCCTACATACAGCTGAAAGGTCTCAAAGTGCTTTTAAATAGACGTCAAGCCACATAATTGTAGATTAATGTTTCTCTTTAGCTACAAAAGTACAAGTCTCTGTCTGTAAATTAGCAATCTCAGAATAAATTAAACATTTTTCATGTTTATATTCAGACTTACAAGAGCCATTGCGATCAAGTTATTACATAAAATTTGAATTAGAATCAAATTATAACAGTATTCACGATCTAGATTTAAATATTCGCCAAAAGCTCTACAAAGTTGATATTTAGATACAAATTGCTTACTTAAGTTTATATTGCTTGCCTCGCGTAATAATTTAACAAAAGATGTGAAATCCCTTCCCATCAGCTTATCTTGGTAACTGGTGTTCACTTGACAGCAATGCATAATTCTCATCATCAACTCTTATCTCAGAGCAGCATGGCTTCATAAAACGCCGCTCAACTTTATCGAACTTGCTGCTTTTCACAGACTTCATATCTTCTAATATAGATGCTGGTGGACAGGTCTATGCAATTTTTACCGACTACAGCAAGACGTTCGATCGTATAGAATTATAGATCATCTAATTCTGTTGCAAAAGCTTTTAGATGCGGGTATCCACGGAAACCTCTATAGATGGTTTGCGTCGTATATTGAGAACCGATCTCAGGCAGTACTTAGTGGCTACTGTTCGAAATGGTACTGTGTCCCTTCCGGAGTCCCACAAGGCTCATTACTTTTCAACATTTTTATAAATGATATTAACTTGTACATAAAACATTCTAATTCTTACTTTATGCTGACGACATGAAAATTTTCAGAAAAATTACTTCCTTGAATGACTGTCAGCTTCTTCAAGACGACTTAGAGATAGATAGCGATGGATTTGAGCAATTCTGCAGTTTCAACAACTTAGACATAAACGTTAAAAAATGACAATTTATCACTTTTACTCGGAAAATCAATAATATTAAATTTAGATATGTCATCAAGGGACAGGAGTTGCAACAGGTTGAAGTAGTTCGAGACTTAGGTGTTTTTTATGACTCTAAGTTAACTTATGAAAATCATGTTGACTACATTGCAAAAAAGGCCAACAAAGCAATGGGCTTCATTCTGAGGTCGAGTTCTTAATTCAAAAACCTAAAAGTCATAAAAATTCTTTACTGCTCCTTGGTGCGCAGCATCCTTGAGTATTGCTCGCAAGTATGGAACCCGCGATACAATGTGTACATAGACAGGCTTGAATCTATTCAGCGTAGACTCTTAAGGTACTTACAATTCAAATCAAAATGCTTTGACAGTACTTACGAAGCGAGGTGTCGTAGGCATCACATTTTACCACTTTATGAGAGAAGGAAATTTTCAGATATCACATGTCTCGTAAAAGTTGCACAGAATATTATAGACTCCCCTGATCTTTTATCTGAAGTCAAACTAAAAGTTCCTAATATGATGACTAGACGTAAAACATATTTAGATGTACCGCATTGTCACTCAAATTACAGACAAAATTCTTTCTTTGTGAGATCTGCTAAGAGTATTAATGCACTGGTTGATTTTCAGACACTTGATTTGTTTAACTCAAAGCCACTTCATTTTAACAAAACATTAACTTGTTCGTGGTTTGGTTCTCAAACTGTCTAGGTTTCGACGAAAGGTGTATGTTACAAAAAAAATCTCATTTTTCTCTGTTTCATGCAAATTGTTTCTCTTATATTGTTTATTTACTCTTAGACAAGTAAATTAGATATCCAATTGTGAAAACATGTAAATGGTGAATAGTTTTTAAATTTGTTACTAACATTTGCTAAAAAGCACTGTATGTTTTCCGAAAAAAATAAAATAAAATAAATAAAATCATCCTAACGCCATCCATCCCAGTTGCGATACAAGGCCATCGCCTTGAATCAACGCCTTGAATCAACAGTCTTTGGTATTTCTGGTGGTTAGTCTATTGGCACCATCGATATATATGTACTAATTGTCCCACATATCATCCGTTACGACGTCAAGTCTTAGGCCTTCCCTGTTTACTCGGACCCAGCGGACGTGACAGTAATGCATCTCTTCAAAAACGAAATATTATGTTCAAACCACAAAAAGCACATAGTTTGCTTACAGACCTACGTAATATTATGTAGTTGTTGCAGAGTGTATTTTTGCATACCGGGTGCACTAATTTCAACCAAATATTGGGACAAAACGAAAAGCTTTATTAATCCTATAAGTAGCTATAGACAGTTGTTCATACCAATTATCAAAATGTCACCCTTAATTACATTTATGTTTATCTGCAGAAATACGATTCTGTATCCAATTTTATGTATCCAATCATCTGAAACCAAATCGTATTGATCAAATTGATCTGATCGACGTGTTTGAAGATTCCCTTTATAGATTCATATATTGTGTTAGGGAGATCTCTGGAACGAATGTAAATAGCTTTTGACAGGGCCTCAGGATTAGTAATTTTAGAAATAAAATATAAGTACAATACAAAAATCAGATCGAAAACAGTTCTGCCAAGATTCCAATAATGCTCTAAGGGCGCTCAGTACGCTAGAGATGTATACTGTCTCAACCTTCTCCATCACTGCAACAAGCCACTCCTCGGTTCTAACAGCCTAACAGCCTCTGATTTGACTGTGTTGTTTTGGTTCTACTTCTGTAAAGGAAAGAAACCAGCCTACTTTATATAGCATGCGACATCATAGGTGAGTGGTACATGCATTTATTATTACAGTAGGTTAAAGCTAGGATCATGATGAGGGAAATCACCATAATCACTTTCGCCTAGAAGTCCAGTGTCCACTGCCTGCTGCTACTTGATTTGATAACATATTAGCTTTTATTCCTTTGGATTCAGATGACCGTGTGAGTGTTATCCTAGTATAATTATTTTCGACAAATTTGAAAACACTGACGGATTTGGATACCTTGTTAGGATAATAAATAAAATTTCATTACAACGTAATATTCTTTTGTACTCGTTTGGACTACGCCTTTGAACTTAGTTGCAAAATAGTTAACTAAGTATTTATTATTAAATCGAATGAAACATTCGTGTATAATAATTTAAACTGATAATGACGGGAAGGTCAAATTCTGCGTGACTTTAATAAATTAACATGAAAGAACTTCGTGTTATTTAATTGTACTTCCTGACTGTTCCATTAGAGTTTATTGCACATGCCTGTCAAAGTCATCATATTTCATACTTAACGTACAGTAGCTATGAAATAACGATAGCCTAGTGGAGATATCAACAGACTGCCATGCAGAAGGTATCGGGCTCAAACCAAGGCGCACACCACTACTGCACTGACTTTTCGAACCCCGTGGAGCACGTGAAGCCGTCGATCCCAGATGTTAGTTGTTAATATTTTTATGAGGAGTAACCTTTGAATATCCAGTATCCAATTTAGAGGCACCGATAGCCTAGTGGAGATACCAACGGACTGCCATGCAGAGGGTATCGGTTTCGAATCTACGGCACGCACGAACGTCTTTTCGAAAGTAAGTGCGTATTAAATTCTTAATTATCGCATGCCCCGTGCCTCGGAGAGCACGGTAAACCGTCGGTCCCGGCTGTCATGAAGATCTTTGACAGTCGTTACGGGGATTCAGTACCCTCAAATAAACTGATACTGGTCTAAACCATGGAATATCGCTATCCCTTTGGGTTGCGGAGGTCAATACGGCAGTCTCTCTGTGGAAAAGTTGATATTCTATCATATCTGGTTAGTCCAGTAAGCGGACCTCGGGCTCCAAGGCGTGCCCAGTCTTGGATGCAACCGGGATAACGCTAGGGCGATGATGATGAACCTTTGAATATCCAGACACTGTTCCAAGTCATGGAATATCACAATCCTTTTTGGTTGCAGAGGTCAGACGGTAATAATAATAATAATAATGTCCTCCAGACCCATGCCGGCCACGGCGGCTTGTTTGACTTGCCAAGTGCGCAGGAGATATTATAGTGCACAAGTGTGTGCGCATACACAAGTGCACTCTCTATTCTCTTACTCTCATAGACCGATGGGACGCCACAAGCGACACTACCGGAGAGAGATTGGGCGCAGGACTAACGGCTTAACGTGCTTTCCGAGGCACGGTGGTGTGACACCGCTAACTCCCTGACTCCGAACTTGTATTGGATAATTCCTAACAGAAAAACCCAATATTACCTTTTGTTCGACCCGGGAATCGAATCCGAGAACTCATGCTCCGCAGTCGCTAACGCTACGCAGGACCACAGTCTTAACTTAGGTCAGACGGTAGTCGGTACATGAAACGCTGACATTCTATCAAATCTGGTTGGAATGGGAAGCAAACCCCAAGCTTAAAGGCAAAAAAGGCTTGGACACAAATGGGATAACGCTAGGACGATGATGATGATGATGATGGAATGCAACGCAAAATTGTATCTTAACCCTTTGAATGCCGGAACGCGGATATACGCGAGACACAATAGCTTTTTAATTGTGTGTCGCATCCCAGCGTACAAGAGATTAATCACGGTTTATGCGCGATTCAAATATTGCCCACGGCTCTGAGCACAAAAATAAATATAGTATGTAGCAAAACAAATTAAAAGTATAGTATAGTATTCTTTGTTACTCAATTGACTTGAAAAATAATACTACCCCACTCAAAGCATGAATCCTAAACACCCATTGACACAATTATCACTCATGCGTAAAATTGTTTTACAAAAATCTCCAGTACTGCTACATAAATATAGCAAAGTTTTTTAATAAAACGGAAATAAACCAACATGTCTAGATACTTTTATGTGCGTTGTTTCAAAACAAGTAAAATAACCCGTAACATAAAATCAAACCTATTTAGCAAAGTGCTTTTGAATAAAAAAGATCTCACTCGTAGTCACACTCAGTCCCTCACTCGGACACATTAATCCATTATGCCCGGTGGCACAATTATCTTTTACGCTGAAAAACTACATTTGTACAAAAAAATACACGAACTAACCAAAAGAAAAAAACCTCAATATTTGTTAAAAAATACGAACAAAACGCAAAAAAGTCGGGCAAAAACTAACCTAGTTATTTGATTTTTCGCATACTCCGCAAAAAATATATGAAGGGTGGTTTTATAACAATTGTTCAATATATCAGAATTGACGTCGCAGTTATGTATGGCGCACGTGCATGATACACTGCACGGCATTGATGACCGTGCGAAATGTATTACTGATGTATTGATATTCTAGCGAAGATATGCTATTGATTTTTGGTGAAATTTACCGAATTACATGTGTGGTACCGATTCGATATTTTCATGTTCAAAAAAAAAACCTATAGCCAAGATTCAATAAAGATTTTAACTACGCTCAACTCGTTTGGCCCGTGCAATTTAAGGATTTGTCAGGGACTTTCATTACTTGCCACGACATGTACTTTATCTATTTGGAGCCGGAAGCCCTGTGGCAAAATGTCACAACCGATTCAGATGTGTTGTTAATGAAATAGTAATGTAATCAAGAAATATTGTCAGAACTACGTTATTTACAAATCCGTACTACATTCTCGTAACCTAATGAGTCAATTAAATTCGTTAGGTAATTTAGTATGAGTAGACTTAGAGATTACGAAACTTAGTTGTTCAGATTGAATAGAGAACATAACTTTCTGCTCTTGTTATCGCAACAGAAGACATGCTACCAAGGTTTAATTTATGCCGTATAGGCACTAAAATGCAAGAAATTAGTTTCAGCCGTTTTGGTGTGAATACCACACATACACATCAGAACCATGATGGAAATGATGCAGTTAAATATTAAAATTTAATACCAGCCGCAAGACCATCATCGACCAGTCATCGCAAGTAGCACCCGTTCACGAGTATGACGCATGGAGCAAGAATTTCATATGTACGGATGTACATATGAAATTCTTGCGTTACTGACTGACTGATAGAAAACGCACAATCAAAACTATTGGTTCTCATGACGCCGAAATTTGTCAGTTATATTCCTTGGGGAATGGCGCAGGGGTGCACTAAGAAAGGATTTCCCAAAATGCCCACGGGATCAGAAAGAAATGCTTAATTTAAAATGAACGGGCGTGGCTCCCATAGCTACAATCGATTTTCCTCTAGACCGTTGCTAAAGCTGGGCAACGCGCCTAAGTTCCGTTATTTTTCTATTATTACTTTAATAGCCAACAGGATACACGCCAGTTATAATATTCACATTTATTATAATTGTCCATGGAATCGCCATTATTCGCAATATCGGCGGCCATCCATCACATATGGTAATGCAGTCATTGTACTTTGTTATGTATGGCTTTATTATACACTGGCTACCCTAGCCACCCAAACCACCCTTAAAAAAAACCCTTAAACGGCAAAAAAGATTGACATAAAGCGAAGATATTAATGTTCGATTTGACCTACTAACACAAAAACACAATATATTTTTGCTTAGTCGTGTATTTTGCTGGATGACGTACGAGTCCCGTGTGGTATGTGGGAGTGGCGTGCATAGTCTGGGGAACAATCGCCAACATACCTAGCTACACATAGGGTAGACGTCTAAGAGTTCTTGGTATCAGAACTTGTTTAGCAGTAGCACGGAATGTGGAAGAGTCCCCATTGAGAGGTATTAAGAGCGATCCTATCACATAACCTATAAAATTAAGTAGGTATGGTATCAAATCGATTACAGAATATCTTAAAATTACATTGGAGTTCAAAAACTCTCTTTCTAGAACATTAGCAGCAGGGGCGTAGACCATGCACCTAATGTTAGCATTCATACATATAACTGCGAAACACATTATTTAATAATTGTGTTTTAAAAATAAAACCAATTCAATCTTGACCCAAAGTTCAGGCTTCCCCCAAGTAAGTAAATGTGAAAAAAAGAAACATAAAAATGTCGATGCTCTTGATGGCATTTTACGTCTTTTAACAAATTTTGACACAGCACGTAATAAAATGCACATCGCAGCGTAGCTTATGCATACTACGAGATATTTCAACGTTTCGGGGTAAAATGTGTCAATTCTATGGCAAACACATTTACCAATATAACTTGACCTACATCCGCCGTCTCTGTACGATAAAACGCTACAGACGAGGGGAAAATGTGTATGTCCCGAGGGGTTTAACTATATTGGTGAAGTGACACAATGGGCATGTGTGATTCCCAAGGGCAAGTTATCGGGCACTTTCAATGTTTATCGTTACCAAATTGTAGTTCGATATATGTTATGTTGTGTAAAAGCCAGATAAAAGTGCGTGCTTGTTAATTTAAGATAAATTTATAGTTGCCATTAAATGCTAGCATTGTTCCATTAAATTGTTTGTTCACTGTCCGCGCGTGAGAGATTCTAACTATTTTCTGAGATCTTTCTTTTTCTTTTCTTTTCGTAAATCACGTCAAAAATTTGTTTGAGTCGTTGCTAATTTAATGATCGAACATATATTAAATTTGACATATTTTTAGATATAAATATGTCCTGTAATACCAGCATTACAATATATTAATAAAACGTGACACTTTAACAAAAATGTGCAAATTATACATACCTACTTGCAAAATAAATATCTTAAAATCTTAAATAGTTTTACAATATTGTACTATTCATCGCTGATAGAATGTATAATTTCCCTTGAGACCTGAATTCAGTATAATTTATTAATTTTAACAAAAGTTTATTATTAAGGCGCTGTTATACCTCAGAAGCCGTGAAACACCTAATTTTTCGGCGCGCATCTAGCCATAACGGTACATATTACAAACTAGCAAAAAATAGAGCTTAAAGTCAAAAGTCTAAACAAAAGACTTTTGAAAGAATTTTTCATGTATGTAAAATAGAATCACGGTAAAAAAAAACACAAAATCGAGGCAGAAAATAATCTTTCGTCTCACTGTTTGCAATATTTTGATCGTAAGCTGTCATATTTTATTTGATAATATTGTAGGAAATCTAATGAACTAAAGAATTACCCTATTTATTTTCATATTATACGTGTATATTTTGTAAAATTAAATAAAATCTGCCAAACGTCTATGATTTTGACGCTCGGTAGATCCCATCAATATCAAACGCTTCAGCAATTTAAACCTTATTAGCATAAGCGGTGTACTGAGTGTCAGTTGCTAGTTTACGCCCCGCCCAGACCTCATCATTCGGCTGTGAGCCCTGTGAGAGATAGGTCATGTCGCTTGCGTCTCCGCTGCACGAAATTTTACGTAAACCTGTTTGTTATTATAATACGCCGATTTGAGTTCGTAATTTCATGTTTTATGTTATAGACTGAATCCTTTGAATCAAATAGGCTTTTCATGTAACTATGGGCACATATAATTAGGACCTAAGTTTATACTCTTGTTGGGTTTAATGTGTTATTGTTTCTGTGCTTATAAATATATAATTAGAAGAATTAAATATGGACAATTAGAGAAATGAAGTTCTACGAAGGATTTGTACAAGAAAGCGTCGTAATAAAATAGAAATTCATCCATGGCCAAGTGATTATGAAATATGTAACATTTTTACACAAATTATTTTCATAAGAGTCTTTTATGACTAACTATGTTACTTATATATTATCGATTATGCATAATATAATTATATAAATTATTCTCACAATACATAGCTGCCACAGTTTTAAATTTTTGAAAGAGTAATAACATAAAATCGAATCATTTTATGTACCTATATTGCAAATTCATTAGCTTGTCAGAGCGCCTGGAGCGCTAAGATGCCGCCACGCTACGGCGAACAATAAACAGCGCTAATATGGCGCTCCGCAATCCGCACACAAGCGGTAACGAATGTTGTATTATTGTGTTGTGAACATAAACCTATTTGGGTACATCGGGTAAAACTGTGATTATTCATAAACTATTAGGTATGTCTCAGTACATCTAATATCTTTTTAATTTCTAAAATCAATCATTTATAAGTAAGAAGGTGACTTCTCTGTTTGCTATAACACAAGATTTAGTATTTTTTTTAATAATAAAGTACGTAACTAATTATCTTTATTGTAATCACAGTGAAGTTAAAGATAACAGTTATGCAACGTCTTACACACATTTGACTGCAGTCATTCCAGTAGTAGAGCCTTGCTGATTTCAGCATGAATGGGCCGGCTCGACCGGGGAAGTACTACCCTCTCACTGAAAATCGACATAAAGTAACAGTACCTAAACTGTTGCGTTTCATTTGGTGAGTGAGAGTGCCGGAGGCCCTATCCCCTATCCCTTCTCCCTCATCCCACTCCTCATCCTATCCCATTTCCCAACCCAAAGGGGCGGCAACGCACTTGTGACTCCTGTGGTGTTGCTTGTGTCCATGGGCGGCGGTAATTGCTTACCATCAGGCAATCCGTCTGCTCGTTTGCCGCCTTATAACATAAAAAAAAACCTAACACGATCTGTTCAAGAGCTAGCCAAGAAATGACAAACAATTTTTTTAACAAATTTGACTCAAATTCCGTAGTGATAAGCAAAAATTACAAGAGGGATAGCAGTGACTGGTTCGAATTGCGTAAGAATATGTTGACAGATAGAAATTTTGGTATAGTGGTAAAAAGAAGAAATAACAGCAGTAAAGCCAACTTAGTAAAAAATATTTTGTACAAATAAAATATTTGCAATGTAAAATCAGTTGCGCATGGAATCGAAAATGAACAACTGGCTTTGCAACAACTGGCGAAGCAAGAAAATGTAACAATTGAGCCTTGTGTATTATCCGTTTATTGGAGCCATGCCAGATGGATTAACAGGTCCAAACACGATTGTGGAAATTTAATGTTCTATAGTTGCCTATAAGAATGGTCTGGAGAATAGTATAAGAGCAAATAAAATACAAATATGAATACATGATAAAAAAGTGAACTGACTAGTCTAAACAAATATTGTAATTGTTATTACCAAATTCAGGGGCAACGCCACGTTACACGCAAACAAAAGTGTTAATTTGCTGTGTGGAGTGGCGAAAGTATACCACTAAAAATAGAAATTATAGAAAGAGATGATGTTCTCTGGGAGAAGAAAAGCTTGTGGCGTTTTATATGAATTGGCAGTTGCCTGAAATTGTTGATTCTCGTCAAGCTCAAGGGATGGCATTGCGAGATCACGGAGAGGAAAAAGTTTCATCAGTGCTTGAAATTTCTACAATACCAAGCCGTAACAGGAAAGTAAATGAAACTGTGCCTCGTGAACAACAGCAAATAATAAGTATTGAAGCCTTATCACCTCACACACTGCCTTTAACATTCGATGAGAATAAAGAAAACCTGCCGGGTTGTAGCAGACAGCTAACTTTTGATGAGCTGTAAACTCTGTATTTCGTTAATAAATGATAAATGAATATAAATAAATATCTTTTAATATTTATTTTCTTTGAAACAACACATATTTGAAGCGAAAGAAAATTTTTATATTTTTCCATACAAACATGTATGAGGAGAGTTAACGAAAAAGCAGTAACTCAAATTCTAATTCTATAATTTTCTAAGAGACATAGCAGTATCTCATGAATAAGGTATATCCACATATATTTTTGATGTTTCATCTATTTTGAAAAATAATAATGGGTTGGGTTTCGAAACGAGTTGCCTGAATTTGAGGGTATTGGTAGTGTAGGGGGCTTAAGGGAGTTCGTCTTAATCCCCTAAAAGTAATTTTGGCTGCCGGAGTTGCGTCTAAATATTTTTAATCAATTTCCAAAATTTCATAAATACTTCGGCGATTATGCAAATCGGAACGTAATTTTTGTACTTTGGTACAGTTTTACAAATGTCATTTTTAGGTTTTATGTGAAAAACGTGAAACGAAACGCAAAACTGCCATCTTGGAATGATCATATTGACAGCTAATGTCAAATTTGTGCGTCATTGCTTTCGAGTGCCTCGGGTTAGGTGCGACTGTAATATGTAACTAAATAGGTTATGTTAGGTTCTCTTTTGACCCTTAATCCGAAAATAGGAGCCCTTCGCAGGGCTCCGTCAACCTTAGTTTATTAAACTAGTGTTGACGGAGCCCTGCGAAGGGCTAAGGCTAAGGCTAAGGGCATTTTTTTTTCAGAGGAAACCAAGTATTTCCGGCAAGTGAAAATGGTGAGAGGGGTTTTAAGACTCCCCTCCTCCCTCTCCAATCACTCATAACCCCTAAAAACGGCGACGTATTTCGAAACCTTTACCGTAATAATTATACCTATAATAACAATAAACATCCATAAATAAATAAAAGAAATCAACTTTTACTAAACTTCAATTATCTCGTAACTCGCTTTAGTTGAGATACGGCTTTTGCGCTTAGAAGAGCACTATTGTGTTTTTTAGGGTACCGTAGCCAAAAATTGTAAAAACGGAACCCTTATAGATTCGCAATGTCTGTCTGTCTGTCTATCCGCCCGTAAGTCACAGCCAATTTATTGCAAAACAGATTTGAAAACTGGCAGGAATGGAATTAGATGTAGGTATTCTATGAACTGCTTCACTATTTTTATATAAAAACAAAACAAACATAATAATGGCCTCTCCATACATGGAACTGACTTAATTATTTTTATCATCTTACGGCACGTAGGTACGAGTATTTACCTACTTTCGTCAACTATTAATACCTATAACGTCTAATGTAAACCAGTTTTGCTCATGGCTGCACTGAGAACAAAAATTGCGCTATGCCTATATCGTACAAACAGATTGATGTATGTAATATAAATTTTAATATCAGTATCTCAATTCATTAGGCTAAAACGTTTTGCTTGCGATTTTGAAATATTGGAATACGGGCGCCCCGCAGTAGACGGAGCTAAGCTCCCTTCACCTCCCCTGCTTCACCCCCTCATTTACCAAAACAGTCGCTTAGGACAGCGCCTTAAGTCGTGTTTAAATAAAGTTTTGTAAAATATGCGTACGCTTTCTTTTATCTACAAGTAGTTATGACTGAGTCTAATTCCAGACATATTTGATAAATGACAGAATATCAACGTTATAATTACTTTACCTAGCCTTTACCTCTTACAACTGAGACGAGATTAAACATACGCCGTTCTTTGCAAAAGTTTTTCATCGCAACACCCTGCCACAGCAAGTTATATATCGGCAAGATTATAGGTACCTTACATGCACACTGTTAAAGCTTTTTGAACCAACAGCTCTGCCTGACAGTCCTGTCTTCAACTAGCAGCACTGTCTTCGCGACAGGTATCTGTTAAGGCGACTGTTGCATTCCCACAAAACCCATCCGTGTATACACGTGCGTAGACAACGGGTGGATACCTATTATACGTGTGTCTTTAGGAATATTGTTCTAACATTACATGGTCAGTGGTCTACTTCTTATTCGAAATATTTATGAATACATCATTGAAATTTTAAGGTACCTAACTACAGAAGAGATACCAACAAAATGACAAGTTCAAAGGCTCAAATCCACACAAAAATCTTCGTTGCCTTCGCTAACGCTTGGGGTGAAGACTTCATTAATAGTACCTAATTTTTGGAGGTGGTTGAAAACGTTGTGTTGATATGGTTCCTGATATATATTAAGAATACACCCTCAACCGCCTCCAAACACTATATTAACCGTAATAGTCAGTGTAAATGAGCAATTTCTTACCCCGGCTTTGCACATATGGCTACTGTTCGACACCTACCCCTGAACATGTACGAGGCGTGAACATCCCATCTGCTTATTGGACATTAAGGGTCTGTTCACAACCGATACTTATTGTTGTACTTTGCTCTAAGTCTAAGAGTGTATATTTGAATTACATTAATTTATGTAATTTCAATTGGTTAGTTTTAATTAAGAAAGAAAATAAGAAGGAAATAAAGGAAAACGAAATAAAGTTTATGGTTTGAGTGCTAACATTTGATGTTTACAATATTACTTAGACAACAAAAGTTTGTCATCGTAAAGAAATTTTCTTTTTCTACCGCACAATGTTTCCTGTTGTAAGGAACTACATCTAAAATAGATAAATCTTTCAAAGATCACCATAGTTTTATCCTATATTATTGATTTTTAGCGATTGTTGTAGCCTGCTTGTCTTAGTTACACGTTGAAAAATATTTGAAATATCCTGCGCTATAAAATCGAGTTATTTTTATGATGCCCAAAAACGCGTAATTTAACTATCGATGGTCACGGTTAACTGACTTATACTAAGTCACATACAGCAAACAGTTGTGTGCAATTGGTTTGCATTATATGGATGCACCCTAAATATTATTGATGAATCAATTTCACACTTGGATGTAACATGTGCCGTAATAGTGTCACACTTTAATATTTTTATGAATTAATTTGATTAATCAAATAGTTTATCTAAATTACTCATCGAATGCGCAAAAGGGAGCAGAATGACATTGGTATATTAAAATTAAGCTTAATTAAGTTTGGACGTGTAACATTTGTAAGAATCAGAAAATATAATGATCACACGGCATAATTTCAGTTAATATACTTTTACATAAAGTTTGAGTATTTAATTACTTTATCTTAATATATAAAATCCTTGCGTTACTGACTGACTGACAGACACGCTACAGCCGAAACTATTGGGCGCAGGAAGTTGAAATTTGGCATGTGTGTTCCTTGGGGACCATAGGGGTGCACTAAGAAGGGATTTCCCGAAATTCCCACGGGGTCGGCCAAAACGGGTAAATTTAAAAAAAATGCAGGCGAAGCTGCTGGCGTCCTCTAGTTTGATATAAATTCCTACACTGTTTGCCTGTGTCGTCTTTATGGGTTGGGTTTCCACATACACAAGCGAAAAGTGTCCATTACTTGTGTTTGGAAAGCTTATTTTTGGATACTTTTTAAGGTTGTATCGCTTCATATCTGCAACACTAAAGTAGGCTGTACCTAAGAGTAGATCAGAGATTAAAGAGAGACAATGCCAAATACATTAATTAAGCTTGGGATGCAGTTAATGGAGTATGGCAACAAACATTGTCCAGGCAGATTTGGAATAAATCGAGTATGGCCAACAGAAACAAAGATTTTAAATTATTTGATTTTAATGACATTAGGAGTAAACTCGAATGAAGGCTAACGAAAGGCCTGATATCAAGCCAATTCTTTATCAACAGTACAAAGAGACGTAAATCTAATTGTTCAACAAATTATGCCTGTTCTATAGCATCCCAAACAAATAGCTAAATAAAATAGTTATTTCCCCGTCCAAGGCAGCAGGAATAATTTATGACTGGTCTGCTTTTGACGTCGATTTAATCAACTCCAGTTTTACGGAAACTCTCCAGTGCATTAACTGTGGCGCTTCTCCGAATACAAAATGGCGTCACTATGGATACTAACCGAATTATAGTCTGCATTTTCAATTTTATAGTTAGTAGCTTAATAAATAGTACACTAGCCGCAGCGTGCATAGTGCTCGCTGGAAATTTGTGGTAGTTTGAATATTAAGTTATCAATCTCTATTTTACTTTTTAGAATTGGCAAATAATTATTCAAAAGTCCCTCTTCAGTGACCCCTAAAAGGAATGCACTGTTAAAATCTCGGATTGCTAGCTTCAATAGTCTATTTAGACTCCGCGATGATATTTCAGACAGAACGAGTTATTGTATATACCTACCAATATTCTTATGCGGAGTCTAACTGAGCTTACTTACGATAGAGTTCATTTGAACACGCTACTAAATTTCATAAATTGTACACGTGATATTTGGACACATTGAGAGAAAGCAGAGAGAAGTTGTCTTGTGTAATGAATTGAGCAGATTTAGATAAGGACGACAAAAACATTTATGCGAATCTCTCTTCCTTTTTCCGCTACATGCCCAAAAATCCATTCTTAGCTTATATTCATTATTTAATAACCTGATTTATACTGATTTATATGAGATACCTACATAGGTATCTTATGCTATGTATCAAACGGAAGCCTGTTGGTTTGCCTGTCAAAAATGAGTATATATTACGAAACTTGTACTCACCATCAAAGCACGCGTACTTGATGTAGACGGCTCCTGGAGACCAGCTCTTTGAAGGCGGGAAATCTTCTAACAGCAGGAAGTTACAGTGGTTCACGCCCGTACATCTGCAATAAGGTAATATCCGTATAAATACTTGAATTATTTATGCAGACTGTACGAGAGATGGCGATTAATAGCCAAATGTATTCATTTCATGATACCAACATATTTGTACATACAAAGGCAATTGCAAAAAAGATAAACATACAACATAATTTCTACAATACTGTAGACATTTTAGAGGGTAACTTTATTCTTTAATATGAACAGCTTTTGGTCTGGGCTATTGCCGAAATCGCCAAAAAAATTGCTGTCGAATCATATTGGAGCTTACAAATTTGTACAGTAGTACAAATATTTAGTATCAAAAAGTTTATGCTTCCTTTTAATATTCGGTCATTAAAGGGTGAAATACGGGTTTAAATTTTAGGGCGGCTATACCCGCGGGCACATCTCCTAGGAGGCGATACATTTTAACAAAATGCTTCTGTTTCTACTCCAGAATACATTCAATAACTGCTCTCTACCAAGGCTGTTACACAACTTCATAAAGGCGTACCATTAAGCTCTTATCTACGAGTAAAACATGTAACATGTTACTTCAATTACGTTGTACAAACGTGGAAACACTTTAAAATGCTTCACTTATTACGCCGGCTTCTAAGGAATTGTTAAGAATCTTATGCCTAACTGGTTTGCTTCTTTACGGCATTACGGTTGCTTATTCTTTGTATTTAGGGAAAACATTTTAGTGCTTAAATAAAACAAAGATAATGTAATAAAAGAAAGAAGATACAATTAATTATATATACCCATCATCTCTATCCCGCTGCTGGGCAAAAGACTTAGCCAATTACGAGAATTTAAGTGACAGTTCATCACGCTGTCCAAATATGGCTTAGTAAACTTCCCATACATTATATTTCGAGAATATTATGGCAAGCTGTGAGACATGCAGTTGCCTCAAGATGTTTTCCTCCTGCCACAGTTTAGCAAGTGATATTACCAATTTGACACGCACAAAACAAAAAATTACAATGGTAAGCTTAAACCCGATACCTTCTGCAAGACAGTCTAAAGGTAATTCTATTAAGCTTTCGCTGTCTACCTATACAAGTGTATTCACGTAATAAGAATGATTTTGTTGACTAAACTAAACTGGACCTCTCAAGCTACGACAAACTACCAATGCACTCTGATTTATGCAACCAATTCTGCCGTGACCTGCATAACTAACTAGACTTGATTGTTTCCTAACTCTGTACTTTGAATTAAATTGTCTGTGAATTACGCTCTGAGAGGTGGTTTCAGACAAGACAAGTGAAATATTAAAATTATACGGATCCAGCAACTACAATCGCAGCCCGATTAATTTGCGGTCCCGGTTGCCGAAAACCGCGTAGGCATTTTTTATTTATTTAGCCCTTCAGCGTGTCCCACTGCTGGGCAAAGGCCTCTGCCTTGAATCGTCATGCATCCCTGTCTTGTAATAAAATCTGTAAGTCGCTGCAGAATATTTATAGACAATTACAGTTATTACATTTTACCCGATTCGAGTACCAAATCCATGGTCAAATCAGACTTAAACATAGAACCAATGTCTACAAAAACAATAAACATGATTTAAAATGCCATTGTGAAAAACAACGGCAAACGTTAGCACAAAATTTAATAATTAAATATGTGCTAATTTCATGTTAAACCTGCCTTTGTACCAAGTACAATACGCCAACATGAAACTCTAGTTAATACTTAATTATATGTAAATTAATATTTTGCTGTCGCTTGTACAAAGTAAATGTATGACGCTGGAAAATGTTTTTGCGCTCGCTTTGTTAGCTAAGCTGTCGTTTATCTTGCTGGTAATATATTTTCGTTAGTTGCTTTATAAAGCGCTTATAAATATATTGCGTTAAGATATGGTTTTATTTATGAGCAGAGAGTAATTAAAATAATATTCTACCACTTTCACACAACACCATCTAGTCCCAAACTTAGCAGAGCTTGTACTATGGGAACTAGATAATAAACATACATATATACCTTTTTTTGTAAATACATACATATTATACATAGAAACACCCAGACCAAGACAAACATCCATGTTCACGCACACAAATGTTCGACTTTACTCACGACATTCGTTCACCCGTGTGTTCGAACACACTCAAGAGGTTTATACATAGAAAGTAAACAAAATATGGTAATAGAGACTTTGGTATCCATCCCTTTGCCTTGCCAAAATAAAAAGCACTGCAGGAGACAGATTGACTACTGATACTTCTAATACAATGCTCATCTGCGTAAATGTACAATCAAACAAGTCGGCGCTGGACCAGTTTGAAAAAAAATCCATTGGCTCGCTCATAGAGTCGAGTCACACTGGTTTTGTATACGAGTGTCAATGTGTGTGTAAAGTAGCGCTGGAAGCGACCGATATCTTGCTGAGCGATTCTCGCCCTTATGGAGGTCTAGCGGGAAGTTGTTCGACTGTACACTCGGCTACAAGTCAAGCTATACAGTCTGTTGCAGTACGATTCCTAAGGCAAAGTAAAAACAGTACATATAGGTCAGTGTCCAACTTGACGTGTTGCGGTATATACTGATCAACTCGATTGCATTTCCTAGAAAGTTGCCTACTACATTATTGCCTGCGAACTTACTCTGGTGTAAATTCTCCAGAAACAACTAGGTATAATAATAAATATTACAGTAGTTGTTCGAGTTGGTCTTGAAATATAGTCGTAGGTACATGTATTCTAATGTTTATTTGATCAAAATACGTAGTACTTCGCCCCATTTAATGGCAGTAACAAAAACTGCATTCAAATTACATCATGCATATCTGATAACATCGCGTAATACTCACCTTGCTTCCCCTACGTAGTGATGGGACATGAAGGCACAAGTATAAATACTGGTATTTATACTTGATTTATAACTCGACCATAGTAGTGATTAATATAATGATAGAATATAAAGTACTTGATAGTTTTGTAGCTTATGTAGGTATCCATCATCATCGTTATAGCGTTATTCCAGTTGCATACGAGGTTTCAGTTTTGGAGCACAAGGCCTTACCCGATTTGGCAGAATATTAGCTTTTGCACCGATGTTGTAGCTATTGTTTCTATTTGCTTAAACCGGCTTCAGTTCCTAGATAGAGTTATTTAGATTCAGTAATCTTTGTTTCAATCGAGTTTAGACTTTGCATGATCAATCATCGCTATGACTGCCGTGTCTCTTTGGTCCTGAAAATATTTTTTTGAACACATACCTACAACATGTATGCCTATTTGGACAATAGCTTGCGGGTGTTTCTCAGCTAGAAGCAAAATCATCTGACCGGACAGGTGACCGTGCCTGGTGGCCTGGAGACTGACGAAAGTATTTGATCACCTGTACACTGTATAGTAATGTCGTGCGAGAACTTTAATAGCGCGATTAGGTATAGGTTATCTTCACCACTCTACGGTTATACTTATATCATGATCGCCTTTATTACTTATGTTACAAATAAAAGTTTCGAATTCAACTAAACGCTCGATATTAACTCCGATGCACTGATCAGTGCGAGACACAACAGATTTTATATTGTGTCTGGTATTGAGAAATTGAAGAGGTACAATAGTATCTTCTTGGCTTTACGCGAATGTTACACATTGAAATTAAACTACAGTTTACGGATTTAATCGCGATCTATTGGTTTCACTGAGTTATTACATTTGACGTGTAAATGTAAGAAAATTAAAAAATTTAAAAAATTACAACAAAAATCAAATGACCAGTACAACATGAAACAGAACGTTTTCGCACGGACCAATCATACGCTACCGTTCGCCCATAGACAAACAGTTGTCAATCTGTCAAAACACACGTTAGATCAAACTACCGAGAAAGTACTTAGCAGAGGTTTAAATTACGCGATAACTCCATCCAGAATACCGTATGAGACCATTATTTGCAACGTTGAGGATTGCCTAGTCAAGAACAATGTGAGTAAGGAAGATTTCGAGGCCATACGACAGGACGTTCCTGCTGTATTGCGTCAATCGAAGGTGCCGACAAGGAATCTACCAAAGACTGAATATCTCGCACTGAAGAAGTTGCAAGCTAGGCCTGAACTTACAGTACTCCGAGCAGATAAAGGAAATGCAACGGTAGTGATGGACACGTCCGAGTATAAACAAAAAATGGAAGATCTTTTGTCGGATGAAAGTACCTACAAGTTGGTTAAGTCAGACCCTACAAACAAAATTCTCAAGCAAACTTGTGATATTGTTAAGAAATACTCCAAAAACCTAAACTTGGACGTGAAATATTTAATACCATCGTGTGCAAAACCTCCTCAAATGTATGGTCTACCAAAAATACACTAGGAAAACGCTCCTCTGCGCCCGATAGTTAGTCAGATAGGCGCACCAACTTACAGACTGGCTCAACACATGGCAAAGATTCTCTCACCGCTCAGAGGCAACACGAGAGCACATGTGAAAGATTCCTACCATTTTGTCAGTGAAATAAAACACTTACATGTCTCTGACAAGGAAACTATGGTTAGTTTTGATATACAGTCATTATTCACATGCATACCAGTACATGACTGTATAGAAATTACTAGAAGGAAGCTGACAGAAAACAACATGCCTGAGGAATATGCAGAAATACTCAAACACTGCCTGACAACGGGCTATCTGTTATGGGACAAGAAATACTACATACAAGTAGACGGTGTAGCAATGGGCTCTCCAGTATCGCCTGTCGTTGCTGACATCTTCATGGAGGACTTCGAGGCGCGAGCCCTGCAGACTGCCACTATCACATCGAGGTTCTACAAGCGGTATGTAGATGACACTTTCACAATTTTACCATCAGATAGTGTTAATGCTTTCCTAAACCATCTTAATTATATTAATAACCAAATACAATTCACAATGGAATTAGAGGCAAACAATTCTTTAGCTTTCTTAGATGTACTTGTCATCAGGAATAAAAACAACTCATTAAGCCATACTGTGTATAGGAAAAAGACCCATACAAATAGGTATTTGAGCGGTGAATCTCACCACCATCCTAAACAGTTAGCTACTGTAGGAATGTCTCTGTTTCAAGGAGCCCGAGGGATCTGTGACAAGAAACACCTGGACGCTGAGCTTCAACATGTCAGGCAAGTTCTGCAAGACAACAAGCTCCGACCGCTGCGCCACCGTCACAGATCCCAGAAGAAAGAAAAACCAGCCACAGTAGAAAGACAACCTGCTGTCCTCCCATACATCAAGGGCGTGACCGACAAAATTGGCTATATCTTGAAGCGAGCTTCAATCAAAACTTACTACAAGCCACCAACGAAGATCAGTCAATTATTACCAACTGTCAAGTGTCAGTTACACTTGCAAGAGGCCGGTGTTTACAAAATTGACTGTGAATGTGGGCTCTCATACATTGGACACACCAAGAGAAGCATAGACATTCGACTCAAAGAACATATAGCTGACATAAAACATAAACGCTCTACAAAGTCTGCTGTGTGTGAACATTTGGAACAAGGTCCCAACCACTACCTGCGATTTGATGAACCACAGATACTGGCAAAAGAACACCGTTTTCTTCCAAGGATGATACGAGAAGCTATTAAAATTAAAAAACACCCTAATTTCAATAGGGAAGATGGTTGGAATGTTCCTCCAGCTTGGGACCCTGTCATAAGGCTAATGAAACCCAAAAAGGACAAAGTCACCAGAAGACCTAAGGACACTGTGAGCTCATTCTGCGTAAATAGTAACACCAGTAGCTGAAAAATGTTCGGGTACTTTGAGATAACTTATACATTCAAGGAAAAGACAAATATCACCTCAGTCTGCCGTGAACATGAATCCTGTAAAGAATTCGAAACGTCGGCTAGTAATAAATTAAAAATGTAGTTTCTAAATCATTAGTTTCAAATGTAATAACTCAGTGAAACCAATACATCGCGATAAAATCCGTAAACTGTAGTTTAATTTCAATGAAGAGGTACAAACTCAACTCTCAGCTTACAAAGCACATCACTAACTTCCATACATATAAAAGCACTTACATACCTGCGACTGCACTAAACTTATACTTTTCAAGTAGGAAGTGACTCGCCGACAGTCCAGCTGATTAATGATACAAACAACCATTAGGCCCTCAGTGAATATCGGGAGCCGATGGGATCGGTTACCATCAGATTGATTGGGTTGAGCAATTCACTAAATAGATCGTGCCGTGATATCGGCATCCTATTACTATCACAAACGCGAAGGATTGTGGGGATGAATGGAGGTTTGTTACTCTTTTTTATTCCCCAAATTTTACTGATTGGATTTTGATGGACTTTTGCAGCAATATAGCTTATTATATTGCTGCAAAAAGTTCATCAAAATCCATCCAATCCATATATATTAGGATAATACATATGATACTTTTTGTCATGTTTGCCGAATCTAATATTTTATCAAATCTAGTTAGACTAGAAAAGCAAGCTCTAAGCAAGTCTTGGACGCAACCAAAATATAACGATGGTGTTTTGTATTATGAGTGTATTAAGGCTTTTCAAAGTGGATGAACACTTAGTTTCAGTACTTATCGGTAATGCGTTACTTGGTCCTATTTTTGAAAATTTCATTCTATCGTAGGACAGTTGTAAGTAGTAACGACATGGAAACAATATCGCAACGCAAATCGATGCGATATAAGAACCAAATAGCTTGTATACGTAACAAGCAAACCATGTTCAAAATAGAATCAACCAATCATAATCCCTCTCACGTAATGTCATAAGCACTTTAACAATCGATACATAGATAAGATCTACCCACCGCAGCACAATGTAATGCACCTGGCCGCACCCGAATTATCTAATTTATTCAATAACACGGACTATTGAACAAACAAACACGTAGTATAAAACTCGCCAAAACGTACCGTTTCCTGTGACTACCTTGTTAAGTTATTATCAGAGGTACCGAGCGTAGAAACAGTTAAATCGATTAAGCCTACCATTTAAAAGCTCCTTTTATAGTAGACAGGATAATATACCTTACCATTCCTGATAAGCCCGTATTGTGCAGTGAAATAAAATAAAATTAGAAAGAGGACACGCGGGTCTGAGAAACTTATGTTTACGTATTTTGACAAAAAAGGTATAGGTAGTATTCTTCGAACAGACACTTTCAAGGTCTTTGTTAAAATACATTTATTTTTATTGTATACTAGCCTTTGCCCGCAGCTTCAAGCGCGTTAAATTCGGGGTAACACAAATCTACTTTCAGTCTCAAGTTGTGTGAAGACACTCCTGATTATTCTAAAGACTTCAGAAACTCTATAGGGTACAAAGTAAATCGGTCAGTATCCATGACATTATCTATCTACCGAAAGGTAAATAATAAAATACACCTTGCATACAGTCAAATGTCAAGGCCATGTTCTAATACATGTCCAATATATCTCTATAAATATTTTCGCATTTTTAATATTAGTAGGGAAAATCGTTTCAGCCGTTTAAGCTTATTTTATTAATTTAATCAATGTTCACAATATGACATTATATATGGCGTGACAGTACTGACAAATATGCGATAGCACATGCGCAGCAGTCAATAATTGGCGCCTGCGTTCTTACTTCCAAGAGGTAAATCTGTGCTGTACAACCTTCTACCCTCCCTACAATCCCTCCCAGTTTAATTATTGCAACTTATGGTAGCCTATGTCCGTCTCCATGGTCCAATATATCTTATTAAATTTCAACAAAATCGGTTCAGCCGTTTTAGCGTGAAAACGGAACATGCATACATACACTCACACTTTTGAATTTATAATATTAGTAGGGATATAAAGGCGAGGGAATCTGCAAAGGCCTATGAAGTATAACGTTTCTAGGTTCCGAAAGTATATTAAGAAATTATAGGTGTAAAATAAGCAGTCAGACAACTCAAATACATTGGTACTTAGCGACAAAAATGCCCACCTACTAAAATTATTCTTGGCAACGAATAAAAAAACAAAAAGAGAAATAATGTTCATCACAGCATCAAAAAGCTCATGTCAGCGTAAGTCAGGGAGTGCTTCTGTCTATTGGTCTGTCCGACCATTAGACAGGGCTTCGGGTACGCGCTCCCGGCTCTCCGAGCTACTGTAGCCACTACCCCATATCCGTCCAGTGATTACAGTACCCCCGCCTACAACCCCCTTCTTCCTCGTCATTCCATCCTATCCATTTACCCCGTATCTCCTATCACCGTCCTCTATAACGATCACAATCATTCCCAAGGAGGGTTGGCGTCAGGCAAGCGGCCGGCTGGTAAAACACATGCCAAAACCTTCTGCAGTATGGCCAAGTGTATACATGAGTGCGATAGGATTAGGGCGTTCCCCGCAGGCGACGCGCAGGAGCAGCACCCGGCTCCTGCGAGAAGTATGCAAGGGTTATTGCACTACTCCGGGCGAGTGCAACGTAAGAAGCGAGCCTGTGACGTAAAGGTGAGGTATGCAAGTTGGAACGTAGGTACGATGACTGGAAGAGCTAGAGAGTTAGCTAGTGTTTTGAAAAGAAGACGAAAAAATGTGGCATGTTTGCAGAAAACAAGATGGAAAGGTACGAAAGCTAGGGAGATCGGTGAAGGATACAAGTTTTATTATTGTGGAAGTGATGGCAAAAGAAATGGTGTGGGAATTGTGTTAGACGAAAATCTGAAAGATAGCGTGACAAGTGTAAATAGAGTTAATGACAGATTGATTGCTGTGAAAGTGATGTGGCAAGGTATTATTCTGAATGTGATAAGTGTGTATGCCCCTCAGGTAGGCTGTGATGATTGTGAGAAAGAGAAGTTTTGGATGGATTTCGATAGCATGATGACAAATATACCGGAGAAGAAGATTATTGTGAAGAGATTATTGTGGGAGGAGATTTTAATGGACATGTGGGACAAACAAGTGAAGATTATGAAAGAGTACATGGAGGTTGGGGACTCGGCAGCCGAAATTGTGAGGGAGAAGCAATTCTCCAAGCTGCTGCCGCTTTTGACCTAGTAGTTGCAAATACTTGGTTCCAGAAAAAAGAGCAACTCTGATCACATACAACAGCGGCCACCAAATGACCCAGATCGAGTATTTCTTGCTAAGACGTAATCGACTCAACTGGGTCAAAGACTGTAAAGTGGTACCAGGAGAAGATTTAGTCTCGCTGCACAGGCTCCTGATGGTCGAACTTAAGATTCGAATACGCTCTCAAAGAACCAAGCAGCAACTGACTCCAAGAATAAGATGGCATATGTTAGAGAAGAATGAATGTGTAGAATTTCAGAGATAGAGTGGTAGATAAGATGTTAGAAATGGGCGATATGAATGGTATTAGTGTCAATGAGTGTTGGGAAGAGATGATTAAATGTATTAAGTGTGTAGCAAAGGATGTGTTAAGAGAGTCGAAAGGGAAGCGTATGAAAGACAAGGACACGTGGTGGTGGACAAAAGAGGTACAGAATGCACTTAAGGAAAAGAAAGCAAGGTTTAAAGAATGGCAGCTGATGAAAGGAGAAAATGAATCTTTAGAAGAAAGTAAGAAGAAGGAATATAATTAATGTAAAAAGAGAGCCAAAAAGGCCGTAGCCATTGCTAGATCCAAAGCCCTAGACCATTTGTACGGGTTACTTGAAAAACCCGAGGGTCATAAATATTTATACAGCATGGCTAAAGCTAGAGAGAGAAAGGCGAAGGATGTATGCCATATTAAGTGCATGAAAGACGAAACAGGAGCGATTCTTATGGACGAAGACAGAATAAAAGAAAGATGGAGGACATACTTTGAAAAGTTAATGAATGAGGAGAACGATTGGAACGGAAACCTTAAGAATGAGGTGATGAATATTGGTTTAGTGAAGGAAATAAATAAGGATGAGGTAAAAAAGGCTGTTAGTGGAATGAAGAATGGAAAAGCGTTAGGACCAGATGGAATACCAGTAGAAGCATGGAAAGCGTTAGGAGATGATGGATGGGCGTGGCTGACTTTATTCTTCAATAAGCTGTTGCACGAGGAGACCATACCCGAGGAATGGTGCAACAGTTACTTGGTGCCCATTTTTAAACATAAGGGTGATATCCAAGAGTGCAACAATTATCGGGGAATAAACTTAATGCCTCATAGTATGAAAGTATGGGAGAGAGTAATTGAGCGACGCCTGCGTGACGAGAGTGAGATCTCACGAAACCAATTCGGTTTTATGTCTGGTCGAGGTACGGTGGATGCTAAAACACTTCGCCAAATGTGCGAAAAATACAGAGAGGCGCATAAAAACTTGCACATGGTGTTCGTCGACCTTGAAAAGGCATATGACCGAGTGCCTCGTGAAGTCGTGTGGTGGGCCCTGAAGAAGAAAGGAGTACCTGGGAAATACCTGACGTTGATTCAAGTCATGTACGCTGAATGCCGAACGCAAGTCCGATCCGCAGCTGGTATCACAGCCAGATTCGATGTGGCCGTAGACTTGCACCAAGGGTCGGCCCTTAGCCCCTACATCTTCCTGTTAATTATGGACGCTATATCATCGGACATACAGGAAGAGGCACCCTGGTGCATGCTGTTAGCCGACGACATCGTTCTAGTAGCAGAGAGTGGACAGAAGGTGCAGAGCAAGCTGGAGGAGTGGCGGCAGAGATTAGAGAATGTAGGTCTGAGAATAAGCAGAACCAAAACAGAATATATGTTCTGTGACTTCAGCGGTCTCTCCAGTCCTATACCGGTAACACTCGGCGGTAACCCTTCTACCAGTAAGCTCCGATTTCCGCTACCTAGGTTCACTCCTGCAAGATGACGGCGAAATAGATCGGGATGTTAGGCAAAGAATCAACGCAGGATGGATGAAATGGCGACAGGTCTCAGGCACAATATGCGACCACAAAATGCCTGTGAAATTAAAGGGCCGCATGTATAAGTCGGTTATAAGGCCTGTCGTACTGTATGGAGCTGAGTGTTGGGCTACAAAGAAGATGGATGAGAAACGATTGCATGTGGCAGAGATGAGAATGTTACGATGGATGTGTGGAGTGACAAGAATGGACAGAATTAGGAATGATTACGTTAGAGGTAGTATGAAAGTGGCGCCTATTGATGAAAAGATAAAAGGGAGTCGGATTGGCCTGGTATGGACGTGTTATGCGGAGAGATGAGATGTATGTAGGTAAAAAATAGGTAGTGATGAATATGCATGTAGAAGGACGAAAAGGGAGAGGACGGCCAAGGAAAAGATGGATGGACTGTGTGAGGATGGATATGAAAGAGAAAAAAGTAAATGATCGGATGACTGGTGACAGAGAAGTATGGAAGAGAAGGACATACTGCGCCGACCCCAAATAAATTGGGACCAGGGCAAGACAATGATGACAGCATCAAAAAGCTTACCCTCAGAACTCAAGTTTTCATGACCAAATTTTCGTTAAAATATATAACAGTAAATTTTTATCTACTGACATAATAATATCATAAAACATTAGAAACTAATAAACAAAGAATGTTTTTTAACCTCAAAAAAAATACGGATGTTCTAAATTACTATGTATCTTAACCTCAGAAAACGAGTTCTAAACAATACTGTGCATATTTTATTTCAAATGTATAACAGTAATCTATCCAAGAACATAACACTTAAAAAACCACATCAAAGCTAACCCATAAGTTAACTCCATCATAACTGGCCATTTATTATGTTCGTAATTTAAATTCGTTGACACCATACAAATTAGCGGTTGCTAAGCGCATGCGCAGGAACGCGGTCATATTAAACATGGCGCCGTTTCCGGTAAGTGTCATGGCGGACGACACTTCCTGTCCCGTCCTACACCTGTTAAGGGCTGATGGCTGACCTATAAATTGTAATAAGGTGCTGGTATGCGTGTGTTCATAATGTCTACCTAATATGAATAAGATATGATGATTCATGTAGAATCGGGTTTGTTTGATGTGTTAGGTTCCCGTCTCGAAATATGCAGGTTCTTAGACAATAGGTATTTGTATGTGTGCGTTGATATTGGCGCCTTTGCTATTTGTGCCTCACTGCTGACGGGACAACTTTATCGAAATATTTTTCGCTCGGAAACAAAAAGCACCGTATTGCCTGATATACCCTAACAACTTATGCAGCATCAACTAGATGAACGTACTATTGGAATCAATAGAAACAGATCTATGTTCGCTTTTTAGGGTTCCGTAGTCCACAAGGAACCCTTATAGTTTCGTCATGTCCGTCCGTCTGTCCGTCCGCAGCCTAGCTCAAAGACGCCTGGTGCTAGAAAGCTGATATTTGACATGAATATAGACATAAGATATTGCAACAAAACTGTAGAATAAAATTTAGGAAAATATTTTTTTTAAGTGTATCTCCCATACATATATAGTGGTGTTGAATTTTTTTTTGGTTGAGTACCCCATCATGTGGGATATCATTGGATAGGTTTTAAAAAATAATATAAGTTTGCTCAAATCATTTTTCGATCAAGTTATTGGTTTGTCAAATATCAAGCTTTGAAGTGAAAAAAATTGTTAGACTCAAGTGTCTCCCCCCTCTGCCAGCTAAACTATTAATTTGGAAGAGGTGAAAAAAATCACAAATGTAGTACATATAACGAATTTAAAAGGAAAACTATCACGGCTAAGTAGATATCACTTGTTTACGAGTAATCGTCGGTTAATTGATAAATACCTATTTCTGTGAGTTTACATTGGGCGCGCTGGCTTAATCTTAAAGATATACGTACTTTGGTATGTAATGTACTGCGGTACTACGTATGTATAGTAGTAGTATATCTTGGTAACCACATTTTATGTTTACAATACATAACTGGATACATACCTCGTATTTTTCTAAACAAAACTTAGGTTCTTATAATAGTGTTGTTAAAATAATTTTTTCAGCAAAATAAACGGATTTGTTGTACATTAATACCCTTTGCAGCAAGTCATTATGGGCAACTACGGAACCCTACGTTGCGCGTGGCCTGACACGCACTTGGCCGGTTTTTTTTAATAATGTGTGCATAGTAAGTTCTAATTGACTAATCACACTTCATTGGCTCAAATCATCATCAACGTCCTAGCGTTATCCCGGTTACATCCGTGACTTACACGCTCAATTGACGGTATATCAGCTTTTCCACAGAGCAACTGCCGTCAGACCTCCGCTGGCTCAAATATGAGATGAAAACGACATACCCGAGGACGTATCTTATTAATTGACGTATTATCTTTCGAATTTTGCGACCACAAGCTTACGTTCAATCACACGCTTCATAATATTACTTTAGATGCATACAAAAATTAATCTACTATACAATGCTGAAACAAAACATATAATAGAAGTACTAAAACGGATAGAGAAAGTTATTTTTAGAACTTTTGGGTATCAAGCACGACGCGAAGATCCAAGGGGATAATCATATTCTAAGGTTGGAATGGTTGTCGGCATATTTGAGCGCACTGATTCTCTCATTAAGTCCGTGACGCGCGCTCTGGATCATTTTCTTTGTAAGCTACCACTATTGTTATAAAGATGCCTATGATGCCCGATAGCTGAGAAAGAGCTAAAATCTGAGCATAAAGTTACAATAAATTACCAAACAACATTAAAAATAGAATGAAGTGGCTTCAAAGTCTGCTATGATCATCTTAATTTAATTAAGAATATGAAGGGCTTGTAGTTCTATAGCTTTTATTTTCGCTATTTGATAGAGTATTTACTTTTTAATGGTAGGCGTGAAATAATTGACTCTGCTTCTATATTTACTTACTAGGCCATTTAAAATATTAAAAGTATTTATGGACACGGTACAGTTGACCAGTTCACGCCTGACCTCATGCCTTTGTAGGGTCGGATATTTGTTTTTGATATGTTGTCGCTGAAAACACGTGCTTTAGTGACAGCAAAATATTTTGATGTGCACTGAATGAACAAACTTATATGCAATCAAATGCTTAAAATGGCTTACAAAATTACATCATCAAAATTTGCTTCAATGCTAGTCAAAAATTTATAATTAGCTTGTAAGCCAAAAAGCCTTGTAAGAAAGAATGTAGGTAAGTTCGTTTAGGTAATAATATTGATGATGTTATTACTATAGTTGATTGAATCAGGCGTTACTTGGCGGAACTCCATTGTAACCTAATGGAAGGAAAGAGGAACCCACCACGCACCCTCGGATTGACTAACCCAACTATTGCAATAGAAAAAGGTTGACAATACCGAACTCCTCTAAAAGGATAAGGGATATAGGAATGGTATGGGTTCCAGGAAGATACCTGACTTGCAGTATCCCGCTGTATGCGCCGACTATTCTTCGACACGTGTTTCGCCTCTGCACGAGGCATCCTCAGGAGCGATGGGCAACGTCGTTGCCCATCGCTCCTTTCCTTTTTCTATTGCAATAGTTGGGGTAGTCAATCCGAGGGTGCGTGGTGGGTTCCTCTTTCGATGTTATTACTTTTAACTTAAAAGGTAGAACGGAGTTCTGTGGTATTTAAGTTACATATATTATATGCTAATAATTGTTATGTTAGTTGTTGTTCTATAATTTGTTAATAGATAATTAAGTATTTAAAATAAGGATATTATTTAATCTGATAATGCGTATTCGTAACCCCTTTGTAAACAATTATCCTAATTTGTATCTCACACTGTCATTCAATAAAAAATCTAATTGATGACCATTAGCAGTATCTCGAAATAATGATAATTGCTGCTATCCCAGAGTATATCATCCTCATTCCCACCATAAAACAGGAGCTCGGCAGAACGACCATTAATCAATACTTAAAGACATGGAGCATCGTAATCCTTCACCGACGTGGCATAAATCTAATTGAGTTATGTCCTACTAAGAATTATTGTTAATATGAGCTTGTTCATAAATCAGTGAGCCTTTAGTCTTATGTTGTCTTTGGTTTTGGTCTTTGATAACTAATTAGTTATGGTTTGAATATTAGAAGCTCGGAATATGTATATCGTTTCGTATATATCGTTTAATATGAGTTACACAGTACATAAAACATACCGAATGTTTAATCACTTTAGAACTTAAACTATACTCGTAAGTAAATTAAAATCATTTTGTGGTTGTCGTAAAAAACAAACGGAACAATTAATAGTACATTTGCAAAGAACCGGAAAATTTGTCACCTAACCCTATCAACCCGTTTTGCCAGTGTGGTGTAGTAGGCCAAATCCTGCTCTAAGCGTACAATGCTTAAATCCTGGACTGTAAGCAGCAGCCTTTCATATGCCACTGTGAAAGACTGTTACGTAAATAAAAAGGTAATAAATGTGTATTCACGGGTATTTCCAAGGTTAAGGTGCGTGTATGTTGCCGTTTACAAGCCCTTTGATCATAATTTAAATGTGAAACATTTGCATAAATATAAGACTAAATAAATACATACATACATTACATACATAGACTCACGCCTGTTTCCCGGCGGGGTAAGCAGAGACTACGGAATGCCATTTGCAACGATCCTGACATATCTCTCTTGCTTCATTCACTCCCATCAGATTCCTCATGCATGCTCTTCTGTTCAGGGTACTTCTAACCTGTCCTGTTTTTAGGATGTCTCCAATCTGGTCAGAGAACGTCCGCCTAGGTCTTCCCCTTCGTACTGTCCCATTCACAATTGCCTTGTATATCTGCTTGGTCAATCTTTCGTCATCCATCCTCTCCTAAATAAATATATTCGACCTTATCAATATGAGGCAGAAACTAATGCTCTTCAAAGCTAAACTAGTTCTTATAGATATACTGCGGTTGTTCTTGGTTTAGTGATTATGTCTAGTACTGAAAGCTCACTTATTTCACGTTTAAGCTTTATCTGACAGCTTGGGTTCTTTATAACAGTCTCCGGAAAACCGACAGAGTGACCTACTTCCAAAAAATATCACTAGCATAACATTTTTTGCAATTTTGGTAGTAGCCATGCTATTGTTGCACCGCAGACGATCTTAAAAACATAACCAACAAGTACAATCTTATTCAAATTTTGGCAATTTTTTTACATATAATAATGTAGTTTCTAGATAATTCGGTTTAATTATAATGTCAGTAAAACCAATATACCGCGAATCCATAGTTTGATTCCAAAACATTTAGGTATAATGTACTTTATTATAATGTTTGCCCTATAAACACAACAATCAGAGCATAGTGATAAAGTAATTAATACCATCATGCATATTAATTCAATTTCAATTATCATCAAGGTACTTTTTTAAAACTGTAGTTTATTTTTACTATGTTTAATGATAATTTTCCACGGCCACGACAGATGCAACCTGGCCTTAAAATGTCGCGACAGTAAGTGGTATTTATACCTCACATATCTACGACCTATGGAAAACGATTAGCGTATTACATAGGTTTTTAAAAAGACACCTTTTTATATAAACGAGCAGACAGATCACTTGATGGTAAGTGATTACCGCCGCCCATGGACATTGAGGTTGGGAAAAAAAATGGCAGGAGTGGGATGTGAGAGAAGGAATCCATATTCCTCTGGTCTCGATGGGGCCTCCACTCCGGCACTCTCACATGTTTCTTATATATACAAAGGTACCTGTAGCAATTAATTATCTATCAGAACAAAAATGCTGTTCAGCTATACTTTAATTTACTTAGTTTTGTTACAAAGTCGTTCACAAACAGAATATCTACCTAAAAATAAGTTTGCGGCCGAGGGCTCTTTTAAGTCATTAGTCTTTATGCGGACCGGACTATTGTGCGCCATCCAACAAACGAATACGTTTCTATGTCACGAGGTTAGACTATAGAACATTGTACAGTTCTAACTATACGAGTTTTTTTTAGATGAACCGTTTCTTGCCGATCCCGTAGGAAATTTGGGAGATTCCTATTTAGTGCACCCTACGGTCACCAAGGAAAATACATGCCAAATATCAGCTCCTTGTGCCTAATAGACGAAGAATACGGAAGAATATATGTTCAGATAAAAAATCGTCTACAACCAATAATTGAAACTTACTGCTCGGCTTAACCGCGAATTTTTTTATAAATCTTACGACATATAAACAATATTTCATAGGTACGCACTAATAAATATGGTGAAAACCCAACAAATACTGACAGAAACTTCATATACAATAGAGCACCGCGCAGGTTTAACAAATGTTCCAAGATTTCCGCTGCAATATAAAAATAGTCGACACTATAATAAATATTTATTGAAATACAGTCTACCCGTAGATCTCGTGGGAGAGCAATAAATCACAGAGAATCAGAAACGGCATCTTCAAAACTTGAAACAATTATATCAGAACAATAAAACACGAAACGATTCTGTACCTCCGACTACCCACTAACTTTACTGTTGGCACTATTCTTACTATATCGTAGTATAGCAAAATTAATATTCGTGTTGTGACGAATTAAAAATACAAACTGCCATCCCATTTCGTTCCGTGGGTGTCACGGGCGACTAAGTAAAATACACGAAGCCACTAGTAGCTTTTGGAGGGACGGCAGTCTCAACTATAAATCTTGTACCAACCCGTTAAGCCAGCAGAGTATAGTAGGCCAAATCCTCCCAATGACTCACAACATTATTGGGCCCAAAATTATGAGAGGCGAATGTGCAGCAGTAGAATGCGAAAGGCTCTAAGACGATTAAAATAGATATAACATATTCTTCTTAAACCGTTGCTAAAGTTTCAATGCCAAGGGTGTGATCGATGACATAAATTTGCTCAATAAAATCCTTCGTACTCGAACCTCGATACGTAAATACACGTCGAGTAGTAAGTACACAGCGCACCCCTTTTTCTCAATCTCTCTGGGAGGCGTATTGACACGCGTGGGAGCTCTACGTGCCTACAAACTAATGGGTCACACTTGTATGGCTACACATATAAGTCTGTGGATAATTCGCAATTATTTATTTTTGGCAACGACCGCATTTGATAAAACATCGGTAAAATAACGACTTAATTAACTTGTGTCGTCTATTGAACCACTTATTTGCTAAAACGCTACAGAAAGGCTTATTAAGGTTTTATTAAGTGAAAACTGTAAAGGTTATCGTTCCAAATCGGTTGGTTATTTACCTTAAATCGTCTTTTCAGTTCCTTTATCTTCAATTCCTTCTCTTCAGGAGAGAAAAGAAAAATATACTGAGAACATTTACTTGTACCTATGTACTCAGACATGCTAGAGTTTCCTTGTAGCATCAATACTTTCTTCCTTCCACATGTTTCAATACAAGATCAAAGACGAAATATAAAATAAAGATGTTACATTTTATGAGCTCTCAATCACAATCGAGATTTATAACGATCGTAACCTATATTTTTGCTATATCAATAAACAGCAGATATTTTATTTCCTAGTGCAAGATATTCCACTAGAAAATATGTGTGTCATAATAAAAATATATCCGACAATTTATTGTAGGTGCTGTTATTTCCGGCGATGGCAAACAGTGAAGAAAGCAATATTTTTAGGAAACATTTCAGATCTAATGCCATCGTAAAGGAACAGGCTTTTTCTCCAACTAGAGGGAGAAAGCCCTGTCCAGGCTTTATGATCATGCCTTCTTATTATATACAGCTGTGACACATGGTTGCATCAGACAGCCTTAATTTCGGTAGATATCGATATAGTAGGATCTAACAAGGATATTCTTTCGCTTCATAACATTAATATTTTGAGATTTCCTAATGGTAAAAATTATAAAAAATACATTGCTTTTATAAAGTATTCCATACAGTCCTCTGTATAAAAGCCTAATAACGTCATCACGTAGATGAGTATTTTTTGACGATACTATCAAATAATCTACGTAACACAATACACGTTCATCAATTCCCATAAAAACAAATGAAACACGCGAACAAAACCATTCCAGTAAAGCATGCCAACTGAGTTTGAAAACAACTCTTGAATACAAGCAAAATACTACCTTACGAGCTCAATTTTAAAGTTTGAAATCGTTCTGTTGAAATATTTCTATGAATGCTGGAGCTCCAATTTGTGTAGCACTGTAGAAAGTTGCTCAACCCGACTCATAAACCTTCGTTCGATAATTGCGTTCCTACTGAGTTAAGGCTTTTTCCTGCGAAAGCATTTTTAAAACGTAACTATTAGTCATAAGGTATAGGTGCCTTTGACAGCGGAAAATATAGAAATCTCATTGAAAATCCAGTTTAAATAATTTTTATTCTCAAAGACTACGTAACCTTCATATATCATCCCGAGAACGAAGTTGGTTTAACCTAGAAGTCCGAAGTCTAAATGCCGAGAATTGATTTGGGAGTAGAAAGATAACTCACTTTTATCCTTGGAAATATTTTTAAGCAAATGTAAATTTTGTTTAAAGACAATTTCCTTGACAATTCGGGGTGGCAATTCATAAATATCATTATTCAGTACCACTATCTTTTAGTTCGTAAATTCACAAATTTTAATGGAAATTCAAAATTAATATTTACTCTAGTTGCGCAATTATTTTTATGCTGTATATCCACAAATTCCCTCAGAGCTTCTCTGTTTTAAAGCATATACTTATCACTTTTAGTAAACAATATTATAGACATTGAATAGTGTTCCCGTAGACGTAGAGGTGTCGTGAGATCCGTCGTAGCAGGCATGTAGGTCGCATGTTGAGCGGTGACCCGGGCTTATCAGGTTGGCATTGCTCCAACCGGATTACCAGCTCACACTACATTCACGAGCTTACTACTAATGGCAGGTTGTGTTTGGTGATTTTTAGATTGATGTGTACTTTTTGAATTATTTCCTTATTATATAGATAATATACGAGAAAGAAACACAAACAAACACACTACCTCATTATAATAGTAGTGCAGAACTATAGAGTTCTGCACTACTATTATAATGAGGTAGTGTGTTTGTTTGTGTTTCTTTCTCGTCGCAACGGAGCGATGTATGATTTTTGTATGTAGAGAGTTTAATAAGCGAATTTATACCGCGACAATCGCTCCACGCAGGTGGTGTGAAGTCTAGTCTATCTATCTATATCATCACATCTCTCTCTCATAGGGGTAGGCAGAGACTATGGAACGCCACATGCTTCGTTACAAACATACCTCTATCGCTTCCTCGACATTCATGCATGCGCGTCGGTTATGGATACTTTTAATTTAAGTCTAGTCTATAATAATAATATAGAAGCACTCACACACGTTCATCTGGTCAAACCAAGCAGAACATGTAGGTATCAGGCCACCAGATAAATAATAAATATACACAATTAGACACCCAGACACAAGACGAAGAACCGTGCATGTCCCGCAAAAATGTATATTGTTTCAAGTAAAACAATCCTTTCTTTAAAAATATTTATGAGGCAACTCTTTAATAGCAATGATATGAAGAAGTAACGTAATTCGCGACGATAGCCATTTTTTTTTGGAATAACAGGCATTTAAATGTTTATAAATGGATGCAGCGGCAGTAGTATAAATACCTATAGACTGCCTTGCATAATGCAATTTGGATAACGTTAGACGATTAAAATGCTTGCAAAGAGCTACACGTGAAGGCGAATCAATATTCTTTTAATTAATTTTACGTATCTATCATAATATACAAAGTCTACTTCCCTTTTAAGCCATTGCGTCAAACATAAATCTTATTAAAATTAGTTTTTCTATTCAGTAGCTACGAAGCCACAAAAATAACAATTAAAGCAGCAATAGTCTTAAACTAGCGTAGAAATATATTCCGCGGTTTCTTTCACTGAGGTTGCAACTTACGTCACAAGTCAAATGATAAACTATCCGTGCTAAACAAACTTAGTCTTTAGCTGTCCTTGGTTTCATTAAAACAATGACTCATTAGTGTTAAGGCACGCGAAAGCCTCATTAACGGAGCTTCCTGGCTTATTAATTGAGTGGTCTTTGCATATGGTTTCAAAATATTCAGAGGTGAAAATCCTTTTCATTAATACATTTATGTACGGTTTATAACTAACCAAGGAATATTGCTATCCTCGTGGGCTGCGGAGTTCAGGTGATAGGCACTCTGTGGAAAAGCTAATAATCTGTGAAATCTGGTTAGAGCTGATCCCATCTTAGATGTAAAAGGGATAACGCTAGGGTATTATGAAGGTTGTCTTAAAAGATCGCTCTTAGCGATAATGTTTTGAATATGTACAATATTATTTGGTGTGCAATAAAGTATCTATAGTAATTTGAAGCTGTCGTCCACAGGCGATGTAAGCCGAAAAAGATACGTATATTGTAATCTATAGAAAAATGTATACAAATTGCGAAAATTCTCAAAGCAGCATGGCAACCTTATTGAAAAAATTTTGCAACTATGTATAATAGTATCGTCACGGGATTAAACACTGCTTGGAGTTTAGAGCGCGCAATAATCACGTCTTGAGAAGAAATAAATTAACTTATATTCTCGTTACCCGCTTCTTTATTTAACGTAACACTGTCCCAATATTTACTGAGAAATAAGAAGCATTATAAGCTACAAACTGGAGCCGAGGCTTCACTCGTGTTGAATTCTGTGTCTGCGTCTTTTGCTGTACCTTTGAAGTTGTTGGCAAGTTTCATAATGATAATTTTGATAACTATTTAAGTCTTGAAAATTTCAGAAATTAGCTAGCTCCTATCGCATTTATAATATTAGTGACGATACATAGTTTTCTCGATATGTACTCATACTAATGTTTATTTATCGGATCTATATCATGTGATATGTTTAAATTTAAGGTTAAATACCTCTTATTGGTCCCGAAGTTTTGTCGTGGTTTACACTAGCCGTGATCGCGGGTTGAATCTATAATAGGTATTTTACCCTCTATGAGAGGTTAAATAATATTTATTATAGTATACATAGATATGTAGTATACATTTGGACATAGATATATAGCATACATATAGTACTTATACATTTGATTGTTTAATACTTTTATTAGTCATATTTATTTGATAAACCATACTTTCTGCATCGTTGGTACCGTGCCATATTCAACATATAGTTTCTAAGTTAGCGGCTGATCGCGAGACCAATGATTCTATCATTGTGATAAAATACGTATTAGTATGCAGTTTCGTTATATACCTATTAGGGTAATTCAATGAAGCTTCATTGACTACAATATGTGCCCATATTGTTGCTTTCCATATACAAATGTAGGTTACATGGAATAACTGTGTTGCAAATTAAGTAACGTAGGGGTAATGTTTGAGTGTGACTTTTAGTAGTAGGGCACATTGTGATTTCAAAGGGTTAAAAAGGCTTTATGTAGTCAGCGCTAAGCGCATCAGCTTACGTTTTAATTGTGAGACCCTCCATTTTCTCGACGTTGAGCAAAAAATGTAGTGCATGTACATTAAAATAATATGTAAATTAAACTTTTAAAATAGTGCCAGTATTTTAATGAAAGTAAACATTCTAGGCCAAATGGTTCTGCAATAGCGTGTTTAGTTGAAATAAATAATATCTGATGATCTAGTTATAGATATGGTGAATAGAAAATAAACTGTTCCTTGGCAGAATCAAAAATGTTTATTTGACACATTTACCATCATTCACCATTTTCCAGTTTTTTCTTTTGATTAATTCGGGGGAGCTAATACGCACAGAGCCAACGGACAAAGTCAAAGTCAAAATCCTTTATTCATTTGGGTCACAATGTGACGCTTATGAACGTCAAAATAATACATTTTAAAATAATTACTTTAAGATTCTACATTTTCATTTACTGCCACGTCCGCAAAGCAAGGGCGTAGAACCATGCGAAAGAACGGGCAGTAAAACTCACGGTCACTCTTTTTCATCGCCAGGTTTTGCGTTATACACATAATTTACATTTTGTAAAGTGCTGCAACTGTTACACCTTCTTTAACACTTGTATATATTTATTGTACATAATAATACTCAAGCATAATACTTAATTTTAATTTTGATGTTTGTTTGTTTAGTTAGCCTTCTCAGAATAGACATGGTGAAACAGGAGCATCCACTTACATTATATATATCTACCTAATAATACAGGCAATCCGCGAAAGTGATCAGAACCATGATGAAAATGATGCAGTTAAATATTAAAATTTAATACCAGCCCGCAAGACCGTCATCGACCAGTCATCGCAAGTAGCACCCGTTCACGAGTATGACGCATGTGTCAGCCATCATCCCTCTCGCTATATTAGAGGGACAGGGTTAACCCGACACACGACGCCACCACAATAAATGACATTTTAGTGAGCATGACGACACCGGCATACGAACTGGCAGTAAGATACAATGTATTGTTATACTGACCATGACCGCCAATTACCCCCATTTTCCAGATCGTTATTATTAACATAAATTAGTAGAACGCGTGAAGGAATGCAAATGTAGAAAGAATTTTGTGAAGGTGACAAGTGAACAATGATATGATCAGGGATAAATAATGTTAAACTACATTCAACAAATCATAAAAATATACAAATCCTGCAAAAATCATGTGTTCACGAGGCACCTCCACTCAACATGTTACTTATCAAAACTAGAATTTAATAAATTAATATAATAATTATATTAAACGGTCAGAAAATAAATTAATTTGAGTTAAACAAGCCTAAGCCTATCCCCATGGTGTCCTATCATTTAAACATTCCTTAATAGTGTAATAACCCTTTTGTAAAAGAAAGTTCCTAATGGTCTGTTTGTATTTGTGCATGGGTAAATTCATTATTTCAAGAGGCAATTTGTTGAAAAATCGTATACCAATCCCCGCAAATGAGTTCTAAACTTTATGTAGACGGTAGTTAACTCCCACCAGTTTATGCTTATTCCTTGTGTTCACTTTGTGCAAATCACTTTTTTTGCGGTATAGAATTAAGTTTTTCTTAATGTACATTAAGTTAGCATATATATATTGCGATGCAACTGTCAATATATCTACTTCTTGGGTTTACGCAAATGTTACACATTGAAATTAAACTACAGTTTACAGATTTTATCGCGATGTATTGGTTTCACTGAGTTATTACATTTGAAACTAATGATCTAGAAACTACATTTTTAATTTATTACTAGCCAACGTTTCGAATTCTTTACAGGATTCATGTTCACGGCAGACTGAGGTGATATTTGTCTTTTTCTTGAATGTATAAGTTATCTCAAAGTACCCGAACATTTTTCAACTACTGGTGTTACTATTAACGAAGAATGAGCTCACAGTGTCCTTAGGTCTTCTGGTGACTTTGTCTTTCCTGGGTTTCATTAGCCTTATGACAGGGTCCCAAGCTGGAGGAACATTCCAACCATCTTCCCTATTGAAATTAGGGTATTTTTGAATTTCAATAGCTTCTCGTATCATCCTTGGAAGAAAACGGTGTTCTTTTGTGAGTATCTGTGGTTCATTAAATCGCAGGTAGTGGTTGGGACCTTGTTCCACATGTTCACACACAGCAGACTTTGTTGAGCGTTTATGTTTTATGTCAGCTATATGTTCTTTGAGTCGAATGCCTATGCTTCTCTTGGTTTGTCCAATGTATGAGAGCCCACATTCACAGTCAATTTTGTAGACACCGGCCTCTTGCAAGGGTAACTGACACTTGACAGTTGGTAATAATTGACTGATCTTCTTTGGCGGCTTGTAGTAAGTTTTGATTGAAGCTCGCTTCAAGATGTAGCCAATTTTGTCAGTCACGCCCTTGATGTATGGGAGGACAGCAGGTTGTCTTTCTACTGTGGCTGGTCTTTCTTTCTTCTGGGATCTGTGACAGTGGTGCGGCGGTCGAAGCTTGTTGTCTTGCAGAACTTGCCTGACATGTTGAAGCTCAGCGTCCAGGTGTTTCTTGTCATAGATCCCGCGGGCTCTCTGAAACAGAGACATTCCTACAGTAGCTAACTGTTTAGGATGGTGGTGAGATTCACCGTTTAAATACCTATTTGTATGGGTCTTTTTCCTATACACAGTATGGCTTAATGAGTTGTTTTTTTTTCCTGAATAGAATAGAATAGAATAGAATAGAATAGAATAGAATAGAATAGAATAGAATAGAATAGAATAGAATAGAATAGAATAGAATAGAATAGAATAGAATAGAATAGAATAGAATAGAATAGAATAGAATAGAATAGAATAGAATAGAATAGAATAGAATAGAATAGAATAGAATAGAATAGAATAGAATAGAATAGAATAGAATAGAATAGAATAGAATAGAATAGAATAGAATAGAATAGAATAGAATAGAATAGAATAGAATAGAATAGAATAGAATAGAATAGAATAGAATAGAATAGAATAGAATAGAATAGAATAGAATAGAATAGAATAGAATAGAATAGAATAGAATAGAAACGTTTATTTCCAAGAATATGGTCATTACAGATATTCAATTATTCTTGAAAATCTGTAATGACCTGTATGACAAGTACATCTAAGAAAGCTAAAGAATTGTTTGCCTCTAATTCCATTGTGAATTGTATTTGGTTATTAATAGAATTAAGATGGTTTAGGAAAGCATTAACACTATCTGTTGGTAAAATTGTAAAAGTGTCATCTACATACCGCTTGTAGAACCTCGGTGTGATGGTGGCAGTCTGCAGGGCTCGCGCCTCGAAGTCCTCCATGAAGATATCAGCAACGACGGGCGATACTGGAGAGCCCATTGCTACACCGTCTACTTGTATGTAGTATTTCTTGTCCCATAACAGATAGCCTGTTGTCAGGCAGTGTTTAAGTATTTCTGCATATTCCTAAGGCATGTTGTTTTCTGTCAGCTTCCTTCTAGTAATTTCTATACAGTCATGTACAGGTATGCATGTGAATAATGACTGTATATCAAAACTAACCATAGTTTCCTTGTCAGAGAGATGTAGGTGTTTGATTTCACTGACAAAATGGTAGGAATCTTTCACATGTGCTCTCGTATTGCCTCTGAGCGGTGAGAGAATCTTTGCCATGTGTTGAGCCAGTCTGTAAGTTGGTGCGCCTATCTGACTAACTATCGGGCGCAGAGGAGCGTTTTCCTTGTGTATTTTTTATACTTTGAGATAAATTATACATTCAAGAAAAAGACAAATATCAACTCAGTCTGCCGTGAACATGAATCCTGTAAAGAATTCGAAACGTTGGCTAGTAATAAATTAAAAATGTAGTTTCTAGATCATTAGTTTCAAATGTAATAACTCAGTGAAACCTATTGGTTTCACTGAGTTATTACATTTTACGGATTACAAGTTTACGGATTTTATCGCAATGTATTCATTGCGATAAAATCCGTAAACTGTAGTTTAATTTCAAAATATATCTACTTCTTCTACGACCTAAAAGACATCCAAACTCGAGACAACTAGCGTTGGTCGTGACACTTATGGGGAACCCGCAACAGTCCGTTATTATTATTACCTAGCTTAAACCACTAGTTCAAGCGGTATAAGCGCTTGAACTAGTTGGTTGAGCTGCTTACAATTTATCTTTATATGGTCATACATAATACATAATTATATTATGCCGAATTGCCGATATAGTTAGCACATATAGTTTATTGTGTAGCCCAGTAAATTTGACTGCATTATTGCATAACCTTGGCGTTAAAATTAAGTCTAAGCAACAAATTTCGGTCCCGACTATGATGAATTTCAGCATAGAAAAAGATAAGGCTTTATAGATGGACACATTGTTGGATGCGAAAAATAAAATTGACAGGGTCTTTTAGGGATCTTTTTAAATCTATGAAATGTGTTTTTTTATATTTGGTCTTTTAACATAATGTTATCTTGATTCCCATTCGAAGTTACAGGCAAAAGCCTTATAGCTTAGCAAGTTTTAATGCTCAAAATATAATTATCTGTACCTACATGGCAGGCCATACATCTCACTTATATTTCGTTTATAGAATATGAACCGCAAAATATCTTTCAAATTTATAAATAGTCGTACATTTCATGAATACCGTCATAAATATTCAAATTACGTCGAGTACGACTGCAGGCTAAACGTATTCAGTAGCAGTGTAATGATGTGGAATATTGTACACACAGAAACGCGAAACATAATTATGTTCACATTTGTGAATGTGGATTGAAACAACTTTTGAGTGTGTAAAAAGCTTTTGCTTGAACAGTTGGCAGTTTTAGCAAAGCTCTATATGTTTAATATTCTACGATATACACACACCACTATCTAGTCCTAAACTAAGCAGAGCTTGTACCACGGGTAGGTGACAAAGGATAAACATGCATATACCTAATTTTTTTGCACATCACCTGGGACCTAAATTTATTCTAACTAAACAAAATTCATGGCGAAATGTGGGTGTTATATTACACCTTAATGTGGTAATATTACACCACTGCCTACCCCTTTGGGGATACAGGCGTGAATCTATAAAAAATAACTTTTTGGTTGTAAATCCATACGTATTGTACAAAAGAACCAAGTCAAATATTCATGATCACGCACACAAATGTTTGACTCGTGTATGAATCGAACTCGCGATTCACGGCATGGCAGTTGATTACACGCACCGGGTCGCTGTTATGATGATTGAAACAAAGCTGGTAACAAAGGAAAACTTATAAGGATATTTTTATTTTTATACCAATGTCGGGAGTGGGCGTCACAAACACAATATAAAGGAATCAGTGCGATCAAATGTGCCGACAACTGTTCCAAACTTAGAATAAGATTATCCCTTTCGGTCTTTGTGTCTGGTCTGACATTCAAATATTCTAAAAATAGCTTTTATATCCAGATCAGCGTTGTGGCATTATCACATGATTTGTTTTAGAATGACCGTCAATAAGGCGTTGTTTTATTCTACGTCACATAAACCGACCCATATTCTGGTAAAACAATAGAATATCATAAACAAAAATCCTCTCCTCTAAATTTCATTTACTTCATGAAATGTCTCTCTCTCTCTCTCTCTTTCATTCATATTTTCTTTATCGCCATAGAAACGCTAGGGAAAAAATTTCCCATTTATTTTTTTGCTTTTGCACCATTAAAACGCTCGGCCAATATTTTCCTATTTTCTTTCTTTTATGTAGAAAGGCCCACAAAGAATGCCATAGTAGCTCCCATAAACATGATGGACAAAATAAGGGATGGTTATGGTCCCCTTGTTTACATCCCTACTTTAGCTATATCAACGGATAGCGTCGGGTCTGATATATAAAATAATGTTACTTTTACATCAGTTTATATGTAAAGTATCGGTTAGGTAGTGTTTTCGACGATGCCTCTTAAATTTTGTTATCCATCTCATTATTTACTGTCGTGTCTTGGTGTATAAATTCTTTCCTTGTTTAGGAGAGACAATATAAATAACAATCTATGTTTTAGTTCACGTTGAGCTGTGCGACCTGTCACAGTAAATAAATTCATCATCATAAGGCCTATAAAAAAGGCCGTATCTGGGACGACCTAGCGGTCGACGCCCGGTGGGTCGTCCTAGATATCGCTGGAATGACGAAGTCCTAAAAGATCTAGCAGGACATCGTAAACTGGACTGGAAGGAATGCATCCACGACAGGAAAAGATGGAGAGATCTCGTGTCAGAGGCCAAGACTCGCTTTGGGTCGCTGCGCCACCACGAATGAATGAATGAAATGATTTATTTTCGCAGAAAACACTGTTACAATGATGTTAACAAGTACATATATATGTCTCAAGTGTTTCGGCCTGGTGGCATGCAAAATTATCATAGATTTTATATCTATGCACTCAGAATATAAAATTAATTTAATTAGTTACCTATTTAGAAATAACACTTGACTAAAACAAATTCATTTCATATTTTAAAACACAATAGGTACTCAAATAAATTCGCTGCATATTTAAAGACACATTATTAACATAAATTCATTGCATATTTAATCATTAATTAGAGTCAAACCTAGTCAAACATAATTAAATATTGTAATTAAGACTATCATTCAAATAATCATCTAAATTATAATAACATTTATTTAGTCACAGATATGAGAAGTAGTATCAGATAGAGCGCATTCGTCCAACTAAGTGTGGCACGTTGACAGCTATGTGTGCGTGACCTTTGGCGACTGGCACTGTACGGACACGCGCGTCTATGTGTGTGAAAAGTTGCCAGATTATGAATAATCTCCCAGTATTTTGCATATAGTTATGTGATATTCTGGTTTATTCCCATCGGCCACCCCCGAATCCGCCACCCCGGTGGCGGTTGGCACATATTGCTTTTTAAAGTGGCGCCTACATTTATTCCCATCTGCCACCGGGGTGGCGGTTGGCACAGATTATTCAGTGGTCGATGGCACGTATTTAGTTTCATCTGCCCCCTTCATAATTGTAGTGAAGTGGTCGATTCTCATACACATCGTTACGGGCTCATTTTGCTTATCGTGATGACGTCTTAAAGGGGATTGCGAGATTGAATGATTAGCAATTAAAATTATCTTAATATATAAAATCCTTGCGTTACTGACTGACTGACAGACACGCTACAGCCGAAACTATTGGGCGCAGGAAGCTGAAATTTGGCATGTATGTTCCTTGGAGACCGTAGGGGTGCACTAAGAAGGGATTTCCCGAAATTCCTACGGGATCGGCCAAAACGGGTAAATTAAAAAAAATGCAGGCGTAGCTGCTGGCGTCCTCTAGTCTTTTATATACTTGCTTATGCTTTTTTTGTTGTGTTTGTTATTGTCAGGAGAAGGTTCTTATGAAAGAAAATGAAGTAAAATGCGTGGTAAATTAGAAAATTAAAAAAATAGAAACCACCGTATTAAATTTTATAATGTAACGCTTAAGACGGGACAACATCTGTCGGCTCAGGTAGTTAACAATAATAATAACTAGTTTGTGCCCCGCAGTATTTTCTATTGTTTTCGCACACACTTAAAACAGTAACCGGGAACACAAAACATTGGGTTCCCGTGTCTTGACGGCTAGGTATTGTCTGCGGTATTGACTCCGCCCAATGTGCGAGTGAGACCAAACGAATCTAAAATATCCCTTCGTGCGAGTGAGAACGCGCCATATCCTATTTGCCTTGGATAGACATTAATTTTTAACCAAATAATCCGAGACTGCGTGGTGCGCGCGCCTATATACCATTATGGCGCAGCAACAAGCTAGTGGAAGTTCCCAGGTGTCTAACACAATTTTTTATATAAATAAAAACAATGGTAAAGTTCTATTACGTGCGGGACATCAATTTACTATTAAAAAGAAATATAAGGCTTCTGGTCTTGCGATATGGGAGTGCACAGGCAGAAAAAAAAAATAAGTGTCGCGGTGTTTTAAGGATGAAAGTAAGTTAATATTTTTTCTATTTATTAAGTTTTGTTTTACCTTTTTATATACAAAAGCTCTAGTCGATTTTATTATTGTTGATGATAATTATAATATAGTGATTAAGACTGAGATAGTTTTTAGTTGCAAATTGTTTATTTCTCATTTTTTATAGTTGTTTAAGTACTTGTTAATTATTACATGTTTTACAAATCTTTACTTATATTTTATGTAAAGCTATATCTAGCTGACGAATATAAATCATATTGTCATTAAAACTCAAATAGATACCTATTGAAAATTATCATGTTCCTAATTTTCAATTTTTGGTTAAATTCTGGTTGATTATTCCAAGTGAAGGTATTTGCCACTAATATTACATTGACATAAATTTAAGATTAGTATCAAATATTTACACAAAAGTAAAGCGACTTTATCTACTAATAAATAAAGAGAAAACATTTTACATTGTTTTTTTTAATGATAACCTTTGTATAATTAATAATTATTTACAATTAAGTATAAAAAGTTCCATATATTTTCCCTTATATTATTTTATTTTTATTGATCGTGATATCCAGCAGCGTTACATATGAGAATCGACCACCTTACTAGAAACTCAAAGAGGGCAGATGGGAATAAACAGATGAAACTTTAACACATAAATACGTGCCATCGACCACCGGGGTGGCAGACGCCACTGTAAAAATAAATCTGTGCCAACCGCCACCGGGGTGGCGGTTGGCACAGATTTATTTCAGACAGATTCAGTTGACAAGCTGAAATTTAGCATGTATGTTTCTTGGAAACCGTAGGGGTGCACCAAGACGGGATTTCTCGAAATTCTCACGGGATCGGGCAAACGAGAAATACGAAAATATGTGCGTGCGAAGCCGCTGGCGTCGATTAGTTGAGAAATAAATAGTATGTATGTACACACGGCACCAAGTCAAGCTAAACAGTTGCTGTACGATTTTGATACTTATTCCCTACGCCATAAGTATGTATATACACACGGCGCCAAGTCAAGCTAAACAGTTGCTGTACGATTTTGATACTTATTCCCTACGCCATAAGTATGTATGTACACACGGCACCAAGTCAAGCTAAACAGTTGCTGTACGATTTTGATACTTATTCCCTACACCATAAGTATGTATGTACACACGGCGCCAAGTCAAGCTAAACAGTTGCTGTACGATTTTGATACTTATTTCCTACGCCATAAGTATGTATGTACACACGGCGCCAAGACAAGCTAAACAGTTGCTGTACGATTTTGATACTTATTTTTTACGCCATAAGAACGGTGCAAAGGACAAAGTGTATAAGCTAGACAAGTAGCAGGGTGTACACGAATATTTGGATCGTTTGGGGATCGAACTCAAAACAATATTATGTAAGGTATATACTAATGGAAATTGAAATTCTATTACTATATTTATGAGAAAGAAGATATATCTACAATATACTTTTATAATACGGTAATGTATTTTTCATTAACATGACAATCATTATCACATAATCAATTGACAAGTGCATTTTCCCTAATTCAGGCAGAACGGCGTCGACAAAAACTGGCAACACTTACATATTTCTTGCACAAATAGGAATTTTATCGAAATTAAATTAGGAAACAGTCAAATTATCAATAGTTACCTGTGAAAAGATATTCCATTTTCCTGTTTTTGTTTTTAGGAACAACTTTTACAGTGTTTAAGAACACAAGACGGCATTTTGAGAATTTAAAAGTTGAAGTGATCGTGACGCGTGAACTGTACGATGCTTCGTAGCGCACTGAGACGAGTTTGTATTCGCTTTTCAATTTTGTATTTGCTTTAGTGGCCGCACGCAACTGTGCCGCGCGTTCCATCTGATACTACTTCTCATATCTGTGTATTTAGTAATAAGACTTTAAGTTGAATTTATCATCAGGCCTGTATATAAAATATCCCACTGCTGAGCATGAGCCACTTCTTACTATGAATAATGTAAAGCCATAGTCCACTACGATAACCAAGTATAGGTTGGCAGACTTCACATGTTTTTCGACAGTATTATGGAGATCTTTTGCTTATCGCATATCGTTTTATCAAAAATACATAACAATATAGATGTAATATGAATCTACGAGGGCCGCCCATCCGAGGATTAAAACTGTTAGCAATAAATCCTTGAAGGCTTAGCGGCTATTATCACGTTGTACCAAATCCGTTTACGAATTTAGGCTGCTCGGTAATAAGCCTCTATATATTCTGGCAAATTTCCGCAGGTATTTTACACCTACATTATTAGACATCATGTAAATAGTTTTGATTGCAGAAAAAGTAGATTTGACACCGGATGCCGAATTAATTCAATGATTTTTTTTTAATCTTTGCGTCGTCAGCATGCCAATTGATTATACCTGATAATTCCAATATCAGTAAAAGCAGATCGATAAGTTGTAATAGCTTACTTAATTTGTATATAAAGAGATGCTGCCAAAATGTGTTAGCAAAGTTCATCGAATTTAACCTGATTGCGCTGAGATGGATATACCTACTTACTTTTACAAAAAGTTCTCTCATGCGCCTGGCCTGCGGAGGATGATAGCGGGAAGGGGGGGGAGGTCATTCAGGCAGCATTTAGGACCCAGCTCTTAGGGCGGTTTCAGATTAGCGTATTTTTCTGCGCTTATACGGTCGTTTCAGCATACGCTTACACGCTTACGCCTTAACACGCCTACATGCGCTTCCAAAAACGAGCTTACGCGCTAGTTTGAAACCGTTCTTACGACCTTGACGTCTAAATAACCAACCAGTCACTTTTGGAAATGTCTAACTCCAGGCAGGATGTGACAAAATACCACGGTATCTAGGAATAAAAAATTATATGAACCACATATAGTATGCGTGCTATACTCCGTCCTGATGACTTCTGGAGCTCTAAAAACTTCTCTAATAGTAAGTGTGTATTGAGACGTAATGCTCCGGCAAGTTGTCATATTCGGCTAAGTTGTTCGGTTGAGAAGAAAAATAACTTAGTATCTAATCGAATCTCTGGTAAGCGAGGCTTAGTTGAGACTTTTATTAGTTTTATGTAAATTTCTGGTGTGTGTAACGATTACTGAAGGGTGTTTGTTTCTGGAACAAATGTTCTCGGTCATTTTAAAGAGATTTTGTCGTAGCGATTTAGATTTGCGTCAATTAGGTCGTAGTGTAAGAAAATATTTTGCACATATTTTGTTCCCCTATAGGTACGTGCGCGGCCGTGGACACGGGCTCGAAGGCGAAAGTCTTTGTTCGTAACTGGGACAGCACCAGGATGATGATTGCATAATTAGCTACTTAGGTTGCTTGGTATGTCATCGGGCACTGAAAATGCCTATCTTAGAACAGACGCGGTTAAAAAATATTTAAGTTCTGCCACCTCTAAGAGATTCTTAATCGTCAATATTCTTAACCCCGTAGATGACGACATGTCGTTCCATTGCGGTTCCATAACTAAACGTCACCGAAAATACAAAGATACGCCGACTATTTGTAAGATTTAAATATCTCAACTTATATAAATAGAACATTTCAGAGTAAAACCAAAACAAGGCATGTAGGTCGAATGAAACAACGCATTTTAGAATGAAATCGTAAACAAAATGCTAACAGCTTCCGATAAACGTATACATATCCCGATGAACCGCTTTGCCTGGGACAAAAAAAGCACAAAACGGACGTTATCAGACTGGCGATTTGCGAGCGTTTCCGAGCCAACTAATTAACTTGTTTGCAGTTAAGTTATGCGGACGCGTAGCGTTATTCGATGGTGTCCAATTCCGCGAACCACATCCTTGTTGGGTCACGCAAGCGATTAGTCAATTAATTAATAGATTTGCGTGACCCCGCTGCTAAAGGAAGTTGATAACACCGTGATGATTTATGATTTAACTGTATTGTATTAACATTGATAAGTTATTTTAAAATTGATTAATGAAACCCAAAAGTGTTATGCAAGCTAGGAACATAATTTATGTCGTTGTCGTTGTCAAGATAAACCAATGAGAAGACGGTATTTGTAGGCGTTCCAATTTCAAACAATTCCATTAATCAAGTGACGTTTCGTTACGTCACTGCGCGCTTTGGAACATGAATTTTAATGAATAGGTGCTCTATACTACTTTCCCTGGTTCAGGACTGGGATCCTGAAAAAAACGGCACCTCAAGATAATTCTGCCTTTCGACGTAAAACCAATCGTACCAAATTCATATTTACGAAATTTCGCGTTTTGTACTTCGTTAAATTTGTTTCGGCAATTTGTTAATAATACGCCATAATTGAAATGGGTTTGGTAATCTAAATACCTATACTTATAATATAATATAACTGGAGGATGACCGCAGCTACGCCCGTACATTATTTTTCCCGGACCCGTGGGAATTTTGAAAAAGTGATGAATATGCATGTAAAATTACGAAAAAGGAGGTCCTCTCCTTTTTCGTCATTTTACATGCATATTCATGACCATGGAAAAGATGGACTGTGTGAGTATGGATATAAAAGAGAAGGGGGTAAACGATCGGATGACTGGTGACAGAAAAGTATGGAAGCGAAGGACATACTGAGCCGACCCCAAATAAATTGGGACCAGGGCAAGACAATGATGATGATGACCCGTGGGAATTTTGAAAATCCCTTCTTAGTGCACCTCTACGATCCCTAAGGAACATACCTGCCAAATTCGCGCTTAAAGCCAGAACGACCACTAAACACGTTCTGTTATGCGCTTAGTGACCATCTGAAATATTCATAATAATATTCTTAAGTAATACAGTCCGTGTGGTTGACGGCATAGAATACAAGTGTCACCACCCCTATCTTCCCGTGGGTGTCGTAAGAGGCGACTAAGGGATAACACGATGCAAATACCATCTTTGCGTAGAGACGGAAAACTCGACATCGAACCCTATACGACTGCCTCGTTGGTCTTGTGGCATAAATGTGCGCGTGGGATCGGGAGGTCCCGGGTTCGATTCCTGGGTCGGGCAGTGTTATTGGGTTTTTCTGTCACGAAATTCTCAGTAGCGGCACGGAGTCTGGAAATGTGCCCGGTACGGCAATAGGCTCGCCCCTTATTACGTGGGACTAAAGTATATCTGGCGAAAAGTGGGTGTAGAAATACACCTCTGGCTACCGCTTTGGGGTTATATGCGTGAGACTATGTATGTATGTAATACAGTGCTTTATATTTATATTTCTAGGAGTGTGATACGAGCAGATATGTTTCATTGTTTTGTATACAAACAGTAACGATCAGTTGCTTTTTTAAGTTTATCTGCCTAGGCTTTCCCACCCTAAGGTGGGAAAGCCTAGGCAGATAAACTTTATTAATGAAACATCCATCTGATGTTGCTTAAAAGTAATTATGACCTATATTAATTTGCATGCTCCATGTGGAAATCGAATCCATTGCATTCGGCGTAGTGCTTACCGGGTAGGGAGGCCGCTTCAAAAAGGTAGGTACTAGGTAGAGGAATCTTCAATTAAAAGGTAAAAACTGAGGTTTGACTAGACCAACAGATAATTGTATCCGTGATTTTACAAGAGCGTAGACTTTCTTAACTAAATAGGTACTTACTTGAAACGTGTGTCTAGACATATAATTTCTTAAAATTTGGCCATCCACAGGCCTTAAATTATAACCATAGCCAAAAAGGCTGGCATAAAACCAATTTGAAGGCGACGCCGCTAAGATGCACTCGGCGTAATATTTAAGTTAAAATGTAATGAACTGGTCGCAAGGTCTGCCAACACTGTCATGGCCGAACTGATATTGCCTAATTCCTTGTGTTTATGTGACAGTTGCTAATTTTAGTCTTTAGGTAAATCAAGCTTGCCGCATTGCCTTTATGCCAAAGTGACATAATTATGCCATGTTCATATTTATGTGACTTGCATGCGCATGGACACGACTTTAAAATTGTTCTGATTTAATATTACATTTGAGATATTTTTTATTTTTCTTTAAAGCATTAAAATATTAACATTAATTTAAAAAAACTGGTCAAGTACGAGTCGGACTCTCGCACTGAGGGTTCCGTACAAACCTGTAGGTTTATAACTAATTAAAAAAAGATATGATGTAACTGAAAATTTAATGTTTTCGATTTTTTTCCTATGTGCTATAAAACGTTACTTTATACCAAATTTCAAGGTTCTAGATCAACTGGAAGTACCCTTTAGTTTTAACTTAAGCAGTTCCTAACCTCAACGGGTTCATGAGGAAAGGGGTTAAAATTATTAAAAATATTTTTATGATATGATGTAACAAAAAATGTACGTATTTCGCAATTTTTCCTTTACCTGTGCTATAAGACATTGCTTCGTACCAAATTTTAAGATTCTGAGTTCACGGGAAGTATCCTGTAAGTTTTGATTCCCATGTGAGTTTCGAAAATTTGCGGAAATTTGCAGCATAAATGGCTGTATCATTTGATTGCGTTGGCTTAGAAGTTTGAATTTTCACAGCTTCAAGGGACCATAGACTTGAATGACTTTTTGATATAAATTTCAGTTTGAACCACCACGCGTTTCCTATAAAAAGGGTCTTGACAGACGGACGGACAACAAAGTGATCATATAAGGGTTCCGTTTTTTCATTTGAGTTACGGAACCCTAATTAAACCCTAGTATATTATGTGAATATCTATCTCAAAACTTTTCCATTAATCAAAACATTGCTGTCTGCTAGTAAATTACTGGCGAATAATGTACTTACCTAATGACTAAGTGCTACTGTCTTATTCCTAACAGTTAGTCCATTTTCTTTATTTTTCCGGTCGCTCCGTGGAACCATTTTGGAATCAGGCAGACAAAGTTGTGTGAGACTTTCCTTTTCTCTCATTCGCAAATTAGACATTAAAAACATTGCGGTTTTCTTAAATTATCTCAATGGCAGGATCACGCGAGTCTACCAGAGACCTTGAGCCACAGGATCAGCAGTAAAGTACCTCGTCAAACAGACCTTGTGCCTGACTACCCGTAGAAGTAAGATCAACCTAACATTTTAACCCACGATGTCTGTACGATGTCTGTCTGCCAAATTAAAGGGCGAAATAAGCTCAATTTTTCCATGTGTGTTCCCAGAAGACCGTAGTAGTGCACTAAGAAGGGATTTTCAAAATTAACACGGGATTGATAAATAAAAAAAAACTGATTGTAGCTGCGGGTATCCTCTAGAACACCTAATATAAACGTTGTCGCTTATGACTTGTAATATGCGATTTAATAACTCTTCAGCACACACGCATTCGGCGTAATATTTTCCGAGAGCATGATACAAAATTACACGGTGGCGTGTTCGCTGTATAACATTTATTGAATACTTCACTGCGAGAGAATGTGCGAGTCAGTTAATTAAAACGTACAGTGTTTCATTTGTCAGTGTAACGTTGATGTTAGCCGTTTGAGTCAAAGGCAAGTTGCTTGTTGTAAGAAAATCAATATAATTGTTGAAATTGGTCTGTTACTGACTGACTGTCAGACAAAGCACAATCGAAATTACTGCAAGTTGCAAATATTGAGGAGGTAAAATTGGGGTGAGAGATTGTATGAAACTTTTAATGTCTTCAGGCCCTATCGTGTCCACGATTGTTGCGTTTCAATCCCTCTTAAATTTTGTCACATTGACTTTTTATCTATCGCAGTCAAAGGCCAACATTATTTGCCATACAGCACAACAGGCCATATCAGAGTCTTGAAACATATGCCTTTAAGTTTTATTAAACAGGGCCCGGGTCATCTAGGTATGAACAAAACAGCTCTTGCGGTGGAAGTCCCTGTCCGTGCGATTCCTCTACGCAGTATGGTAGAGGTGTGTGAGACTCGCTAACAGTGCTCATGGAGTACGCATTAAAACCTCCCATCCTCGTCTATCCTTAGTGGTAAAGTATCGCAAATCTACCACAACATGGTAAATCATGCGGCAAAATAATTGTCATTTACTTCAAATATCAGCTGAGTCAGCTAGTTCTACTTTAATCGCTACCTCTTATACCGTACACCGACGCAATCATTACCACCAGTGAAATATTCCGCGCGATGTACTGTGGCTCTATGACATAATATTTATCTGCGTATGTTTGTTTGTTTGTGTTCACATAAATACACTTGTTTATTCAATATACAGGGACATAAAATTGTTTTGTGGGATTCGCAAACCGCTGTATAGACACGGTGTTTTATGGAATAAAATAGTTTGTTTTCGATGTTTCTTTTTGTGATGAAACGGCAAACGTAATACACATGTTCTTATAGTGTTTTTTGTTCGGTTTTCATGTAAAACTTTACATACGGAAACAACAGTAGTTTTGTCTGAAATCTCGGTCTGTTGTGAGTTTGAGCTTACACACGCGTGATGTTCCGAGTATAGGCGTTCTCTTTGTACATGTTTGAATTATTGTAAGGCTTCTCAATGTCGTAGCGGAGCTCGATTCTCGAACTCGCTCCAGGGCGAGCGATTTGGATCGGAACAAGGACAACACTAAGACGGTGAAAGTAAACATTTCATTTATTTAGTAAAAATAAGAGTAACAGCTCCACCTTTCTTTAAATTGCCTCTAGATCTCAGGATAGGTTAAATGTATCGTATTGCATTTATTATCTGTGATCTCAACCATCCTTAGTTTCTATCTTGTAAGAATGTCATTTTTTGAAACATCTCAATAATTTTGTTAAAGCTTGAAGCCGAAAATATCAAAAAGCTATATAATTTATAGCTAGATAACTTAATCATAACTAAGCTGTATTGGACCTAAAAAGCTTGAAGTAGTATACTTTAAAATACCCAGATAACCTAATCAGAACTAGACTGTGTTGGACCTAAAGTTTATACTGATTTCGCCAGCGCCTTGCCAACTTATAATGAACCAACATGCCTACGCGTAGTTATAAAAGGAAGGTAGGCCGATCACACACGTTAGGAATCCGATAATTGGCAGTAGAATGTCTGTGAACAGCTGACGACACAAGTGTGTTAACTATTTTATATTTTAACTTTTTGCTTCGTTATTTACGGTTACCGCCGCATTACTACAGTGTCTTAACTAATGAGATTAAGTGAACTGGGCCATTTCAGAGAAATTTCTAAGGAAAACTCCCGCTCTAAGAATAAAGCCTGTACCACGGCGGATTTTGCCAACATTCAAGCAACGGGACCAATAATACCAAAACAATAAACAAATATTAATAGATCAAACGAAACATAAAGTGTTGTCTCGGGTGGGGATCGCACCCACAACAGCTAAACGGTGAAGCGGATGTTTAAGCCACTAACACCAAACATGATGAATTACTAGACTTCGCTCGTGGGCCACGAGCGAAGTCTAGTGTCCGCGTGATTCTCACAGAACACTTAGTTTACCCATCGATATATAATGTCAATGAGTTTAGCGCTTTCATTTAGATGGACGGCAATGCAAGTGGACTTCATTTTATACCTAATATCTATACTAATATAATAAAGCGGAAGAGTTTGTTTGTTTGTTTGAACGTGCTAATTTTAGGAACTACCGGTCGGATCTGAAAAATTCTTTTTGTATACGATAGCCCAGTTATTCCGGCAGGCTATAAGCTATATAACATAACGCTTCGACTCTTTGGGGCCGGGCAAAAGGCTAAAAAGGCTAAAAGATAATGTCGGTTTATCTCAGGAACTAGCAGTCGGATTTTAAAAATTGTTACTGCCTATGAAAGGCTATAGGCTATATAAAATTACCCCACAACTTTTAGAGGCCAGACAAAAATAATAAAATGGTCAAACGAGAAGGGGGAGGGTTTGGTCAAGGGCAAAAAAAGGCTAAACGAATAGGATACAATCTAGTTATGCAGCCTGCTCACCCACTCCAAACAATAACTATAGGATGACGTTACGTAATGATTGTCATGTTACTTGGTTTCATATATTAAATACGTGATTACAATAAAGTTTACGATCGCCAAATCCATAACCATTAAATATAATGATTCCTTCTTTCTGGAAGACCACCAAGACCCCATGAAACCACGTGACATCGCGTGACACATTTGTTTAGTATAAAGAGACCTGTATCATATAGAATTAGTTAGTTCCTCTCTGTCGTCGTAACACTGCAAGTGCTCTGCGAAGCACAAGTTTATTTAATTAAATAAATATTTTTTTAAGTAAACACGTCTTAATAAATTTGACTGGCGCAGTCGGGTCGGATCTAGTATCGCGTAGAAGTCGTCGTTCCGGTACACACAAATCGGTACGCAACGTCGGTCGGAGCGCATAGGCCTAGGTTCGAGAATCTACAAATACAAATTCGTCAAATACCGCAAGAAGCTACGGACCGGAGAGAAGCTCGTCATGAGGGGAAGCAGTCTAATGTGAGTAAATCCTTTTCGCACTGTATTTCCATATCCTCGTGTACTATCCATACATCTAACTGGACCAAAAATCGCCATCGTTAGTGTATCGTGTATTTTTATGCCAAAATAGCTGAATTTACACTTAGTTAAGTTATTTTTTTGCTCTATTTTTGTGTGTGTAATTGTTTACTATTATTTAAATATGAATCAAATAGCGTTAATTCCTAAAGAATTCCAATGTATTATCCCACGCTTTGACGGGGACGAAAAGTTATTAAATCCATTTATCACAAAATGTGAATAGGTACGTTATTACTAGTTTTAGAGGGGATAACAATCCTGCACAGTTAGCTTATTTATACCATGTTATTACAAGTAGGTTAATAGGGAAGGCAGCCGTGTTAGTTAGTGAAAGGCAAAATATAGCTTCATGGGATCAGTTGAAAGAACTACTGATCCAACATTTCGGCGATCCACGTTCAGAAGCGTGCATTGCCATAGAATTAGAAAACATTAAAATTAAGTCAGGAGAATCGTATATAGATTTATGCCACAGAATACAGAACTGTAGGAGTTCGCTCATATCTAAAGTAAACCTCTTAAGTGACGAAGGCATAAAGGCAGCAAAATATATTATATATAATAATACCGCGTTAAATGTTTTTACATATAATTTACCAGAAGACTTAATTAAATTCGTTAGACTAAACCGTTGTACTACGTTGGAATCTGCCCTCAGCGTTGTCACTGAAGAAGTCAACTTTCAGACACGTTATAACGCGAAACATAAAAACAAAGCGTATAACCAAAATAGCTCATTTTCTTCGCCTTCATCGCAGAATGTAGCTAACCCACAAAATGTTGTAAAACCGTTTACATCGAATAACTTTAAATTTGGTATTTCTCCACATCAACAGTATAAACCCCCTTTTAAGTCAAACTTTACATCAAATACAAATAATAAGTTTACGCCTCAACAACCGCAAGGTTATAGACCAAATTTTAATAATAATAGACCTTTTTATAGTCAGCCTCAACAACAGTTTCCGCGAACTGTTAACAACTATAAACAATCGGGATTCTTTAAAATGAACCCGAATAATCAGTTTCGTTTTGGGTTAAATAATAATCCACAAAACCCTCCGAAGCCAAACGTTGACGCGTCTATGAGAACCGTACGGAATAATATGACTTATAATGATAGCGATATATTCTATACGCCGCAACAGGCAAACGAGTATAGGAATAATTATGAAATTTCACCACCGACGGGAAATTTTCATATAGAGGCCTCACAAGGAGACCAAGAGAAATAATTAAATTAAACTATAGTGATAGCCTAAGACTACCATATATACAGCTACCAGAAATAGACGCTATATTTTTAATTGATACGGGTAGCACACGTTCGTTTATAAGTCCGCAAAAAGCAAATCAATTCTTTTCTCGTTTTAAATTAAATAAGTATTTCGAAGTTTATAGTACGCATGGTTGGAGCAACCATAATGAAGTAGTACATATTCCGTTGCCGAAGACATTTCGCACGAATATGTCCCATACTTTCTATATATATGACGTCGATAAATGTTACGATGGATTAATAGGTATAGATTTATTAAAACAACTAGAGGCTAGTATTGACATGAAACGTCAAGTGTTAAAAACTAAGTTTACGGATATACCCATCTGGTATAACCATTTTTATTATATTAAGTTACCGCCTAGATTGGAAAATAGGGTAAAAATCCCGACAGTTCTAGAGAACGGTACAGGTTTATTTAGATTTACGGAATTTTGCCCTGGAGTTCGTATGCCAGACGCGATGGTTACGTGTATAGACTCATTCGCTCAGACAGTCATACAAAACATCACAAACGAATCAGTTACAATTACGTTCGATAGACCCGTAGATATTGTTAGGTTAGATAAGGAACCGTGTTTTGTTAATAATTTAAGTATAGATAATAGTTTAAATTTAGAATATATTTTAGAGGAAAATTTGTCTAAGTTAAGATTAGATCATTTGAATAACGAGGAAAAATCGCACATAGAAAAGTTATGCGTAGAATATAAAGATATTTTCCATTGCGAGAAAATACCCTTATCTTTCTCAAACTCCGTTAAGCATAGGATTAGGACTCTAAACGAAGATCCTATATATATTCGCCCGTATAGGCAACCCATTGCCCAAAATGAGGAAATTCAAAGACAAGTTAATAAGTTATTAGAGAATAATGTTATTAAAGAATCCCACTCACCGTGGAGTGCTCCAGCGCATCTCGTACCCAAGAAAATGGATGCATCTGGCGAGAAAAAGTATAGGATGGTTATAGATTACCGTAGGTTAAACGAAATCACAATAGACGATAAGTATCCGTTACCAAACATTACAGACTTGTTTGATAGGCTTGGAAAAGCGTCCTATTTTTCTACGATCGATCTAGCAAGTGGTTACCATCAATTGGAGGTCCATGAAGCAGATCAACCGAAGACAGCATTCACTACGCAGTCGGGACATTACGAGTTTACTCGAATGCCCTTTGGTTTGAAGACGGCTCCTGCCACTTTTCAGAGAGCTATGGATAACGTGCTCAGAGGTCTGCAAGGTATCCATTGCTTAGTTTACTTAGATGACATAATAGTTTTTTCAAATAGTTTACCTCAACACATAGAAAAACTAAGGAAAATTTTCGATAGGTTAAGAGAAACAAATCTTAAAGTAACGTTAGATAAGTGTGAGTTTTTAAGGAAAGAAGTTTTGTACTTAGGACATACTATTTCTAAGGACGGTTTAAAACCGAATAATGATAAAATAAAAGCTGTATTAAATTTTCCGATTCCGAAAACGCAAACGGAAATAAAAAGTTTTCTTGGATTAGTAGGTTATTATAGGAAATTTATAAAAGACTTTAGTAAAATCACGCAACCGTTAACAAGTTGTCTAAAGAAAGGTAGAAAGATAGTTTTAAATACAGAATACATAAACGCATTCGAAAAGTGTAAAGAACTGCTAACAAATGCACCTTTACTTCAGTTTCCAGATTTCGATAAACCATTTTTATTAACAACTGACGCATCAAACTATGCGATCGGTGCCGTATTATCACAAGGCCCTGTCGGCAGTGATAAACCTGTAGCTTATGCTAGTAGAATGTTAAATGATGCAGAAACCCGCTATAGCACGATAGAAAAAGAATTGCTAGCTGTAATATGGGCATGTAAGCACTTTAGACCGTATTTATATGGTAGAAAATTCACGATATTAAGTGATCATAGACCGCTTGTATGGTTACAGAATTTTAAAGAACCTGGTAGTCGCTTAACTCGTTGGAGACTTAGATTAGATGAATATGATTACGATATTAAATACAAGCCGGGTAAACAGAATGGCAACGCAGATGCATTGTCACGAATAAAACTTAATGCGTTACATAAAGATAATTTTTCCACTCAAATAAATTTCCCAGACTCTATCGTTATCTCATCTGACGATGAAAATGAAATGACATCGAGAAAATCGCCTTACTCAATTCCTTCATTAGATAGTAGAACCGCTACAGCATCGGAAAAGGATGAATCCACAATAGTTACTATACATTCCGAGGAAAATACAGATTCCTCCGATATTCCAATTTTAGACGAAGCTATTGACACGAAACCCAATCAAATATTAGTTTATACGTGGAATAGAAATGAGTTGACAGTTAAAGATCTTTCGCGAGATAGGCAAAAGATATTAGAAGTCCATATGCCGTTAGAAAATCCTGAGATAGTTAAACGATTTTTAAAAGAATATGTTAGGCCGAAGATTAAATATTTCATTTACTTCGAGGATAGCAAACATAAGCAGTTATTCAGTAATATTATAACTAGTTTGTTTAAGAAAGGTTCTATAATGATATACGAATGTACAAAACGAGTAGTATATATAGAAGACGAAGATGAACAAAGAAATATGGTATTAAAATATCACATGGGAAAAACTTGTCATAGAGGCATTAAAGAAACAATTGCTCACTTAAAACGCACCTATTACTGGAACAATTTACATGAAACAGTTGCCAGTATTATTAATTCATGTGAAGCATGTAAGTTAATGAAGTACGATAGAAAGCCTTTAAAACCAGAACTACAAATAACGCAAACGCAAACAAAGCCGTTTGAGGAAATATTTATAGATATATTTTCCATAGAAAATACTTATTTCTTAACAATTGTTGATGCATTTAGCAAGCTAGGTCAAGCATTCGAGATAACTAGTAGGTCTACCCCAGAAGTAGTTAGAGCCTTGTTGAAATACTTTTCATTGTATGGTGTTCCTAAACGGATTAGCTCAGATCCAGGCTCTGAATTTAACAATAACCTCTTAAAAGAAATGTTATTATTTTATAAAGTAGAGTTACACATAAGTACTCCTCATAACCCAAACTCGATGGGTATAGTAGAACGTTTCCACTCTACTATAATAGAAATATATAGACTTGCGAAATATGAAAGGAAAATTACAGATGCCGTATCAGTTATGACGTATGCTATAATGTCGTACAATCAGTCGATACATTCATCGACAGGTCTTACACCGTTCGAAGTAGTCTTTGGACATACAGACGCATCGCGCGCATTCGAGGTAGATTTTAATAAACAGTATACACAACAACTCGTTAGTGAGCACATGAAAAGAACTAAATATCTTTATAAATACCTTACGAATAAAATGTTAGAATCTAAAGTTCAAATTAAAAATAAACGAGGTGGAGAGACTAAATTCAAAGTTAAGGAAGGTGATAATGTTTATATTAAAGGCGTAAATGTTAGGCGCAGTAAAGATAAGCCCCGATACCAAAAGGCAGTAATAGCAGGTGATGTGAATCGAAATACAGTTCCCGTAAAGACAAAGACTCGAGAAACTAGAGTACCGATTAAAGATATAAAACGTCCTCCGCAGGTACGCAGTATGGATACTAGGACAGTTAGCCCTCAACCTGGCCCTTCAACTAAAGAAAATTGAGGAAAATCCAGGCATTCTTCCCGTAAAAGAAGGACAAGCGTTAATAACTGTATATAATTGGGAAATTATTAAAATTTTAGACTTAGAGTTAATACATAGTAATATAGAATATAATGTAAACAAATATAAAGATATTAATAGTTATATAAAAGATAATTTAGACATATATTCATTAGATGGTAGTATCGTAGATGCAGAGTTGCAAGTTCAATATATAATGAACATTACTTTAGAAAAATATAGTCAACTTATACCTAGTATTAGAATTAAGAGAGGTCTTATAAACCCTATTGGTTCCATAGTTAAAGCCATTACAGGCAACTTAGATAATCAAGATGCATTAAAGTATGACAGTTTAATCAATAATATGCAAGTTAAGCAAAATCAAGTTATAAATAAAATAACTTTAATTTCGGAAATGGTCGATGCACTTATAAATACAACAAATTCAACGAGAAATAATTTTATTATATTAGAAAAAACCATGGATGAAATAGAAGATATTTTAAACAGAACTCAGTATCAAAGAAGCAAGGCACTTGTATTGAATACATATAATTTGCTAATACATAACTTTCAGATATTGTTAACTAGATTAGATGAAGTAGAAACTGCCGTAGCATTTAGTAGGCTTAATATACTACATCAATCGCTATTGAACACAGATGAATTGTTTAATATTCTTATAGGCATTGAAAAGGTAAATAAACTTATTTTTCCTGTAAACGTCGATAACTTAATCAAAATAGAACATAGTATAAATATAAAGGCTTATGTAAAGAGCAAACAAATAATATTTATTTTGTCAGTACCAGTGGTTCAGTCTGATGTTTACAATTATTTTTCCTTACAACCTTTTCCTATGTACAATCCTAAACTGAATGCAACATTCCTAATTACCCCAAAACATTCCTTTATACTTGCGAAAGGATTGAAAACTATGTCACTGTCTGAACCATGTAAGGAAATCGATGATGGAAGATTCCTTTGTCGTGAGAACTATTTGTCCATAGAAAATGAAGATAGATGCATCGAAGACTTGATGAAGTTTTCCACACAAATAACTTCGTGTTCGCCCCTGCTGGTCGAATCTACAGATGTCAAAGTCAAAGCGATACAAACAGACTCGTGGTTACTATACACTGGAGTCCATGTATCACTCACCGAATATTGTGAAAGCGACATAAACCAACATGATATACTTGGTACATATATTATAACTCTAAACAATGATTGTAAGATTGAAGTTGGAAAACTAACGCTAAAGAAACAAAGCAGTATTCAAACCGCACAAGTCATGTTCCGCAGTACGCCGAGCATTCATCTACCCAACATCGTTACTACAAAGGAAACGATGCGAGGAAAGCCGATCAACTTGGATCACGTCAACATGGAAAATCTACAGTTGTTATCGCACGTATTAAAGAGTGAAGTGTTAAGTGAAAAGCCAATAGTCAATCCAGTGAATTTTCATAGTGTTAGTATAGGAACACTAATGCTCTATGTTATATTGTTTATTGTTTTTGTCATTTTTGTGTATTATTGTAAATGTAATAAATCTGTGTTTAATCAAAATCATCAACCTAATTTTAATAAAAATATAGATGACGATTTTGAACTTACGGAGGGAGGAGTTATGCAGCCTGCTCACCCACTCCAAACAATACCTATAGGATGACGTTACGTAATGATTGTCATGTTACTTGGTTTCATATATTAAATACGTGATTACAATAAAGTTTACGATCGCCAAATCCATAACCATTAAATATAATGATTCCTTCTTTCTGGAAGACCACCAAGACCCCATGAAACCACGTGACATCGCGTGACACATTTGTTTAGTATAAAGAGACCTGTATCATATAGAATTAGTTAGTTCCTCTCTGTCGTCGTAACACTGCAAGTGCTCTGCGAAGCACAAGTTTATTTAATTAAATAAATATTTTTTTAAGTAAACACGTCTTAATAAATTTGACTATCTATATGAGTATCGTTTTCGAGATTTTCGGGACGCTGATTAATAAAATGAATTTTATTTAGTGATCCAAGATGGCGGACGGGAAATCAAAGATGGCGGATGAGAAAATTTCAAAAATCAATATGGGTATCGCCTTCGATATTTTAAGGGGTGGGGAATCGCAATACAACATCTATTTCGTGATCAAAGATGGCGGATGGGAAATCAAAGATGGCGGATGGGAAAATTTAAAAAAATCAATATGGGTATCGTCTCCGATGTTTAAAGGGATGGGGAATCCAAATACAACATCTATTTTGTGATTCAAAATGGTGGATGGGAAATCAAACATGGCAGATGGGAAAAATTAAAAAAATCTATATGGGTATCGTCTCTGATGATTTAAGGGATGGTGAATCCAAATACAACATCTATTTCGTGATCAAAGATGGCGGATAGGAAATCAAAGATGGCGGAGGGGAAAATTTAAAAAAATCAATATGGGTATCGTCTCCGATGTTTAAAGGGATGGAGAATCCAAATACTACATCTATTTTGTGATTCAAGATGGCGGATGGGAAATCAAAGATGGCGGATGGGAAAATTAAAAAATCAATATGGGTATCGTCTCTGATGATTTAAGGGATGGTGAATCCAAATACAACATCTATTTCGTGATCAAAGATGGCGGATAGGCAATCAAAGATGGCGGATGGGAAAATTTAAAAAAATCAATATGGGTATCGTCTCCGATATTTTAAGGAATGGGAAATTCAAAAACACCATCTATTTCGTGATCAAAGATGGCGGATGGGAATTTAAAAAAAAATCAATATGGGTATCGTCTCCGATGTTTAAAGGGATGGGGAATCCAAATACAACATCTATTTCGTGATTCAAGATGGCGGATGGGAAATCAAAGGTGGCGGAAGGGGAAAATTTTAAAAATCAGTTTGGGTATCGTCTCTGATGATTAAATGGATGGAGAATCTAAACAAAACATCTATTTCGTGATCAAAGATGGCGGACGGGATTTTTTTTAAATTCGATATGGGTATCGCCTCCGATATTTTAAGGAATGGGGAATTCAATATTATATAAAAATCTATGTTTGTTTGTTCAGCATTTAAAGACTCTGAAATGATAAGAGATTAAGCGCTAAGTCAATAGTAACTTTGGAAAAGGGGCTTGGAAAAAAGGAAATTAAATAAAAACTCTTAAAAAGGCGAAACGGAGTTCGCGGGGTCAGCTAGTATAAAGATAAAAGTAATAGGTAGAGTACTTTAGGTTTCTGCATGTCCACATCATGTGGTATCTGTATATACATAGCAGGTTTTTATTTATTAATTTATAATCTCATGCCTGAATCCCCGAAGGGGTAGGCAGAAGTGTAAATATTACACCCAGATTTCGCCATGAATTTTTAGGTCCCACGTAATAGGGGGCAGGTAACCTAGGTACTGCAGGTATCCTATCTACATAATTATGTAGACAGCTAGATACCTTCGCTGGGTTCCATCCAATCACTGAACGCCAGCGGCAAACTGAGACTCATCTACTGTTTTTTACTTTTTGTCCTTTTTCCATGAGCAAGCGAGTTGGATATATCATTGACGTTATTTTCTGCCAGTAGTGTTCTTCGTCCTTTCACATACACTGACTATATCAAAGAATTCCAATCTTCAAATTTATCTAAACGGCTAGTGCTAAAACTATTCAATAGGATCTTAAAATCAGTAATGCAATCTAACTGTCATATGAAACCAATGCCTGAAACTATTCCTGTCATAAATGTCTAAGTGCACCTAACATGACCTAGTTCTTAGCCTGCTATTACTAAAATTTAATCACTGATAGACCCAACTAACTTTACCTAACCGGAAATTAAACCTGGGACCTAGCAATCCATAATAGCGCTTCTGCTACGCTTCTAATACAGACTTCTACGGCGCAACTTTACAACTTTATTGAAGACAATTCTAAATGGAAAATGAACAGGTTATATTACAATAATAAAGAAATATACCTTTGGGCACCTATTTACATGATTACTTAGTAGTACACGCACTTTCAATTTTACAAAGTTCACATTTGTTCACATACTACTGTATACCTCATATACTATATGACAATTTACACAAAGTGGCTGGCAGCGCCTGGACACGAAAAGCTGAAAATCAAGCTCAGTAGCGTGGCATTGGAGAGGCCTTGGTTCAGTAGTGGACTACGGCAGACTGATGATTATGATGACACATACTGATATATAGGATAAGGTAATAAGTCTCGCAGCGGATAATGATCATAAATTGAATATCATCCACTAAATAGGCAAGCTACTTTCTCTATTTTATATTATATTCAATTCCATTCAAGTCCATTATTGTTCAATGAGGTATATTGCAAGGTTACTTAAGACCGCAGCATCGCTTTTTCGAGTTAAATAATTAGTAAATATTAATTACGACGAAGACTTTAGGTTGTCCTTTTATCTCTAACAAACAGAAAATAAACGTGTGAAGAAACTATTTAATAAGTTTCTACTTCTAAGTGCTATAATCAGATAGCTTTCCGATTGATTTGTCTGCCATTGTGAGATATGTACCTTCGTACTGCTACGCAATACTCTGCACATTTAAACCTATAAAAGTGCTCAATTTGCGCGTCAGTCGAATGTAATCCGATTAAACATAGCTCGATACTCAAACTATTGATAAGAACGGTGAACTTTAAAAGTGTAATAAATCTAAAATTGGACCGTTTTAAATTTTATAAGGTATTTGAATTTTTGACGTGTAGAATTTAAATAGATTATATCAAAAGTACTAGTAGAATTTCGTTTACTTTCGTAGTTTCGGCTCCGGGCGATAGATGGTTTGCATCAGTCCCAATGCTAATTACTTTTGAACATTGAACCCTAATACTTTTTCTGTAGCTACTTATTAATTTAGAAACTTGTAGTGTTTGACAAAAAGTTGCGTGAAAATGCAAGGAGATTTATTGGAGACATCATTGATTTATACGGCATCGATTTATACAGCATTGATTTATACGGCTTATGGATATCAACTTTATTTCTGAATTACCTGGTATTTAACTAGAATAATTTTACGAACTACTTTATAGATATGAACTCTATTTGAGCGATGTATTTTTGTACCTCTGTGTTAGACTGTTTCCAATTTCGGTAATGCATACACGGAGTCTAGCACAAAGGACACCACACGACGTCTGTCTGTGTATCACACAAATTTTTACACATCAACCTTACCACACTTTGTGAGATTACTACTTAAGTCATTGTATCATCTGTGTGTCGTGTAACTATGCGTAGTTACAAAGAATGCGTTGAACACTATGTGTTATAAATTTGCGATTCTTGAGCCGAAACGGATATAGACAAATACATAATTTTATTGATATATGGTTGCCAGTCTATTTTCAGGTCTAAATTAAATATAGTATACTCTTGCCATTAAAGGATATATCTAGCAAGCTTATCTTCCCCATTCAATAATTTCTAATGTCATAAGTAGGTACAAGTCTAAAATTCTACCTATTATTATTTTCAATTAATCGTCACTGATCACGTATCAAAACTTGATACCACCCGCGGAGCACCCTACAACACTCAAACCCGTACTTCTAACAATATTTCCAAATTATTTATTCTTCTAATGAAGTATCGTAGGCGGCAATCGCTGTAGGAGATAGCACCGGTTAATCTGCATATAATCGATCAAATTACAAAATTAAGGAAATATCGATCAGTCGAATCAGTAAATTAAAAAAATAAAAGATAGTGCTAGTCATACATTACAACGTATCGTAAATGTTTGATCTATAAATAATCGGGAACTAATCAATGTGTCTGCTGTTTAATTAAGCGCGACCCATTCATAATCACTGCGGGTTCAATGTGTGATGTTTGTGGTTGGTACCCACTAGCTTGTAACACACGAACGATACTTATTTGGTGAGTTCTTAGAACTGTTTAGTACCTAACATTGCAAGAATGCAATTCCTCACATGGAAAGGCTGGAGAATATTTTGACGCAACATTACAAGTATAACTAATCTAACTTAATTTTATCCTGCAAACAAGTTCTTTATAAAACATGACCTTTATATTATTATAGTCTAGAGCTTGTGTGAGTTGTTAGGCAATACGAACCAGTATTGCCTAACAATAACATGACAGACCATTAGATCAATTTAAAATTAGTACATGCTTCTACCATGTATAGTCTTATTTGAGCATTTACTTAAGTACATTTGAATAAGAGAAGACCTGCCTAGATCAAAGTCTTTCTGGCTTGACATTATTGTATTTTTTATGTAACTCTGTTCGCATGGAGGTATTCCAGGATCGTCATAAATATATTTTTACACTCACTGTCTGAAACACGAGCACAAACATGGCAAGGTTTGCCTCAGCTCTCTTTTCAATTCCATAAACTTGTAGAACGATCGGTTAGTAATTATCATTATAATCCCGTCCGACCCAAGCCTTCTAAACACTGAATATTTGATACGTCTAATGCATCGCCGCAGTTAGCCGGTAGCCTTACAATCACGATTCCATTCCCGAGTCGTGCATTTTTTATTTCTGGGTCAAGTGACGACACGTGTTTTTAAATGCACGTTCATAAAAACTATAACAACATACCAAGTATGTGGATTAACCAGTAAATGCACGTTTAGACAGGGTTATCAAACTTTGCTATGTTGGCGGCTAAACTTAAAGTTTCCCATAGAATGCTATGGCGTAATTGGAGCACGAATTTCTAAAGAAAGATATAATCTTTGGTTAATTTCGTAATATATAACAACTAAATTGTCACAATTGAGACTAAGGTACATACAAAAATAAATGCTGCTTTAAATACATATATTTATTTGTAACATTATTCTATTTAAATAATTTGTGATTTGTACTAACATAAAATACTCATAACAGTGACCAGCCCGCCTAGGATACGCACCACGAGATATCACACGCGTGAATGAAGAAATATTGTCGTTATCGGTTAATATCTCGTTTTCTTTAACATGCGCGCCACGATAGACAAGCTTCACGTCGAAGAATTCGCTCTCGTTGCACGAGTAACCGATGTTGCCCTTTGAAACATAGAATGTCAATTACGGCATTTATTAATGTAACCACACCGGTTTAGTTCATTCAATTTGTGCTCAAATGGCTCAAAAGACTTGTATCCTCCTCTATAGTTTATCATATTATGTATTAATTGACATTTGTAATTTGTATGTATTGTTCAAAAGTTGATTAGTTTTAATTCGAAACTGATGTCAATACCTACAAAGTATTAACAATTGTTACCTACTGTGTTGAATAAGAATGAGGTCCCATGCGCAGCTTCGATAATAATGATATTAACTTATCTTTAAATAGACAGGCAGGCCATCTGAATGAGGCTCGAGATCCGTGGCAAGCCTTTCTATGAGAAACAGAGCCATTGGTTTTGATATACGCCAAAGCAACTGGAATTCTCTGTCGTTCAACGTAAAAGGGTCACAGAGATCCCTAATTCGCTTTCTTTGAACTTTTCTCGCGTGGCGCTCTTCATATAAGGTTATTAAATAATTATAATAAGCCTGCCATTTTCTTTGTTGTTTTAAAGAAATATTTTTAGTTACTCGTGTAGTTCTCGTCGTATGAAAGCATGACGACTATTATTACTATTTTAGTTGTCAAAATTTGTCTTAATCGAGTAATATTGGGCCGTCATGTTAGGATTCGTCGAGAGAAATGCCACAGATAAGTAAAAACGACTATTATAGCTACATTTGACATAACGAGTCGAATCGTGTGTGTAACCATGTTAGAGTCAGCGAGTTAATAGAGATAATCGTCATAAACACGAGTAAACGTGTAGAGATAATTTTCTCGTGGTGCGTATGCTGGACGGGCAGGGCTGATATAACTTATGCTGAAAGATATTTTATCTATATTTTTAAACTCTTACGTGATTGAGACCCAATATCTTAATATATAAAATCCTTGCGTTACTGACTGACTGACAGACATGCTACAGCCGAAACTATTGGGAGCAGGAAGCTGAAATTTACCATGTATGTTCCTTGGGGACCGTAGGGGTGCACTAAGAAGGGATTTCCCGAAATTCCAACGGGATCGGCCAAAACGGGTAAATTAAAAAAAAGTGCAGGCGTAGCTGCTGGCGTCCTCTAGTATTATATAAATATTAGTGCAAATAGTCGCTTGTAAGTCGCGTAACAATGAAACCATCACCCTGTGCGGCAACCCTATCTCTAGGAAGAAATAAAACCTCAATTGTTTTATTGTACGTCAGAAGCATGTTGAGTTTATCTTGATAAAGCCTAATGCCGCTGGCTACTGCATTACTCCCCTAAAAAAACTATTAAGAGATTACATCAGCTGGACGATTCACTGTCGCTCTGTTATGAGATCCTTTTAACGAAGAGTCATTAAAAGTTATTTTTATGATGTAATTTGCTCTATTGATTGCCTTTTTGAGGACCGGAGGCAGAATGGTAACTACGCAGGAAAAGTTTGTACAAACAGTACCTAGTGATGACCGGTGGGAATCCAAAAGCTAATAAAGGCGGGCGTTGGTGTTTGTAAAATCTGGAGTGCACCTACTGCAAAACATAGAGTCATCGTAATATGAATAGTCCAGTTGGATACTTTGTGCACTTGACTACTTCTGTTGATCTGGAGCAGATTGGTGCTAAAAGTTACGCCCGTAGTCAGAGCACGAATTTCTCAAGAAAGAGATAATCCATGGTTAATTTCGTAATATATAACAGCTAAATTATTTTTGTTTGAGACGAATACGTGACGAGTGATTGTAGCTTTTTTTACAATCGCAAGAAATTAGGTTCCTCAACAATGTTTATCACTGGCCGTCTGATTCTTAGTTAACCAAAAGCAGCTATCCGTACTACCAAAGTCAAAAACAGAAAAGATAATGGAAGCACGTCCTTGCTAGTTTAAGCCTAAGCAAATAGATAAACCATTTTACAACCATTACGTGATCTATTTCCTCAAAGTCTAGGCTGATAAAATTCTCGCAAACACAAAAATAGCCAAAAGAAACATTACCGGCCTGTCAAAATACATCAAACCAATCGAAGTTCGCACAAGACATAAAATTCACATCAGATGTGATAAACGGAGCTATTACAAACAAACAGTTACATCGGAAACATGACATTGAACTGTACACGTCACTACCGGATTGCGTCATCGGCGTTCCCATGCAGGCACAGGCAACTGCTACTCTGCCAAATGTGTCAGTTTAATCCCAAATGTGATAGTTACATTATTGATACGTGGTAGGTTTGATAGTACATCGTTGTAAAATTAGTGAGTAATAAGTAGATACAATACCTAATACGTAGATGTTTGACTGCACCTGTATTTCAGTGGTTTAAAAGTCACCTTCATAAATGTTGTGAGATTCGTAGACAAACAATTGCGTGTTCTGTAGATAGTTATTTGAAGAACACTGCATGAATGTCGTAGTAGCTTATGTGACCACCTCATCGCCAAGATCAACACACGGCACAACTCTTTACTTACCTATGTGCTTCACAACTTGTTGTTTCAACTTATAATAGTCTGAATATTTTAAAAAGAGCCTCACCATGATTACTAGAGCGGAAGAAGTTCTTTAATAAATGATTCACGAAACATATTACCTCATCTTCTATTGCCAATAGGTATCTCTATATGAATGGTATGGAGTCGACAACGTATGTATTTATGAATCAAAGTACTTTCATTTACTACCTCACCTGTTCAAATACGTGTGTATGATAACCTCAAATAAATAATACACCTGCCTAGTTCGCTGACATAATCTTTATTACAGCACTCTAGGGAGGCAAAGGTGAACTCCATTCACAGTATTCCCACACAAAAATAACGTAGAATAACTCAAGTTATTTCTTCATTGCGGCAAAACGATATTTCCCTTGAGAACTTCCAGGAAAACCGCAGAAAGGTAACAGGAAAGGAAATATGCTAATGAATGAAATCGTGCTTTTTATTAGGTACTTGTGGTTTTTGTGATAAGAACATGGTACACCGTGAATAACTTGAGGATTTTCAGAGCCTTTCGTTTGCTCAAAATTTCACATTAGAGAAGCATAAGCATAAGCAAGCAGGACTTAATACAAAAGGCATTCAGATAAATCAACACATTTACATCAGGACCTAGAAAAATTGTTAAATTTACCAAAATGCGATCGCATGGTCCGCTAGAATATTGCCTATTCCTTAAGTAGTAAGGTATAGATAATTGCCCATACCCAGCTAAACATACAGTTCAAAAGCGACGTAATAGAGCTGCATAAAAAAAGTAAAAATTCTAAAGTCAACCGCTCGTTCGCAGTATTTCCAACAGCGTGTTCCAAAAAACACGTTAGTTATAGAAGCGACGAGTTTTTAAAAATAGAATAAACGTGTGTCGTTTGTTCCGCTGTCCGATGTCCCAGTGCTCAGTGTTCTCAATCGATTGTCTATTGTCAACACTTTGAGAACAAAAGCTTCAGAAATATCAGCTTACATCGTTAAAACTTCGAGAAAATTAAGAAAGTAAATATTTTAGAGATCAAGTTACTAAATTACTTTAAATTACTCTGTAATAGTACCTATATAATCAGTTATAATAGTGCCTCTTCATTTAAGAGGTTTTGTTTTATGAAAATGAGGAATGCGTAGCAGCTTGTAATGTTATGATCGATGGACAACAAGTGGAACGAGTGAATAATATTACATATTATTGAGTTACTCTGTTTACAAGGAATTGTAAGAATGGCATTATGATAGTCCCTAGTATCTGCCACCCCTTCAGGAAACAGGCGTGAATCTAAGTATGTGCCGTCTAAGATGCATATTTGTATGTGACGAATGTTACAGTAACGTTAACTCAATAAAAAAGGTACAGTCAAATATGCCTTATTGGTGGTTAGTTACTTACTCTTTCCCTAAGTGCTAAAAACCTAGCCTCCAACAGAGCTTAAAGCTTCGGCGACCGTTCTAGTAGTGGCCGAAACGTACCTGCAACAAATACAACAAAATATGAACTCAATTTGACGTATAGCGTAGTGGTTAAGCGGCCACCTCACGTTAATATTGCGCCGAGTGTAGTGGGTTTGATAGCCACTCGGGACAAAACTTTGCGTGATCCACATTGTTTAGTGTCAGGATGATCTTCCGTTGTTTATAAGTTTTATAAGTATCGCGACACAGAATTAATTCCCAGTGCGGGCGTTATATTTTCAACATATAAATAAAAAAAATAAGTGTCTTACAGCAAATCCTGCCATATGCCTATATATAACACATTTATGCATGTGCAAGCAGAAGTATTACAATTATGTGACAAAATTATTTTATTGCCTCTTTATAATCAAGTTCAAAATGTAATTTTGTTATAATTGTAATTAACCATTAACAATATTATATTACATAAACTGATCATATCACCGAATGTGTCAAAATTATTCCATAACACATGTCACTTTAACCATTAAAGGCGTCAAACTATTAAAACTGTGGTTAATTAAAGTTAATGCGTCGTTTAGTTGTATTAATTTCATCTGATACTTATCTGCCGATCCCCCGAAGCTCATAGCTTTAAATTAAAATGGTATACAAGGATGCCGATGCATTCTTTTTAGCGTTTCGTAGTCCTTATAGATTCGCCATGTCTGTCTGTTTGTCTGTCCATGACCGATTTAATTGTATTCGTTTACAAGTAAGTAACAGTAAAATGACCTAATACAAAATGCTAGAGTCACATCATCGACGATCTCTATCTACCTCTCTAGTTTGAGCCTACCCTAGCTCGTTACGTCCACCGAGGTGAGAACGTACTACTGAAATCAATCCCATCATCGCGCCTCACAACCTACTCGCTTTTTATACTATCGAAAATAACACTGGAACTGTGAGACAATGTTGTGCCAAGGGCAAGGCATGTCGGTCATACTCATGTCACGGAAAATGAGACAATACTAGCGAAAGCGTAGTCTCTAGAACTTTCCTTTCTCTACTATCTAGGATTTATGGCAGCATGGATTACATGACTACCTACTATTAAGAAAGTAGAAAACGAAAATCTCGGCAACCGTGCCCGCCTCGAAAATCGAAGCCATACAAAAGCAAATTTAAAACTAACAGATATATATATATATATATATATATATATATATATATATATATATATATATATATATATATATATATATATATATATATATATGTGTGTGTGTTTATTAATCTGTTTGTGTTTCGAAAGATAAATTTTAAAATTCAAGAAACAGGCATGGCGTCACTTAGGTTGTTTAAATACGTAATAATTCAAGGTTGAAATATATTTTTTAATCGCTCAAACTTGATTCTCTTGTTGAACTCCTATGAACAGCGTCAGAGATTCTTTGTAACTTTAATAACATTATCTATATAATAGAGACTCTATAAATAAGTTTCTAAAAGCACAACAAATCTGTACGGGTTCAGTTTAAATTGCAAACATAAAAAATACCCTTTTAATATTTACTTAACTATATTTATATCAAACTATTGACTTTCAAATCTGACATCATCTGCATTACCACAATCTACAACACCATAACAATAAATCTCTTAAACTAAACTGCGCAGTACAAACACGTGGCTTCATTGAAGCGTCCCCCTGCCCCAAATCGCGTTTATTCCCACAAATATAAAGACTCTAATACACTTCACGCCGGCAAAAACCGCCGATACGTAACCGGATAGGCTTGCCCACACGGCAGCTTACATATAGTATATAATTATGTAAGCTGCCGTATATTTGGTAGTGACGGCATATCCAGCTCTATTCTGCTTTGCCATTAAGGCGATTTTATTTATCAGACCAAATCGACTTTTTTTTTATAGACTCACGCCTGTATCCCCGAAGGGGTAGGCAGAGGTGTAATATTACACCCACATTTCGCCATGAATTTTAGGTCCCACTTAATATGGGGCGAGCCTATTGCCGACTGTCGACGAAATCGACTTTATTCTCACAAAATATTAAAATCCCATACGCACAACTTGTAAGCCGATACATGACTGCAAAACAAATCCATCCGGCAGCTTTCACAATATGTGTGCAGTCACCCTAATGTGATCTTACTTACTGAGCCAAATTTTCTGTACCCAGATAAGACGCAGTTTCTGAAACAAATGCGTTTAGGGGATCGAGTGACCCTCTGCACGTATTGAGATTTCAAAGTCAAAAGATTGGACAAATGAGTGAAAAGGAACAATGAAAATTGAGTAACATCAATAGGTAAATGAGGTGTGTAAACTTTAGATAATATGTGCTATAATAGTCTAAGATCCAAAGAAGAAATATGGTTTTATTTGGGCAATCTATTCGCGATATATTTTTTAACATGCGAAATTTACTTTAAAATACTTTTGATCCATTAAGAAGAGCTACTATAAGTAATATCGAATAGGAAACATGACACTAAGCTAGTCGAAGATGGTGCTACACTCAATTACAGTTAACAAACTGTCATGATAACTACGTAGTCTGTCAAGAACTTGTCAAACACATGACGCTACTAGTGCAAACAGTTAAGACTATACTGAGTATAGTTTCTTAACTTTTGTGTATTATTTGTTCAAATTTTTCTCTAAATTCTCCATACTTGGTTTTCATCATTTTTCAATAACCATAGAAATTATAATGTATACAAGGTAAATTTCTAAGTGAAACTATTTTCTGAGCAAACTCTTAAGCCTAAAGATAAAACTAAAGAAATCAAGCTCATTAAATTTCGTACTCGCCACTTGCGCCGTTTATTAAAAATTTGTAGTGTTATCTTTAAGCCAAAAAGATAAATTTATATTTGAATATCTTTGCTTGAAACTTACATTGGAATATTTCGCTATCTTTATCATTGTAAGAATTTCCTCTCATAATAATCTAGGGAATATAAATTTCTATTAAATATAATTCTAAGACATTTTAATTAGAAAATAGCCAAGGCGAAGAGGGTGATAGAGACTTTAATAAAACAAGTGTAGCTTGAAATAGTTAAGGAGAATTGAAGAAAATCTTATTATAATTCTTCGTACTAAGAAAGATAAAAGTAATTGGGAATTTTTATTATAATTTAGTTCGATTTTATGTTAAGCTAGGTACAGACAGTATTATGTGTAGAAATAAATTCTTCATCATTATCCTTGGTTATAATTTGTCTCACCGCTGGACACAGGCCTCTTCTCATTATGAGAAGGGTTACGCCATAGCTCACCACTCAGGCCAAGCTGCAGCAATGGCAGACTACACATGTCTTTCAAAGATATTTCGGAGAACTCTCAAACATGCAGTGTTTTCCTTCATCGTTCAGCAACAAACAAGATAATTACCAATTTAATTCGCACGTAACTCCGAAAATTCATTAGACTGAACATTGGGTTTGAACCTGAGACTCTCTGCGTAGCAGTCCGTTGGTCTCTCCAAAAGGTTATCGCGGCTATACTAGAAATAAACTAATACATTACTATTGTAATTACTATTACTGTACTCTTTACGATTTTTGCGGTTTATTATGGTTTTTCTGAATTTCCACAACAACTTACTATAAAAGATCTTCACGACAGCTTGGACCGACGACACGGCTTAATGTGTTCACCGAGGCAGTTTTGTGTGAGGATCTTTGTGTAGTTTAATTTAGCACTAAAGATCTGAACATTCTCAACTCTTGACAAAGACGCCTGCAAAACTTCTGAGAATTCTTTAAATACTTTTGCTATTCAGGTAATCCCTTTGTTAAATATTTAGCTTCTACTATCGGTCACCAAGTCTCATTCCACAATCACCTGAATCGTAATATTTCCATTTATGTAAACTATTGTAGATAGCACCATAAACATTGCAGTCAATTGAAAAAAATACAAGTAATCTTAGTAAGTTAACTGTGATTAGTCGATCAAAAAGTCTTTGTGTTATAATATGAGTATTGTACTTCAGTTCTTCTAAAAGTTGACTTGACTTGAGTTCAGTATGTTAAACATATGGAGAATAATAAAACATTGAATTGAATATGAAATGGCATTAAGGATAACCACAAAACTAGCTATTGTGTGTGTTTCGATACGGTTTTCTCTTTTAATTTGACTTCATTGAAGCTAAGATCGCGGGAAGCGGTCGCAAAGAGCTTCGGAGCAAGCTTATGTCCAGCAGTGGACGTCTTTAAGCTAAGATGCTGATGACGGTGAAAGTAGCTTGTGGTTGCGTAGCAAGTATTGTGAGTTCTGCGTCCAAGTAGATCATAGGTATTACGTATTACATAATTTAGAACTCAGCTTATTCATAATGTGGAACAGAGGGAGGGGACAAGGAGGGAATAACCTATAATTTATTGTTGAAGTAGTAAAAACGTCTAGGTCCGATGCCAACTTCAGACTTTATGTCTTATAGTTCATATTTTTTATTTTATATTTAAGTTCGAAGCAATATCTGAACCCTTATACTTATTTTTCAATAAAACTCACTGTTGGTACTTTGAGAAAATAGCCTGGCATATATAGACGTTTGCGAAATAGTTTGATATTATTGTAGTTTATTGTTGCATTTATTGCATTGCATATACAATAGTACGGGTAGTAAACACGTTATAATATATTACTGCCAACTATTCCGTTACTACAACTTTCGTAGTAAACCTGAGCAGTAAAATATTTGACGAGCTATATAAAATAAGGCACATATTTATTATGACATGTGCTTTCAGTAGATATCCATGTTGAGGGTCTCGGGTTTGAGCGCACGCCTGACTTTTCAAAGTTATTTATGTGCGTATAAAATATTAGGTAATTGCCACTTGCTTCGTAGGATTTAAACTTTGTAGAAACTGACGGACGGACATTACATAACAATAGATAAGGATGTCAACAACTGAAATAATTTTCACCAACCAGGAACTTCACAGGGGAACTGTAATTTTAGGTTAATGACCAGCTGGAAGTCCGTGTGGTGACGGATTAAGAATACGGATTATCACCACCCCATATCATCCCATGGGTGTCGTAAGAGCCGACAGTTCTCTGCATATTATGAAGAGAACAGCACTGTAGGAGAAGTAAAACTTGATACAAACCCTATACCAACCCGTTTGGCCAGCGTGGTATAGTAGGCCAAGTTCTCCTTTCAAAGGAGAGGCCTAGTCCAGCAGTGGACTGTTAAAGGCTGATGATGATGGAAGTGTGCCGAGCGGCGGCGGCGTCCGAAAGACAATCGCCACGTCTACACGCTACCGACAGCGAGCTTGACTGATGAACCGACGAATATCGGTCGCTTTGAAAGTGCAATTACTGGCAGCTAAAGAAAAGTGGCGGAAAGAAAAGAAGAAATTACGATAGTATGTCATTTTATATTTAGAAGGCATGGATAATAGACATGGTCTTCTAGATGGATTCAAAAGTGGAACAACATTTGTATCTCACAAATTAATCTTACGGGAACTTATCAGGCAGCAGCGAAATTAGCCATTATAATTTTATAAACAGTCGTCAAAATAGCTACATTTTGCGAAGGAAATTACATTAAAAATTCAATTTATTATCATGCCAAAACCTTTAAGAGTCAATGAATAATTCCGACAGATTCATCGGTACCTTGTAATTTATTACAAAAGCTGTTTTGTCGGGCTCCTAATAATCTTTAATATAGTCTACAGGACAATCAGATTGACTAGACGTAATTTACTGAATACCCGTTAAATGTATTTACAAAAATCTCTTATTTTTACAAACAAACGTTTCAATATTGTATTTATTTGCATATACAGAAACGTACTTTCCAAAGGATTTTCTAACAAAACCACGGCATGGGTTTGGTTTGAACGTATCTGTGGGAACGGATCAAATCACGAATTCCTCGTAATCACAAAAGTCTATAAACGTTTTGAGGTCTGGAATTTTCGTGCAGAAAATCTCTCGATAGTAATCGTCCTTTGTAAGCGTTAATAACATTATTTTCTAACTTCAAACCGGTAGAGAGTTGAGCAAGCAAAAACAACTTTTAAAGAATCAAAATAAAGATAATGAAGCTCGTACTGCAAAACTATAGTACTACATTTTTTTGTGGGTAGGACGCAAACATGTAGGTGGATAGCCTGACTGAGACTGGTCAGCGATTACCGCCGCCATGGATGTCTTCGATATCAGGGGGCCAATTCTGCTATTTTTATATGACATTGATATCATATTTTGAATGGATTTAAAAGCGGTATTCTGATAACCTAATATCATTATCGTATAATTTAAAATAAACAGTTCGTCGTTGACACATACGATCTCGTTACAATTTCATTCAAATATCTGATAATTTAGAAGAATACGCTTTTTATGACGTAAGTATGACACTGACATTATATCGAGACTATATTTATTTAGCAGAATTGGGCCCCAGATTGTGTCTCTTAAGTGCCATAGTTTATTGCGACCAAATGAGGCACGTAGAGTCCCGAGCCTGAGTGCTACCTAGATTTTATTATACAGCAATGGACCATTATGTCCCGAGACCTAAAAACAGTCAAAGTGCTTGTTAAGCCTAAATCTACTTTTATAGAAACGTGAAAAATACACACCTATATAATAACTCACTATACACTATCAGAATGCAATAGCAGAATAAAAGTACATCACTTTCGGCATACATGGTAGCCACCCGATATTGTTAGAAAGTTTGTTTGAAACTCCGCTTATTTTGAAGCTTCGTAAAAGAAAGCTTAAATCCAGTTGGATTTAAGAATAAATTTTCACTTTACACTAACTATTGTCCGAATTTCCATATAACCAATTTCCATCTAGCTTTCTTTTACGAAGCTTCAAAATAAGCGGAGCTTCAAACAAACTTTCTAACAATATCGTGTGGCTACCATGTATGCCGAAAGTGATGTAGGTACTTTATGATGTAGTATCTAGTTAGATGCTCCAAGGTTCTTTGCCATTTATCTGCAACTAACTTTAAAACGACCTACGAAAATTCTAGAACGCTGAAAATCCTAGCGAGGAGTTAAGGTGTAAGCTATGCAAATACTTCCAACTAAACCCATCTTCAAAGAGAAACAGCTATTAAACTTATTTTTATCCTTATGATTTTTATATGAGTCTTGTGTTGTGATGGATGCTGGCCATACGTTTAAGATAATACACATGATGTTTACTGCTCTGCTAGGCTCCCTTACGTCAAACCGCGATGATTTATAACCACTAAAGCTCTTAAGATATCGGGTAACACGGTATAGATTGTTATGAGTATTGTTGCTGAGCGCTCAAATACTTTTTTGTAATAGAATGTGTGATACTGATATTTTGATCGATCATGTGTTTCGTCTTAAGAGGTTTATAAAAGGATTCAGACCAAAAGCAAACGTAAACCGTGATTGAAAACGACAAAATATTCTCCAATGGCTTTTTAAATTCAGCCCAAAGAATTAAAGAAAATATTTTTTTAGGTACTTATTGCATCACATTAAGGCGCCGAGTACAGCTACTGAGTTCAGCTGTTGCTGTCACTGTCGGATTGTATACATAAGAAAGAGAAGCGCGACGACGACGAGACGTTCAGAACGAGTTATTTATCATTAAATACATTAATCCTTACAAATATCTTATTCCAATCGATAAATAAAAACAACAGTTCCCTTTATTATTATATATTACATCACTGTTTTTAATACTATCAAGATTTGTTTATAAATAATACAGTTACAATTGCTACAATTTCAATTTAAATGGTTATTTTATGTTGTTTTTTATCGAGAAAATTTACCGAAAACGTGTTTTGAACACAATGGTCCCCCCATAAATATGATCAAGATTAACATAATATATTTTTAGCTGCTCTAAAATGTATACATTTGGCTAAAAATCTGTTTTGTGAAGCCTATTTTGACTAAGTACAGCGCATAGCACTGATATCACACCCTACTATCCGATTGTGTAAGTGGACCCAGGTTTAAGAGTTCTGTGCGAACTGAAATAACATCTGTGCGGACATGATTAGTACTTTAAAGATTTGTACTTTAATTATGACACGAATAGTACTTTGAAATAATAAATAAAGACAATTGCTTTACAAAAAAGAGCTAACTATATCAAAATGCACAAGTAAAATAAATGCCGAGTATTCAAAAGAGAAAACTAAGCCAGCTCCGATAGACCACAATAAGACTAATCAACGGATGACTTAGATTGGGACTGGTTATACCCAATCGAAAGAGGTTGGTAAAGATATCGAGCCCGTAAAGGCGAGTTATCTAATATCAGTTTGGGAACCTGAAAGCTTTGGGTAGAATAACTGATAGCCTTTCCTTAGAACGAACGTGGCAATGCTTTTGATTGTTTTTAATTAGCAGCGATAGCCTAGTGGAGAGACCGACGGACTGCTACGCGGAGGGTCTTGGGTTCGAATCCGGGGCACGCACCAATGACTTTTCGGAGTTATGTGAGTATTCAATTGTTAATTATCACTTGCTAAATGGGAGGAAACTTGCATGTCTGAGAGTCCTCCATAATTTTCTCGAAAGACATGTGAAGTCTGCCAACCCGCACTTGGCAAGCGTGGTTACTATGGCCTTACCCTTCTCATAGAGAGATGAGGCCCGTGCCCAGCAGTTGGACAGTTTATATATAGGGCCGATGATGATGAAGCAGCTGGGTGATCTCTGACTACCCAGTTGGTCTAATTGTTACGATGTAGGTTCTATTTTAGAAACCCATCAACGATACTCACTCAGCACTTGGTTGGAACGCATTAGCAGCACATGCAGTGCTGAGCGGTTCTAATCGAAGCAAATTGTGTAATCGCTGATAGCCCAGTGAAAACTACCAGAACTGCACACTAGCTCCTCGCCGCTCGCTCACTTTTGTTATATAAGCACTTATGAAAAAGCTATCGACTGAGTACACGCTACTCGCTTATTGGTATAGGGTTTTTACTTGTATAAGAGTTGTAAGCAACCAAAATGCAGAAATAAATTTGTCTTTATTCACAGCGGTGAGACAGTCAACCTTTATTAAGAAGCAAAACTGAATTTCAAAAATGAAATAGTTTTCAAAGATGAAATAGTTTTCAAAGATGAAATAGTTTTCAAAGATGTTTAATTACCACTAACACATTAAAGGCTGACAGACATAATATTTGGCAGTCTTTCATTATTAGTAAACCTGCACACTAGCATTCACACATTCCTACACACAAATAATAGGGATAGGTATTTTCTGTATAAATATAGAAATGGATGGTAAAACTCGTTAAAATACGCTAATAAGTAATACATTTGTCGTAACAAATAAAAAATATGTTGGTACACCAAAACGTTTTATATGTAAATTGCTTTGTTAGAGTTGTGCTTAACGACAAAAAGCACTTTATTAATAGCTTTACAACTAGGGTAACTGAAAATTGACAATTACATTGGACATTATTATAAGTTACTGATACCAATAGTATCATTACTCTGTGACTATTAGGCTATTAGTCATTTGAGAGCCCAATAAGCTCGTGCTTTTTATCATCATTGTCAGCCTCCCATAGTCCACTGCTAGATATAGGCCCCTGCAATGGCCATTGAGGCCAATTTTCTGCACTTCTTGTCCAACCACTGCCAGCCACTTTGCGTATATTGTCATCCATCCATGTAGCCGTCGGGCGGCTACCCCAATGGTTGTCTGATTTTTATCAAACGTGACTTCAATTATTTGTAATCATTGGCGTGAGTACGTGGCAAACTTTTCGTCGGTATTTATAGACCGCCCAAACACCCCCGACGTGGCCTAACAACTCACGTCTAAGGGTCGGCGCAAACGGGCCACCGACCACTGCCACTGGTGGTCAGCGACAGCCACTTAACACACTTTTTTCATATATTTTGTGTAGACGTGCCGCACACGTGTGGCCGGTGGCGGCCACTCGCTACAGAAGTAAAGTAACTGAATGACAGTGTTATTAATCCTCTTAAAATTATTAATTTAATAGCTTCGCACAAAATTCCCACCAAGAGGTCACCCTACACAAGATATACCATATTTTGTATTCAGGAAAATTAAACCCCAAACTGTAAGTGCCGGCTTCCGGTTTATCGCTTTTATGACGTAATTTCCTGCAGTGAGTAGGCAACATCGAACTACGCAAGGAGGTTGCTATTATCGGGAGTTTGTCGATTACTAGGGGTGAGTTAATCAATTTTCATCAAATATGGCTTTTGTGCTGAGTAATTTTGGAGCGGAAATATTTTTCTAACAAAGGTTTTACATCAGAACCCTTCAAGGGCAAAAGTAAGTTTGTCAATCTCGTGGTGTGGTCATTTATCGCATAAGAACCAAAAAAAAATATTTAGCAAATTGTGATGCAAGTGTACAGGGTATCGCAACACCCATCACTAAGCCGAAGACTACCCGTTTTGGACATCATGCCAAGTCATAATAAGCGAAAATAAAACCTGGGAAACGATATTTGTTTTTTAAGGAAACACATTTTTAATCCACAATTGAAAGTACGCGCGTGCAATTTTCGAAATCCCTACTTATCCATGGGTGCATACGACATCTATAGAACAGGTTAGCAGGGTAAATGCATCCATATAATAAAAATTTCATATTAACTTTGGGCCTCAATATCTCCGGAACCAATAATTTCTCAGATATGGTACAGAGGTAAAAAATGTTCGCAATGATTGGTACATTATGGGGTTTCAGTTTTCGTTAAGGGTCTTTTTACACCCTGTATGTAATTTATTTGCATTCAAGAGGTTAATTTAGTCGGTTCTTTAAATAACTTACAGGATAGAATTCTTTTGGCGTAGCATATGATATTTTTGTATTCTTTATTCCGGAAATAAGTTTCCTTTTTTAAACAAGCTATCGTAGGGGTATTGCTTGTATTATACTAAAATTGCAGATAATTAAACAAGCATAAAGTACGTTTACTAAGTCTTAAACTTGAACTTTCCTGTTCAATAGCTTTCATCAATTCTACCCATACGAATCCCATTTTAGTAGTATAACAAAACTGTGTAGGGTACATTCGCACGATTGAACTCCTACATGTAAAACATTTAACGTCAAAAGCACTGAAATATCTTATTCTGATAATAAGTGTACTGGTGTTATTTGTTAGTGTATGTCTTATTGAACACACTAAAATTACTATGGTTTAAGTGCTCACCTCTCCACTGCCAGTGCATCATTGTTACCAGGTTCAACCTCACGGAACACCCTAAAATTGAGACCGGAGTCAGGTGGACCTTGTGTGCGCATTTTGAATGTTTTTAAGTTGTCTTTAAGAGCGGATAGTAAAGTATACAATAAGCTGTTACAACACAAATCAAACTGTCTTACATATCTACTTCATAACTACATGGCCATAAATAGAAGTGTAGCTACACCGCATTTTCTCAGACGTCCAATCAGTTATCTAACCAGACACAGAGTAGCAAGTTCTTACCCGAAGCGTCGACGGTTTCTTTATAAAAATACCGTAAAGCAGTTCATTGCGAGATGCTTTTCAATGAAGGCCCTCCATTCACCACGCGTATAAAGTATTTCATACTTGATAGCTTGTACATAAAAGGCTCGTGAACTTTTTATTAAGACTTTTATAGTTAATCTATCGTACCGACTTGTTCGTAACGTTTCATAAAAAGTTGTACTCGGATAAAGATTTGGGATTAAAATACGCAACCACCATGTCGATAGGCCGTTATTGTGTACTTTTTACCAACGGTTTAATAATACGTTTATAAAAATCTTTAGGTCTATTACCGAATGATTTAGAATGGTAGTCATAATTTTTTAATTACTAATTATACACATTCAATGTGCTATGTTGTTACTTTAATGATCATAATAGAATACAGACAACAAAAAATACAAAGTAGTGAGATACCTTGTTTAAAACCCAATTAAATAAGAACATTTTAATACCATCCTTAATTGGCCATCTACTCTAGTACTTCTAACTTAGAACATTTAAAATTTTCAACAATACCATCCTTAACGTGAAGAAAGCTGACCCCACCACCATGTGGGATTTATAGCTGGGAAGAAAGAGAATTGATCATCTACTCTAGAACTACAGATATGACCCAAAGTTTATAAATGAGTGAGTAAGCGTGTTCTACACTAAAAACGTAAGTATGTACCAGAGACACACTGTAACCAAGGGTCTCAGATCGGGAATACAGCAATTCTGCAAAAATATGCGGATGGATCGATCATGTGTAAAGTCTCGACTCGCATTTATAATAGCCATAGCCTGAACCTATTCCATAAAGGAGTAAGTACCACCCAGCCATTACTGTGAAAATATAATTAGTCTGTACAAATCGTTCGCTAAAAGCTACCGCAATTATAAAACGGAAGTAGTTAATTATCCGGCTAATGCTGGTTATTCCGTATTATCCGGGCAGATTACATCTGAAATTGTGCGTGCAAGAGGCGGAATATCGGTTTACGACGACATTTAGCGGATTCATTAAAAGCCGAGGTCGAATGAAAGTAATTTCAAATGCATTTATGTGCCTCAAGAGTGCTCGGCCAGAATACGGGTTTTATTTGCTATGAATATAGTATGAAAGCTACCCTTTCATTAAAAGTATGAAACAAATACACTGTATTTGTGTTGTTATATGTGTTTACGCTGTTTTCTCAAGAAGTAGCTCGTTTTCACACTCTTGTGCTTATTTTATTTCTATTATTGCCCATCGAATCGACACTATGCCGCCTGATTTTAAACAGTCATGGATTCCCTTAGTGAATCATTTCAATACCATAACAATATATGACACCACTATACCCTCACCTTGATGTCCTAGAGTAAATCTTCCACTGGTGGTATTAGGTTCCACATCCTAATATAACGACAGAGATAAGATCTGTTCTACCGTATCGCATCGTATTTTTCTGGGTAGCTCAGGAGAGGGTGGGTACAATTGAAAGAGTTCTTTGGTACACTCACCGTGATAGAAACGGCATTGGAAGCAACGTCTCTGAGTAGTTGCAGGGATTCAAAGGCCTTAGTAGCCCAGAGAGCCAAATGATACCGACAGCACATCGCTTCACGCTGCAAATTATCAATGACTTCCAATAAGTACTAAGCGAAGCCATACTAGAAGTTAAAGCACTTTTCCATGCAGAACCGATCCTCAGTCTTGTATAATAGACATAACTGCTCCAGCGCGAAAAATCTCCGCACTAAGATGTTTTTATGTCATCAGCGGCAAACGAGCAGACGGATCGCCTGAAGGTTAGCAATTACCGTCACCCATGGACACAAGCAACACCCGAGGAGTCACAACTGCGTCTGAACATAAAGGTAGTGGCTCTACTACATTTATGTTCAGCATTACGAGTTTTCAGGATGTCGTTGGCGTTGAACTCGACCAATTTTTGTACAAAACACAATTTAGTACCTAGCCAACTATTCGAAAGATAATGAAGGAAGGTGAATTGTATGCGTGATTGGACTTCCTGTACCCAACAAGCAAAACCTTCTACCATATTAAATGAAATGCGTCTGATAGCTAAAGTAATATAAAATATCCTAAGCCAATTGATATTACAAAGAGAAAGAAAATTCTCTTTATTTGTTTCTTGGAGCAATATCCTCCTTATGAACATGGCTAACAAACATTTTATTAGTGTTTTTAGTTCGTCACAAGTAATTTGAAGAAACTCGCATAACTGAGAGTATTACTGTTTCGGTATTTTCGTCGTTTACTCTCGAGCAACCCTGTGGGATTACTTTAAATTGATATGCTCATTTTATTTCATAGTTACAGTCAAATTATTATTGCATATAGATATGAATTCTCGGCTTGAATATTTTAAGAATGGACGAATAAAGTATCTCCGTCTTTTAGAATAATACTTGTGAAAAAAATGTCAAAGGAATCAGACAGTCAGCGAAATAAAATGGCGAACAGTAATTAATGATCAGTGTTTTCTCTTTGCTTCTTGATTTCGATTCGTTTACACGTCGTTATCACTGGAAGGAAGGCCTTCGGTAGAGTATCGCAACGTCATTTCAAGACAGATTGTAAATAAAATTCGCTCCCAATCGTGAATATAACTATGCATATAAGAAAGTATTTAAATAAAAGCATCTAGACACAAAATATAGAAAATAACGTACAAAAAAACTGTACAAGTAATTTGCAGTGAGATCGAATTATCCTTTTCTGAATGACATAACTCAATAGACGTCAGGAAAATAATTAATTTATGAGAATGAAAAAAAGCCCGACATAATAAAATTATTCACGCTCACCGTACTACCTAACACCGTATTTCAAACAAATAAAATTAACACAGCAAGGAAAAAATTAGGTGGAATTTTTCGCCGAATATCGAACGTATTTGGTATTCAAACAAGATCCTCCTTTAATACAAGAACAGGGTCAGATCCGTCCTTTTTATTAATATTTGACGTAAGGCTCTATCTCCCTGAACGAAAACTTGACTGATTTGCTTTTCCGCCACTTTAGAAGTATTGGAAATACCGTATCGAAATATTTGTGCAAAGAGACTTGACAAAGGAAAAGATCCGGCGGAAATTTGACAAAGGAAAAGGCGACAGACTAGAGAATTGGTATTTTGTTTATAGACTTCTTGTACATACACCGCTATTTCGAGAGACTCATTATTTTTGTTTTGTTTTGACTACTCATACTTTACCTGCGCCATATTAGGTTTTAAAACATGTACAAAAACATTTATCTTTTTTACTAAAAGGCAATGTCCGCACTACTTACTATGGCCTCTTACAACAGTCAATATTTAAGTAACATCGAAATCAGTCTAGCAAACTTGAACTTTGATTTTATTGAAAGATATTGAAATTGCTACGAACGGAGCATGGAATACTTTTTATTGAGCAAATAGTAATAGCAATTAGTAAATAGTAATATATTATAACTATACAGTAGAGCTATAGAGCAAAGCAAAGAGATTATATCAAACATTTGAATTAATAAAATACTTTAAAACATTTAAGGAATTTTATACATGCAATTTTCTCTGTAACGTAATAATGATCTCAATACAATGAATATCAAGGTCCACTGCGTGTTCGTAGTTCGTCGAAGTGTAAGTTCTAGTTGCGAACTAATTAGCGATATTATTGTCAAACGGTCCAATTAAACAAAGTATTCAACTCATGTTTAAGTCGAAACTTAATATTACTGTGCTTTAAAATTCTAACAGACTTAAGAGACATTTTCCTGTGTCTAATTTACCGAATATTTGCGTATTTTTCTGAGCGCCATCGCCAATCTCTGCATATTGTGTGGTTTATAATAACGAACAGTGTAGCATTTACATGTTTCAAAAGCAGTCCCTACACCTTTTTGACCGTTGTCAAAAAGGATATTTGTAATCTTCATTGCCATGGTTAGTACCTAGTTTTCCCAGTGCGTGGTTCAAATCCTTTCAGCGAAGGTACAATATTAACGTAGCTGGTTAAACTTGCAGTAATCACGGCTTAATACCTATTCATATTATTATTCCGTACTATACAACTCTTACTTGTTCTCCTACACTTTTAAAAATAAAGCGACATATCGATTTTACAGACTCTTTGGAATTAACATTTATGAAAGCCCAGACTTTAGTTATATTAGATCACGTAATTTAGTTTAAAAAAGATTTTCGTCCTTGTTTATGAGCTTCTCTAGGGATTACACCTTTTTTTTTATGGTAATAGGCGGCAAACGAGCAGACGGATTGCCTGATGGTAAGCAATTACCGCCGCCCATGGACACAAGCAACACCACAGGAGTCACAAGTGCGTTGCCGCCCCTTGGGGTTGGGAAAAGGATAGGCTGAGGAGTGGGATCAGGGAGAAGGAATAGGGGATAGGGCCTCCGGCATTCTCACTCACCGAACGAAACCCAACAGTTTAGAAACTGTTACTTTACGTCGATTTTCTGTGAGAGGGTAGTACTTCCCAGTTCGAGCCGGCCCATTCATGCTGAAATCAGCAAGGCTCTACTACCTAGAGAACACCTAGGGATCTTTCGAATTATTTCTTATTCATTCCTCCAAGTTCGATTTTTTTCGATAGCATTACGTAACAAGTTATACGACTACAAAAATATTTAAGTGATATATTTGTTACAAAAGAAATCGACTTGTTTATTGATACTGCCGCTGTTAGACTTAAACTTGATGAAAAAATCTATGTTTTTGCATACGTCTACTACTCATGGTGGTGAAAAATAGAATCGTTCTACTTATGACACACAATAAAATTATCGAACATAGAACAACTTTCATACATACATAGACTCACGCCTGTTTCCCGAAGGGGTAGGCAGAGACTACGGAACCCCATTTGCAACGATCCTGACATATCTCTCTTGCTTCATTCACTCACATCAAATTTCTCATGCATGCTCTTCGGTTAAGAGTACTTTTAACCTGTCCTTTTTTTAGGATGTCTCTAATCTGAACAACTTTCAGCCTGACATATTAGATTACATACATGTACTTAATACAAACATCTTGGTGAACAGTTATTCAATTTATACAAGTTTGCAGTACAGCGTTGTTTCATACTTGTCAAGGAAAACACTTCGTCTTATACTTAACAAGTTCGCAGATGACACAAGTTCCAAACTCGCCCGAATACAACTATGGTGTTGTCGACTGTAAAGAAATAAAGCGGGACAAAGATTCAGTCAAATAGGTTAAGAACAATTGGAAAATAATCCTCTTTACACTGTTTTGTATGGAGCCACATCGATAAAATCTAATAAGAAAACATTAGCTCGAAAATATAATTTCCGGCTTGGTGTAATCCGAGTGGCAGGAGGGTATTATATTTGTCATATTATTTGAGAATATTGTGTTCTCGAACATGAAAAATGTTTTAATTATTTTGTTACTGTCTCAACGTCAAGAAAATTCACTACAAATATAGAAGCAAAACTATTTTAAATTTTGGCTCCAACAGCTATTCGATTATTGGCTTCTATTCGATTATGGCTATATGGCTTTGTAAAACAAAATAAATACCACGAAAAGGTATATATTCCCGGAAATCCATATAGCTGATGAAGTGGACATTTCCCGCGAATCCCGGTCAGCGCCCATCACTATTGTAACCGCGACAGTCTTTATGGAATATTATTATAAAATTAAAAGTTTCCTAAAAATTGCATCGCCCTTGTCAGCGATGGATTTGTTTCTTTTGTTCACAGCTGTTAAATTATATTTTATTAAATGATTTGTACTGTCCAATATTTTTACTTACCATTTGTGTACCTAATGCAATGTTTGTCATGGTCGCTCACTATAGGGCTTAAGAGAAGGCTCAAAGTCAATCAAAGGGTGACGGAGAGGTGTATCAAGATTTCCTGCGAGGTCGCAGCAGAAATGAAATGATCGGCAGAGCTTATACGTAACTGAGCGTAATTCATAATTATTTTATGAATAAAAGTATAACACGTGCCCGATTTCCATCATTAGTTTCACCTTGAGTTCAGCTATCAGCAAAAAAAAACTGTCTTTCAAACTCGTCTCTAATCTAGGTAAGAGGTATTTGTCTGGATATCCGACACAGACAAATATCTCTCACCTCGTTTTTGCAAATTCATTTGAAATATCCAAAATAAACGTTGTTTGACATGCAAGCTCACATTACGCCATTTTTATGAGTGTAAACTGATTTTTGGCAACGGTCCCGCAAAAATACCACTTCTAAAGAACGGATGTTTAATGCATCCGTGAATTGTTTTATTATTGTTAAAGTACCTATTCTGTAAAAAAAATATAACAGAAAATATAAAGAACGCAAAAGATATCTTAGTGTAGTTTTTTTTAATAAGGCGTGTCGCTAGCCGGCTGCGCTGTAGATAAGTTTTGATTTATTTATTGAACTATTTGTTTTGACATCATCCCTTTTTGGTTTGTTCTTTTGCTTTGTTTTACTGTAATATAGCTACATGTGGAAACATACCCTTAACACCCGTTGCGAACTGTGCACATACACAACACGCTAACTTTCAGCTCCGAAAAATATATTTCCTTCACTTTATTTCTTGTCTATGCCACTCTTACAGAATACCATCAATGCTCAATGAGGCGGGAATCCCAAACTTTGTTTGCGTTACGCAATATTGTATAGAAACTCGCTAGCAACCGTTGAAGCATAGCGTTGGCCTATCCATAGCTTTTAAAATCGTAGCTATGAAAACATCGACTTTTTCAGTAGCCCGGGATTTACCCAGCATTATAACGCAAGGGCACCTCTACATAGTTCAAAGGCAAAATACGCATTAACTTCGAACGAATAGCTCCATAAATTGATATTTCACCGAAATTAAGAATAAACATCTCTGAGAAGTCATCGATGGCGAAACCAATAGAAATAAGGAGAATTGGCCAATTCATCTAAAGTTCCCCAATAACTATTTATCGATAGATTTCATTGAAGTGAAATGTCGATAGTTTTCTGAATATATTTAACGATGATTTTTATTGGGTAAATAACAAAATAAATCATGAATGGTATATGTTTACAAAGCCTCGGGTCGAGGTACTTGGAATGAAGCCAATCTATTGAATGAATTTCTGTGTTGACATTATATGTTTACAAATAATATATTCGAGGAATTTGTGGGCTTCACCTTTTTTATTTTCGGAGACTGATTTGCAAGATTAAGAATGGAGATTTTGTTGTATTTTTGTTGGAGGAAAATATATGGTATGATTCAGCTTATCTTTGAGTGAAACTCATTCTTATTTCCGTATATAGATCTTATGGCTTCAGATTGTCTCGTATTTGTTGTTAGATATCTTTGCTGAGCATTCACATTTTGTTTTTGTTTTCTCCATTATTAAAGATGCTAGTCTATTCGTTATTTCCCAACGCTTTTTATACACCTGTATTAAATTCCATCATGACGTGTATTTCACCCATATACTTCTTATTAAATTCTTTTACAATCAAATTACTATTCAACAGTCCTATAGATCTAGCCGCTACTAAATAAAACCTATATAAAACTCTCTTTTGTCATGGTAATTTTAAGCATAGCTGCTTCGAGTTTTCTTTTATAACAACACTTTGTCAGGAAAAGTGCTAATCGCCCTCTGTACAAAGCTTCGCTTTACATTTTAAATTTGCGCTCCATTATACAAAAACATACATTCTTTGTCTCCTTTCATTTCGTCTGACATGTCTCCTTCAAAGCGGTAATTTAAAAGAATATATATTTTGTACTTAATTATTAGCAAGAATTATATTGAATTCTTATTACTTAGGTACGTTCGCACTATGGTATGGGTAAACTTCTGTCTTGACAACTGTCTTTGGAGTCGAGCTCAAAGAGCCAATTCTTTTTTTTTTTTTTTTTTTTTTTATTAGAAAGAACCTGTCAAATTGACTTCACGCTGCCTGATGGTAAGCTGACAGTGAAGTCCTATTGGGAAGGCCACCATCCCCAATTGCTGGTTAAGCAATGTGACATGATGGCCCTCACTTTGACGGCCTTGAGAGATGCTTTTTCACGCCCCGCTTAAAGGACCCAGGATCAAGGGAGGAAGGAAACACGTGAGCTGGCATTCTCGTAATTATATTTTGTTCAAAATTCGGTTTCGATCTAATGTCAGTGTATATAACCTTGTATAATGTGTAAATAACCTTGTGTTATGTAGACTAAACGCGAAAGATCGTTTAATGTCAGTGTCATACTTAGAACATAAACTATGTCTCAACATTTTTCTTTTATTAATAAGAGTGTATATTGTTAATTTTTTTTGTAATAATTGTCTAAGTTTCAATGGTAATCAAAAATGCGACCTTTACGTCGGGCTTCAAGACGAAATTACTGTTCAAGAAGATCTGTGAAGCAACTGGGATAAAACTAGGACGATAATAACGACGAATTTTCTAGGGATGTAAAACCAAAACCAAAGTACGTCAACGATATAAACTTAACAAATTATATGGATTTGCTCCTAACCTAGGCTAGCGATTCAGAAAGCTCCCATATTATGTTCATAATAGTTATTCGTCTATTGTCGCAATCTAAACGAGCTTCTGCCAACAGTGCCAACACATGGTTCACTAAAGTGCTCTTGTTGGAGCAGTTTTTAAATTCGAACGCAATTTGGAAGCGCCGAGTGCCAGCTGGCGTAATTTGGAATAATAACGTAAAATCGATACAGCTTTTTAAAATATATATAATGTTGCCAGCATCTTATTACTTTCATGATGAAGAAAAATTAAAAGGAGGTCGTACAATACGATGACTGGCATGAAAATGTTGGCCGTCTCGTTAGCTGATCGTGATGGTGCAGATTCGTTTACAGATTGTGTACAGAATTGGTTTTATAAATATTTTTCAGTACCAGCACGAAGTTTGGCGGGACGCGGACGGGTCGACAGCAGTAGTTGTTGTTGCTAAATGTAGATGTACTACGGCTCTGTCTACAAAGTTTTAAGACTAGGAAGCCGTGCCGTCAAGCGGCTAGCCGTGTTTCGGCACGATGGCCGGTGTAGCCATCTGGGAGGTTGTGTCGGAATTGTTGCTCGCAGCTTGCTGACTGATAAGACATGCTCTGGTAAGGTAACGTCGGGATACTAGTCGAGGAGGGTAGCAGGATCCGAGGCACGGTTCACCGCTGGCCGACCGCAGTTAGTAGGGGGCCCAAGTAGCACGTTAGCCACTAGTGCAAGGCTGCTCTGCCAACTTGCGAAAAATCTCGGGTTGCGCCATGGGGCCGGTTGGCGACCGGATGAGAGGGCCCCATGGACAAACCTGGGGGGGCTCGGGCGTCCCCGCAGTCTCCAGACTAGTACCCCAACGGTACGGCGTGCGGCGTGCTACAGTAACTCTGGGTTAGCAGTGAAGAGCCTGATTCCACTGCCGACTTTCCATGCCTATTCTCTCCCCATCATAATGCCAGCATAAAAAAGAGGAACGTTAAACACCGGCTGCACTCCCTCTCTCTTAAAGTGCACTTCACAAACATTCGAGGTCTGCACTCTAATCTCGTAGCAGTCCACCATCATCTTGAGACTGAAAAACCAGCTGTTCTGTTCCTCACGGAGACGCAAATACGTAGTCCGTCAGACGTGGCGTACTTATCCTACCCAGGATATATACTGGAGCACAATTTTAAACCGCGAGCCGGCGTTTGCATGTACGCCCGGAACGACATAGGCTATAGGCGTCTCCGCTGCTTCGAAGACCCCAGCTTTTCAATACTTTGGATGCTGCTGGATACAGGCCGTGAAAAAATTCTCTACGGCTGCGTTTACCGCTCGCACAGTGGAGATAATGAGACATCCAGGCTCACAGAGTGCCTTAGTGAGGCGGCAGATACCGCACAACAGAGGTACCCCTCTGCCCAACTTGTGCTCCTAGGAGACTTTAATGCGCACCACCAAGAGTGGCTATTCCCTAAAAATAGTACAGATCATGCTGGGAGAGAAATGCGAAAACTCGCTGTCACCCTAAATCTCACCCAGCTGGTACAAGGGCCAACTCGGGTTCCCGATGTTGATGACCAGACAGCAAACTGCTTGGACCTTCTGCTAACAACCAATCCAGACCACTACTCGGTGTCGATATCTTCACCTTTGGGTAGTTCCGACCATTGTCTAATCAAATCTGTCTCTGTCTACTCCCCGCCCGACCAAAGCCCAAAAGGCTCTAGGCGGATTAGGAGATACAAGTCGGCAGATTGGGATGAGATGGGAACATTTTTTGCATTATATTTATTTATTTATTTATTTATACTTTATGCACTAAAAGTGTACATGGGTGGACTTAATGCCATTAGGCATTCTCTAACAGTCGACCTTTAGGTGGTGCAGAAATAGGAGTGGTAGGTGCATTGGAAGTAGTGTAGACAATCGATAACTGAAAAAAGAAAAGAAATATATAAACTATATACCTTATTAATTAGGTAATACATAATTATATTTATACCTATAGTAGACAGATAAATACTGCAACATATGAGTATATATAATAAATAAATATTATAGATATCTAAATAAATACAGATAAAAATACAAAATTATATAACATATATACACACAAATATATATATATATATATATTATAACTGATGCGAAGGATGTGCTGATTCCCTCAGTCTATTAAATAGGAGCTCTCGGACTTTCATTTTGAATGCGTAACGATTGGTGGACATTCTGACTTCAGGAGGGAGCCTATTCCGAAGCAGTACAGCTTGAACTATGAAAGAGGAATTGACAAAACCAGAAGTGTGTGTAGGACAAGCAAGAAGTAAATTATGAGAAGAACGAAGTTCCCTTTCATGAGTAGAAGAGAGATATTGAAAGTATGTTTTTAGGTAATCAGGAGGAGAAGGGGCAGTAAGAATAGAAAAGAGAGTAGTAAGAGCACGCAAACTCCGGCGTTGACGTATAGGTGACCACTTGAGTTCGGAACGGAAAGCAGATACGTGATCATACTTACGAAGATTATAAATGAATCGAATGCAGTTATTTAGAAGTCGGTCATATTTGTTGAGATGTTCTGCATTCAGGTCATAATAACACACATTACCATAGTCGATTAAGGGAAAGATTAAGGTCTGCACAAGCATTGTCTTGGTTTTGGGAGGCAGAAAATTCTTGAGGCGATATAATGCGCGGAGAGTACCGATGACTCTCTGACTAACAATTGTAACCTGGGCTTGCCAGTCGAGAGTGGAATCAATGTGCAATCCTAGGTCTTTGACGACAGGACTAAAGGGAATTATTAGCCCATTAAACGTAACCGGAGGCAGGGTTGTTAAGTCTAGTCTACGTATCATGTATTGACTGCCTACGATTATGGCTTGACATTTGGCAGGATTGACATCAAGGCCGAAAACTTTGGACCATGCCAAAATCGTATCCAAATCTCTGTTTACCTCTGCTATCGCCAAAGCCACGTCATCCACTCTCGCCTGGGAGTACAGCTGCAAGTCATTGGCGTAAAGATGATACGAACATTGAAGTCTAAGGGTCAAGAGATTAATAAAAATAGAGAAAAGTAAAGGAGAGAGTATGCCACCTTGAGGGACACCAGAGCTAAGATCACGCCAACTTGATGAAGTTTCATCAACGCGGACCGCCTGTTGTCGTCCCTGAAGATATGTTGAGAACCATTCCAGTGAACTAGGCGAGATCATAAGATGGGAAAGGATTGATAGAAGGATGTCGTGACTAACGGTATTAAAGGCGTTCGAGAAGTCAACCAAGGCCAACACAGTGACCTTAGTCTCCTCCATACCCGCCCTAATATCGCCAGTCACTTTAAGGAGGGCGGAGGTAGTGCTATAGCTAGGTCTGAAGCCAGATTGCAAAGGACTCAAAAGCTTGTTTTGATGTACAAAACTGGATAGTTGTTTATGCACACTAGCTTCTAGCACTTTGGATAGGAAGGGAAGTATAGAGATAGGACGATAGTGTTTTGGGAGAGAAGGACTCTGGATTTTAGGCAATGAGATTACAAATGCTTTGCGCCACAAGGAAGGGAAGGTACCACTGGCTAGTGAAAAGTTGACGATGTGGGATATAGGAAAGGTGAGGTGGTCAAGGATAAGGGTGATCATATGACGGCTAATGCCATCGTATCCTACCGCGTTGGACTTGATGGAAAGGATAATCTTCTTGATCTCACTCGGTGTCACTGGAGAAAAACTAAAGGGAATTGTGTCAGGCCGAGGCAGGCCAGCCACATAATCAATAGTACGACGCCTGGTTTGGAGATCCAACTGAATAGTAGAGGAGAAATGTTGGTTTAAATCCTCCAAACCGACCGTCATCTGAGAATCTGTGTGACGTTGCTTGCCAATACCTAGAGTCCCGAGGAACTTCCAGATATTGGCAGGGGATGAGGAATTTATGTTGTCTAGAATATGGCGGCGTTTAGCGTTCCGCACCATTATATCCTTGGCTGCCTGTATGCTTCTCTTCAGGCGATCCTTCAGCCTGCCCAAAAGCTGTTACGGATGTGTTGCGTCAAGGAATGGAATATTTTATCCCATTTTCATATGCAGCGGTAACAAGCAAAGCCCAAAAGTGATTTGGTGCCGAATGTGGACGTATTGCTGAAACAAGAGGCCTACCTAGCATGGGTTGATGCTCGAAATCGCAGATCTAAGGACTTGCTGGAGAAGAAGAGAGCCTTTAAACCGAGCTGCCAAGACATGCAAAAAAGTTCTCAAGAAGGCCCAATATGACCACATTTACAGAATAGGGAATAGTCTAGCTTCGTACCCAGTGGGTAGCAAGGCTTTCTGGTCCCTGGCTAAGGCGGTCGAATCAAACTTCAGCCGCTCCTCTTTTCCACCACTGCTGAAACCTGATGGGACACTAGCCTATACTGCTGAAGATAAAGCGAATCTTTTTGCTGAAATCTTCGCGGTATCTTCACATCTAAACACAGCAGGCGAAATACCTCCGAGTCTACAATTCTGTGGGACTCGAATGTCGGACATAAGCATTCGTCAGACGGAGGTTCGGAAAACACTACAACAGCTAGATGTAAATAAAGCAAGTTGTCCCGATGGTATTCCAGCCATAGTGCTTAAAACCTGTGCACCTGAAATTGCACCAGTACTGACACGCCTATTCCGCCTTTCCCTAAGCACTGGAAAAGTACCAAGGTTGTGGAAGCTAGCTAACGTGCAACCTGTGCCCAAAAAAGGTAGTCAAGCCGACCGATCCAATTATAGGCCCATCTCAGTCACATCCATACTCTGCAAGAGTATGGAACGTGTACTAAACAACCGGCTCCTTATATATCTAGAAGCAAATGATCTCCTCAGTGATCGACAATACGGATTTCGCCGAAACCGATCCACTGGGGATTTTCTAGCATATGTAACGCATATCTGGAGCAAAGCTATCGAGAATCACGGAGAGTCTCTTGCAGTTTCTCTTGATATCTCGAAGGCATTTGATAGGGTCTGGCACGACAGCCTTATCAGCAAGCTTCCATCTTTTGGTCTACCCACTAGACTCTGTGCTTAGATATCAGACTTTTAGAAGGACCGATCGATTCAAGTAGTCATTGACGGCTGCACGTCCAACCACATGACAATTAATGCTGGAGTTCCTCAAGGGTCTGTACTCTCTGCAACGCTGTTCCTGATGCATATCAACGATATGCTGATACCGGGGATTCTAGGATATGCAGACGATACCACGATCATAGAGAGATACACGTCCAATGCTCGAGCTAGTGGCGCACAAACAGAAGAGCTTAGGGAAGATATGATTAAGCGCTTGAACATGGCCTTGACGGCAGTTTCCCAATGAGGAGATGCCAACCTGGTCAAGTTTAATGCAATAAAAACCCAGGCATGTCCGTTTTCTTTTAAACGTAGTGCGTGCAAAATGTCTCCAACTTGCCGAAATGTATCTGTGCCGATAGCTGACCACCTTGAGCTTCTTGGTATTACACTCACCCCGACTCTCAATTTTGGCTCATTTATTGAGTCGAAAGCTGCAACTGCGTCAAAAAAGCTCGGAATATTGGCCAAAGTGAAACGATACTTCACGCCGGGACAACTGCTAAGGCTCTACCAAGCACAAGTCCGATCCTGTATGGAGTATTGTTCTCATCTCTGGGATGGATCGGCCAAATACCAGCTTGAGACACTTGACTCAATAGAGAGAAAAGCCAGGAGGCTCATTGGTGATAAAGAAGTTACCTCAAAACTTCAAAGCCTCGAACACCGACGACGAGTTGCTGCTTTATCGGTATTTTACCGTATACATTTCGGAGAGTGTGCAGCGGAACTGCACGATTTAATCCCCTCATCCCCTTTCCACTATCGGACAACCAGACGCACTGCCCAGTGCCATCGGTACATGGTCGATATTCCAACCATACGTACAAAACGTTTTGCTTCCTCGTTCATCATGCGCGCTGCAAAACGATGGAACTCCCTGCCAGAATCTGTGTTTCCCGATCAGTACAATTTGGGTGTCTTTAATAATAGAATAGGCATCTTCTAGGTAAGCGTGCTACATCCTAGATCGGATCATTGCTTACCATCAGGCAAGATAGTAGTCAAACGCGAATCAATGTTTACTAAAAAAAAAGACTTAAATAAATATGCAAAAGAAACTGATCTTATATATTTGAAGTCATTGAATATTTTGACACAGTGGAGACTCCAAGCAAGTTAACTCACTGATCAATCTTGGGACCATTTAAGATACGCCGCATTGGTACTAGAAAGTAGAAACACAGTAGAAACCCGCTAAAATTATTTTAGTATATTTACTACTTTTTACCTATATTGGATCAATATACCTTGAGCCAATATAGGTAGAAAAGTATGCAACATGATCAACCAAATGTATTTGAAGTCGATTTAAAATTTAATTATCTAGCAATCTTTTTCTGTAAATTTATATTAACTAGACTTCTACTGCGGTTTTACCTGCGTGAATAATACACCTTAACGATTCTTAGGAATCTGTATTACACTACCTGTTGGTGAAAACCATACAAAAGAATGCTCGGTGGTTTTGGAGTTAATCGTGTTCATACATATAGACAAATGCATCGCGGGATAACGAATGTGGCAAAAGTTAATAGTCCCACAAAATGTTTATTTGAGTTACTTAACTAAGAAACTCTGCGTTACTACTCGGACCCCCTTTATAAATGTTGTCAACACTTACTGCCCAGATGACACCCTACTATACCGCTCCCATCGATCAATGCGTTTAGTAGACTAATAAACATTTATGAGACATGTGCTCTTGTATTAATCATTTTGTTTGCTTTACTTATAGGGACCGCCTCGGTGGTCTCGCGACATAAGCAAATGTGCGCGTGGGATCGGGAGGTCTCGGGCTCGATTCCCGGGTTGGGCAAAGTGTTATTGGGCTTTGCCGTTAGGAAATTCTCAGTAGCAGCAGGGAGTCTGGTAATGTGCCTGGTACTCGTAATATGCTCGCCCCCTATTACGTGGGACCTAAAAATTCATGGCGAAATGTGGGTGTAATATTACACCTCTGCGTAGGCAGAGGTGTAATATTACACCCACATTTCGCCCTTCGGGGATACAGGCGTGAGCCTATAAAAAAAATTATAAGGTGGAATTGGCCGTATGTTAAGTGGTTGTTATTTCTGAACAATTAGACTAAACATACAGATAAGGCAGTTTGCTTGATTTACTATTGAAGAACGGGAACGGGTAAAAACTATATAGGTACGAATACGAACTTGAATATTTCAAATAGAATAGAGCCCGTTCTTAATACATTTAGCCAGCTGTTTTCGCGGTCTATTTAAATGTGTTTAGCGTCATATAAATTGTACTGCCCCTAGTATTATCCGTCTGTATTATGGCCCGTCCAATAATGTGAACAGTGTCATAGAAATTGGACCTCCACTGCAGCACAGGCACGTCTGCCTCTTTAAATGAACCGGTAAAACGGCCGGCCCGGCTAATGGCCCGGCTACACGTGGCCGCCGTCTTTCCTGCCGTAGTGCAGGCATGTGCATAAAAGCGGTGGAAACCGGCTCTTATTAAGTAAGTACATAAGATTAAGTTACAGACAACTGCTACGACGCCGACGGCTGGTACGACATACCTGAAACAAAGAAAAAGAAATTGTTAAAAATACATAGGTACAAACAAATACACATACCTACGATGATTTTATTTTATATAATGTGGAACTTTGACAAAAAACAATACTTTTAAATGTGCCTTCAGTCCATACGATGTATATTGTTTTTCGTGATACATACCACGTACTTTTGCTTGAAGTAGCCGATATTTCGACACTGTTGCAAGGGCCATGATCGCAGAGTTTTGCATAGACGGACTCCGTCTATGCAAAATCCATCAAACAACTGAGCGAAAACTACGAGCTTATGTAGTCAGTGTAGTGGGTAGAAAAGGCCTGTGTTCAGCAGTGGGATAGATAATAAACATGGCTGATGATGATGAATAGTAATCTACTACCTTAAAATCATCTTTGTACTGTGTGCACGAAAGTAGCGTTTAGTCGCAAAATGCCTAATTCGCAAAACGGCTACCTAGTCTCAAATTGACTAATTCGCTAAAGGACAATGGCAGATCTCCATACATCGAAATGTCTGAAATTAAATTGAAGCGCACAGTAATGAAAAATATTTCAAAAAAATTCGGCGTAAGTAACAGAGTCTATAAATGATTCTATTTTCACTCGGGAAACCCGGAAAAACAAGATATCGGTATTTTAGTTTTTAGTTAAGAATGAACATTGTAGGTACGTTTGAATTACCAAATGAAATTATGTCAGATTGACATCAAAACGCAGAAGTATTCTGTAGCATCTAACTGTCACATCCAAAGACAAAAGCAGAGCTGCACATTTTAAATCGATTTTATGTGAAATCGATACAACATTAAAACGATGCTGTGACGTTTTTATTTGATTTAAAAGTTGTTTTGCTTCAAAAATTATTAGCTTATTGATATAATGTTCACTAAAGATTAAATAACTGCATTTTTATAATTATATTTTAATAATTGATACGGATCAATAGCACTCACGTCTATTCCTGTCACACCATTGTCTATGGCAACAATTAAATAATAAAGTAGGTACCTAGTTCGTAATCAATTGGAATGCTTTTTATCATCATAAAATACTCCAGCTTTAACGAGACAAAGTGAAAATATTAAAAATCGTAGTAAAAAAAACTATTTGTTTTGTTCATATGAAGTTTAAGGTCGCCACAACAAACCCAGACCGAATTCTGCCATTGTTCTTTATGCCTAATTCTCAAAAGGACAAATTCGATAAATGACTAATTCGCAAAAGGACTTAATTGATCTAATAGACTAAAAATAAAAAGTCTGTTATTTAATATTGTTTAATATTCATATCTATGTGTTAATAATATGTTATTTAATATTGTTTAACATTAACAAAAATAAGAAATCACTAACCAGATTTACCTCTAATTCACAAAACCTTGACATTTAGTCACAAAATTTTCTCTATTAGCATTTAGCGAATTAGTCCTTTTGAGAACTAGCCATTTACCGAGTTAGTCCATTTGAGACTAGGTAGCCATTTTGCGAATTAGGCATTTTACGGCTAAACGAAAAGTAGTAGGTACTAAGAAAGAACTTTATTTCTCTTCTCATTATGCGTCAATTTCACTTGAACTTTTACTCTCATCTTATCGCCTAAATTCGTCATAATAGACCATCAACGCCTGGAGTCCACCTACATATCAATACTTTCAACCACATTTTCTACTTACGAAATAGTGTCATCGCACGCATTACTAACTACAATTACGGAGCCCTAGTAACGAGTGCGGAAACCCTTCAATGCTCCTTGCAAACGATATTGTGCGGCTTTGTTTTTTTTTTACGCAAAAGACATAATATACTGATTACTGATCGCTACTGCGATTTGCTTATAATATACACAAGATGCTATTGCACAATTTGAAATGGTTTTAAATACGAATTTGGTGATACGGCAAATTAAACGTGATACTGACTGCTCGTTATCTTCGTGGCGTTTTTGCTGATCGTACCATTCTGAAGTAAGCTCCAGGAAGGGCAAGTAATGTTTCCAAAATAACCCGTATCACAGTAGATTCTGTGATTGAAAGACGACGCAAGGCTAATTTTTATGTTGTTGCTTTAAAATCCTTTATTATTACCTAACAACATAGTTAAAGCAAAATATCTGAGGATATAAGCAGCGATAGCCGAGTGGAGAGACCGACAGAATGCTATGCAGAGGGTCTCGGGTTCGAATCCACGGCACGCACCAATGACTTTTCGGAGTTAAGTGCGTATTAAATTGTTAATTATCGCTTGCTAATCGGTGAAGGAAAACATCGTGAGGAAACCTGCATGTCTGAGAGTTCTCCATGATGTTCTCGAAAGACATGTGAAGTCTGCCAACCCGCGCTTGGCCAGCATGGTGGACTATGGCCTTACCCTTCTCATAAGTGAGAAGTGGCCCGTGCCCAGTAGTTAGACAGTATAAACGGCTGATGATGATGATGACTTGACGATAAAGCAAACGAATATTTAAACTGTCCAATTTAATAAGCAATATTGACCAAACAAAGGCAAATCAATACAAATAAAACTTGGCATTGATGCCAAATTTTAGTTTATTTATGATACACAATATATACTAAAATAATTAACAAAACTAATACAATTTCTCTGCGCTGTATGTGTGAAAGTGTCAGATCGACCACACAATAGTCCCAGACAACACGTATGACATTCACGCAACTAGAACGTCGGGGGTCGAACCCTAAACCGCAGCGCTGCGGTCGAACCGACCGGGGCGTTGCGCCGAATGTTATGCAAACAACTTTGATTCGATCGAGAGCATAAACAAATATTTACACAAAGTCTAGACTAAAGTAAACTGAAAAATAATTAATTAAGAGATAACACTGTAAAAAACAAGCTTTCTGAGGCGCTGAACATATAAGATCAGACTGCCTCCGTGGTCCAGCGGATAGCGTATGCGACTGCTGATCGGAGGTACCGGTTTCGATTCCCGGGTCGGGTAAAAGTGTTACTGGGTTTTTCCGAATTCTCAGTAGCAGCCCGGAGTCTGGTAATGTGCCCGGTAACGGCAATAGGCTCGCCCCCTATTACGTGCGACCATGGCAAAATGTGGGTGTAATATTACACCTCTGCCTACCCCTTCGGGGATATACAGGTGTGAGTCTATAAAAAAAACGATCAAAGTTCTTGCCAATGTGAATCAAAAGAGCCCATGTTGATGGGAATATTTCGTTATAATGCGATTCTTCTATGGCTACAGACCAGCTCCATCATAAGGGCAGCTCCATGACTACATAATATTACATTGCTACGCTACATACACATGCATGCCAAATTTTATTGCAGACACCGGGACTTGTCAAAGTAAATAAAAGCGTGTAATAAAACATTTTAATTTTGGGAAAGCAATAACAAACTGTCAGACAAAATAAACTCTTTACGATCTTCTTTTATCAGTTTTAGTAAAGAAACATAAGTTTTACAGACTTCAAACTATATCCTTTGTGGCAGTATAATATAGCCAGTTTCGAAGTTTACAACCAGCGAATACACTCGTTTATGGCTGGCTCTTAAAATTATGTTTAAATATATTTTCCGCATTATACACTGTTCAGATGTAGAGCATTTCATTCAATTCCCTCATTTCGTAAATACTTTACGTCCTCCTGGCGAAATTAGTGGATTTAAAAGTCATTGGATCTTTTTAATTTATTTTTTGAGTTAACATCCGTTGAGTTTCACATACTTTTAACTAAGGTAAATAGACATGACCACTCGCGAAAAACCGATGTAATTTTTATCTAAAAACGTAATTGATTGCCGTTGACAAATTATCTAGGGCTATCCGTCGTTTTCGGTAGCTACAACTTTTTATACCAGAACATTCCAGTAAACGTGTTCACGTCTTTTTATCTACTATCAATAACACACTATCCCTCGTCCGATCACAATAACATTGTTACAAACCTATAACCAATCTACTATCTATCATAGAAGCTCTTTATTGCGTCACACAACTACTTGACAACATAAGACCACTCAGACACAAGCCAACCCCAACCTCGCAATAACACTTCCCCTCACAGATAGACTACAGCCTAACTTATCTTAATAGTGTTAAAAGAACGGTAAAACGACCGAACGATGCCATTCAGAACATTGATGTGGTTAATCAATAGTTAGTGGAGTACGGGGTCTAAAAGGCCCCGGCACTTCGCATCGCCATTATTATTTATAGTAAGCATGCCAGTTTTTCGTAGTATTGCCGAGTTGCCCGGCGATAGAGGGGTATGGCATTTTATTTTGTGCCTCGATAACGTTGTAATGTGTTTTTGACGGGAATAAGATTTAAATGTTTATATTGATAACGTTAACTTAGAAATGTGTTTTATAGCGTACCTACGCTTGTTACGTTGTATGTAGCCGCGATGAAAATTACATTGGAACAAATCCTTGTCATATTATGGAAGAAAATCCCCGGCCGCGTATGTCTGTTCGCGATAAAATGTGCGTACCAGTAATATCTTCATCCAAGCCTATAGAAACTGCTTTTAGCGATAAGGTAAAACTCTGTCACTTAACATTTGTTGCAAAATTTTAAAAATCCTATTGGATACCCTGTATTATAGATATAAAATATCAAATAGCAAGCGCAATAAACATTCCTGTTTCAATCTAATTGAAACAGGAATGCATGTTTCTGTTTCTTACTATCATAAAGGGGCTGAAGCAATAATTGTGTTGCTATTAAAGCAATATAATATTGCCTTGATAACAACACAACTACTGTTTATAACAGACTCGTCCCCTATTAATGGGTATACCTGGTTATATGTGAGACAGTTGTTCATTGCACTTCTTGATAGAAAGGAAGTAATGCTATTTCATTTTATCGAGTACACAATTATATACTATTGCATGCGGAAAAGTCAAAACTCAAAAATCATTTATTCATCTAGGTCACAAGGTGACGCTTATGAACGTCAATTTTTTAAGTAAATTACTTAATGCTTCTACATTTACATTTACTGCCTCGTTCGCAAAGCAATAGGTAGAACCACGAGAAAGAACGGCCAATAAAACTCGTGGCGACTCTTTTTAATCGCCAGTGTTATGGTACATATTTTGTTTTTGTAAGGAGCTGCAACTGTTTCACATTGTTATTAATTACTTGTTAATAGTAAATAAGAACATACATAATACTTAAACAAATATGCAGTTACTAAATTAAGTGCTGTAGTAGCCTTCCAATGTGAATCTTGTGTAACAGGAGCATCCACTTACGCCTTATAATGTAGGCAACTCGCGATCATGTTCAGAACTACGGTGGAGAAGTATGTTACAGAAAGTGACGGTATATGAATACACGAAAATTACAAAAAAGTTAGTATCCAGCCCATGATAACGAGTTATCTTCATCTAACACTGTAGCAAATTTTAATAAAATTAGTGGAACAACAATGCAAATGTAAATGTAGTAAGTTGAATGACCTAATAATACATGAATATTAAATTAATAGAATTAGAGATATTATATTTAAAAAAACTGAAAAGTTAGGTATCTATATAAATTCAAAATAATCATGAGTTGGCTAGTGTAAGTGACCATCTATCCTTATCACTGAAATAACCATTAATGGTATAATAACCTTTTCTAATAAGGCAGTCTTTTTTTACTTTTAAACGTACTAAATGGTAATTCTAAAAGACTAATTGGTATTTTATTGTATATAGATACGAATACCTAGCCCTACAAAATAATTATTAACTTTATGTAAACGATGATAAGGGGCATATAACTTATGCCTGTTTCGAGTATTTATGTTATGTATGTCACTTTTTGTAGTAAATAAACCTATATTTTGTCTAATATAGAATATATTAGCAAATAAAAATTGCAAGGCTACTGTAAGAATCCCTATAGACTTAAAGCGTTCCCTAAGAGTATCTTTTGCACCTAACATGTATATTGCTCGTACCGCTCGTTTTTGTAGAACGAAGATATTCTGAATATCAACAAAATGCCGTAGGACATGACACTATGAAAATAGCTAAAATAAACTAGACGAACTGTGTCGACATCACTAAGTTGTCTAACTTTTTTGACAGCATACGCAGCAGAGCTGAGCTTACCTGCAAGACATGCACCCCATTGTAACTTATTATCTAGTGTAATGCCTAGAAACACTGTCGAGTCAACTGTGTCAAGTTCCTCCCTATCTACCCTTATATTAGGTCCCAGTTGTCTAACGTTAGGTAAAGCAAATTTAATGCATTTAGTCTTTTAAGAATTAAGTACTAGGTTGTTTGCTGTAAACCATTGTGTAACCTGTATAAGTGCATTATTTACATCATCAAATTGATTCCTATTCCTATCTACTTTAAAAATAAGTGACGTATCATCTGCAAAAAGTACGACATACAAGTTTACTAAGTGTAGTATTAAAGGTTGGAAAAATTTGTAAGCATTCTTTTAGGTCTATGGCGATATCTAAGATGGAATTTCATGCTCTAGTGCCAATCCTTTAATCATTGATTTATAATAAAGCCATGTTATGCTAATCACTAACTTTTCCCGCTGCTTCGCAGGCGTAAATTACGATTAGATATAATATTTTGTACAAACACCACTACCCTCCTCAAGGAACATACACGCTAAACTTAACCTTCTTGCGTCCAGTAAGTTCGTTCTGTAATGTGTCTGTCAGTCAGTAACAAAAAGATTTTATATACACAGATTACATTTAAAAATTAAAGTTTTTAAACAAACTCTGAATCCCTTTTCCACCCTCTTAGGGGGAAAATTTTCAAAATAAATGTCTTTGTGTTCGCTAACGTCATTTGCGGATCCAATAAATAAAGTATGAAGTTAATCCCTTGAAGGCATAAAAGGTTATATGCAAATTATGACTCCCCTTTTTATCCACTTGGGGTAAGAACTTCCAAAAAGACTTTCTTAGTGTTCACTAACTTCATTTGAGGAACCAATAGGTATACAAAGTTTAAAGTTAATCCATTGAGGGAATAAAAAGTTTCATACAAATTCTTACAACCAGTTTAACCCCCTTAGGGGAGGAATTTCCAAAAATCCTCTCTTAGTGTGCCCCTACACACCTCAAGGAACATACATGCTAAATTTCATCTACTTGCGCTCAGTTGTTCCGGCTGTAGCATGTATGTCAGTCAATCAGTAACGCAAGGATTTTATATACAGACAGATTATACAAATAAATAATATTTGTCTGCCTCCGTGGTACAGTGGATAGCGTATGCGTCTGCTAAACGGGAGGTCTCGGGTTCGATTCCCGGGTCGGGCAAAAGTATTACTGAGTTTTGCCGTATTCTCAGTAGCAGCACGCAGTCTGCCTATGTGCCCGGTAACGGCAATGGGCTCACTTGTCTATTTATTCAATTATTATAATAATTAAAAATGGCTGAATCGATTTAGATGTGTATTTTACTAATGGTTCATGAAAACTCTCGAACAAACTATGAAAATTTCATTTAGGCGTAGCTGCTTGCAAAAGCTAATTAAAATTAAATTTGTCAAGGATTCCGTAGCAGTATACATTTATACCTATATCACAGCGACATTGTAAAAAAATGTAAAATAAATTATCCAAGTTCAAAAACCCTTTCTGAGTATTTAACTATTTAAGGTTAACGAAATTAGAGAAGCCTTGGTCAGCAGTTGGACAAAGCAGATAACTGATAAAAAGTGCTTACCTACTTAAAAATAAATAAAAATAGCAAAATAACGAATCTAAGTATGTTGGCTTCTATTTGTCATATAAAGAACCATCCCACATTTTAGTAAGTGAAGTTGAAGAGCGCTTAGATGAGAGCCAGCCGCATAAATTTAAATTAATGAAAATTAAATGCACATCAGGGACGATGAAAAAAAAATCAAGTGAAGGAATTAAAAAAAGTTTCATACAAACTGGGACCCCTTTTTGAACTCTCCGTTTTAGTGGTGAATTCACTAACGTCACTTGAGGAACCGATATACAAAGTTTCAAGTGAATCCATTGAAGTTTTTTTATATTACACTAGCTGACCCGGCGAACTCCGTATCGCCTTTTTAAAGTACCTTTCTTAAGACGGCGGATGGGTAATCAAAGATGGCGGATGGGACATTTCAATAAAATAATATATTGATTTTCCATCTGCCATATTTGATCACGAAACAGATGTTACATACGAATGCCACATCCGTTATAACGGCGGAGCCGATACCCATATTGATTTAATAGAATTTTTCCATCCGCCACCTTTGATTTTCGATTCGCCATCTTCGATTGCCCATTTGCCATCTTTGATCACGAAATATATGTTGTATTTGCATTCCTCATAGCTTAAAACATCGGAGAGGATACCCATATTGACTTTAAATATTTTTTCATCCGCCATCTTTGATCACGAAATAGATGGTGTATTTAGATTCACCATCCCTTAAAACATCGGAGACGATAACCATATTGATTTTTTAAAACTTTCCCATTCGCAATCTTTGATTTCCCATCCACCATCTTTGATCACGAAATAGATGTTGGATTTGCATTCCCCATCCCTTTAAATATTTATTTATTTATTTAAACTTTCCTGCAAACAATTTGCATAAGGCGGACTTAATGCCTGAGGCATTTTCTGCCAGTCAACCTTCAGGTGGTTCAGAGATGATGTAGCAGGTGTAGAATGAAGAGTAAAACTTACTTAGATGTTGATTAATTCTTATCTATACTATACACAGAATACATAATATATGAATATGACAGAATACGTAGACACAATATAAAACATACATAAATATAATATAAACATATATATATATATATAAACATCGGAGACGATACCCATATTGATTTATAAAAAAATCTCATCCGCCATCTTTGATCACGAAATAGATGGTGCTTTTTAATTCCCCATTCCTTAAAATATCGGAGACGATACCCATATCGACTTTAAAAGAAATCCCGTCCGCCATCTTTGATTTCCTATCCGCCATCTTTGATCACGAAATAGATGTTGTATTTGGATTCACCATCCCTTAAATCATCAGAGACGATACCCATATTGATTTTTAAAAATTGTCCCATCCGCCATCTTTGATTTCCCATCCGCCATCTTGAATCACGAAATACATGTTGTATTTGGATTTCCCATCCCTTTAAACATCGGAGACGATACCCATATTGATTTTTTAAATTTTCCCATCCACCATCTTTGATTTCCCATCCGTCATCTTTGATCACGAAATAGATGGTGTTTTTGAATTCCCTATTCCTTAAAATATCGGAGACGATACCCATATCGACTTTAAAAGAAATCCCGTCCGCCATCTTTGATTTCCTACCGCCATCGCTGTTGTATTTGGATTCTCCATCCCTTAAATCATCAGAGACGATTATTTGGATTCTGCATCCCTAGACGATACCCATATTGATTTTTTTAATTTTTCCCATCCGCCATCTTTGATTTCCCATCCACCATCTTGAATCACGAAACAGATGTTATATTTGGATTCCCCATCCCTTTTAACATCACAGACGATACCAATATTGATTTTTTAAATTTTCCCATCTACCATCTTTGATTTCCCATCCGCCATCTTTGATCACGAAATAGATGTTGTATTTCGATTCCCCACCCCTTAAAATGTCGAAGGCGATACCCATACTGATTTTTAAAATTTTCTCATCCGCCATCTTTGATTTCCCGTCCGCCATCTTGGATCGCTAAATAAATTTCATATTATTAATCAGCGTCCTGAAAATCTCGAAAACGATACCCATATAGATTGTATCCTATTCGTTTAGCCTTTTTTTGGCTTTGACCCGCCCCCCCCCCTCCCCCACCACTACCACAATAACTGGTAGTTATTGTGGGTTATCCTTGAAAGATAGGCATAATAATATCAACCATCGCGGACTTTTTTGTAGAACTATTAAAGAGGTACAATCCCATCATACATTGTTTTGTTATAACTCAAAAGGTTTTGGCAGCGTTTTCGAGGAAAGCCCCCGATCGGCTCATTTTTTCCGACGCGTCGAACTAATATCGTCGTAATATCGTCAGTTTGCACAAAACCTAAACTTATTATACATTAAAACCTTCCTCAGGGATCACTCTCGATGTTGTTGAATACCGTATAAAAATTTGTCCAGTACTTTTCGAGTTTTAAGCGAACAGACAGACAGACACCGCCGCGGGGGACTTTGTTTTATAATATGTATAGAAAATGGGATACCTTTCTTAAGCCCCATAGGGGAGCCACTTTGAAAACTCCTTTCTTGGTGTTCACTTACGTCATTTGAAGAACCTATATACAAAGTTTAAAGTTAATCCAAGAAGGAATAAAAAGGTTTCATTCATTTTCCGAATCCTCTTTCTAACCCTTTAAGTTTATGGTAAGAAATTCCAAAAAGATTTTCTTAATGTTAATTCTGTCCATTCTTGTCACTCCACACATCCATCGTATCATTCTCATCTCAGCAACATGCAATCGTTTCTCATTCATCTTCTTTGTAGCCCAACACTCAGCTCCATACAGTACGACAGGCTTTATAACCGCCTTATACATGCGGCCCTTTAATTTCACAGGCATGTTGTGGTCGCATATTGTGCCTAAGACCTGTGGACATTTCCTCCATCCTGCTTTGATTCTTTGCCTGTTACCGGTATAGGACTGGAGAGACCGCCAATAACACAGAACATATATACCGTTTTGGTTCTGCTTATTCTCAGGCCTAGATTCTCCAATCTGTATTCGGCTTTCGACAAATCCCAAACCCGAATACAGATCCAAAACTAAATTGTTTCCCAATAAACAGATATATGTAGGTGCCGTTTAAGATTAAACATATTATTTAGTAATGTACACCGTATATTGCTATCCATTAATCCGTCATACAATATCCATCCCACATTTTGATGTGATCCCTCGCAATATTGAATAATGAACTATCTACATCCGAGTACGAAACCTGCGTTTAATTATGCAGCTGTTCATATTGTACGTAAATAATTTTCAGTCTTCCATTTTGGGTGTAGGTACTCGTAAATAATATAAGTAAAACGTGATCTCTTGTCTTTTTTGTTTCTGACCGGCTTTCAGACCTATTTGGTTTTATACGTCATACGTGATGTTGCTTTGAATAGCCGAGTGGATATACCAACAGACTGCCATGCAGAGGGTATCGGGTTCGAATCCACGGCGCGCACCAATGACTTTTCTTTTCTTTTCGAAGTTATGTGCGTATTGAATTGTTAATTATCGCTTGTCCCGTGCCTCGGAGAGCACGTTAAGCCGTCGGTCCCGGTTGTCATGAAGATCTTTGACAGTCGTTACAGGGCGTCAGTACCTTCTAAATAAACTGACACTAGTCTAAACCATGGAATATCGCTATCCCTTCGGGTTGCGGAGGTCAGACAGGCAGTCGCTCCGTGGAAAAGCTAATATTTAGCCAAATCCGGTTAGACTAGTAAGCGGACCCCAGATTGAAACTGGGATAACGCTAAGAGAAAGAAGAAGACGTGATGTTGCTTCAAACTCCTAACAAAAGAATCTGGATAATTATTTTATTCATCGATTATTTTTGTGTTTTGTGTCAGTAATAACTATAAGTAAAAATATTGGGTCTTGTTTGTGTCTGTTGACTGGGTGGTTGTAAAGTCTCTGTGTAACAGGATTTATTTCTGTAGGTACGCGATGTAGGAACTGTATTTGTTATCGAGCAATTAAATACTAACTCGCAAAATGCCACACACTGAAAGACTTGTATTTACTTGTTGCCACAGACATATCTTTCAACACCACTTACCGGATTCATACGCATATAAATGGAGCTCCATCTCATTCTAAGTTACGCGTAACCAGTTTCATTTTAGTAACTAGATGTTATTCATTCTAGATTCCAACTTCGATAACACGGGTCAGAGTCTAAAATCAAGTACGCTCTTGGTTAACTGAAACGCATTGACAGCAAAAATTAGTTGCTACTGCTTTTAGTCGCTACTGGTTACCGTAGATATGAAATCATACTCATAATATTGTTTCACAAGTTCCTAGACCTTGAAGTTAATGGCTATTGATCAATACAGAACTACATAAGAACCTATCAAAATAATTCAAAATATATGATAGTGTGTTTACATAAATAACTCATCTTTGTAGTGTAGAGTGGTTTATTATTAGAAGCCCTTACATTAACACTTACGAGCTCACATTACATATTTCATTCAGTAGAACTAACTGAAGAAAACAATATAGTGAAAGAGACTCTAGTGGCTAGATAATATTTCGACGAGTTAATACACTTCAAAGATACTTGAGTATTTGTGTATCTTGCTTCAGATGTTATATTTATTCTAAGTATGTTCTGTCTTATGGGTTCTAAATCTCAACGTTCACTTAACTTATGAGCCCAACTAGATAAAACAGCTTGTAATTTATATTAAACAGCTAAGGCGATTTTATTGAAATTAAGCATGGAGATAGTTGAAGATAGACATAAACCCAAATGTCATCTAGTTTTACAAGTAGTATAGGTATGGGTTTTTATCGACATACCATGCGGGCGAAATCACAGGCAACAGCTTATAGACAATAATTATATTCTAAATGAACTAGAATCCAATCAACATTTCAAGTATTCTAAATATTTGTAATATCTCTAAATATCCTGAACGATTTCTGTTTCGCCAAGCAGCTAAATGCCCAAATGCGGCTGAATAAACCCACGAAAAATATTACAGATTAAAAATATCGCTTTCAATAGAAAGTTTTCGCTGGGACGCTCTTTGTATGAAACTCTGACAATAAGGCGTCTCGACTGCCAACTGTGCATACCCTTAAATGTGCACTTTTCAAACAATATTCAACTTTAATCCATTGAAATAAGATGTCACAGAATAGTCTAGAAATGTTGAAATGAATTTGTCACGACGATATCTCCAAATTGCTTTTGGATTCTGAGCAGACGAATCTGGACTTTAAGGATATTGGAATAAAAGTGATTTGTGGGCTTGTGCAGACATTGAATGAAGCCCACAATTGGACGGACATATTGAGCGGAGACGGAACGTCGATTGTATTTCAAAGGACATTATTGATACCAATGAAACCGTTAAGGTTTGGGATTACTTCTTAAGAGCTTAGAAATACTTTGGTAACCAGGTTAGTCACTAATCTACCTAAGCGTAACCCGGATACCTTGGTATACATCATCATAAGAAGCGCGCTTTCATTGCGGTTAGATGCGGGCGGCTCAAGATCGGCTTGTGTGGAGGCCTATGTCCAGCAGTAGGCTGACATGATGATGTGCCTCCAACACATCACAAAGTTCCTCAGTCACCGAAACTGTTATGTAACAATATATTGGCAAGCAGCGACCGATATACTAATCTATTCAGCAGTAAAGTTAACGTTTCTCTTGAATATCTATGACGATAGCAATTGCTTTTACGCGATGTTATCATACAGCCTCTCGCAGTCTGCTACTGAATTACTAGACATAGGCCTCTCTAGTCAACTGGAGGGTTTGGCCTTAATAACCACACTGGCCAGCTTGGTTGGACTCTTCCCAAAGATACCATTTCCTATGAATATTTTACTTGGACACACTTGCCGTTTACGACACTCAAGGAATAAAATGAGATACTCATTGACACATTGTGGTTTCACCGTGTGGTTGACGGCATAGAATACAAGTGTCACCACCCCCTATCTTCCCGTGGGTGTCGTAAGAGGCGACTAAGGGTTAACACGATGCAAATACCATCTTTGCGTAGAGACGGAAAACTCGACATCAAACCCTATACGACTACCTCGTTGGTCTCGCGGCATAAATGTGCGCGTGGGATCGGGAGGTCCCGGGTTCGATTCCTGGGTCGGGCAGTGTTATTGGGTTTTTCTATCACGAAATTCTCAGTAGCAGCACGGAGTCTGGAAATGTGCCCGGTACGGCAATAGGCTCGCCCCTTATTACGTGGGACTAAAGTATATCTGGCGAAAAGTGGGTGTAGAAATACACCTCTGCCTACCCCTTCGGGGATAAAAGGCGTGACGATATGTATGTATGTATGTACATTGTATTATTAATCCGTTACAGCACGCACTGGAAAGACGAAAACCAAGAGCTTCTTAATAGTAAAAGAGGTTCTACGTTCTCGACTTTCATGGTTCATGCATGATACAGATTCTTGCAGATAATGGGCAGTCCTTCGAATGCTTGTTTATGTATATCTACAGGACCGACCACATATTACATCGCGCTACATAAAAGTTTATCCTTACGGCTACCTATATCTAATAGTACCTATATCTAATATTCATCTCGAAAGTAAAACTAACTCAGCTGCTTGGCACTTTGTTCACCACATCCGTTCGTCCATAGTTTACTTCGGCTAGGGTGGGTAAGTGAATGCCTGACATCAACACCCTAACTACTCACAACAAAATCCCTTTACAGGCACAGGAAAAAGAGAATTGAACTAAACTTTATGGCATTTAAATACTTATCTATCACCGACATCTTTCGACTCCATAATGTTGCGTCAAAATAGAATCGTCTAGCCATCACAGTACATTAAAATTAACCTTTTGTAGTTAACCTGAATAACTCTAAAAAGCTCATCCAAAACTTGCCACTTCGTTAAAAAGCCGAACAGATATCTCAGTCAAATTTGTAGCGTGCTTAAAATAGTTCTATTTTTAAACCAACTAGAAATAGTATCAGTAAATCAGTAGGTTTATAGTGTCGCTTATTTCTGTAGCGTGAAAACCCATGGGCACTGTAAGGGGCGTATTTATCGGTAGCAAAATAAGAAATGTGGTACAAGCGATAAATAAACGCCAACTACATGGTTTAGTATATTGGACCTGTATTTTCGCTGGAGAAACATGTAATGTAATAACAAGGCCTATTTTGTAGAAGTAATTTCGAAGTATTGGAGAGTTATAATACTGAAACCCCTTAGCGACGCAGACGTTCGAATTTATTGATTGAAAGCTCACAATTTTAAATGTGCCTTTTCGTGATTATACACTGTCTGCGACTTAATAGTTAACTTTAGCATTAAGAGTCATGCATGCACAAAGGTTCATTAAACAACATACCTACTGATGAAAATGGTAAGAGTATAATACTAGTTTTAGTTAGACTCGCAAACTTTTAAGTAGATAATTATATAATGCATTCCTCTTAAAACATGAAATAATGCTACCTACACATAACCATTGGCTTCATTCATAGTATTGTACATAATAATAATTAAGTATGGGTAAACCATTGCTAAAAATAAAAATATTTAAAGAAAACAAAAAACCCGACTGCGTAAAAAATAATTTAAAAAAATACGTGACAAAAATAACTTAAATAAAAACTAAAAAGAAAGAAACAAGGCTAGTAGTTTAGAATTCTAATGCAGAACAGAACGACTCACAGTCGGGGCCCATTCAAATTTTACTAATCAAATGTTTCCAAGGGGCCCCGACTGTGAGTCGTTCTGTTCTGCATTAGAATTCTAAACTACTAGCCTTGTTTCTTTCTTTTTAGTTTTTATTTAAGTTATTTTTGTCACGTATTTTTTTAAATTATTTTTTACGCAGTCGGGTTTTTTGTTTTCTTTAAATATTTTTATTTTTATTTTATACTTTTTAGTTATTCACTGCTTTTTTGTTTGTTTATCGTTTATACTTGAAGTAAAAACTTAAATCAATAAGTAACAACATTAGCGAGAATGATTGTTTTGTTAAACAACTTTAAATCGTTATATATCCTAAACTATTATTTTAAATGAAAAATGATAAAAGGAACCTAAAGATGATTTTAAAATACCTATTCAACGACACCCCACATGATATAGGTCATCGACATTTTTTTTTCATTTTAACAATATGGCGTCTGGTTGACGCTGTGGTGAATTTTGATAACTGTCATGTCTTTAGTGACACTCGCAAGGTTAAGACGAATCGAATGACGTAAGAATAATCAAAATCGGCCTACGCATTTGGTCTCTAGAACGCCACATAGAAACAAACATACATACATACATACATAGACTGATAAACACATTACCCTCCTTTGCGTCGCGCAGTCGGGTAAAAAAATACCGAACGGTTCCTCTGTATATTTACGTTCTCAATTCAAGTTTAATTTTTGCAAAAGAAATACGTTCGTCTTCATGGTCTTCTATATAAGTTTGCTAAAATTCATCAAAGTCGGTTTAGCTGTTTTGACCCGACACATACATACTTTATGCTTACATACTTCTGCGTTTACGTATTACTCTGCTAGCCAACAAATAAACGCACCCACGTATAGACGCGTACGTGCGGTGGCTGCGAATCAATCGAGCGAATTCAGTAATTGATATTACTCCTATAGCAATATATTATTGGGCTGACAGACCTAAGACCTATATATCTGTCTGTTTATATAAAAGTCTTCATTTGCTATCTGACAGATAGAAAATAAGCCACAGCCAAAACTATTGTGCGCAAGAAGTTGAAAAATCGATCTCTGAAATACACCTTGCCCAGCACGACAATCAAATACAATAATTACGGACATACTCAATTACTTAAACCGACAGAATAAGTACGTAATTGAATTATCAATAAACGGAATTTCACACTACAAATAACCGACAAGACATGTGCGTTTTATAGCACTTTGAATACAAGTTCCCGCCATATTTGTCTTACTAATATATCCAACGGGACACCGTGTCTATCTGTTTGTCCGACACATTACACGAAACGGCTGATCCCATAGTTGTGCAACACACCGTGGACATTTGACAGCTGCGATATTACGGCACATTCTTGACTTGATATGGCGAAGGGAATGTTTATTTAGAGTGCACTTGAGTCTTAATTGTGCCTGTATTAGGAGATTGGCTTTAAAGAAATATACGCTTGCTTAAGTTATCCTTATAAAGATCAAAATACATATAACTAATATGAATTATTAAGCCCGGTCCGGTAGTTAGCGATTTTATTTTTTAATATTAGTACAATCCTGCTCGGATTCAATAATGAGTGTAAGATATTTCCAACATTCAAATAATTAATACTTCAATAGGCTTGTGTCCTAAAATGTAATTAGCGATTGATTCGTTCCTTTATTAAATGTTAAACTGAAATACCTGATTTTTTCTTCAAAAATCGATCAGCAACATTACTAATTACGGCTTTTTTAAAACCTTTTTGAATTTGCCACGAAAATTCTGTAAACCATCACGGCGGTTGAGTGATATCACAAAGTGCAAAACAACACAAACCGTGAATGAAGTCAGGTCTGATGTGCCCACTTATATTTTGTTATATTCGATTTGATAGGTAGAAAGTTTGAAGTTTTAGTTGTATTTAGGTGTACTACTAAAACGTCAACAACATAATGGCGGACATACTGTTTGACGTAATGCTCTCTGATTGGTGTTCACTGTCTCAAGAATAAATACATTATTTTTAGTTTTAGAATCCTAAAAATAACATTAATGTTACCTTTTTATAATAAATAATAAACTTTATTGACATCTTAAAATCATAATGAATCTATAGACACTACAATCAAACCGATTTATTCTTAGTGGACACAAGCCTATTGAAGTGAGTAAAGATTCTAGCAATAACTGACTTCAAATATCCAAATTCTCTACCCTAGTTAAGGCCAAAGCCTTACGCAAACGTTAATGAATCAGTGATGGGTCAATTATGGCAAGTATTTTATACCCACAGACAAACTGTAACAATAACCTACTTTCTTTAATAAATTACATTCAAATCCAATAAGTATATCATTCCCATGGGTGCCGCAGTGATTGACAACGCACTCACTCAAAACGACGCCGAACAAATGTGATTGACTGGTTAATGAAGATAAAGAACTGCCTATGAGAACTGTCGAGTACTTAATAAGAATGGTGAAGATGAGCTGTAAGATGGATTTATAAGACTACTAACTTTTGCCTGCGGTGGCGCCCGCGTGGTGTGACGATAAAAAGTATAAGCTTTTTTGTGTGAAAATATGATATATCTGTGTGTAGACCATCATCCATTTAACAAACACTGTCCTGAAGGGCATATCATTGCTGAGCCTAAATTATTAAAGCTAGAAACATGATTTTTGGACAGTAGGCTCCTTTGATGTAGAAATCCATAAAGTTTTTAAATATTTCACGCCTAAAGGATTCTTTTTTCTTCTTCTTTTTAAAAAGACAACTCCCGCACTAAGAGTAAATCCTGTGTCGCGGGGGACTTTACAAACATACAACCAACGGACACAATGAAAACCCAGACTCGAAACAACAATTTATGGATCACACAAAGTGTTGTCTCGTGTGGGGATCGAACCCACAACACTCTTCGCAGTGTCAAGCGGCGAGGCGATCGCTTAAACCACTACGCCAACCGTGCAGTCAGATTAAATAGGGGTTAAAAGTTTGTTCATGTGAAAAGGCTTCAACTAAATTTATGGAACCAAGTATTTATATTTAGGAATAGTAGCAGCGATATCCTAGTAGAGAGACCGATAATCTGCTTCGCAGAGAGACTCGGGTTTAATAAAACTTCAGTCCCGTGGAGCACACTTATGACTTTTCGTAGTTGTGTACGTTTTTAATTGTAAATTTTCTGTTGCTAAACAGTAAAGCAAAACATCGCGAGGTAACCTACATGTCTGAGAGTTACTCCATAATGTTATTGAAAGACGTGAAGTCTGGCAAACCCGTATCATGATGGACTATCGGTTTATGACCAAACCTTTCTCATAGGTAATGAGAAGAGGCCTGTACCCAGCAGCTAGCAGTAGGACAGGTTATATACAAGATTGATGAAGATAATGGTTTTTTGTATCACTATATTAAGTCTGAAATACAACATGTCAGATCAAGTAAAAAAATAATCAATGCGTCGATTCCACAAGGTAGCGTAATTGGGTGTCTTTTGTTTTTCATTTATATCAATGATTTGCCCAAAACAATAGATGGACCGTGTGTTCTATTTGCAGACGACATCTCACTCCTAACAACCTGTCAAAATAATAATAAATTAAATGAAAAATTAACAGTAACGCTTGACAAAGCAGTAACTTGGATGGACGAACACAATCTGGAAATTAACTTCTCAAAAACCAAAATAATGTCCTTCCATCCCTACCAAAAACCTCCACTAGAAATAAATTTTATTTACAATAATATAAAAATAGAAACCGTACCAGAATTTACATTACTAAACTGGAAATCACACATTAAGAAAATGAGAGCAAAGATTTCAAAATTTACATACGCCCTTGGTGAAGTTAAAAAGACAACAGACCTGCAAACTGCCCTTGCTACATACTATGCATATGCTTATGCATGGTTTAGCTACGGCATAATACTGTGGGGCAATAGCACAGATGCACCAACTCTCTTTACACTTCAAAACAAGCTGGTTAGAATTTTAGTGAACATCGACGATACAGATAGTTGCAAACCCCATTTTAAAGAACTCAATATCTTAACTTTACCCTCCATATATATCTTGGAAATGTGCAAATTCGTAAGAAAAATCTAAACATGTTTACTAAGAGAGAAGACACCCAATGTAGGTACGCACTACGCCATAGGGATAGACTTAAACTGCCCACCTCACGTTTAAAACAACACACAGACAGCATATATGTGATGTCTATAAATTTATAATAAATTGTCTGAAGAAATTAAAAACCAACCTAAATTTAACCTATTTATAAAAAAATTAAAAACACTACTATTAAACAAATGTTATTACAATTTAAATGAATACTTGACTGACAAAATACAATAATATAAATTACAATAATATAAATAATAATAATATCTGCAAAAATAATAATAAAATCACTGACATAACTGACAAATTACATTAATATTAGCAATATAAATAAAGATAAACATATAATAATTGACATAACTCGCAAATTATATTAATATAAAAAACGTATCTTTAAAAATATTATTAAAACTACAAACATAACCAATAAGTTGCAGACATATAATATGCACTTGTACTATCAATCTATAAAATTAATATTATATCCACTATACCTACAAATACACATAGAATAATTATAAAGCAATGATCATTATAATAAAATGGAAAGATGCTAAAAATTAATTAAAATACAGTATATATACATTGCTATAAGTAATACAACTGTCTTGCTATATTAGAAATAATGCAAAATAAATATAATTATAATTAAATATGAAACAGAATAAATCCAGAACAATGCAGCTAAAGCCCTCTTCCTCCCTTCTACATTTGCTGTGCCTGACAGGGTCCATGATGATACCATGTATTATTTTTATAACACCAAATTAACATTGCGGTATGCAAATAAAGTATTGAGTATTGAGTATGTTTATCTATTGACTGCTAGCGATGGTACAGGCTCTAGCTGGTTGGGATCAGATGGCCTTGGGTAAGGTATCAAGAGACATTATAATGAAAGTTGGGCAAACCACAAATAATAGTTCTATCTGATTTAACAAAAGTCTACGGTTATAAATAACCGCATACCATCACGTCATAAAATTATTAAACACTTTTCTATAAAAACAAACAAAACGACTCATAGACAAGAAATCTACACCATAAAACCTTCTTCGAGTAGTTAAGTAGGTTCTATTTATCAAATATTAAGCAACTACTGTCTTATAACGGTATATCGAATCGTGACGATAGCCGATCGATCGGACCTTTGTAATCGATATCGGGTATCGATTTACAATATAATCGAATTTTTGTATGTCTCTGTGGGAACGACGGCGACGTTTGGCCGATACGGTCATTTAAAATAAGGTCTATGGATTAAACACATCATTATACTCTTGTAATTCTATAAGAATAAACTGTATTTGTTGATGTTAATAAATTATGTTGTTCAGGGCCCAGGGAAACCCCCGTGGGATCTCCACCTTGTCGTGGTGTTGGGGCTTAGGTAGGGGGCCTGCGCTGGATATGTCCAAAGGTGGGGAGCGGGGGACAGTTCTGTCTGTCCCTCGCAGTCGGGCGCTGTCGCGGGAGGAGAGGCGTGTCGGTGTTGCGTTGCCGCGCGCCCTATCTCTTGCGACCAAATGGGGGTGCACCATTGTTGGGTCGCGGTGGGGCCGCAGAAGATGAGGAGATGCGGTGTTGCGTTGCCGTCCTCCCTATCCTCTGCGGCCGCTGGGTGTTTTGGCGGCGGAGCCCAACACCTTCATCCGCCGCTAAGGAGGTTGTGGCCTTCAGGCTATCCGCCGGGGTGTCAGGGTCGTATGCTAACGTGACCCCCTGGCGCCCCTAAATTGACGTTGAAGTATGCGCTGTGGTTTTAGTGGATACTAGAGGACGCCAGCAGCTACGCCTGCATTTTTTTTAAATTACCCGTTTTTGCCGATCCCGTGGGAATTTCGGAAAATCCCTTATTAGTGCACCCCTACGGTCCCCAAGGAACATACATGCCAAATTTCAGCTTCCTGCGCCCAAGAGTTGCGGCTGTAGCGTGTCTGTCAGTCAGTAAGTAACGCAAGGATTTTATATATTAAGATTACGGCCTTGCACTCCAGCCGTCGAGTCCCACATACGTGCGTAAATACATTTCCACAACGAATAAAAAAAAATAAGGATCCAGGAAAAAGGTGTTTTTCACTGGACATCGTTTATTATATTTTTTCAGGGCAGATGACGTAATTTTACAAAAAAAATATGATCAGAAATCTCCGTTTTAAATAATTATGGCAGCCTTTTTCACACATCATATTTATGTACAAGTACCTACTTTATAAACATTTAGTGATTTGACAATTATTGAGACATTTACTGTAAAAGTAATAAAATAACACCTTTGATCTGAACCATTTTAGTCTTGAAAACTGTAAATGAAACAACAATTAACAGGTTACTATCGCAACGCTATTTAACCGTAAAGGTTAATGAAAAAAGAGATTTACGAGTCATCCTTTTATAAAGTTAAAGCTGCCCATTACAACAGCTACGAATTAAAAGAAATTCTTACACTAATTACTATTCAATTCCCAAAGGCTCTTTAAAACGCCGCCGAATATGTAAAGACGAGTCTCTCTTTGATCTTAAAAGGACCATAAATCAGTACAATAGAATCAACCATTAACACTATACTAAACCATCAATCTATCTCTACCACACTTGTATGAAAATTATATTAAGTATACATCCATCGATCACTGGGTAATGAGATCGCTTAATGTATCTTATAAACAGACGGCGATGTACTTAAAACAATTCGAAACAGTCTTGTTACACTGCCGTCATAATGTTGTGACGTAGACGATTTGTTTGAAATTCGAACCGCTTTGTCCGTGAACTAGACGAGGTTTCCGCAAAGGAAATCTAATCTTATTCCATTATTGTTAAAGTAAATTTTTCACTGTATAATGTTAGGTAGATTTTGTAATAGGGATGTCAAATGCAAGACGTTTGATGATGGGAGCAAGGGCTTCATAGTTTAATAGGCTAGTTGACCAAATTTCAAAAACTAGTTAAGTCGTTACCTTTTCGTCTACTTTGACCGAAAATGAGTTTATTTTAATATAAAAAGGCGATCTACATTGTTTATTTCGCATTTCTAAATACCAATTTAAATTAAGCTCGTAAACGCTCCAAACTGTCATGGCGTCTAGATGACGTCACGCCGTGGTAAACAACTAAACAATACGGTAGTGCTTACTGCTTAACTGCTTAGTGCTTACATACTCGCTGTCGTTGGTAAAGTAAACTTAGTAAACAAAGTGAAACAAGTGGTGTTGGTTGTAAACACAAACAGATCTCAAATTAATAATGGATTCTTCACATTACAACTATTATAAGCACTGTATAGTGCCACAATGTAAAAGCACATCAGTAAAAACGCCAAACAAGCTATTTATTTATGTTCCAAACAATAAGAAAGTGCGCCAAAAGTGGCTGGAACTTGCTGGGAGGAATGATGCTCAATTGCTCATAGTTTGTCTACAGATACAAGGATGTATTTCTGTGAAGATCATTTTGATGTAAGTAATCTTTTACGCAATTTACTTCTAAATCTAATGTAAAACTGATAAAATTACGGAATCATTACTAGTCAAGTGTTTAGGTTCAAAGATATATAATACGTCATTGTTTAGGTTAGCTTTTCTATACATCCGAACATAAAATAGTAATATTTCAGTTTACCTGTTGTAAATTTAATCTCATAAACGCTTTTTTATTATTTCAGTTGCCAAGTGATATGGTGAATCATATGGAATATAAAATTATGGGCAAAGTTTCACAAGTGCGAATGAAACAAGGTTGTATGCCAAGTAAATTTGAATGCCAAGAAGACAGGATAAAACGGACGTGCAGTAGTATAGAACAGCCCAGCATGTTAAAAAAACAAAGACTGATGACACTCACAGAGAGTTTAAATATTGAAAGTGAATTTAATGAATGTCCTTCATCAAGTTTATCAGTAAGATATACATCTGATAGAAGTTCAAGTAAGTAACAAACAACACAATAGTTTTAACTTTCAAGCACTAAGTATCAAGTTATCACCATTATTAAAACTGTTTTATTGTTTTAGATTCCCAGGTTAATGAAAATGAGCCAAATAAATCATGTGGGAGGACTGCAGACAAATCCATTCAAGTATACATAACCCACAAATTCAGGAGTAAAGCCGTACAGACAAAAGTATTATATAAAGATCAGACCTTATCACCTTTTAAGGCATTACAGGTATCCAGTTCCACATCTCCATTTAAAGCTGAGACTATACTGAAATCAATGCCTTCTGTCTCTGGCCAGAGAAAAATAAATAAAAAAATATTTATCGAAGAGGAACACTCAGACAGTGATATTTCAGTTTATATGCCACCGAGCAGTACCATCAGCCGCTCACCATCTTCACTCTCATTACAAGTGAAATCATCTTCTAACTGTAGTGAGTTTATTGAAGAAGACAAAAAAATTTTAGCTAAACAAACTTTAATTAATATGATTGCAAAAATTGAGAAGAAACCTCGTTTATATATTGGTGTTCCAAATAGTTGTTACTACTTGATTAATTTAATAAAAGATGAATTAAAAATTCCCAAACATTATTTATTGGTGTGTTTAGAAAAAATAAGATTAGATACTAAGTTCAATCAATTATCAGATGATTTTGGGATGTCTCCATCACTTTTAAGTAAGATATTCCTCAAAAATATACCTTTGATTGCTAGTGTGATGCAACCTTTCATTGTGACACTAGACAGTAAATTGATTAAGAAAACCTTACCAATGCCTTTTAGGCATAAATATCACAATGTCAGTTGCATCATAGACTGCCTTGAAATTGAAATACAAAAGCCATCAAAGGCCATTAATCAAGCTTTGACATGGTCAGATTACAAGAAAGCCAACACCATTAAATATCTCATATCTTGCACACCAAATGGCTTGATAAATTATATTTCTCCAGGGTTTGGAGGCCGCACAACTGACACATGTTTGGTTGAATCTTGTGATTTTATACAGGGATTAAAGAGTGGTATGTGTGTTATGGCGGACAGGGGATTTAAACATGTGGAACAATACTTACAAAAGTATGGTGTTACACTAGTAAGACCACCAAGTGTTCAAACAGGAGAAAAATTGAGTAAAAGTGAGGCAAAACTAACAAAACAGATAGCCAGTCTAAGAATACACGTAGAAAGGGTTATTCGGCGCCTACGTGAATTTTATATGCTTAGGCCACATTCATGTATTAATTTAAAGTTTCTGAAAATACTAGATGACATATTAATAATAGCATGTGCTTTAGTTAATTTACAAGATTCATTAATTCAATAAAACAAGTTAAAATGTTTATATGTTTTTTATTTACAATCACACTTGTACACTCTGATATAATAGTGGATACACATTTATTTTCCAAAAGTTGACTAAATTATTTATTAGATTCTGAACATAATCCATATTAAAGGGCACACTTAAAATTTCAACTTTTTGATTTGTCCTAAAATCTGGGTCAGCAACACAATAAAAACACATTTTCTTTCCAGAAAGGTACATTTGTAGTTGCATTTGAGCATTATACTTGGGAGTAGCTTGTCCATTTTTTATGTAACTTGCATATGTCTTTGCCTGACTAGGACATTTAATTTCGATTATCCCATCTTCAAAAATTCCATCTGGTGAACCAGCGATCATGGGATATTTTGAGCTCAAAAACAGGCCACACTTATTAATAGTTTTTTTAATATGTTTCTCCACTGTCTTTCTGACTTTTTCTTCAAGTACTCTGCCACTTTTCATTGGTGCAGTGTCTGGTATTTTACCTCCTAGGATCATGGATATAAGCGTTCCATCATTAGTTTTACATCGGCTAACTTCAAATGCTCTTGAGGCAGTTATGCGCCCATACCTGAGTTCAAACCAAAGGCTGCTGTTGCTTTGTTCTCTAGTTTCTTTTTCAACTTTCTCTATTAAAGAAGGTGTAATTAGTATTTTATTAAAAAATGCATCAACACTTGGTTCTTGGAAGCTGTATACAAGCTGGTGCATTGAGATAGCTTGTGTTTCACTTAAATAATAATTGGGTTGAAATTTAATGAGTTCACAGTCATAAATTTTTCTTTTTCTTCCTTCTTCCAAAAACTTAGTAAATACAGATGAATTTTGTGGTAGTAACGGACTGCCCTTAGATAAATCCTTAGCCGTCATATATTTAAGGCTAATACCCACTCTAGATAGTTGGGACTTCTTCCAATAGCATTCCACTGAAGTGCATGATGGTTCTTCACTTCGACGGTGAACCCACATTAAAAAAGCTATGGCGTGCTTACAACCACCTTCCGAAGCAACGCAATCATTACACTGAACCGATATTATAACATCTGCTACTTCGTCAACAGTTAGTGTGCACCCATATAGTTTAGCATGAACTTTGTGTTCCGGGCATATCTTGCACTTCACGGTACACAAATTATTTTCTCGCTTAAGCTGTACATAACTTATAGCGTCGTCTCCATATGAAGCACGCGAAGACCTAAAATAAAAGTTCAACTATTAGCACTTGTTTATATCTCGCAAGTCTAACCTATAGAGAAATCAATAACAATCACAATAGATAAGGTGTATATTATATACAAAATGATGGTAGTGAGGTTTATTCTTGAAATATCTAACGTTCGATGCATATTTACTTACATTGAAGTTTTAATGTTGCGGAATTCCGAAGAACAAAAGTCTTTGTTTGAAGCGAAAAATACGCCAAGCATAACAGCGTCAATTTTGGGCAAATTACCACTGTTGGCTTTGGTAAATCCTGGTTCCATAGTGCAATACTAGTACAGTTCAATGCAATAATAGTTACAATAGATCGTATGTATATCAACTTGTTCTCTTCGAAACGAAAATCACGGAAACGTCAACAACAACAAACAACCCTTTGACAACAATGAATGACTGCTGTACGTCCTCTACTAGTAATGGCAATAACGGTTGTTTTGCAATAATGAATTATCCTGTTGCGTTATTATGTAATAACTGTTATTGTAAACTGTTGTCGTTATCCTGTTATTGTTTCACAAACACTGTAAAGAAAGCATTGGTCCGATATATTATACATTAAATATGTACTTCACGACAACGACAACGTCGACAACAGACAACAGTGACAACTGACAACTTGACAAGCCATAACAATAACAGGATAACTAAAATAATAAGATTCCCAAAAATAACTTAAGCAAGTATGACTTTTATTACGTTTCGTGAAAGATTATAATGCCGTAAGGTTGGCGCTGGGATAGTCGCGAGGCTCGGGAGCGGCAACTCGGCGAAACTCGAGCGCACGTGCGCCTATCGTCATCTCTCTCACACACTCGTGGTGTGCATATTGCATGCCTACTCTTACCTATCCTGTTGTCGTTTTAGCACGATAACAGCACGTGCGCCTATCGTCATCTCTCTCACACACTCGTGGTCTGCATATTGCATGCCTACTCTTACCTATCCTGTTGTCATTTTAGCACGATAACAGTTTATAATGATAACAGGATAACTCAGTATGCAATAACTCATTATTCATTACGCTCAAATAATGCATTACCATAACTGTTATTGTAATAACGACCATGACTATCCTCTACGAATGAATGCAGTATTGAACGGAGTTGCCATGGTAATAAAAATAAACTACCTAGACATACGTGGTTGCAATTAATGTCCTGACAATATATAAGTATTTGTATAAGTACGTAATCTGGCAAAATTTATATAGGTAGTTATTTATTTCTAGCGAGAACAGATAACTGGCTACATTCAAGTACATATTTTGCTGGAATGTTTGGTATATTTATATACCTAATTGGAACATTGCGGAAATCCTTTGGTTTGCTGCAGCATTTTTATTTTTTAGACTCAACCTATCGCAATCTTTTAGCAAAACCAGCAATTTCTAGAAAAGCAGCTAGATTTGTTTTTATTTCATTAATGATAAAGTATGTCCTTAAATACTACTAAATTCCCCTACATCTAGCGACAAAATTCGTAAAACGGCAACACTGGTACGAATGAATGGCGTCGTACCACGTTGTGACGTGGCGCTTTCTGATAGGCGTTCAATGTCACGTGACATATCGCAATAATTTACATATTTTATTTTCTAAAAATATTATTATTATGCGTGTTTTATTAAAAATGACATGCATTTTCGTTATCTCCATGTCATAATTATTCATTATAGATAGGCATCCATTCAATTCATTCTTAGTGGAAACTAGCCTATTGTAGGGTTAACATTATTTGTCAACAAGCCCTTGATAACTCTATTAACCAAAACAAATCAATGTTACCATTTTTAAATACAACTCTTTAAAAAATTCACTGTTGTCAACTCATTACTTCTTTTTCTTTATTTGGAACTCCAAAGCGAAAAATTTTACTGCTCGACTGACGGGTGACAGTATATCTGCTTAGTGAAAGCTTATGTCACGAGAAAGGGTTATTTTATTTTTATCCCTCTGTGAGAAAGATTTACAATCTGGAATAAGAATCCAAAAAATATTTTAATGCTAAAAATAATTCATAGCATTTATATAGATGACGTCACAAAATAGTGAGATAATTATAGATATTTGGTAATCTTTCATGTAGTGGTTATACCTAACCTACGTAATAGCTGCCCCTAGCGCATTGAAATTGATAAGGACGCAAAACACTTTATCATCAATTAGCAAAACATCCACCACACTTGATACACTAAAGTGAAACCGCACTTTAAAATACCAAACTCCTGTTCCAATTTCGATATAAATCTGGGCATCTATAAAATAAATAAAAAACTTAAATACCAGTGGTTTTCATAAAAAACCGTATTTACCTTAAGTTTACTTGCAATAATATCGTAAAAACTTTCGGTTTTCCAGCACTAAAGTCTGGCATTCACAATACTAGACACGTTACGACCATCCCTCTCTGAGGGCTCTGTAGAGTGAATCGTAAAAGTCAACTAAAATATAAAACTTCATACGTTACGTGTTCATTTAGCGTTACTTCATAAAACCGATGTTTTACGATTCGGCATTAGACGGTTAAGACTTTACAGCGTTGATGGATGGCACTGGCAGGAAATAGAAAGTAAGAAGGGTTGAGTAATCTACGGTTTATATTTTGTGTGTAAGAAGAAGGCAAAGGATAAAGCGAATTTAAATGCATTCGAATTGCATGTCACTCTTTGAATCGAAGTTTGAATGTATTTCAAAGCAAATCGCATGTAAATTATATAATTATCCTAGTAACGTTTCTCGGCTCTAAATGGAAATCAAAAATACTCATGTATTTGTGATTTCCATCTTTGTCATTGATTGAAAACTCGGATGAAATAGGTATTTTGTATGTAAGGTAGAATATCTTTGAACATGCTTTTTGTATCAGTTAATGTCAGTTTCACTTTTATTTTTGCTTCTGTTTATATATTTGTCTGGATCCGTGGTCCAGTGGATATCGTATGCAACTGCTGATAGGAGGTCCCGGGTTCGATTCCCGGGTCGGGCAAAAGTGTTACTGGGTTTTTCCAAAATTCCCATTAGCAGCACGGAGTCCAGTGATGTGCCCAGTAACGGCAATAGGCTCGCCCCCTGTAACGTGGGACCTAAGAATTCGTGGCGAAATGAGAACGTGGTGTAGTACTACACCTCTGCCTAACCCTTCGGGGATACAGGCGTGAGTCTATAAAAAATATATATATTTGTGACGAGTAACTAAAGTGCTTGAATTTGATATTAAAATGCAAATAATAAATAAAACTTATTTTATAAACGTATTTAGCACCTTTGTCCCGAACCATTTATTTAAAATTGGAACACAAATACCATAAAAAAATATTCGGGTTGCATAAACTCGTAGAGTAAGATTCGAATTCCGAACAGAATATTTTTCTACGAATGTTTATCAAAGCAGCGACAAGACCATCCTTTATTTTCCTATGAGATACATTTACTTTGACCCAAATAACAGGACAAAGGCTACTTCTCTGACGGGTCAGTACCGTTAATTTGATAAAATATGCCTTTCTGTCAACCCTTATAAATAAACACGTCTTTCCTCTTTATACGTCGCCGCAAATTCTATCCATTTTTCCTTTAAATCAGGACTAAATCGGGACAAGGCGAAAATATTTTAACACAAAACACACAGATTATATTGTAACTACTGTTGTACGCTGGACCTGTAATAATTTTGCGTTTATGCTCGCTGCCAACGGTGGTATGTCGCGTTCAGCTAACAAATTTAATGTTTATTCATAAACATTCATATAATATTGTCGAAGAGTTGAGGTTGAATGTGTTCAATTCACAGTTTTTAAGGCCCATTTGTATGTTTGTAACTCATACCTGCAACAAAATAGAGAAATCATTAAAGTTTAGAAATAAACTTCCACCTACACATATATTACCGAAACCGACAGATAGGTATATTTTTACCTACTGACGTAAAATAAAGGAAATATATGACTGCTAATGTCTAATTTCTGATAAGAACAGCAACCCAAAAACACAGCCGACCCAAGTGAATTGACAGTGGAACTGTGTAATATGGCGCGAGGGTTCAAACTTACCATGGGAAGCAACAAGTTATTCAAATACAATAGTAAAATTACACATTTCTGCCTACCTCCCGTAATATAACGGCGTAGGATAAAATCAGTACAGATAGCAACTTAATCTGGCAGCAACTGGCCGTAAGTTACTATTACGATGTAACAATCTGGAGCAACGCGAGCAATTACACTCAATTGAGACGAGACAACAAACCGCTCGGAATCGTAATGACTGTAATCTATTATTCTACCTATTAGCGATGCCGGAAGAAATCATCCAGGGCTGTCACCAAAATGGAAAAGGAGAGATCCTAGTATTTAAAACAACCTTAAAAAATACCTAAGCACGATGTAGGGGCATTATTTAAGTTTATCTTGCAGGTTTGGGACATCACGACATCTCTAGTTCTAATCCTAGGTCGCGAACGCTCATTAATATTGTTTTATAGTTCTGGCGTTAATTTTAGATGCACTTTCAAAAATAGAGTAGGTCGTTTGGTACACCTTTATTAGGTACCTGCAACTAATGTATCTAAGAAATAAGGAGTTTCATTGTGGAACTCAGTGTTACGTTCAGATATACCTAAACAACCAACTATCTAAGTACTTAAGTCAAAGGCCCAAGCCCAGAGAAGTACCCATTCTCTCTTGAAAATTTATAGAGTAACGACATTCTGCAAATGAGGCTCAGGCCCTTTGCCTTCTTATCTCTTTCTCTAGTATTAATAACGCATGGGTGTTGGTAAAACGAGCGTATAAACCCAAAAACACACTTTCAGCACACAACAAAAAATTACCTGACTTTCAATCAACAAATTATTTTATATTAGCAATAAATCAGATAATAACATTATCTGAGGGTAATGTGTGTGTAAACATGATATATTAATTATTAATTTCGACCTCTAAATACTTATAAGCAGCTAGAAAAAGACTGATGGTATCAGTCTGTATCATAAATCTGTGACAGCGAGCGTTCCGCATCGTTAAGCAAGCAGACTGATGGTCGGAACGAGATCTGAGATAACTTGACTCAAAATACAACTCAAACTGTTAACATAGACTTGGGCTGCTTAGCGCTGACGAGTTAGTTAGAGCTGTTTCTTTGTATTGAGGCATTTTATTTCTACATTTTGGTACCTACTGTTTCATGCCATACCATATTTACGCATGGCAACACGTAATGTTTTGAAGTGAAAATTGCCCCGTGCTTTAAATCCTGCATATCCAACAGAGTACTGATCATCAACGGACTCGGAGAGCATAATTATGATCGTAAATACAGGATACTTCGCATGGCCTTAAAAACATTTAAGGTTACAAGGAGGATCTCCACAACAGTAAATATAAACATAAAACACATTATCTACTAGCTGCAAAGCTAAACCTATAATAGACATTTTTTTTAAACATATTTTCATAAAATGACAGCCCTGCATTCCGAAGCGTAAGAATGTTAAAGCATTTTAGTGCAGTAGCTACATATGAAAGGGCTTTTTGTTGTTACCACTTTTTAGATAGAAACAGTTATCGTTTATTGTTTTCAAATATTATTTTGATTGATTTCGTCCGTATAAAACATTTATAGTGAATGATAAATGAATAGCTTTTACTTTTATCGTAATGGAGTAATGGAAACTATTCGAATTGAGATATTGTAATTGATCGTTATGATAAATAGTTTTGTTATCAGAAATGGTTATTGAATTTGCCTTTTCATTTTGGAAGTTTTATTGAAGTGTAGATTACGTCTGCGGCACCGGCCGCATGTAACTTTTTACCCCTTAGGGGAGGAATTTCCAAAAATCCTCTCTTATTACTCCCCTACACTCTTCAAGGAACAAAGATGCCAAATTTCAGCTTGTCCAGCAGTTCGGCTATGCGTTGTCTGTCAGTTAGTCAATAACGCCAGAATTTTATATATTTTTATGATGATTGATTGATTGATGATCATAAGATATAGGTACATATATCAAACAAGTTTCAGACTGTCTTGGTGTGCACACGCACATCGCTTGCTTACTTAGCGTTTTATTTACAAAGACCGTCAGATTTTGAACAACTTATTTACTTCTAGCAGTTTGCCTGGTATTAGAAACGTCTATAAACATATTAGCCGAAGGGCTGTCTTTAGCCATTGCTTTGGCGCTCTACGATCGTACATGTTGGAAACTGATATTGAATACCCATAATTCGTGTCTGTTGTTGTATGTTATTGTTGATGTTTTATGCTATGTGCCTCTATTATGAAGTGACACGTAATTCCAAGATCGAAATATTATATCTCTTAACGTCTTAATCTCCAACCTTTGTAACAAAAAACCTAATTTTGCGTAAAAAATATACACTCGCCAACGGAAACAAATTTCCTCTCCGTTATAATTAGACATCAAAAATCGCTTCATCATCATCACAAGGCTGGTATTAATAAGGAAGACCGCAGGGTCTGATCTGGGTCATGTGACCCCGGAAAATTTTCCGGGTCAATTACCCACTCTAGGGTCCCATGTTTCTTGAGACCACTCGTTAATTGAAGCTTTGGGGCAATTCCGTGTTTTGACAAGGTAGATTGCTTGGACGAGCCAATTTGTAATGTACTGTGTGTTTCGGGTAATTTGTTACAATGTTTGTGCTCCACAGGCCACTACTTATTCCCTAGATACACAGTAATATACCTACACAGTTCATGGAATTCTTTAAATGGAAGAGAGGGCTTGATATACTGGCGCTCCGTGAGTTGCAATATTCACTTGCCGTTGCCCCTTTGGGAATACGAAGGCGTAAATCTAAGTATAGTATACTTATTTTAGTATTAGACTTAAGACCGCTGCAAGCATTACAGTCTTATACAAGGAGGTCTTATACAAATCGTAACAGACCTTTCTGACGTCGCTAGCCTTATGTCAAGAAATTATTGTGAAAATTTGACGTATAACTAGCACTTTCTTGTTACTCCGAGTTTTATATTATTATACTTTTGCTCTTCACGGCTACAAATAATAACAAACAGTCTCCAACAAAACGAGTATCAAGGTATTGTGAAGTAACTTTCCAACTTTGCTTTTACGAAATTCAATGATGAAACTCAAAAAAATATTCCGACGGAGAGTTTCTAGAACTTTTTTCACATTTCCAAACAATTTAACAAGCCAAGTAATGGATGGAATTACTCTAATACTAATTAATTAAAAGCTTTTTCACCAAAAACTTTTCAACCCTTTTTACAGTCTGTTTTTTTTATGAACTTACGTTTGAACTATTCAAAAGTAAGTCAATAAAATTTAGATGATTAAAGATTATTTTATAAAAGTAACTTCAGAATAAAATCTGTTGGTTGTCTAAGAGGCTTTAAAATATTTCAGTTGTGTAACATGGTTGCCTCGATGGTCTCGCGGCATAAATGTGCGCGTGGGATTTAGAGGTCTCGGGTTCGATTCCCGGGTCGGGCAAAGTGTTATTGGGTTTTTCCGTTAGGAAACTCTCAGTAGCAGCTCGGAGTCTGGTAATGTGCCCGGTACGGCAATAGGCTCGCCCCCTATTACGTGGGACCTAAAAATTCCTGGCGAAATGTGGGTGTAATATTACACCTCTGCCTATCCCTTCGAGGATACAGGCGTGAGTCTATAAAAAAAATTAAAAAATAAACATGGTTAAAAGTTTTACTTTAATTGAACGAACTGAACGATATATTACCGAAAGTGAAGGCATATTTTTTATTCGGAAAACGGTTTTTATTTTACTAATATGTTCTCGCCAAACTCTGTCCCAATTTTATTTTTGTTCGAGTACATAGGTAGATAAAGGACTAATCTAGTTATTAATAAATTACAGACCATAAGACTTGAACCAATCCATCGTTTTGTGTAATTCCAACTGAAACATTACCTTACTACCCAGCATGAATACAATGTCTGATGCTAAAATGTCAACATTTTCTACAAGCTACACTTGTGCAAAACATTACAGTCGGCGTTATGGGTAGATATACAGTTATTAAGTGATGCTTTACCAGTAAGTAACCCATCTTCGTTGGCGGTCCCTATTATCTGTCGTCACATCCGCATCGACCAGGAAGAGCCCTACATCGAACAATTTAAGAACAAATTAGTAAAGCGAGCCATTCAAAGAATGTTTATAACGTAGGAATGCTTAACATTCGCGCTGTGAACTGGACCGCTGTTTATAAAGCTCGGCTACTCATTGAATGAAGCATACTTTGAAATAATTCTGATCGTTCCTGCATTTTAATTGGGTTAATTCATTCAGATTTTTTTCTGCTTAATCGGTGCCCATTGTCGCTGTTAATGCTAAGATTAATTTTTCTGTTTGTTGTTGTCAGTTTTTATGACCCGTTTCTTCCCCAAATCATGGCTTGAAGTGTATCATTAGGCTTTTGTCAGTCGGGTGGTTAAGCTTATTGTTGCAACGTATGTCTTAAAATAACATGCATATCGTTTTGACATATCTATAATTGACTTTGAAATAACTTTAAGCTCTATGCTTTAAAACTTAATAAACTCATCATGGTGTATGCAAATAATGAGTATAGGCAAAAATAATATTTGATTCAGATTATATAGCTATAGCATACTATCGGAGCTGAAAAGATTGTCTTCTCAAATGGAAGCACTGCCAGCGCTGTTGGAGAACGTGAAGGCTATTCAAACAGAGCTCGTTGAACTGAAGACTATCACAGCTGAGTTCTCTGAGTTGAAATCTTCCTTAGAATTCGTGCATAACTCCGTGGAATCATTAACGAGCAGAGTATCGAATGTAGAGTTGGAAATCACCTCTCTCAAATCTGCAAAAGAGGAGATCTCGGTATTACAGAAGCGTTGTGATAACTTGGAAATGCTCCAACGTGAGAGTGAGCAGAGGTCCCGTATGAGCAACGTCGAGATCAAAGGAGTTCCGGCTTCCAACGGTGAAGACTTATTCGAAATTGTTGACAAATTAGGAGAAATTATCAACTATCGTATCCCTAGAGACCAAATTAATTATATTGCAAGAGTACCTATGCGAAGCGACAGTCAACACAAAAATATTATATGCTCCGTGCATAACAATTACATCAAAAACAACTTTGTGGCTGCTGCAAAGAAACATAAAGGAGGCATCAACGCAAGCACTCTGGGTCATAGCAAGAGCCCTGGCAAGATATACATAAATGATCACCTTACTATAGAAAACAAGGCATTGCTCAACAAAACCAAGTCCTTTGCGAAAGAACGCGGCTTCGAATACGTGTGGGTGACCGGATGTAAAATATTTATACGAAAAAACCAAACATCACCAAAACACCACATAAAAATAGACCAAGATTTGAAAAAGTTTTTTTAATCAAGAATCCATCATGTCAACTCTCTAGTAACGTATACGAACAATTCAAAACACTAATGTTGAGAACCACAGGTACTTGTTTTTTATACACATTCACCGCTCGCCGGCCTTTTGTTCGCATGTCACTCGGCGTCAACCGGTTGGCTACATCTTGCAATTGCAACCTTGAACGCTATTTACGCATGCTTAAAGTATCAATTAGCTTAGTAGCAATTATGCCTTTTGTCGATGTTAAATGTATTTTAATTTTTAACACTAATGACCCATTTAGCTATTATGAACTTAATTTACATCAATGTAATGTTGAAACTAGCTTTTGTCCGCTTTCGTACCTATCTTATGATGATATTATTTTTTGTTTGATGTTTATGTACCTTCCGCATATTTATATTATCCTTTCTATTCAAATGCTAATTGACAAAGATTTATGATGGCGCCTATTAGCTTTTATTATCAGAACGTGCGAGGATTACGGACTAAAACACCTGTTTTCTTTAGAAATGTGTGCATTAATGAGTTTGATGTTATTTGTTTAACTGAGACCTGGCTTATTGACGGTATTGGCGACAGTGAGTTATTTGATGATAGGTATATAGTCTGGAGACGTGACCGAAATTACATAAATACTCATCAAACAATGGGTGGTGGTGTTTTAATTGCTGTGAGAAGGGAACTGGTAGCAATACATAGGAGTGATTGGTGCTCATCTGCTGAGGATTTATGGGTCACACTGACATTACACCACAAGAAACCTAGGGTGTCATATAAAATGCACATATGTGTAGTATATATTTGCTCGCAGAAGTTTGGCAACTCACTAGCGGAACAGCTCGTTAACTTCGCTGAGAATCTGTCTGATATTGTCATCAAACACCCCGCGGACAAATTTTTAATTGTTGGCGATTTTAACCAACCAAACATAAACTGGCTGCCTGCAGATGATGATAGCCTATTACCTAGTAATGTGCAAGGCAATAGTCAGATAAATGTTATGGATACATTCGCCGTTTGTAATCTGTCACAATACAATAAGCATAGTAACAGCAATGGTAGGATATTAGACTGGGTGTTGTCTAACAGTGAAGTTGGCGTGTATCACTGTAGTGATCCATTGGTTCCCGAAGACATACACCACAGAGCCTTGTCTTTATCAACAAATTTTGTGCATATACATGACCTTCCCATGTGTCCCCGTGTGAGGTATATGTACCGTCAGGCTGACTACACTGCGATAGTTAAGGAAATGGACAGCATTGACTGGCACACTGAACTGTACTGTAGGTCGATTAGTAACGCTGTAGAATTCTTCTATGATACTTTAAACAGATTAAAGAACACCTATGTACCAACCAAAACCACTGCATCAAACAGCAGGTATCCCCCGTGGTATAGGAGCCCGCTAATTAAGATTCTTCGAGAAAAAGCCAAATCACACAAAAAGTACAAAAGATATGGTAATTTATCTGATCATCAATCTTTCATTACACTGCGACAGCGTGCTAAGGACCTGGAGAAGGATATGTTTGACCAATATATGGCTAAAATTGAAGCTGATATTTCTAAGGACCCACGAGCTTTTTGGCGATACATAAAATCTAAAAGTCAGTCGCATTCTTATCCCTCGGTATTAAAGTATAAGGAGCGGTCATCTGGGAACGGAGAAGACATATGCAATATGTTTTCTGAGTATTTCTACTCCAATTTTCTGTCCCCCGGCCCTCAAGATACTAACATACCCGTCGGTACGGTGGAGAGCTTGACGATTCGAGGGGATTACTCTGATATTTGCTCGATTGAAATAGATGAGGCCGAAGTGTTTAAACTACTTAAACAGGTGGACTACAACAAATCTGCAGGCCCCGACAACATTCCACCATTTTTTATCTTTAACTGTGCCAAATGCCTTGCTATTCCCATCTCGATTTTATTCAGGCGGTCTGTTGCTGAGGGTGACATGCCTGCGATCTGGAAGTCAGCGTATATAACTCCAATACATAAAAAAGGTCCGAGAGACGTGGTGGAGAACTATAGACCGATCTCCAAGCTATGTGTATTCGCTAAAATACTAGAAAAAATTGTTTACAGGCAACTTTATGCTGCCATCAAACTTAGCTTCGGCGAGCATCAGCACGGTTTCCTTAGTGGTCGCTCCACCACGTCTAACCTTATCGTTTCTAGTGATTACATATCGGAACATATGTCACAGCGGTTACAGGTGGACGTTATTTACACTGACTTTTGCAAATGTTTTGATCGGATAGATCACTCCTTACTGAAGCGGAAACTGTTACACGTGGGTATACGTGGTGACTTGTATAGGTGGTTTTCGTCATATGTTGAGAACAGAAGTCAAATCGTAGTTCTGAATGGTTATTCGTCAACTAGGGCGATGTGTATTCCGTCAGGAGTCCCACAGGGGTCCCTGTTGGGTCCTCTTTTGTTTAATATCTTCATTAGAGACGTCATAACCTGCTTCCAGTCATCAAAAATATTGTTGTACGCCGACGATATGAAGATATTGAGTAAGATAGGCTCCAAGGAGGACACCCGTCGCCTGCAAAGTGACCTTGACCGCTTTCAAACTTACTGTACCAATAACCAACTGGACTTGAATGTCGCCAAATGCTACGTTTGTTCTTTTACACGTAAGCCTAACCCAATAACTTGTCATTACACGCTGTCGGGTACCGTAATAGCCAGGCTAAACTCTGTCAGGGACCTGGGAATAACATTCGACTCCAAACTATTATTCGATGCACACATTTCAAACACAATTAATAGTGCTAATAAGGCATTAGGTTTCATTTTTAGAATATCTAAGGATTTTAAAAATATCAAGACGATCAAAATTTTGTATTGTGCTTACGTCCGTAGTCACCTCGAATACGCTTCTCAGGTGTGGAACCCCAACTACGATATATACATAACGCGCTTAGAAAGAGTACAAAGGAAGTTCCTGAGGTACTTACAATTCCGGTCTAGAACATACTTGTCGGACTATTTCAGCCGATGTAGAAAATTCCACTTGCTGCCTCTACAAGAGCGAAGGAAAATAGCTGATATCTCACTTTTATTCAACATTATGAATGGGTCAACGGATGTAACCGAGCTGACGAATAAAATTGGTCTTCGTGTGCCATCAGCCCTACTGCGTAGGCATAACCTGTTACACGTCCCCGCTAGCCCAAGTACCTACAGGCAAAATTCATTCCTGATTAGGGCTTGTCGGACATTCAATTTAGCGTGCCGGAGAGTTGACATTGATATTTTTAACACTAGTGTCTCTAAGTTAAAAAAGACTATGTGCAACAACTTTTTCTCACATCCTTCCTAGAGGTCTATTAGAAATGAGTGTGTGTATATATTTACCTTTTTTCTCTCTTTTTCTCTTTTTTAAATTACTATGTTCATTTGTATTCTCCTACTTATCATTATTTATTTTTAAGCTATATTGTTTTTGGTAGCCGTTTCACCATCGACAAAGTTTTGTACATATATGCTAAAAGCGAAAACTTGTAATTGGCCATAGCTTAATAAAAGATATACATGTTTGTTAACTAGCTGTAAGTTTTCAAAATTCGAAAATAAATAAATAAAATAAATATTGTGATTCGATTTAGAGCCCGATGACGACAGATCGTTTCCTCTCGGCCAATACAGTAACCGCCTAAAACAATAGTGTGTAGCGCCTAGATCAGCCGGCAGGAAACAAATCCGTCACGTTTCTATAGCTAGCCCAAGTGAACAGTTTTCCAAGCAACAGCCAATTATATGGCATGGCCGACCCAACCGTACACGCTGTCAAAAATAATGGGAATAAGTAAATTCTTACGTAAGCACCATCTAACAAAATTCCTTTAAAGACCTACAACTCTTCAGTAGTAACAGCATCCGTAAAATCTGTTACAACCATCTTAATTATCCCTCTACTATAATGCCAACAAAAAATACAAAGTAAAGTTGACCCAGTCTTCTCCCAAGCCATATGTCTTCAACTCCAAACACGCCATAGTAATGCGGGCTGATAATGACGATAAATACCGTATTGAATGACACGGAAATCATAAAAGTCAATTTGAAAATTTGTTTATTGTCGAACTCATCCAGATAAATTGAATCAGTACTTATTGATTGTTTATTGATCATAAGCGTCTCTGATTTATGGAGTGTGTAGTTTTCGTATTAACCTTTGAACTGATCACTTGTAACTCTGAATAGATGAATCGCTATATAACAAGGTGAATAGGCATGTAATGACTAGTCTGGTTCTGATGCAACGGTTATAGAGTTTGTCTAATCGATGCTACTGAACCGAATATAATTGGTCTTCAATATTGTCTACTACCGATCATTTGTGTAGAGTACAAATATGCATTTGCTGCAGGGTGAATGTATTTTACAGACGCTGTTTTAATTTGCTTGCAATCTCACCTGTGAACACAGTACTGGCTAAGTGGCAGGCTAAGTGTTGTTGTCAGATGCTGCCTTCCAAAATCATAAAGAAGAATGAACAGAAATCTCTTTGTTTCTGAAATATGTCGGAGGCTTTCCTTATGTTGTGAGATGCCTAATTTAATTCAAGGGATCCTTCATAAACTCTTATTATTTTCATTTATCTTTTAAAAGCTAACCCGCCAACCACCCGCACCATGATTAAATCCTCAGTCGCGGGGGAGTTTACAGATATACAACCAACGCATACAATGAACACGCAGACTCGAAACAACAATTTATGAATCAAATCGCAATAAAAACATTATTTTACATTTACATCATTACCAAATCTAGAAACATAGGTACCCAATGAACTCAGGCTAAGTAAGTACAAGCTGCCAATAACAAGGCTTATGCCAAATATGCCATTACAATCTCATCCCATCTGGCACACATTGTCCAAAACCGTATCAAACTACATCGTATGTTTGCCAACTAATATAAATGTAAACATGAGGATTGTTTATTTGTATCTATTAGTTATGTCTGTGAGTGAACTCTTATAGCGGAGCCGCCATTTTTAGTCACGGCTGGCCTAAAAATAAACAACCAAATACACACGTCACGGGAATTTAAGGAATACATTCAAATAGTGATTTTATTAATATAAATTGTTAAAGTCTTTTTGTTTTGTGTTATAGAAATTCAAGGTTTGATGTCCTACTTTGTAACTATATCTCAATATTGCTTTTACATTAGAGTCATCATCACCATCCTAGCAACCCAGCCAACCCTAAGAGTTCAAGTGCCTCTTTCTAGTTTACCAGATCTAACTGCAAGTGATAGAAATATTCTCTTCAACGAAGGGTACCTATCGCTTATTGTGACCCGTTAACGATCTATTAAACAAACTGTTCTGAAGCCGCTAAACTTGACAAATGGCAAACTTTAACATAAGATTAAATAATCTTAATCTTAGGTACACTTGCCGTAGTTAAAAGCGCTTGAGTACAAATATTTAAACAGTTAACCTCGTGTCCCGTCCGAATCTAATTGCTATTCATATTCATGATATAGGCATCCCGGCACGATGATTTACTTTTTTAAAGAACAGCTGCCACACTACACATAATTTAATTTAACACCTTTTCAAATGTCATAAAAATAATATACGAAATAGAAATGCTTTTAAGAAGTGTGAATACTTTCAATATAATTGCGAATCCAGTGCCGTTTTACAACTAAACTATGGCTACTATGGCCAGTCCTACTATTATTATAATTCAATATTTGTGAGGATAGATTGATATTTATTACGCAGGAAAAAGGTATTATTACCTTATACCCGATAACCACGATAACCGATAAAAAGGGAAGGGAATGTAGAATCAATAAACAAACTAAATTGTAAAAATGGCTATAATATGAATATGATATTATCATAAATCTAGGAGTCAAAGTCTAAGATTCTAAACAAAGATATAAAAAAATATGTCACGAATCAAAAGCTCCAAAAAGTCCTACCCACATGCACCACCACATGCGGACACATATTTTGATACCAACTGACAGATCATCCAAATAATGAAGGTACTTCCTGCTGACCTAGAAACTGAAAATTAGGATGTTGTTCGACCTCGTAACACATGTTTAGGTGGATTAACCAAGTAAAGTGATACACCATCAAAGCCACAAGTTAATTAAACTAATTATTCCGCTCATTAGTCTTTTTAATTAATTTATCCGCCATCGATTTTTTTACTGGCGTTAATGGCAGCCATGTCATAGGTATTTTCATCAAGTAATGTTTTGAGCCCGCGGTTACATCTGAGCTATTACTCCCAACCGGGGCACCTATACATATGCACCAAGTTATATGAGGTGTTGCAGAATTAGTCACCTCCAGACAAGGAAATTTGTTAACCGCAAATAGTTGTTTCGAATCTTTGCTATTCTTCGGTCCCCGGCTAGGGTCTGGCTTACTCGATTATTTCTGGAAGGAACTTCGCCAACATTTTGTATACAAACGTTTGCGAAGTTTCGGTTACCGGCATTCTACCTCTGTAGTATAAAAGAGGTCTTCATTTAACGTTTTAAAAGTGATCAATAGGTACGACTCACGCACAATAAATATTAATCCAAGAATCTTTAAATACGAATCCCACTTTAACTTCCCATTAAATTTTCCCCCATTCACCCTAAAGCGGCAAACAAAAGCTCCCAATTATCTATAAATGTAAATAGCTGCGAGCACAAATCACTCATTCACTTTACCGAAGACGACTAATTAACAAAATGGTGCCGTATATTCTAAGTACATTGAAAGATTAAAAGCCACATAATTACAAAACCACTTTGTACCTCAACACGACCTTTATCTGAGCCCCCCTATCCCCTACACAACATTCTCTGTTTCTTGCCATTAAAACATCGCTTCAGTATCGTTTATTTTACGTAATTATAAGGCAGGTAGGTAATTGCGGTGTGCAAATAGTCTGTAAAAATGAAGGTTGTGTTACTGAGTCTAATTTCCCGCCCCAGATTTGAATATTAATTTATATAATACAATACAACTGCTCGTTACGGACTGTTTTATAGTAATTAAATAATATAATCATCCCGCATAAAGTGTACCAAATTTTTGTCAATCAGAATATTGTAATAAACGCCCTAAATGTTTTCAAATTAACTAGTATCGGTCTGAAAATACACCAGCGTGAAATTTTGATAAAATGTAATCAACGTTATTGTTAGCAATAAATAGTAAACAATCTCTGTGAAAATTATTTCTTTGTAATCTGTTCAGCAGTTGTTACATAATAGATGAACACAATTATAATGTGGAAGTATTAATATTGATTGCATAATTTAATACACACATATTTTCTAGCAGTGGCGGCTCGTTTAAAGGAGCGCTGGAGCAGTGAACTCCCAAAATTATAAAATATATTTATACAACTCATATAAACTTTTTCTATAAACATAAGTACTCAATATTTTAATACACATCTATTCTCTTTTCTATAATACATATCCACAAATAAGTATTTGACTATATACTAAGCTGTTTATCATCATTTTGTCAACACTCTTGAAACATACATAGGTATTTTTGTGGAGTGGAGCGCTCATAACAGCGCTCTTCATTGACGAAAGCTTAGTACAACGCTTAATACTGAAATGTAATGAGTGCGAAAGAGAGAGCGTTCTATGCGCTCGGCGCGTGAGACAAAAGATTTGTATGAGAAATAAGTCAAATACGGAGCGGCGCTCCTAGCTAGCTTGACGAGGTGCGCATGCGCGAATATATTACCCGACTAAATGATATGACCATTTGTCACGAAGAAAATTTAAAACGTGTGCGCCGCTTTTTTTTAATAGTGTTTTGCCGGTATCATTTGAATGTAAAAAGGCCTTGCCACACGGCACAATTTTACCACTGATCAAATTTACAATCGAATTGGCTTTGCGCATCTACACGACACAATCAAATCACTGATTTTGATGCCGTCCACTCGATTGGTTCAAATTTGGTGGTACCGCCCACCCGATGAACTTGAGTTGGACGACTGGCGTCTACACGTCACGATTTCATCAAGTGATTTAGTCAAGTTGGACGTAAAATCGTGTCGTGTGGCAAGGCCTTAAACAAAAGCAAAACATTTCTCTGCAAGTGCGTTGGTAATTAGAAAAGGATTGGTGTTTAAAATATAGTTAATTATATGTGTGATCGTGTGTATATTATGTTTAAGAAAGACAATTAAATTGTGTAACTAATATGGAATATAACAGCGTAAACTTTATAAAAAACTGTGAAATCCTTAAAAAACGACCAATATAATAAAACGCTTTGGTTATGTGTGGTAATGTGGTTGCGAAAATGCGAAGCCGCGAAGGAAGTAAGAAGCTGTTTTGTTTTCCGTGTATTTTGTTTAGTGGCGCCGGAGTTGATACGGCGTGGACGGTTCAGGTACCTAGGTAGGTATCGATGATTTAGCACATCTTACTGTTAATTGCAAAAGCATTCACAAAATAAATGGTAAGCAGTTTCCTCTTTTTTTTGTGAACACCCAATATGATCTTTCACGAGCCGCTTCTGTTTTCTAGACACCGAGTAGGTAATTCATCCAGCCGAAACTTCAGTGTGAAAAATAAAGAACGAAGTGATCAAGTAAGAATGAAAAATATAAATCCTACAAAGAAAAACAAACGTCCACAAAAAAGTTCTCAAGAAACCCAAATATGTATTATAAGGTTTTCTGAAAAAAAAATTACAATCTAAACGCCGACAAGGCAATCAAACAATCCTTGATAAATCCTATCAAACAGTTTAGCATGTAGTGTAGTATGTTTGTTGAACACACATAGCACAATAGGACGATCTGTTATCTGTTCGACATCAGAGAGATCGAGCTTGATTACGACAAATATTTGCGCGCCATTCACTCCATACACTACCTTTAGTACTATTATACGAGACCACATGCAGTGTGGTAGTGACGATTAAATTCAATGCACGGATTTCAGCACGCAATGTATTAAGATCTTCTTATACTTTTGTGGTTATCGTCATCATCAACGGTAAATTTTAAACTTTAGCTATTTGTAAACAACATAAAAGCTTATTAAAATTTATACATGGTGTTGATTTAAATAACCAAGCTAAGGTCTTAAAGCCACTCATTTCTCCGACGGTGCGATCAGCATAAGCCGGACCATGTATTGACCGCAACGGATGTAATTAATATAGTTAGTTAAAACCCGTTAAACAAACTTGATTGAAAGGAAAACCAGCATAAAAAACGTGAAATTGGATATAAGAAAAATATTGGAAGCTGTTCGTTCTATTTATCTTTCAGTACAATACACACGAAGAGCACACATTACACAGCCCTGAATATATTTATATTTGCTCAGTGTGAAGACAGAAAATTATCCAAATTCAATTCTAATGTTTATTGCACTCTATAATGTTATACAATAGCTCAGATTTGATAGAGACCACATGACCAGAAAAGTTGTCGATCATGAGCCACCTCCGACATTATAATGTGGGAGACCCACAGCACATGGATGAAAACCTTAAATAACGTCCATCAGACCCACAGAGACAGCGAAAGCTCAGAAAATATTGTAGAAGAGACGGTCAGATTTACTAGTAGAGTCGAACCCAATTAAAAATGGAAATAAAACCGGTGGGAGAAGAAGGAGCAATTATTGACTATATCCGGCGGTTAAACTGCTAGGAGAAAGTAAGGGTTGTTAATTTTTTTACTCTGTGTCGACATCATAACATTCAACATTGGGGCGACCGCATTAACCGACTGCAGACGTATATTAGAGCCTATCTCATCAGCAATAAGCAGACTCATTCACCGCAACATCAACACAGCCCAACTATATAAATCAATTTAATCCCTCCAAAGTAATATGAATATAAATAGATATCATTAAACCACCAATTAGTGAACAAACAGACTATTACAGACATTAAAATCATTATTACCGCTCCACCAATCAAAGAATTCATAAACATCAAAGGATAAGCGAAGTATGAGAGATCGGAAGTATTATTTATAGGCATAAATAAAAATATTCTGATACAAATTTCTCTGATGATATACACACAACAAGCAAGCAAGTGAATGTCTAATCATATTTTTTGTACAGTAAGTATATTACTTTTACATCTAGAAACAAGCTCGTGGTGCTGAGAAAAATAATAGGTGCTAATATTTAGACTGGGTCTGTAGAAATATCTGTAGGATATGATAATAACTTTCGTAAACAATTTAAAAATTTTCGCGTATTTGTAACCATTATACAAGTTTATGTAGCGGATCTTAAGTTAATCGCGATAACTAAGATATTTAAGGCATATACCTCGATATTTTTCGACATTTCGACTGGCTCGCAACGGTTGTGGTCACGGCGGGACTCGATCAGTGTCGCTTCGTGAAATTTTAATTCATATATATATATATGTATCAACACTTTAACCGACTCGTATATCAAAACTAACATCTCTCAGTCAATTTAATACCTACACAAAGATTTACAAGTGTTACTTCAAACAAAATTATCTGGAATCCTAGCCAACCACACTTAAAACAAGCCTACAACCTCAAAGTTAATTAACAAAGCGATCGTGTTAACCAACTCATCCACACTCGATATGAGATTATCCCAAAGAGAACAATTATCTAAAGCGGCTCGGCACTCGTTCAATTAAATTAAGAAATATCATGTCTGCCTAAAATTAAATGGCTGCTGATTTAATAAATGCAACTGAGCTTTCAGTATTGCTACGTTTGGAAAGAATCTTAATCGTATGCATATAATATCATTATTTATTTACACTTAGTTTTACAATAAACTACGATTATTATAATATACTAGAGGACGCCAGCAGCTACGCCTGCATTTTTTTAAGTATACCCGTTTTGGCCGATCCCGTAGGAATTTCGGGAAATTCCTTCTTAGTGCACCCCTACGGTCCCCAAGGAACATACATGCCAAATTTCAGCTTCCTGCGCCCAATAGTTTCGGCTGTAGCGTGTCTGTCAGTCAGTCAGTAACGCAAGGATTTTATATATTAAGATTATTTCTTAGTAACCCTAATTATTGACTGCGCATCAAAGTTTGTGCTAGGTTTAAATTGACCAGACTACGAATCGTTTTACGCTTGGTTCGTCCAGTAAGTACCTATTATATTTTGATTACTTAACTAAGCCAATCATAGAGCTTGACGGAATTTGTCACTTCTCTTAAAATCATTTTTAATCCAACGCTAAAACCCAACGTCCTCCGCGTTCAAATTCAACTCGTGGCTGAGAAAGGAGTTCTCACGATCTCTAAATATGATTATTCGACCGTGCAACTACCCTCTTACCTAATCCTCATCATTCTGTCGTCACAAACTCTGTCTGGCCCGTCCACCGTCAAATAGCTCACATCGTTGGACTGTGATTGTGGAGTGGCATTAGAACTAGTAACAATCGCTTTAATGTTGAACTCGTAGTGTAATTGCGTCGTTGTGAGCCTAAAGAGGTTAAGGACGGCTAAACATATAACAGAGTTCAACAGTCATGTTGGCGCTTGAACAGTAGTTCATAGAAACATCGAATCTCGCTTGTATACTAATGAAATGGTAGATATACATGCTGTATCCAGAGGATGGTAGCTTTGTACTCAGCAATGCGATTGCAGGCAAGCCTTTTCAAAGTCTGCTGGATCTAAAAATCTTATAACCTTTGTCGTTAGTATTTGACAATCAATTCTACGACTATCCTCTTGGACAACGGAGTCGCTCTAAGCCAAAATTAATCCAATATTACCAAATCTGATAAGGCTAGAAAATTCTACGCTCGTAGCTCTTATGGTCTTAATTGCATTATGTTTAAATCAAATTTTCCAATAAGAAAATTATGTACTAAAAAATCAGTGAGCTGATATGCGATAAACTATTACTTTTTATCTCAATCATACTTTGCTCAAAAAGAACAAAAAGTTTCAAGTATGCTCAAAATGTTTGTCCATACCTACCAGTATTTTACTGACAAGTATGATAATCTTGTTTTAGAGGTTTACATTATTTTAACTTTGCAATATTTATACTGCTTCAAGCAGCTATCTAGCAAAATCTATGCAGATTTTCCAACAACTTTGCATTTGTTTATGATAGTTTTGAGATTGTAAAGATGAGGTTACAAGCTGAAGAGAGAAACTTACGTCGTAAATATTTGGTATACTTCAGGTTGGATTATGTTAGATCCTTAGATCTTGGAAAATGTAGCTTTCAGTACATAGTACGTTGAAAATTTGTAATGAAGTAAAATATAATACGATAAAATTCGTTTAAGCTTTATAATGTAACTGAAAAAAAAGAAAGAAAGAAATGATTTATTTTATTTTATACACGCACGGGGGAAAATGAAAAAGAGAAATAAGTCAAAAGTAAAGATGATACATCATACTAAGTTATCATTTTAATATTACGCAATTCTCTTTTCCGCTTGTCTAAAGTAGCAACGCCTAAAAATAATCGAAGCATCAAAACATCAATCGCGGTGGAAATGTATGCAGCCGAAATTCATATACATAAGTACCTCTTAGTTCAAAGGTGTTCGTTTTTCTCACTAGCGGTATTAAATAGCTGAATTATTCTAAACAGATACCAACAGGTGTTAAACGGCGCCGTGTTCACATTTTTCAACACCTCCGGTCAAGAAAGCAATGTGAATTTGATTTGCGAGTTAAAAGTTATCAATTTGTAAAGATTCTTTTATAAAAGTTGGTGTGCTTCGTAGATTTTACCTGTTTTAAATAATTTTCTGTTTACATAATTAGTGACATAAATAAATACCTATTTCAATATACCGACCATGTAAAAGTATTTTAGGATGAAAGTATTAATTTCCATGATTTGGTATTAAAACGAGCAAACAGATTCTTTAGTAGGTTATCAATGTAAAGTGTCTTTACAATTTGCGTATTCTTAGTAAAAACACGATGTCATTATTTAGGTACATTTTCATATCAGATAGGTAAACACTATTTTATCGTCTACCATTAAGCTTTATAAGATTAAGATTAAAATTATTAGTACTTCTTGGCTTTATCTACAACTTTATTTATATATTAAGCCATATTTTATCCCTAAAGAAAGATATTAAGTATCTCTGAGACTAATAGTGTTTTGGAGAAGTATTGTTATGTATTTGGCACGCTCTGTAGATTAAACAGCTTAACAGATTAAAAAAAATGGAGATAAATAGTCGTTAGATTTGTCTTAATAGTGAAAGTGATAGATAGATATACATTTTTTGTAAAACATACTAATACGCTATTAATTAGGTTCAGCTTCGGTTATATATTGTTTAAGTAAAAAATATTTTTTGCGCCCGCAGTGCTAAAGACAATAAGTATATTTCGCATTGCCATTCAATGCTATTGTGACGCATTTAAGAGTTGCCTATGTCCAGCAGTGATACAAAATGATGATGATGATAATGATGATTCTTCTGATAAATTCGTTGCGAGATCCAACGCAGTTAAAGTTTCCCCGGGTCTTCACGAGTGTCAAAATTACAAACGACACTGCTGCTAAACTTGGCTATACAGTAGTGTAAATTGGAATAAGACTAGAACCAGTAACAATACGTACAAAATATTCATGGTCTCTCCATATATCCCAAATAATTTTGATAATACGAACGTTCATCCATTCACTTTTAGCAAACAGAATATTTAAACAAACCACATTATATTAATAGATACGGCATAGCTACCGCATATAACCAAACAAAACTCATGTGGATACATTTAAACCGCTTTTAGCATGGCACTAAAACTTGGAATGTGTCATCCTGTCTGAAGCCGACATATAAAAACTAATTAAAAAAAGATAAAAGTTATCAAACGACCGTTCTCTGTTCGTTCCACTAAACTTATATTAGCCTGAAAGCTATACTGTTACTGTTACTGTCTCTGAAGACATTATTTGTCTTTAGGGAGATTTTCTCAGCTATGGGACTGCGATATGCGGAGACAGCAAATGTCCTGATATCCTTATAATAACCGCAAAAGGACGTGACTGACGACAACCTTTGAAGTTACTAGTTAGGTATGTAGACCTATCTAGTAATCTTAGCCCTTCAGTTCTGTAGGCCTGTAGGCCTAGGATAGAAAAAACAACAAACTCTTTTATTCAACGGCCTAGTCCTGTAATTCTAAGTGCTAACCTCTATCTCCCTCTCTCTCACACGTTTGCCTATACGCATCCCTTTCTTAATTAATTAAATTCATGAAGTTTGGCACGTGAGCTATTGAGATCAATTACCTTGTACTATCGCGCCCTCAATAGCTGATAACGATAAACTCTGACTCCTACGTCACTGCTTAAAAACGTATCCCTTTGACATCTTGTTGACGAATACAGTACGAACTGGAAACGGTAAAATGAGCTTTAAGATTGTTAGTAGAATGACTATATTGGTTTATCAGCCTTAATCTCTTCTATATGAGCGGTAACGATTCTTGAAGTCGCTATTGTTCCTTTATGGGTTTACCAAATTAAATAAAATTATTGGTATGTTTATTTTCATAGATACTAGTAATCACTCGCAGCGACTCTTTGTGTTACGAAATCTCCATTGTTTCCAACAATCAGTTCTAAATAAAGATTTAAATAATCTAGGAACACATTAAAAATAAGTGAATAAATAATTTATACTCTCGCTATTACTTGTATGCCATACTCGTCTTAATTTCAAGAATTATGACCTATGTGTATTTCGACCTACAAACCGCTCTAACTTAAGTCAAATATTGATGTTAAAAAAACAAACATTTAAAAAAAGAGAAGTAATTTTCAGGCGATTTTACATAACATAATTATTGTTTATATTGATGTTTTTAAAATAGCTCGCACGGAGAACCGCCAGACTCTACCACTTTTTCGCAACTGAATATGTTTCACATATTCCACAGAGTTACATTGCCTAATATTAGGTTGTTTGCTACTTTCAGTTTGATATGCATGTTTAATATTAAGTTAAAATTCAAAAACACCACAGCGATCAAAGCAATTTGAACTGTCCATCACATTATTTAGGCGCAAAATTCAATACAAACATGCAGCCAAATCAACTCTGAAAAGACGGGGCGCGAAAGACACAAACCTGAAACGGTACCGAATTCCTCTGGAAGCCTAAACATTGCAATTGCAACATCGCATTAAGTAAACTCGAGCTTTCCCATTACCTTCTGTAAATATATCCACTGAGAATTTAATTCGTTTGGCTTTAAAGCAATCTATTTGAAAGGAATAGATATTTTTGATCTCGGCTTACCTGAGCTTTGTGAATATGTGGGTCATCGCGAGACGTTTAATCAATGTGTATAGATTACACATGTGGCATGTGCAGACAGCTTCGAAGACATATGGGTAGGCATCACTAATGAACTCAATATATCTAAATGACATGTATGTTCATTCCAATGCGTTTTGCAATTATATTTGTGCATTATATGTGTCGGTTGCTGATTTTGGTAACACTGAATCAATCTTTGTATCACATATCGATAAAAACCGAAAGATAAAAGACAAACCTTCAATCGTATTGAAAAAATACTAAAATCGTACTTGGTTTACCAATACACCAAAAATAATGCTTTATGCTTTCAATATTATTGATTTTTATTCTGTTCATCATCATCAGCCTTTAACAGTCCACTGCTGGACTAGGCCTCTCCTTTGAAAGGAGAATTGGCCTACTATACCTCGCTGGCCAAACGGGTTGGTATAGGGTTTGTATCAAGTTTTCCTTCTCTTACAGTGCTGTTCTCTGCATAATGTGCTCTCTCTGTCGGTTCTTACGACACCCGTGGGATGATATGGGGTGGTGACATTCCGTATTCTTAATCCGTCACCACACGGACAATTATATTATTCTGCTACTCGGTAATAAAAATGTTGCAATTAACGGTAATGTCACTAATTAGCTATCCAAGGTACAAATAATATAAATACAAATGTCATATATTTCGTTACCGTACTTTTATGTAGTCTTTTATGGACATGAGAGCTGTTATTACCTCAGCGTATATCCTAAGGGCACAACCGTTGTTCTTTATGCCACGCCAAATAAACATAATTAGTAAGCAAAGGTCTATGTAAGATCTGTATTGAAACAAAAGTGAAAGGAAAACACATTGTGTCACAGTGGTTTATGGTATACTAGATGATGCCCACGGTTACACCCGCGTCATTTAAGGCTACTGCTCCGCTCCCGTGGCTCATAGCGTGATGTTATATAGGCTATGGCCTTCCTCGATAAATGGACTATCTAACACTGAAAGAATTTTTGAAATCGGTCCAGTAGTTACTGAGATTAGCGCGTTCAACCAAACAAACAAACAAACTCTTCAGCTTTACATATTATTAGTAAATATAAGATACGGTGCTGCCGACTGCTGCTGCCATCTGCGGCTGGGCTATGACTACAGCGACACATACGACGTGTTGCGGCTTCACGACACTGCGACACGTCGCGGTCATGTAGGCGTTTAGAAGTTTAGAACTACACCGAATGTTGTCAGTTCGATCTCATGTAGGTATTACAAAGTGCTGTCTTGTGTGGTGATCGTTGTCACAATACTAAATAGCGAGGGGCGGCATAAACCGCTCCGCCATCCGTGCACTTAAATCCTTACACAACCTCACCGCCATTATCATTCAAGAAGGATATTAATTAAAGTGATCACACAAGACGGTCCCATGGCGGCATTCCCATGAGAAAGTCTATCATTGACATCGATACGTGCGCGACAGTGGACCCTTGGTGAATAATAAGTCACTCACATATGAGGCAACATGGAACACATATTAAAGACCTCAAATATCGGCATATAATATTATGAAAGATGGCTATTTCATTTATTAGTTACATATAACTACTTATCAATTTGGATAATATTGGACGCCCTCCAATATTATCCAAAAAATAAATTTAAAGTTGAAGAAATATAGGATTCAATTCGCGTACCTACTGTGGTAAGACTTCCTCGCCTCGTCCTATCTTCACACAGATGATACAGTAATGGGATGTCTAGAGAAAATGAACAACAAATTCTTTAATCAAAAATATATTACATTAATAAAATAGGGTAGGTACTTTATCTTATAGTGAAACTTTTGAAGTTAAAGTAAACCTTTTCAACATTATACATACACACAGGCTTGATGTAGCTTAAGCCGAAATGGAAAATAATACTGGCCATAATCTTGAATATCCATTCGAATTTTAAAGGGCCGAAATCCGTACAAAATGCAGCTTGTACAGAAACACAAATCGCATGCAAATCGATCCATTCGTTCTTAAGCCTCGTTCCGCGCGACCCTAAAGATAAACAAAGGATTAAAACTTTCAATTCAACCCTCTTTTGGAATCAGGGGTCAAAATGAAGCCGTGGTGGAAGTCTCGAGAAATCATGAGGTAATTTAACCACAAGTGAGTTGCGTGTTGTACTTTAGGAAGGTAGTTTAAAAATAGTAAAAATAATAGAATTGGGGTCTTCGTTAATTGCACGGAAATTCTATTCTAAGGAAACGGTCTTGCCTAGAAGGCTGTTGCAGCCACCAAAGATCGATTATATCGGAGTTTAGCTCACTAATTGGTTCTATTTGACTTGCACATCGATCTGAACTTGAGACGGAATAATCCGCACAAGGTTGTCCCGAAAACGGATTCGTCACAGAGTACAGCGTGGAAAATAATTAGTAGGAAATAGAATTGCAGAAGTGGCCTACCAGTATTCTTAATAGTCTCTCTGTAATAGGTAACGTCTTTACTAATAACACTATTTTTATAGACTCACGCCTGTATCCACAAAGGGGTAGGCAGAGGTGTAATTACACCCACATTTCGCCATGAATTTTTAGGTACCACGTAAGAGGGGGCGAGCCTGCTGCCGTTACCGGGCACATCACCAGACTCCGTGCTGCCACTGAGAATTCGGAAAAACCCAGTTACACTGTTGCCCAACCCGGAAATTGAACACGGGACCTCCGATCAGCAGTCGCATACGCTATCCGTTAGACCACTAATTCCATAATATGCCGAATTATAGTTGCAACCCCGGGATACAGAGATAATGACGCAGTGGGCTATAGAAAAACGATAGCTATACTACTGTCTCAATTGCGTAGATAGCGAGCTTTGCTCGACTATCAAGAAGTAAAAGTATACAAAAGTATTCATTTATAAGTTTTGCCTGACTACAAAGTCAAAAGCTTAAAAAATGCTAGACCATAAACTGGATCTACAGAGACGACACTACGATTTCAATTCGAATATTTATTAGTTAGACATTAATTTATTTATAATTAATATAATAATACACAGGAAAAAATATAATTAATACACAGGATTTAAATTTTACAAAAAGGTATGTGGAGTCAAGCACCAGTTTTTAGCGGTGTTAACGCAACCACTTGTAATGTCTTTTCGTCATGAAAGTAAACTGTTTTCTTTCTTATAACTTTACTTCTTTAACTAAGTGCCTTCTTTTCCTACACGTAGACCGCATAGACTATGTGTTTAAAAGTCACACTACAAATTTAGTTAAGTACACTAAGTTTGCTTTGTTAGCGCACATCCCAGTGTGGCCTGCGCTTTTTAAGCTTATTAATACAAATGTTTTACTATTCCATATATTATCTTTTCGCCCCTAAAATTGTTGTAAACAAATAGCTTACAAGCAACATTTAATTTATTATTATAATTGAATAATTTAATGACCGTGTTGCACGCAAGCCCACTTCAAAAGATAGGCGGTGCCGATGTCATAATTTATCTTTCAACCGAAATTGAGTAAAATATGGCAACTCTTTCGTGATGTTTTGGTATTTTAGTAGAAATAGAATAATACTTTACACAAATACTCTATTAGGATAAGTTTAGCTTTTTAAATTGTTTTGACAGAGATACAACTGATAAAATAAATTTATATTGCTTTTTAAAAAGCGGTATTAAGGGGTGGTGTTTTAAAGCATTCCTAAAAACCCATAAATACAATAATATCTAACCAAAACATATTTGATTTTTAAGCATAGAATCTTACTAACTCGTTTCCAATCTAGTTTTCTACCATTATTGCTCGAGCTACTCACCTATAACTGACAGGCGCTCTCAAGTTAACTGACAGCTCCCTTGACTGCTGCTTTCTCCTCTTATCTCCTTCCCGCCAACTGGCATAACTCCTCGCGAACGTCGGCACTCCACATCCAGACACATTCACAAAATCCACAGTGACATCTACCGTGTCGTTCAAAAACGTATCATTGATGAACTCATTAAAATCAAAAGTATTATTAACAGACGAAGAATTTAAATTCTCAAATATGGAATGATTTGAGGGCTGGTATACACCGTTGTGTTTAGGACTAGAATACACGTAAACTTTATTCAGTTCTGTATCGTTTTCAGTCTTGATCTGGAGACTGTCGTGAGTGGTTGTGTTGAGGTGATAATCTTCTGCGGAGGTGTACCACGCCTCTAATACTGCTATGTGTGAGTCCAGGTCCCGGCAGGTAAGCCGGAATTCGTTTTCGTGGCATTGTTGTTCTTCCACTATTTCTGTAAGAGAAAAACGATTTTATTAAAACAATGGAAAGTAAGGGTAAGTACCTAATTACTTAATTACTCTCTTTTGGTTCTGTGGCATAAAGTGCTCATAATTGTCAAGAATCGAGTCTTCGAATCCGATACAAAATCGCTATGCTATTTTAAACCTGAAAACACTGCTCAACCCTCCAATAATTGTTTCGATTGTACGTTATTGAATTATTGCGAGTTAGTATTACACTACAGTCTATCACTTTACCCCTTTAACCTCCTGACGCCCACGGTGCTATTTTAAGGACCTTCCTTCACTTGGGGTTAGGGCCCAGCAATTAAGTCAGTTTCATCTTTTAATGACCCACGGTCCTTTTAAAAGGATCACGATAAAAATCACGTCTTGTAGTTTGATTTTGGCGCTATATAACAAGACAAAGTTTCTGAACGAAAATTAGATACTTTTAGGTTGTCTATGGACAAGCAATAGTGCCAACCGAAAAAAAAATCTGTCTTTTTTGACGTAAGCGAAAACACGATGGCAGCTGCGCGTCGACGAGGTAAGTAAATCTAAAATGTTCTGTGTCATCTTTGGATTTCTTTCTATTGTTTTTATTGCAAATTGTTTGATAAATGTTAAACTCGACAAATGTGTAAAAATTTCTATTTTGGATAAGAAATTGTTCCCATAACCTTTGTAGATTTTTTTAAGGCCTTTAAAAAGGCCTCTTGGTTGAAGTTTAAGAATTACATTTTATTTTTGTGAACCCAGGCTAGGCTGTTTTTGGTATTGGTAATTTAAACCAAATAGATCTGATCTCAACCGTGTTAGTGATATAAAAGAAAATAATCAATTTGTATGATTTCATTTATGCCAATATTGCACCGGGTGTTCTATGTATTATTTCATGATTTCTTTAAAGTAAGTAAGTACCGTTTACACGCCAAAAGAGCGGATTCGATTTTTATGAAATTTCACAGAGACATAGATATAACCATGATAATAGACAAAAGCTACTTTTTAGCATGGGAAATATCTAATTTCTATGGGGAACTTAAACAAAGCGCGGATGAAACCACGTGGCCGCCCGCTAGCACTAAATAAAAAGACTATTTCATTATTTTTTCTTATTTTTGCAAATGAACTATTAAAATTGACCGAAAAATAGTGATTCTACATAGATTATACATTTTTTAAAATAAAAAGTTTTATTTTAGTAATATCACTTCTTTTAAATATTGCGACCCCGAGTCCTAAAAAAAGGTAGTCATATATTTCGTTATTTTCTGTTTCATTCGATGCTTATAATGGTCCTGGATGCACAGAAAAAAATAATCTTTAATGCGATTATCATAGACTATATTTTTTAATCTTGTAAAATCTGGGTCGTAACCATTGAGTCCTATAGATAGGACTTTGGGCTCCTATTTGCTGTAAGCTTATATAAGACTGGGCGTCAGTAGGATAAGTCAGATATATTATACAATATACTACATTGTTAATAGCCAATACGTAAATCCATCGGAACAGAAATGAAATCGCTCCCACCCGCAAATATAATAAAGCTAATATAAAAAGTTCTAATAAAATATTGCAAGATTTAAAGAAGAAATAAGAGAATTACCATAGACAACAAACTGCAGCTATCACCATACCCAGTGAAAAATAGACATTATGAACTTTTTTGTGAAGATATAAAAGCTATAATAACACAAACGTTTAAATGTTCGTCACGTGCGCACTATTAATACTATTTATAGGTAAATGAAGGGATTCGGACCATAATGGCGGGTTTTATCTATGGCCGGTACGTGACCGGCTAGGTGCCGTTATCTTAAACTAATTGTACAACAGAGACACCTTACGGCCTTTAAAATTCTGGCTACAATGTTATATATGATTAAATTTCTAAGATCTGAGATTCACTATGGAAGTAGATGTTTAAAAAAGCTAAATTGCGAATCTCGTCATCAGCATCATCATACAGTATCACAGAGTCCTCTGCTAGACATAGGTGTCCCCTAATTTGATACCGTCACAATATATATATATTTTTATAGACTCACGCTTGTGAAAGGGTAGGCAGAGGTGTAATACACATACAATTACACCCACATTTTGCCATGAATTTTTAGGTCCCACGTAATAGGGGGCGAGTCTATTGCCGTACCGGGCGCATTACCAGACTCCGTGATGCTACTCAGAATTTCCTTACGGAAAAACCCAATAGTAATTTGCCCAACCCAGGAATCGAACCCGAGACCTCCCAATCCCACGCGCACATTTATGCCGCGAGACCAACGACGCAGTCACAATATATATAAGGATAAGTCAATAGGAGGGTTTGGGTTTTTATACAACGGTGAGCAGAAGAGTTGGTGAAGGGTTTGATTGATGAGTGATGACAATTTGAAATTTGATGACAATGATACTATTTGCTTCGTGTAGTTTGCTTAGTCGCCCGTTAGTGCACCTACGGAATGAATGATTTGTAATTATTTAGAGCTAGTCTACACTAATAAACGTAAAAATTTGTGAGAATGGACAGCGTTTTATGAAAGTTTGCATGAATATAGTTTATGCATCAGAACAACGCATAGGCAACCACGCGGTGGGTCAGACACTAATGTTCTTTTGAAACATATTATAAAAATTATTTAAAATAATCAGACCGAATAAAATTCAGTTCTCCACAACCCTTGAATAGAACAGCTGTTACCCATAAATTTTCAACCTGACACTCTTATAATAAATGCTATGTTAATTCAAACACTTTCAACCCATTTCTACGTGTGATAATATTGATAACCCGAGACACGGAATTTCTATTAACACAACCTAACAAGCGGGCATTTTGCATACTGATTAACATATCTTTCTATTTAAGCATTTTAATTTGAATATTCTTCCAAGTTTTCCACTGCAGTTGTTGACGTTCAGTTTACAAATTAACTATTTAGTTTTAAAATGGGCATGTAATTGAATTTTATGAACGTCATTCACAGCCAATAAGTAGGTATTTTTCTTTTCTTCTTTCTTTAGGTACGTGTGATGAGTGTGTGTGGTTCAGGCTTCAGTGGTTTCAGTTACAGGCCTCTGTCATGGTCTAACGATTCTTATCCTGAGACAAAAACGGCACCTTCAGCTGTTTTCGTACCTCCCGAAGCGCTGTAACCTATCCCAGTGTAGGTTGGTCTCTTGCGACGTTGCTTCACGACTCACTATGATTGGAACTGCCAGTGTTATAAGTACAATTTTAAACGCCATAATTCGCTTACGTTACATTATTCGCTTGACGTCACGCGCGCGTTTTAAAAAATATTGATGTAACGAAGCTCCCATCAATACGAAATTCACTCTTATAAAGAAATACATTATTATAATAAATATTCTTTCTTATTAAACTGTTATTTAATACTAATATATAAAGCTGAAGAGTTTGTTTGTTTGCTTGAACGCGCTAATCTCAGGAACTATTGATCCGATTTGAAAAATTCTTTCAGTGTTAGATAGCACATTTATGGAGGAAGGCTATAGGCTACATAACATCACGCTATGAGCCACGGCAGCAGAGGAGAAGCCTTAAATAACGCGGGTGTAACCGCGGGATCATCTAGAATAAACTTGCAACTTTAAAGCTTTTATGTTTTTTTATGGGACAAGTAGACAACGAACTAAAATATTATGTGCGCTTTACACACCTTATACTTTTATACTTACCATTTATAAAATAAAATGAATTAAACGCTCATACTGTCCAATAGAATTTTATCATTTATACTGTATGAAAAATTTATGAAATATAGCGGCAGCCATAGATTATACCTATATGTGAGTGGGCTTAGAATTTTAAAAGAAAACGTATTCTTTAATTTGGTGTTCTAAAACTTTGATATTTCGTTGTTTTATAACTTTATATTTCGTAATGTTCCATTTATAAAGATTTGATTCTATTACCTACATAATAATGTCACAGTTAACACGATTTAAAGTAATCTACATCATCCTCTTAGCGTTATCCCAGTTTCAATCTGGGGTCCGCTTCCTAGTCTAACCGGATTTGGCTGAATATTAGCTTTTCCACAGAGCGACTGCCTGCCTGACCTCTGCAACCCGAAGGGATAGCAATATTCCATGGTTTAGACTAGTGTCAGTGTGTGTAAAGTAATCTACATATGTTATTACTAGAGGACGCCAGCAGCTACGCCTGCATTTTTTTTAAATTTACCTGTTTTGGCCGATCCCGTGGGAATTTCGGAAAATCCCTTCTTAGTGCACCCCTACTGTCCCCAAGGAACATACATACCAAATTTCAGCTTCCTGCACCCAATAGTTTCGGCTATAGCGTGTCTGTCAGTCAGTCAGTAACGCAAGGATTTTATATATTAAGATATTATGAAAACTTATGATATTAATACACAATTACACATCCACGAGTTGTATCTACTAAACAATATTCTAATTTTGTAGTGCTAATGTTTACGAGTGTAACACGTATTCGCATCCAAATCTAGACTAACACTCAATAAACTTATTGTAATTCGTACGCAGTTCGTACCAATTTAACGACGTTGACGATGCAACGATTATCCGCACGCCGCTAGCGACGAAATTTAGAAGTTGTCTAAGACTACACTTTTGACAGCTTTCAAGGCAAATTCTTTTTTCGAGGATATGGTGGTATTTGTATTGAGAACTATCAAAAGTAGTAGTGATCAGCGAAAGAGTCGTACTTAGACAACTTCGAAATTCGCCACTAGAGTCGCTAGTTAGAATGTTAGTATCGCCAATATTCTATCATAACATTTAAATATCGCATTATTTACATACCTATTACTAGGAATGCATATTGATAGTATCATTTCATAGATTTAGCGATTCTCTTGATTGTATTTTAATAACATTAAAATCAAGGCCCTATCCCCTATTCCTTCTCCCTCATCCCACTCCTCATCCTATCCCTTTTCCCAACCCAAAGGGGCGGCAACGCACTTGTGACTCCTGTGGCGTTGCTTGTGTCCATGGGCGGCGGTAATTGTTTACCATCAGGCGATCCGTCTGCTCGTTTGCCACCTATTATCATTAAAAAAACACAATGCAATAAATGTCAATTAAAGACATCCTAAAAAAGGACAGGTAAGAAGTACCCTAAACCGTTGCGCATGCATGAAAAATTTTATGAGAATGAATGAAGCAGGAGAGATATATAAGGAACGTAGCAAATGGTGATCCGTAGTCTCTGCCTACCGCTTCGGGAAAGAGGTATGAGTCTATACCTATATGAAATAGATGCCAGCAAAAGCCTGCAAGCTCGCAACCGAAACGCAACCCGTTCCATCAATCAGTTCTATCAGACGTAGATACGTCTTGCAGTTAATTTCCGTCGATAAAGCACACAATTTCAATCCAATCTGAGCGCCATTTCCCTAGCAGACGTCCAATTTAAAAAAGCAGAGCTACAAAGTACTTAGTTATTATTATTTTATTATGTATGAATACACAGCGTACATACATAATTTGTTATTATTATATTGGCTGACTTAATGCCAAGGGCTTTCGCTCCCAAACTTCCTCGGAGAGCTGACTAGAGAAATAAGTAAATGTATACTGAAATGAGTAAATTATCCGTGTAGTGACGGATTAAGAATACGGATTGTCACCACCCCATATCTTCCCTTGGGTGTCGTAAGAGCCGACAGAGGGAGCATATTATACAAAGAACAGCACTGTAAGAGAAGGAAAACTTGATCCAAACCCTATACCAACCCGTTTGGCCAGCGTGGTATAGTAGGCCAATTCCTCCTTTCAAAGGAGAGGCCTAGTCCAGCAGTGGACTGTTAAAGGCTGATGATGATGATGATACTGAAATGTGTTTCTACTTATGTACAGAATTATATGGACTAGAAACGATCCTCGTATAAACGGTATGTATCTAGTAGTAGAATCAACGTGTTTTCTATAAAGTGTATCATTAGACTGAAATAACGAACCTTTACACAGAGGTAGGTACCTATTTCAATATACGTGACAAGCTCCCTATAAAAAAGCTTATGAAACAAAGAAAGAAAAGCTATTTAAGTTATTGGCATTCACAGTGAACGACTTAAATTAAATGTAATGGCTACGTAAGGAACGCCTAACAATTTAATTAAAAACAAACAAACGGGAAGTGACAGACAGAACGGACATACCAAATACTCTGTCATTTTTTGTAACGAAACTCAAAAATTATTTACTACTAACTAGCTGTTGCCCGCGGTTACACCTGTGTTTATTTATCGTGGCTTTCCTTAGTAGGTTTTGAAACGACAATTCCGCTTCAACATGTTTTATCAGCTTACGATTTTCACGCCTGTGTTTATGGTGTAATCTATATCCATCACGTAGCCCTACAACTTACTCCATATTTCAATGAAAATCATGTTAAAATAGGTTTAATCAATTTTAACAGGATCAGGAAGACGGGCAGATAGACTAAAAAGAGTTTAATTATGACTTGAAGCTATGTTCATAACTGTGATTCATAAATAAGAAAACTACAGACAGATACTGCAATTTTGAGTTTATTTATAAATACATAGTCCGACTTACCACACACCTACCAAAGAAGCATACGGCAAGCTTACTCCAACATGGCGACTTGGTGTCGTAAATGTCAGGTAGTATATTAATGGCCAATAAATAATTTATGTCCCCTTTCACTATCAGTTAGTAGCGTTCGCTTAGGGCTACACCAATCAACATTGATTTAAAATAATGATCATTAATTTGTCAGCGTGGTTATGGATAGTCTTATGTGATGTAACTGTAGTATGATTAAAAATTAATTATATCTAATAGAACATTATAAAATTAATGGCGATTGTAATTGAGAATAAATATAAAATCTTTCACAAAAAATAAAATATGTAAGGCCCTCAGAATTCTATCTTAAAATTATTTTAGTTAAGCCAAGTCCAACAAAAGGGTACCTTATAATTCCATGTTTGAGAGAACATGCAACATTTATTTCTTTAGGTACTTGATAGGAATTTGTGCTAAGTTTAGATAAAGGCAGGCTTTTAAAGACATAATGGTAGGAAACGTACAATGTACCTTGTTTTATATGAGTTTCAATAATCCACTTCAATGGTCTCATACTGAAAGTAAGAGAACCTTAATTGCGTTTCTAATGTCATATCAGTATGAATTATAATAATACATCGATGTCCCATATGTAGGTATAATAGTTAATAAAGACTTCTATTCAACTGACAAAAATGTTTGAATAAAGCATTCTGAAAAATACCTAGCCAAATTTAAACAGCACTCTCTCGTTTAATATCAGGCGAAAATATAAAATTCTACGCTCCAACGAAATATACACGTTAAACCTGGGGATTTAATATGTTTCAAAGAACAGTCCAGGTTTATACGTAAATCCTCATTGTGCCTTTGCTTGCATAATTCAAAGGGCCGGCATTCCCTCACGGACACAGCCCCTTATATTGTTCATGCATGAATTGTACTTACTTACCTATTTGAACCTTTTCGGCTTCATTTTGTAAGCAATAGACGTATTAAAAGTCTTAAATTGAAATCATAATAGGAATTTTAAATAACGTGCGTGAGGTAAAGAACTTATTTTGTCTACGGTGGGCTGTAGCGTAGGGTCAATATTTTTTTTTATTTTGTGTCAATGTTCTTAATTTGAATTTTTGATGCCGCGTGTTGGGCAGTTGTTGACATTTAAAATTTTCTTCTGAATAAAAAGGTAATCACGCATTTTTGGTATATACCAGATTATCATAAAACATAAAGTAAACGGCGTCTGTGTTTATAATTTATTTATAAGCACGCTTTTGAACGATGTTATTTCAAGTTGAATAGTTGAACGCCCTTCAAGATAATACCGGAACGCAATAAGCGTAATCTAACGTAATAACCGGAGTATCCAGACCTTCTAGATATACCTTATAATCGTTCAGCAAATCACAGACGGCTGTCCTTTCATGAAGTCAATAGCCCGATTCCTCTACCTCGCTGACATTTACAAAGTTGCTACTTCGATCCTAAATCGACCAATCTTTCCAGCTGTGGGTTCCGGACTTCCAGCTCTACCTACGCCCGAGGGCTATACCTAGTCCTTCTACTGCCTATACCTTGCTCTTCTCTACATCACTTCGCTTCACTTCCTTTGACTGAGCTCTTAGTCTTCTACACTACCTGCAAGACCAAAGGAACTACTTCCCTTCTCGTCGTGCAGCTCTTCAAGCAGACTACTCTATCGATTACCGGAGGGAGCCTGGAAACCCGCAGCCTTGAGTCCAGGACAGTGCCCGTCTAGCCCGTCATACTCCTACGAGTGTAACAAGACAATGTCTATGTCAATAAACGTGTAGGTACCCTTAAACATTGTTCACCGGGTCATTGCCACCCCTATTTAACCCGACCCAGAATGTGGAGTATGCCACTAAATTATCCTAAACTAAAAAGGGGAAAAAGGTAGATTTTTATAACAATTATCTTTCACTTCCGTATTTTTGCATCCCTCATTATAAGTCTCGACAGCATTATCAGCCGACATGCAACGAATAACACTTGTTTGACCCAGGAATCAATTACTTAATCACGAATTTCGCGATTCACGACAAAAATAACTGGTACGTCATCAAGGAGGCAAAATCAACCATTGTGAGCTTCTAAAGCTATTGAAATGAAACGTTCTTATGACAAACTCTATCAGCAACATATCGAACTTCATCGAATTGTTTGTATATCTACCAATGTGCGTTATTCCAGTATTGCAAAAACAGCGAAAATTAATAACAAAATTCAAAGACAGAGTTGATTTCTGGTTTATTTTTTAAAAACCTGCTTCTCTACACGAGTAGGTATAACGCTTAGGTACTACAAAATTCAATTACAAATTTTGTACTTCGCCGGACCAGAGCTTGGGACAACAAAATCCTTGCAACAAAAACGCCAAAATATGAATCCAGTTAAACCTCCCTCATTGCTAAAATTCGCAAATTCAACAGATTGCGAACGTTCAAACGCTAATGCAATTTAACCATGCACGAGCCAAGTGCGCACTGCATCATCCAACCCTCGTTCAGCCTCTCGCTCACACACGTAGTAATCTACACACATCAACAAAGTCTAAGGATATCTTAATCCTAAATTATTTACGAGTTTATAGTTTAGAACCTTGTTAGTTTCCACAAAAAGTTTATATACAGATTAAAACCTCTTTTATTCTATTTTCAAAATTTGAACATGGAAAGAAAAAAAACAAAATAATAAACAAAATATGGCGGCAAATTTGCTAGTAATTCGTTACATTAAAGAAAGTTAAAACTGTTTTATTATAATTATAAATGAAAAGGGTTTTTAATTGTTTTTATTTTTTAATTTAACGTGACGTACGAACTTTAAAAGTCATGTCACGTCGTCATTTGAGTCGAGATGAAATGTTACGAGCCGTGGGCATGTTAGAAAATGGTGCAATTCAACGCGTCGTTGCTGAAGCCCTACATACCAGTCAAAATGTGATATCAAGGTTGTGGTCACGTTATCGCAGTACTGGAGATGTGGCCGAACAGCACACAGGTAGATATCGTGTTACTACGCAGAGACAGGATCGATTTCTCCAAATGACCGCCAGAAGACAACCCAATATCACAGCGCTGCAACTAGTGCAAAGGCTCCAGGAGGACCACCAGCTGCTGGTAAGCGACCAAACCGTGCGAAGAAGGTTACATGAAGTTGATCTTCATGCTCGAAGACCATTGCGTGTTCCAGCATTGCGACGTGGCAATCGCGGTCGGCGGCTTTCGTGGGCTCGGGAGCATTTACCATGGAGTGACGAACAATGGTCTTTGGTGCTGTTCACCGATGAGTCCCGGTTTGGGTTTCACCCGGATTCACGAAGAACACGCGTTTGGAGAGCTCCAGGGAGAGTTAGCCGTCTACGGCACCCTCAGGAGGTCCACCCGTACCAAGGCGGGACAATCATGGTGTGGGCATGAATTCGTCTTGGCGGACGAACCCAACTCGTTTGGATCCAAGGCAGCATGACTGCACAAAAATACCACGAGGAGGTAGTAGAGCCCGTTATTGTCCCACACAGAACTCAAATAGGCCATGAATTTCTACTCATGCACGATAATGCTCCTTGCCATACGGCGCGGCTGGTATCGACCGCTCTCCGAGAGCACGATATTCAAGTTTTGGATTGGCCTGCACAGTCGCCCGACTTAAATCCTATCGAGCATGCCTGGGACATGTTACAACGAAAAGCTTTGAGAGATTTTCCACCAAATTTGACGACTGAACAACAACTTTACGAACACTTGCAAAGGACATGGGACCTCATACCGCAGCAAGACATTGACAATTTAATTTTAAGTATTAACAATCGATGTCGATGTGTAATCAATGTAAGAGGTGGCAACACTGATTATTAATGATTAGATTTTACAAGATTTTTTCCATTTTTATTAAAATTAATAGTTTTTTAAGAAGAAATGTTTGTTGTTATCATACTAATTTTCCATGATGATTAAAAAAATTATTTTTTTTATTTAAAACAAAAAAAAACACGAAATGTTTTTTATTTTTATTAAAGACCTTAAAATAATCTATGATTCTTCTATTTACTGTATCAGAAAATTCTTCATAGATTTTTAGATATTTGATGAAATATAAAATATCCCTAGACTTTGTTGATGTGTGTATATACGTCTTTCGCTCTCACAACACACCCCATCGCGTCACAAATTCGGATCAGCCGTCGCCATGACAACCAGCCAAAACAACGCTACATGCTCAATGCACCAGTTAATATTGATCTGCCTAACCACTCTAATTTATTCCAACACGGCATGAAGTGCAAAGGATTAACAAACAATTGGAGGTCAAGTTAAATTGGATTATATTTTTCAGTCCCTTATTGCAAATTAGACTTAAGGGGGCACAGATTAAAGTGCAATTTAGTTTAATTGTATTGTGTCGAAGTGCTACGGCAGATACTTTGGGGAGCATTGTACTAAGATGTTAGTTAGTATTTATTGGTATAGGTTTCCGAGAGCCAAATTTGGACCCTTGCAACGTGTAGTAATTGTCACGATTAGTTTGCTAAATAGATGTAGTACTTCGGTCTATCAAGTAAATTGCTTAGCTGGTTTCTCGATTGGGTACAATTTTATACAATCCCCGACTAAAAGTGACAAAAATCAATTACATTGATAAATTATACACATATATTCGACATTAGCTGAGTAGTTGGCACACTTCACATGTCTTTGGAGAACATTATGGAGAACTCTCAGACATGGTTGGTGACAGGTTTTCTTATGATGTTATCCTTCACCGTTTATCAAGCAATAATCAAAAGTATAATTTACTTCGAATAGTCATTGGTGCACGCCATGGACTCAAACGCGAGACCTTCTGCGTAGCAGTCTGTTGGACTCTCCAATAGGCTATCGCTGCTTTGACATTTAAAATGAAGCTACTCAAATATGACCAGAAAATTCGGTTACACGACAATCCATAACACCCATTAATTATATTTTGTTAAGTATAATAAAATTATTATCTTTCGCAGCGGCATGGCAGTAATAAAATTATATCATTGTGACAGAAATACACATAAACTAGGTAACGGTATCATAAATTGAATGAAAATTATACCTTCTCTGTCAAAAATAATAGTAAGTTATTCATAAAGCAAATATGAATTGAATAATTGATATACTTACAGCCAAAGTATTGTACAGTCATTGTTCTACTATTTAAACTTTAATAAAGTTTAACGTGTTGTGATTTCTTCGCTGCAGCAGCTTTTTATGTAAGTTATATTAAAATTAGGAACGTTATTTTTAGGACTGTATAAGAAATGGGTGTCTGAAACGCCGTCATATACTTAAATAAAATATTTGCATTCTGTATCTAAGAGCTTGTATACGACTAAGCTTTAAAAAGAGAAGGTCATCTCAAGGATAAAAGTTTGTGATCGACTACAATAATGTACAACACAAGATATCGTCCTAAAATTTGTCCTTTATGAAACGAGGTAATGTTTAAAAATTATAATCTAAGCCGTCAAAAGACCGATTAGCCATCTCGTCTTAATAAATTATATATTTATATATAACTTAATAAATCTCGTCTTAGGAAATGTGATCGCTTAGCTACAAAAACAGCTACATTTGTCGTAAGGATTGCCTATAATGCAGCATTTCAATGGCGGTAAAGGACTTACTTTATTAACTACTTATATCAGTTATTTTATTATACACGAAAAAATAAAATTTTTGTGTGAATAATACAAAATATTCACTGATCTATTTACATGAAAATAAAGGCATAACAACTGTCCATAACAAGTTCATTCCACTCATTCATTATGTGGACACAAACACATAAAAAAACACAAATAACAGGAAAACCAGGCACAGAAATATTTACGAGAAAACTTTCGTCCAAAAATACATAAACAGCAGACCAGAGATTATAAGGAAAAGGCGGGAAAACTTGACGTTTACCGCCGGAATACTTTCTCCGTTTGCTCTGAACTAACCCCGAGGGTGCAGTTTGCATACAGTTGAAAAGATTCTCTGCACGTACTCTTTATATTTACGGAAAGAAATGTACTGAATGTACAGTTAACGGCGGTAAAAGCATGAAAGACGGGAAAATATGTGATCATATTTATTTATTTATAGACTCACGCCTGTATCCCCGAAGGCGTAGGCAGAGGTGTAATATTACACCCAAAATATGTGATCAATTGTGTATAAAACAATTTAAGCAGTAACAAAATCGCGCTTTGCCACGGCTCGCATCAACGACGTATTACATCGCCAATAACTTACATTTTCAAGACGGATCTCTTAGCAATCTTAATGCCTGTAGGTACAAAAGTACTTCAGGACAATTTATAGAAATCCCAAGACTTTTCGTTTGCAAATTCATGCAAAGAGCTAAACTCCAAGCAGAAACAGCGAACAACATGAAGCCAAATATCAAAGTTGCAGGATAAGTTACATAGGGGCTATGTTTGTCCGAAATACTGGATTTTTACTAACGAAGTTTGTCTACCTACACTGAGACATGACAATCATGACATGTAATGTCCCCACTCAACTGTTCCAAAATTAAAAACATATTTGTTTAGAGAGAAAAAGAGGCAATAACGATATCATTTTCTAAAACTTCTATGACTAAATGGCCATACACACGCCCTAAATTCAAAATAAAATGATGCAAATAGAATTTTACGATCTACTCCATAATAATTCGCAGCTTTTTAGCTACAAGTAATTCTATTGAAGTACTTTATTGCCCATCAAATAAGTATTTTATCGTTGACGTCAAACAAAAAAGGGGCGAAGCTAATGCAATTTTCTAATGTTTATCTCGCTTGTAAGTAGAATTCCTTTCCATTCGGCTGGAGTTTTATTGCGCTGTATTAACTTGAATGCTACGTTCTTTAGTCTAGAAGAACACTAGATGCCTTAGGTGTGAGCGAGATGCAAGGCGTCTAGATAGAGTTGGAATAATTTACAAACAGTGCTAAGTTTTACTAAAGGAATTCGTCTATTTCACCGTTGAGCAGTTACGCTAGAGGCAAGTCTTACATTCACACATTAAAGTACTAAGAGTTTTACGAGATTTACGATGTTTTACATATCTACTACTTACTACGTAATTTTATCTTATTTGGAGTATTTATATCACAAATCACATACATACGGCGTGAGACTATGTATGTATATACATAGTCTCACTCCTATAACCCCGAAGAGGTAGGCAGAGGTGTATTTTTACACCCACTTTTCGCCAGATATACTTTAGTCCCACGTAATAAGGGGCGAGCCTATTGCCGTACCGGGCACATTTCCAGACTCCGTGCTACTTAGAATTTCGTGACAGAAAAACCCAATAACACTGCCCGACCCAGGAATCGAACCCGGGACCTCCCGATCCCACGCGCACATTTATGCCGCGAGACCAACGAGGCAGTCGTATATATTATATTACAAATCACTGTCTTAAAATTAAATTAAATTTTTCGGACACATGTAATTTTTGGGACACATGTAATTTGATATTCATCTATGTCTCATTTAAATGTGAACTTATCCTAAAATCTAGTTACCAGAACATCGTTTAGCGGGTGTCTTCTAAACCTCAGAAAACGATTAGAGCACTATCAAGTCTTAATGAGCTTGCTTTTATGGTGCTTTAATGTCAGTGCCTGTTGAACCGAAAAGGGTAATATCGTGAGCAAATCTGCATGTCTGTGATTTTTCTATAATGTTCTCGAAAGACGTGTGAAGTCTGCTAACTCGAATTTGGGCAGCTTGGTTAACTGTGGCCTTATCCTTCTCATAATGTGGAGAGGCATGTGCCCCAATGGCACAGATTATAAACAAATCTGTGATGATGATAATGCAAGCTGAGTCTGTACACACAACACGAAGTTACCCTCCAAACCCCTTTGATCCAGCTACTCAACACAACATCAATCTCGTACCAGAAATGTAAAACATCAAATAACACAAATGTTTTTCACGCCTAAAAGCCTCAATATTTTTCTGAACAAGTGGTTCATACGCACATATTGTAATAAAATAAGGCTCCCTAGGGCACTCAAGTCACAATGCACGTCAAGCGAGGCTCTTATTTCAACGAAAGATTGGAGGGCTGCTTGTAGGAATCAATTCTCTGTACAACAAATACCGCTGAGGGTGCATCCCTCCCAGACAAGGGTGGAGACAGTGTTTTGGCGGTGATCGTTTCCATTGTCGTAAAGTTAAGTGCTAGATTTCACGCCTGTATAGACATAGACGTTTTATTGCGCTATTACACGCTAAGAAAAGTAAGATAACATTAATAGGTAGCAAAATGACTACAGGATAACTACATAATAATATATTTCAATACAAAGAAAAAGATATAACTATTTGTGATGAAATTGAAAATAGTGAAATCTGCAACCAACACACAGCGTGGGTCGAAAAAGCTGTTTTGAATTTAAAAATAGTTATTACGTACCCATTTTTCAACGTTCTGAATGTTCAACAACATCTATACTTCACTTACAGACAAGCCAATATCATTTAGGCCAATTAATTACAGGACCTATGAATTCGTGTGAGTAACCAATTAATACATCAAGTTTGCAACCATTGGAATAACAACATCGAATTTCATAAAAAAAAATTGTTATTCAATGACAGATGTGCGATATGTACAATTAAGTAATTGGAAAAAAGAACAATACTAGAGCAATAACATACTTGGAAAGAACATGGAACATGTAGATGATTGAAATCAAATCCAACAAATACGTTGCTTTGTTTATGGTAACGAATGAATTGATCACAGATGCACCTCAAGTATACCTGCCAATTTCATAACGTTAGTAGTAGTAATTGACCTCCACCTTTTTAAAGTTTGGGGCTTGATAGAGAGCTTTGTGGGACACAAAACTCTAAAGGCGGTTTCGTCGTCTGCCCTCAGTGGCGAATCGCGAGAATCTATCATATTGTGGTATGTCATGCTGTCGGTATTCAATCTCGATCAATTTCGAATAATTTAAACATGAAGTTGGGTCGGTACCCACTGGTCCCCTAATATTCGTCCCCCGGAATAAAAGTTGTAGATTGGTCCCCTATTTAGGTGCCCATTGGTACCCCGGTAGGGGACCAGATTATTTTAATTATTTTGTCAGGTACCCACTCGTACCCTGGAATAAAATTAAAGATTCGGCACCTACTCAGGTGCGTTTCGGGCACCTAATAAAAACCAATTTTAATTTTTAGGTAAGAAATATTGTCATCGTTGTACATTCGTGTACAATATTGTTACGATATTAATAATTAAGTAATATCAATAATTTAAAGTATGTACTATAAAATAATCAAATTATATTATAGTATATATGGACTCTCATCAAATTGGTTAACTATATTGTTGGCCACTATTCGCATTTACCCGGAATTTGTCAAGGTGCAATCAGTTTGTTTTAAGTTTAGTCGCTAATCTAAGCGCAGTTAACTGATAGAGTCTCGAGTAAAAGTAAATATTAATTAGTGTGTGTGTGTTCTGTAAAATTAACAACTGAATTAAGTGAGTGACCAAATATGAGTATAAAAACATGTAAGTAGTATTTTTTACACTAGTTTACATAGCTCATATACTGATAAATACACAATTTATATTTTTCGGAGCTAGTTTTGAATATTTATTGGTAAAACATTTTAGAAATCGATTTTATGAAAGGTTATGAGATTTTTTTCTTGTTTCGTATCTACGTACGTACACATAATCTCTGTCTCTGTTCCAACCCTTCGTCACCCGTCTCTATTCCAACCCTACGCCGATGTCACGGCTGTTGTCTTCTCTGAGAAAAACTGGTTGGAAGTCAAACTTCACGCAGAGCTGGGTATGGCCCAGATTGCTAACTGGCTAAATACATCCAAAACCAATTACGTCTGCTTCAGCATCTCAAATCGTTCGCAACCGGAGGAGGACTTTACAATTAAAATACACTCTTGTAACAAACCTTTTTATAATACCTGTAAGTGTCCAAAAATAGATAAAGTACCACAAGCAAAATATTTAGGTGTCATAATTGACCAACGGCTTTCGTGGTACTCCCATCTGAAACACATCACTGGAAGGCTTAGGAGACTTGGTTGGATTTTTAAAACCTTACGGTATGTCGTCCCTACTCAAATCAATAAAAATATAGGTCCGCCTAGAAATCTATTAAATGAAATTTATAATGCAATAGCAAAATCAGTTGTGGTATACTGTAATACTATTTGGGGAGGTGCAGCTAAATCAAAATTTATATAAATTGAATGAGCACACCGAGCTTTAATAAAAATAATGTACTTTAAAAAAGTTAGATTCCCTACAAAGAGTCTTTATCAGATAAGCGGTCTGCTTTAAAAATATTGTAAAGGTGAATATATGTATAGTATAAATCCTGCATATCACTGAGGAATTTTATAAGTTGTATAAGTTTCAAATAGAAAAATCTATTTACAAGTTGACAATGTACCCATACGTATAGGTCGGTTCACGAAAGTTGACCACAAATGGCGGCCGTCGCGCATATGTACATTCGTGCACCAATGGCGTGGCTCCATTCTTGACGCATTTAGGGAATGCGTCAAGAACGGAGCTACGCCATTGGCATTCCACCTGCGCCTCACCCCGCACCTCCAAGGGGACCTAAAAAAACGATTTCTGCGCAGTGGTCATCTTTCGTGCACCGACCTATATTATACGTAAAATATTGCTGACAGTTCGAATACGTTGTACCTAATACTTATACAAAAACAAAAGTAAATTAATACAATTGTATGGCGTATACGAAAATGTCGAGAAGTGCGTTAAAAAAAAGATATCATTTATAAAACAGTTACTTAAAATGAAGCGTACGTGACTGTGAGTATGTATAAAAAGTACAAATAAATACGATTTTTTTGATATCTAAAAGACTGATTGTCATTAACACTTATTAATAAATGGGATATCTTTTTATTTGTTTTATTTTTACCTTTAGTACGTGACTGTACTACAACCACAGGTACTGAAAATAAATATCGAATTATTAGAGTAAATGGGAACTATAAATTATTTAAAATAAAAAATAGAGCAGGGTACGAGTGGGCACCACAAAATTTTGAGGGTACCAGTGGGCACAGGGTCCGAATTTCAGGGGACCAGTGGGTACCGACCCATGAAGTTACTTATTTCACTTCAAGCTACGCAAAGTTAATAAGTAAATTACTAATACCAACCCAGCCTGTTTGCTTTGACAATCCATTCACAAACTCCACATCATGACCGTTCAACCTATTACGCCAGATAGCAAACCCATTTCTCGTCTCGTATACAAAAGCCAACAATATCGTGACGTCTCCAACTGTGTAAACAAACAGTATGACCCACTTCTCTTGAACTTCCCGATAAACACGTACGTAGACGATGTAAAATTGCTTATGCATCAACTTTTTTTATCGGTCAATGGTTCTTGAATGCTTTATTGACTAGAATGTTTTGGTTTTATAAATAAAACAAACGATATCTTAGCGGCGGGTTTTATTGAAATATTATGAACGCCGGACTTTGAATAATTGAATGATGTTTTATATTAGATTTTAAATGCTAATGATTCAGTTAAAAGAATAAACGAATGCAAGAATAGCAAGTAGAAGCACCCACCACACACCTGTCTAATGTAAATTTAATGGATTTAATAGAAAAAACAATCCAATATTTTGAACCGTATTTCACCGGTTAATACTATTATTATAAAGTAGGTTTGTCAATATTTGTACATGAACGGAACTATGGGTCAGCTCAAAGTTGATGCATTTGAAAAGCCCAATGCTTGGTGCATTTTTTGCTTTGAAAAACTACTGAACGATATTTTTATGACAGGAACGAATACGCGGCAAAGCAAAAATAAACCGTACAAAACAAATCGGAAGTCGTAAATGTCGTCTACATTAATCGGATTGCCAGACTAAAAATAAAATACAACCCCATAAACGTTAGTAATTAAAAGGCATAAAATTAAATCGAATAGTTCGTTTTCAAATAAAATTAAGTGGTTGTAACGAGTCGGACACGAGTGGGAATCGAGAGAACGATTTATCATCGCACCCTAAAAGTTCGACGGCTATTAATGGCAATGGCAACACATCAAGGTGTGTAAAGGTGTGTAACATCACTTACAGCAATATTCTGCAAGCGGGTGATTGATGAACTCGCGTGTCCTAGAATGCATCGAGTATTGGTTTTAAGGGTTGTCAAACTTCTCACTCACTCAGTCTTCTTCGTAAAAAAATTAGGGGTGATGCCCTGGCCCTGATGGGTGCGATCGGGGAAGTGGTATTTTTATAGACATCAGCCAGACTCTACTACTCTTCAGAGACTACTACGACAGTTTTACTGCAGCTTTAACAGACGAAGTAAGTAGCCCATTCTTATTCCCATTGGAGAATTCACTCTGCAACGATTCGTACTAGTCCCTTGAAAATTCCTTTCTGCATACGCAACAGTAAAAAGCACGCCGAAGTTTGTTTGTGTTCCTTGCTAGTGACACCAGGGGACCTCAAACCATCTGAATTAATAACAAGCCGATGTTGTGCACGAAATCCTACAGGGGTATACCCCGTTTGTCGCCAATGACAGTATAATTACATCCCAGAGAGAGGGAGCACAAATAATTTGCACATTTTCAATTTATTCTGTATAACTGTTACTAATCCAACCCTTACGAAAGTCCTAACGAATACCCGTCTATGTAACTAGAAAAGGGAATATCTAATTGAAATCAAACGTTTAAGCTGGAACACAGTATAATTTTTGTCTTAAGATTTCGTCTGATTAACCGCGAAATTTTAAGTAACTTGATATTGTCGTTATAAAATCAAATGAAGCCAAAAATTATCTCTTTGTAAAGGTAAATTAATCTTAAACTTGGTTTCTTTTCTTTCTTCTCTCACAAACGTACCGACTTTCTTTCTTTACCAAATCTACCAAGATAAAATTGGAAAATATTTAAAAATATCTCTACTCATATTATTTATGTTAACGCATTAAACAAACGTGATGTAGGTACTACAGCGATCTAAAAATATACATATTCATTAATGCTTGCTTACTAACGACGCAAGTAAGATCTTCAAAACGAAATTGGGCTGGAGACAAAAGTGCAGCGAAAATTGCATCACGTACTATTAATACACATCCAACCCTCAAATGTTTTCCAAAGTCAGTAGCAAATCTTTAGTCGGCTTCAATCGACCAAATACAAGTTATTCTGAAGCCATTTACGTTATGAACTCGAATTATGTCGCGTCGTCGTAAACTAAGATGTCGGTTTTACTGTTCTGGGCACTTAGCCCAGAACAGTAAAACCGATGACACTTTTAAACCGAACATGATTTCATGCTGAGTTTTATGTAGAATGTAAGCCTGGATTAGTGTAAATTTATTTAGGCCCAGGTTTATACCTACCTATGACTGATATTTTATAGCTGATTTAGTCTGGTATGCGGGGGCTTACGCGTGCTTCTGTCGATAGACAAAACTGAATTTGTCGAGGAACCCGCAAAGAGATTATCTGTCAATAAATTTTTGACACTATAAATGTATTTACTAGTCGAGATGGCTATCTGCTACGCTCAAATACGCGTATAGATAGGCAACTGATACACTCATTTTCTTTTGTTAAGATTTACAAAGCATCAAGTCTTTAGGCGAATTTGCAAGAATCAAAATGTTTGGCCAAATGAGCTGAACACAAGATCTGATTTAGAATTAGACCATAATGCCATCACTGGCTCAATATACCTTAGCATACCCATTGCTTGAAACAATAATGAAACACGACCCAATTCTATAAACCACATGCATTTTTTTCATTCGTCTATTTGATCAATCCTACTCCAACAGAGTACATAACACGCGTTTAGAGATACATACGCACAGCAAAATACAAATAGAATTAGATGAATAGTCAAATGTTTGTTAGAGCCCGTCATTCAGCGAACGGATCGCATTCACTCTACACAATAGATGCATCTACCCTCACAATATCGATTGCGAATTGTTCGTATACCAAATATAAAAAACCTAACCCTCAGCCGGATTAATGGCAGCATGTCATAATCGTGTATGAAATAATCATCTGCGATCCAAAATTCGTTCGGAAATTATAACAGCAGTGGCAGAGGGGTTGAAACGATTTGTCAGAACTGTCGACGCCTGTTTGAATTTTTAAATCCGCGTTCTATTGCAAAGAGTAATTATAGTCATGAGATGGCTGTAATTATTATTGCTATATTCAAAATGTATTTAGAAATAGAATTTGTAACCGGTTTTTAAGTACAGCGATTTTTTTAATGAAGTGGATGTGGTCATTGTCTATCAGGGGGGCCAATTCTCCTATTTGTATATGACATTGATATTATATTTTGAATGGACTCAGAAGCGGTATTCTGATAACCTAATGACGTTATCGTATAATTTGAAATAAACAGTTCGTCGTTGACACATATTTTGACACTTGTTTCAATTTACGATCTCGTTACAACTTCGTTCAATTATCAGATAATTTAGAAGAATACGCTTTTTGTGACGTAATTACGACACTGACATGATATCGAAACTATATATATTTAGCAGAATTGGGCCCCAGATGTCACTCACAATAATAATACCTCAACATTTTTTTAAGGTACGCTAAGATATAAATAGAGATCATATAAAACCCTTGATGTAGCAGTCCTACAGATCATTAAACCCTGACTTATTGGTGTATTGCCTTACCCTCTGTACACAATATTGTAGGACGATTAGTAATTGAGGTTTTTCTGCGAACTGCCTTATTGCTTTACTCCTACGTTGTCGTTACGATTCCAATACGTAGGTAGTTATGAAGAAAATGTTCTCATATAAAAATACACACCTTTCTTTAAGTTGATAAAAAATAATCAAGATTGAACTTATTCCTAATAACCTAATAAAGGTACTTACATACGGGGTGTCACAAGACCCATCACCAAGACGAAGTCTACTCGTTTTGGACATCATGCCCTGTCATATTAAGCAAAAATTATACCGGGGAAACGCAACTTTTTTATGTCGACACATTTTCTAAACTGAAAATAAAAGCGTGCCCGTGCGTTTCCCGAAATACCTTCTTATCCATGGGCGCATAGGACATCTATAGAACAAATTGACGGGGTAATTGCATCGATTTTGCACCTAATTAGAAAAATTGCATAGTGACTTTGAGCCTCAATATTTCCTGAACCAATAATTTCCCAGGTAAAGAGCCGAAGTAAAAAATTTTCGTAATGATTGATACAATATGAGATTTCAGTTTTCGTTAAGGGTCTTTTTACACCCTGTATGATCTGTCCATTATAACAAATACTACATTTGCTCTACATTAGCGCCGTATTATTCAATATTAGACGCAACGTACCCAATCTTGCAACAACTTAATCTTTGTATCAAATCTGCAATTCTTATAAAAGCAGACGACTTCCCAAACAACTATATTAAATCATCTAAGAAGTACGGCAAAACAGTAGCCACTTAGTCCAATTTACAATTTACGCGCTCTACAAATGAAAAAGCTATTCTATTATACAATAGCTGCGTGCGGCAGCGAAGCCCAAAGGCGCGGCTACCTTGCGAAACCTGTCACGTAATCAGAACTACATTGGACATAAAACACTGGCAGCAATACTGAAAATAGAACCACAAACCTAACTGATCGTATTTTCTTTAAAAAAAACGAAAAAGGAAGATAACTGATAGACGTCCGAATTAATACGAAAAGATCGTCTGTTCAAGCGCTCCGCTGTAGAAACGATCGATGTTCTATTAGCCAGTATTTTCCTAATGATCGAAGAGTGCCATCTCACCACAAAAACACAAGACAAGTTTATTTGGTTGCGATTAAAATAAATCATCTGTCGAAGTTAATCCCAACTTTAAAAAAAGTCATCGCTGTGTTTCAATCACAATATCGTCTGATATTGAAACACAGCGACACATTTATGGTTTCTATTATATTAAAAACATTAGGTGTCTTGTTATTTACAAGGGACCACGGTTACACTTCCTGTAATGGCTGCAAAGAAGTTCCTTAAATTTAATGATGACTCTATCACGCTTTTTAAATGAAACCACTAAAGAGTTTTTGACGAAAGTCCCAAATTGTTCGATCCAAAAATGTTGTTAGTGCTCTTTTATTAATAACATTTTTGAGCTGTATTGTTAAAAATATCTACAGCACGAGTGATGCACCATATTCTCTATATAAAATCAACAATATCACCTAAGCTATCGAGTCTTGCCGCAAGTCCCCTCGAGGCACCACGAAGGCACGTACGCATACATTATTTCTCCGGTATATTACATATACATTATTTCCCTGTCCTAACTAAATCCTAATTACCATAGATAAATACACCGTGTGAAGCAGTCTGGCGCCCTGATTACTCACTCACTCCGAATTTGCATTCCCTTGCCGACAACAATTAGCCATTATTAATTATAGGGCCGGTTTTAGTTGACACACAGATAAGAAATAGCTGAAATATGGCTTTATGGATGGCGAAGTGGCTAGTGCTTGGTGAGCCGACAGCTGCGGGTTAGATCCGCGGATGAAAATATGATATTGGTTACTTGGTTATTTATTTATGAATTGAAATTAATTATCTCGAATGTGGATTACTTTGTTGTAAACTGTCGCCAATGTTTCAAAAACTCTGCTAAGTTTGATATTGGAAATAGATTTACCAACTAGGGTTGGTAATGGTGCCATCATTTCCAATACAGTAGGGAATACTAAACCACAGTTTAAAGTATAAAGTAATAGTAATTTAGCCGAATAGGTTCGAATTTGCGTCAGTAGAGGTATAGACTCTACTGCTACGGCTCAAACAGGTAACTGATAACATATTTATATATTCTTAAAAACCTTTATTAAGAGAAACGATACCCAGGCATAGAACAAATAATCGTGCAAATCACACGAACATTTGTTCTGAGTAGAAATCGAACGCACCACCACCATGATTAGCAGACAGGGTCACTAAAAAGTATACCAGTCAATAAAAATAACAACTGATGTATTGGTGACTACCTGTTGTAGGTCAAACCATAGCAAGTGCAAAATAATTGTAGTCTCTACCTATAACCCATAAAGTATATAAGTAAATACCTAAATAATATCTACTGTAATAATCTAAACGAACAGGCCAACCTAGTTACTTTTGCTATAAATCTACAGAAAACTTTTCATTATCCAAACACTGCCAAGAATTTTTCATGTAAGTAACCGAATCAAGTGCGAGTTCAAGGTTAAGAGCAAGTTAAATAGTTTTATGTAAGCATTCGTGTGGCTAGCAACAGGGCTATTGTAATTTGTAGCCATTTCTCCTATTGTACTTTATAAGGACCGGAGGTCGGATTTTACGGGGACTTTAGCTTACGAAATAACGATAAATGTTTCTTATGAGATACCTATTAGTCTATATTTCCCAGAGATATTATAAATTTAACGTATGCATTTTGTTTTACTAAGATAAATATTAAAGCTTGTAATATAGTGCCAATATATTCTGAACCAGGCAAATGCCTGAATCCATACTTCTATAACCAATTGATGGCCAGGAAAACAAACTACACTTTTCACGCCGGAGCAGTTGTGTCTGTTATGCAAGACCCAGGTTCGCTCCTGCGTGGAATACTGCTCTCACTTTTGGAATGGCTCCGCTCAGTACTTATTGGACGCCCTCGATAGGTTGCAGCGGGGTGCTGTCCGTATCATCGGGGATCCAGAGGCCACTAAGACTCTTGAGTCACTGCAATTACGCAGAGACGTGGGCTCAATGGCTGTCTTCTACCGCATCTATCACGGTGAGTACTCCGAAGAGCTCTTTCAACTAATCCCACCCTCTCCTTTCCTATCCCGAACGACACGTGCTGGGTTGAGGTGCCACTCTTACACGGTAGAACAGATACCGTTACGCACCAAACGGTTCGGCGCCTCTTATCTCTGCCGTACCATTAAGATGTGGAACTCTTTACCAGTCCACGTGTTTCCCTCCACCTATGATCCCGGGTCCTTTAAGCGGGGCGTGAAAAAGCTTTACTCAAGGCCGTCAAGGTGAGGGCCACCATGCCATAATGTCCATCACTATGGGACTTCACTGACTGCTTAACATCAGGCAGCATGGAGTCAATTTGTTCGGCAGGAATAAAAAAACAAATGAACTAAACACTGTACGTCGGCCAACAAAGCCGGGACTCCTTTAACAAATTTATGCCACAGAATCAAAGAGCAATGGCATTCAAGGAGTAGTATGAACTAGTAATTAATGTAATTGTTGACATACCTATAAGTCCGTCTACGTCGCAAAGGCACACAATGAACCACAGCAATCCAACGTGCACACATCGCGCGCGGGACGCTCTCAACATTTTTCCAAACTCATATCCTTCACGGACATTTTCCACTGACTACTAACAAAACTGACCACATATTAATTACTAATCGCCGATTATCCCATTATATTCGACCGGTCACTGACACATTGTATTTTAATTGGATTTAAGGTTGAACGGCTGCGAGCGTAAATACGCGGGCGAAATGGAGACACGAGCGACACGACCTGCCCGTATGAAAGCTTGCGCGGTACTGAAGAATTATCAAACGATTATAGTGCAGAATAACTAGCTACAGTAGCCGTAGCTTTCGTAGCGCTTGGAAAATCCCAGTTCACAAATTGATCCGCTTTTCATTTGAAACATTTACATTCAGACGATATACATATTTAATGATGTGTTCGTTTAAAATGTGTGCGTTTGATTAGGTAGACAGATTACAAGAGATCGCGCTGCTGAAAATTAATGACGTCAAATTTGAAGGAGCTTACGGCGTGACATTAAAAAATCATTAACCTGAGCGTACATTAACATATTCTGGCGGTGATTCTAGTTTTATAACTTAATTTTCATATAGCTTTTCACAATATAGAACATAGTACAACGCTATATTTGATAAGTTATAAGCTTGTCCTAATAGTCGTGCTGTTCTGAACTACTTATATCTAGAAGCTTTATGATAATTAATAGGTAGCTGTAACGCTACAGACTTAGGTCTTACATTTTGCTGAAGTTCATATTATATTACTTCGCTTAAACTTTCGAAGCGATAATTTAACATCGTATTACGCACCGTGTACCGTGTAGTTGTGTAATAGCAACCTGTTTTAATTATTATTTTGTACAAGCTATACCTATTACTGGAAGGTTTCATCAAAATGAGTTTAGTCGTTTTTGCGTGTAAGATTCACCACCACCAGCCATTCATCCAGTCTCACAATCTTCCGTATTTGAAATAGTAGCATGGTGTGGTTGTTGTATTGATGAATATAACAATAAACAGTGGTTCAACAACAGCAAACTCCGTGATGAGCTATCACGGAGTTTGCTTATTTATTAATACATCAACCACCCCATTCTACTATTATATTTTTTTTATTTATAGACTCACGCCTGTATCCCCGAAGGGGAAGGCAGAGGTGTTATATTACACCCACACTTCGCCATCAATTTTTAGGTGCCACGTAATAGGCGCGAGCTTATTGCCGTTACCGGGCACATTACCAGACTCCGCTGCTAGTGAGAATTCGGAAAAACCCAGTAACACTTTCAAAATCATCATCCCCGGGAATCGAACTCGAAACCCGATCAGCAGTCGCATACGCTATCCACTGGACCACGGAGGCAGTGCAGCAGATACTATTATAGAGCCAGGAAATTTTCATCTGCATACATAAAATTCTTCCGTTATTCATCCTGTCTGACTGACAGACAAAACGCAGCTAAAACTATTGTACACAAGAAGCTGTTGCCATGAATATTCCTTGGGGCGTATGGGCGCACTAAGAAAGGATCCCACGATCGGGCAGAAATGGTAAACTTAAATAAATGTGGGGGCGTAGCTGTACCCATCCCATAGTCTATGATAAATTCAAAATATAAAAAGTGATGTAGTTAAATTACCTCTATTTTCTGCAATCGATTCTACAACAGTCAACGCGTCGTAGCGACCATCTTAATCTTTACCTCATCAATACAGCCAATAAAATAAAACGATTAAGCATAAGCGAATGTAGGTAACAGGTAAATTTATCCGTTATTAAGTTTGTTTTCTTAATCGAACTTCGGCATCGTAAAGGAGGGTCGAGCTAACAGTATTTAATGGTTACCACGAGTAACTTAATTGCTTAAGTACATGTTGCTTCCAACTACATATTATAAGAAACGCGGGACGCCTATTGTCTTTTTTTATAGTGTAGATCTGTGATCGTAATGCTTGCAAGAGTGCCGAAATATTGGATACCTACTCAAAACAAGTGTACGTGGAAGGCAATTTAAAATTTAATCAAATAATTTATATCTTGTTAATTTTCTTTAGATATAGTTTATTTTAATATACTCACGCCCGTATCCCCGAAGGGGATACGGGCGCCTCTACCTACAGAGGTGTAATACTACACCCACATTTCGCCATGAATTTTTAAGTCCCAGGTAATAGGGGGCGAGCCTATTGCCTTTACCGGGCACTTCACCAGACTCCGTGCAGCTACTGAGAATTCAGAAAACCTTAGTAAAACTTTTGCGCGATCGAACTCGGGACCTCCGATCAACAGACGTTTACGCTATCCACTGGACCACGGAGGCAGTCAGTTCATAGAGTTAAGTACATTTTTTTCTTTCAAACAGCTATATTCGTCATAATAATACTATAAATAATCCTTGATCTCTACTACTGACATTGGAAGTGAATTGGCACAACGAACGTGAAAAATTCATATGGCTTTAACAGATTCATGTGGATATCGAAATATTAAGTATGAACTTGTACTTTTTTAATTTTGCTTCTTGAATTATTATAATCATTTCGATTTATTAAACGTCTTTTTATTTTTATAGTAATAGGCGAAAACGAGCAGACGGATTGCCTGGTGGTAAGCTATCACCGCCGCCCATGGACACAAGCGACACCACAGGATGTTCACGATCAACTTATTGTTACAATTTTTATCCCCATGCCAGATGCCACCCATTCTCGATTCTTTTAAATTACTGTCAGTTGCTTAAAAGCTCTTTATGCATTCACAATTATTGATTATCTTTTTAGTGTGCTTTTTATTCATAAGTAAGATAATATTCTAATATATCGTAGACCATTTATTTCGGCTTTTTGGAACAGTTCTTATTTTTCTTTAAAAAACACAATGATACACTAAGGATAAATCTTGTATGACTGTTTGACACCCACTATCTTTTACACAATGCGTACCTATAAAAACCTGCCGGATGGTTATCTTTTCTAGGCTTTTCTCTAAAGTACGCCAAATAAATACGCCTCCCCTAATCTTTGCCAAGCAAAAGTGTGAACGTGTTATACATTGACAATAGGGTAGTTTCCAGGGTCAAAATAATAACATTTTATTTAGTCCCTATTTTAGATTATAAAAAAATATTAGACACGTATTTTTTATTTTTTCGATTAAATATAAAATAACAAAGATATAGTCCATTAAAGTTACGTGTGACGTCATCAAGTGCGAAAAAATGCAGGACGGCGTGACGTTATACGTAACTTTAATGAGCTATATCTTGGTCATTTTTGGTTTAATTTATAAATAAAAAAATACGTATCGCTTATTTTTGAATAATCTAAAGGACGGACTTATAATTTTTGACGTGACAGCGTCTTATAAATTGGTTTGCCGGGTGACACTTCAAGAAACTGCGTTACGCTCCGCTCACGTTATGCGCTCACAATGAGAGCGAGTGAGAGGCACGCGTCCCGCCTAAGAGCGAGAGAGACAGACATAAAAAGTGAAAGGCACGCGTCTTTCGTCCTTCTTCCTACTATACGAATGAATATTCACATTAAAATTGTTTTACCACTCAAAGTCGTTGTCACGTAAAACTTTCGCCCGTATACCGACTTTACAGGCAACCAATTTTTTTTTTGTCAACTCTACTATTATATTATAAAAATCATCCAGGGGAAAACTAAAACTATTCAAAAGGCGTTACAACTCCTTTATTTTCGCGACGACTACAAGTCATTGACCTTACTCTACATCTAGAAACATAATATCTAGGTACTTAGGTATCTATATCGGAGGTTTAAGTCTGAGACCTTTAGACGACTTTAGTCTGCGTCAACATTAAGACAAAATTAATAGAAAGATACATTTTCTTTTCCAAATGGCGCACCATTTGTATTGAATGCTTACTTTGAAATAATACTGGCAGTCTGCAGATGCTGGTTGTATATACGATCTTTAAAATTCAGGTGTATTTACTCGTACAACAGAAATCTTTACAACATATTTCAGTATAACTGCGCTCGTTAACTTTAAATGCCTTTAGACAAAAGCTGTAAAGGTAGGTAAGTAGAGAGAACTGCACGGAATCAATACATAGGTACGCCCGTTGGTCACAGGCTTTGATTTTATACTTATCAACGGTCACAGGTAGGCAGATGAATGTTAAACGGTAATGTTATGTATGATAGAGATATAGGTTTGATGTTGTAACTGGAATAATTTAAGAGGAAGATTGGCAGGTGGCTTACCCGAAAATGCGATTAGTAAAATGTAGCGTGCAATATATCTTTATACCTAAGTAGGTAGGTACTTACAATAATTATCTTATCTTATATCTAATACTAATATATAAAGCTGAAGGGTTTGTTTGTTTGTTTTTTTGGTTGAACGCGCTAATCTCAGGAACTACTGGTCCGATTTGAAAATTCTTTCAATGTTAGATAGCCCATTTATCGAGGAAGGTTATAGGCTATATAACATCACGCTATGAGCGACGGGAGCGGAGCAGTAGCTTTAAATAACGCGGGTGTAACCGCGGGCATCCTCTAGTACTAATATATAAAGATGAAGAGTTTGTTTCTTTGGCTGAACGCGCTAATCTCTAGAACTACTGGTCCGATTTGAAAAATTCTTTCAGTGCTAGATAGCCCATTTATCGAGCTATATAACATAACGCTATGAGCGACGGGCGCGGAGCAGTAGTCTTAAATAACGCGGGTGTAACCGCGGGTATCTTCTAGTTAACTTATATAATCTAATAGATCCACGTTGACAAATTCTTCATCTAAGTATAAAAGGTCCTTTCACTATTTGTAGACGACTTAATTTTGAACCCTAACGATGCCCTTCGTGTGGTCCTAAAGAAACTTGGATATACGGATAAAGTAAAAATGAGCCGACTTCTGCATTACAACATGCGATGCTGTGTCAGAATACAGGGTGAATATTCAGAGTTCTTTTCAGTAAGTTGCGGCGTAAAGCAAGAGTGCGTACTCCCTCCAACTCTCTTCGCTCTGTACTTTGCAATAGTTGTAAGAGAGGCCTTGCAGGATTTATTTAACGGCAATCGTATTCGTTTTCGGACCGATGGCGGTGGTGTCTTTATTTTATCTACACTCAAAGCTTACACCAAAGTTTCTTACGCAACTATTAGGTACAGAGATTATGTATGGAGATGATTTGAGTATTGTGGCGGCAACCCCAGAGGGTCTACAAAAGTTCATGACGAGTCTTCATGAATCATGTCGAAGATTTGGTTATGGTTCACTGTACACTAGTAGTACCTCAGTCGACAATAATCTCCGGGACGTCTCACTGAATGAGATAGGCAAAGTCAAATATCTGGGCATCAGTGTAACATCAAAGTGCTTCCTTGATAGCGAAATCAACAACAGAATTGGAGCAGCTGCTGCAGCCTTTGGCAAACTTCGCTTCAATGAATTCCGTGCCCTTGACATAAAGCTTCTGCTTCTCACGAAAATAGCTGTGTACCTACATTGCAATCGTACCTACTGCCAAATCTTCTATATGGCTCCGAGACGTAGGTAGCACCTGTACCGCAAACATATCTGCACATTACATAGATTCGACAGTAAACGCCTACGCGAAATCATGAACATCCTCTATGCCTCATACAATTTTATTTAAACGGGTCTTATTCGCGATATTTAATTAATTTAAGGTATAAATACCTATGTTTTACCGACGTTTCGTTCGACGTTCTTTGTTGGAGTCTGGACCAAACCACTGGATCGAATTACATCAACCAAAGGTCTTATCTACCGATCGTCACTATTACTCCAGGATAGTACGTGAAGCGGTTGAAATCAAAAAGCATAAAAATTTCAACCGGGAAGATGGATACATACTGTCTACAACTTGGAATCCAGTAATCAACAAATGTAAACCCCGCTGCAGTAACACAGCTCATCAGTGTGTAGACGTCATAAGTGTTGTGTGTCGACGTACCGACAGTTCGGATAAAAATAAAAATAAAAAAAAAGTGAGGGTAGCTGCCGAAACCCGCGCTTCACAAGGACGACGCTGAGATGAAATCAGTCCTGCCGCGACCAAGGCCACGGTAATAATATCTAACAGTATTGTAACTCCATACAAACGCACGAAACTCGAGTTATACCTACGCGCCGCGAGCAGAGTACCCATTAGACTGGGCGGACTGTACCTACAGTACCCGCAGCCGCTATCGTGCCGCAGCTCGCATGCGGCGCGTCTGGTAGGTATATAACTCACGAAGACGGCCGAGTTACAATACTGTTAGATTATATTACCGTGCCAAGGCTGTTGTAAGACGGCCGAAACGTCGGTAAAACATAGGTATTTATACCTTATATTAATTAAATATTGCGAATAAGGCCCGTTTAAATAAAATTGTATGATGTATACAAATCGCGAAAGTATATAATCGATTATCCTCTATTCCGCTGGTCGGATCGTGTACGAAACACGGAAGTTCTACGACGAGCAAATCGCGGTGTAATAGAGGTGTAACTAATGCAGCGGCCACTACGATGGAGCGGGCATGGTCCCAGATGTCTGAAACAGAGTGGTTATTTAACCACTGAATTTTCTACTCAGAGCTACAAGATGACAAGCAAAAACAAGGTGGCCAATTCTTGCGCTGCAAAGATGTGCTCAAGCGTCATATGAAACGCTGCCACATTGATCAGTTCCAGTGGGAGGCAGTGGCGGTGGACAGAGCACTTTGGAAGCGTACTGTGCGTGCTAAGGTTTTCGAATTCGAAAATGAGAAGAAAACGACGAGCTCGATGCCAAGCGGGATGAGCTCAAGGCCCGACCGCCGGAGGCCATCCCTTCTAATTATGTCGGAGACTTCCGCTGAAAGTCGACGCAAGTTCACAGCAAAAATTTAATATTTCAGTATGGAGAAGCACTCAATAATGAGTTCTAAGTCGCCGTGGCCGAATACGGTCTGGACGATTATATCTATAATTTTGAAAAACCCGAATCATGCGCGATAAAGCAGGGAAAATTTCTTCCTGATAAACGAAATATCTACTTCAAAATTGGTACGATGGGTAGCCGCATTGCGCGAGTCTTGCTAATCCAGTCTGTTAATTATTTTCAGATTATTTATCATTCAAGATCCTAGCAATACCCCAGTGGCACGCAAGTTGTCCTTGGAATTCGAGGTCCGCCTTGTCGCTTTGCTGAGTCTAATCAGATATTACGACAAAATATTTCGCTTTTCCACAGAGCGACTTCCATCTGACCAGGATGCCGAAAGCTAAAGAGATAAAGATTTCATTGCTTATACATTGTTAGTGTATTTATGGGTACTAACTCCCTATAAAGACTATCACAGCTCTTCATGACAGCCGGGACAATTTAATTCACATAACTTCGAAATGTCAACGCTTCGCCGAGGGTGTTCGTGTTGGGTTTGAACCCGAACAATATACACTCGCGGAAACGCAAATCGACTCAACCCCTAATTGCACACATAAACTTATTTTTTGATAAAAGTATACAAGATATTAATAAAAATTATATGTTATTTTAAAGCTTGGAATACCAGCTTTTAATTAATATCATAATTAAAATAAAAATCCATAAACAACTTGGATAATTATTTAAGTCTAAACATAAAGGTACGAAAAAAGGTAATTTGGGAAAAGGGTTTTTCAGAAATAAAACAAAATGATGTAAAAAAACTTAATAAAATTCATTTAATCAATACTTGGTATTACTTCCTCTAGCTCTAATTAGCGCCTCCAATCGGTTTCTCATCGATCTTATTAAGTTCGAAACCGTGTCTTGAGGAATGCCATCCCACTCCTCTGATAACGCTGCCCGTAGTTCTGCAACGTTCAAAGGGGCTGGATTTCTGGCCCGAATCCTTCGTTTGAGCTCATCCCATAAGTGCTCAATGGGATTCATGTCTGGGCTGAGCGGAGGCCAGTCCATTGTGCGTATTTGCACTTCATGCACAAACTGCTGAGTGATGCGAGCCGTGTGGCATCGCGGGCATTGTCATGCATTAAAATGAAATCTACACCGACAAAGCCTGCGTAGGGAACAACGTGATCCTGAAGAATATCTCTGATGTAGAGATCAGCCGTCAAACCACCTCCTCGGCCTCCTCCAGGAACGAAAACAAGTTCCGTTTTTCTCTTCAACGATATGCCAGCCCACATCAGTGGAACCTCCTCCAAATGGGATCGTTTCGGCGAAACAACATTGGGCAGACTGCTCACCCGGACGCCTGTAAACCCTGGACCTTCTGTCACTGCCATGCAGACACATTCTGCACTCGTCGGTGAATAAAACTGACTGCCATTACGCATCATTCCAATCGAGATGCTCTCGAGCAAATTGAACGCGCGCTCGGCGGTGGTTTGCAGTCAATTTAGGTCCCGTGGCAGGTCTTTTTGGAGTCAAGTTGCTTGCCCTCACGCGTCTTCTAACTGTCCGCTCACTTACAGCTACCCCCCGAACACGTCTCAGCTGTTGTTGCAGATCAACGGCCGTAAGGTGCCGATTTCGCAGTGATGACAAGACAATGAAACGATCGTCTCTCTCAGTGGTACTCCTCGGGTGGTTCAACCTTGGTCTCCGATTGAAGGCTCCGGTTTCTTGAAACCTTCTGTGTATCCGGGATACAGCAGACTGGCTCAGATTAAGCTGGGCAGCGACTGCTCGCTGACTAAGCCCTTGTTGTAACTGGGCGATGACTTGAGCGGCTACTTCAGGTGTGGTATCCATAATTTCTTCATAACAATTAGTCCTGTTTGCAGAGATGTGTAGCGGTCAACTTCTGATAAGCGACTGATAAGAAAATAGGGGTGGCACCGGTTTTTATAGGGGTGGTAAGTCCCGCAAGACACAGGTAGCGTAACGAGCAAATTGACACATACGCGAATTCATGCGAAAATTGATTAGTGCGAAAGCGAAACATTTTTTTTTCTAATATTAATGAAAAGCTGGTATTCCAAGCTTTAAAATGACATATAATTTTTATTATTATCTTGTATACTTTTATCAAAAAATAAGTTTATGTGTGCAAGTAGGGGTTGAATCGATTTGCGTGTCCGCGAGTGTAGGTATGGCAGTCTTTTGCTAGGTATCTCTACTTGGCTCATCGACTTAGCATAATGCCAGTTGCATCCAAACTTACCTACGCCTTACGCCGGGGAGCGACTGCCGTCTGACTTACGCAACCTAAATTGATAGTGATATTCCATGGGTTAGACCAACTTCAGTTCATTTGAGGGTACTGATTCCTTAACGACTATCGAGGATCTTCGAGACAACCTTGAGCGACGGCTTATCGTGCTCACCGAGGCACGAGGCAAGGAATAATTAAGTACCGATTTGGTATGCGGTACTCGCATAACTTCGAAAAGGCACTGGTGTGCGCCGTGGATTCCAATATTTCTTATAGCGTCTTCATGGTAGTCTGTTCGTATGTCCACTTGGCTATCTCTATCATTTATATTCTAACTACTTTACTCTTAATTTCTGCCGAACAGAACAGGCTCATAACCTGTTGTACCTACCTAAATTACCGAAAGTACGACTTAGTACCTAACTTGTAAATCTATTTGATCAAAAACTTTAAACCAAAAAAAAATCCTCATGTGACTTTCAGACGACGCGACGCAGGATTTTAAATTTTAACAAATGTTTTATCAGCATTTTTGATTCAATATCTACATTGTAAATGACTGTAAACATCCCGGTGCAGTGCGCGCGGTGGTCTGTCAACCGTTTCGTTTACCATAAAAACGTTTTATTGCACGCATACGATTAAGCGCAGCGCCTCACCTTACGTTTAGGGTCAACTAACTATCGGGAATTATGTCAAATCACACGTATGGGTAAAAGGGCCGGCCGTGTGGCCGACAAAAGGGCGCATTGCATATGAGACTCACGTACGCTGTGTCCTGTGATATGAGTAGATTTCGGTCAAGGCACAGGTACCTAGCGTGGAAACGAAAACTGTAGTCTAGTCAGGGACTTTTAAATACAATTTATTAGACGGTATATAAACAGCCCAAATGACGACTTCAGTGACAGGTTCGTGGTGATGTCCATACAAAGGGCTCAAAATTCTCTAATACTTACCAAAAAGATCAAGAGAACCGAAAATATATCTGAAACGACCCTGGAGCTTCTAGAGGAAAAGCGTAGCATGCTTTTGCTATTTTTTGCTAACGATGCCAAAGTATTGGCTTCTCAATAGATAGATCTCTAATAGAGACGCTGAGCAGAATCCTTATTCTGCTCAAGCGTCTCTTGAACACGTTTAGTGTTAGGTAAAGGCTGCGGTCGTCAGTTAGAGGCTTTTAGGCTTTGGAACACTTTGGAACCCTTGTTCAAAAGTGTTCCAAAGCCAAAGGTCGGTCTATTGGGCAGGGTGAACTGACCAAGCTGAAGATGGAGGATGGCAGAATTTTCGTCGCTGTCTTGTCAAAATCTTAGCTCCTGGAGAAGATCGAACGGCTCTATGGATGACAACGCGAGCACTTGTTACTATTGCAGCCACAGAACGTAGCAGTGGATTGAGCCACACTATATCAAATATATCCCGGACGCCAGCGTGCACGAGATTAGTTTAGCCCTAAAACTACTCAAAAACAACAAGGCACCGGGTGATGATCAATGACAACAGATGAACAGAGTTCCTGAAAACTAGCAGCACACCTGCCTTGGAACTGCTTCGGACATAACACATAACATAATTTTACACCTTTTATCCCCGAAGGGGTAGGCAGAGGTGTATTACACACCCACACTTCGCCAGTTATGTTTCGATCCCAACGTAATAAGGGGGCGGGCCTATTGCCATCTACCGGGCGCATTGTTAAGCGAGCGATAATATTAACATTATTAATACACACATAACTTCGAAAATTCAGAGGTGTGTGCCCGGGGTAACTGGGAATCGAATCCGAGACCATCGTCTCGGCAGTCCGTTACGTACACCATTGGGCTATCGCCGCTTCACTGCTTCGGAAACTATTTAAATCCGTGATACTCGAGGGTAAAACGCCACAGGCGTGGCAGCTCCAGCTTGATTTTAGACCCACTTTTTTCGGTCGGGTTAGTTTTCAAACATGTTTTTTCACGCCTGTATCCCCGAAGGGGTAGGCAGAGTTATATTACACCCACATTTCACCTTATGATTTTTTTAGGTCCCACGAAATAGAGAGCGAGCCTTTTGCGGTTACCGGACACATTGCCGGAATCCGTGCTGCTACATACCTACTTAGAATTCGGAAAATCTCAGTAACACTTACACGACCCGACACATACTTACGAAACCGAAGAGAATGTTATTTGTACTTCTCAATTGCGCGAAGGCGTCTTTATAGCCAGCGTTACCTATAGTTAAACCTATGAATGGGACGATTCCGATTCGATTTTTTTTTTGGTGTCGGGTTGGAAAATCCTCATGGAGTCCCTCCGCCCTGGGGAAAGCGCGAAGGGGACTGTCAGACTCTTACTGACTAAAAACCAACCCGTGTACTCATGTACCCATGTATCGGAGGGTAGGGTATCACCGAAGCACTCCTCGCTACCCCTCCCCCTCCCCCCGGGTATTAGCCCGCCAGATGGTCAGGCGGGCCCCGAACAAAACCTTCTTGGCGGCAGATGAAGGTGTTGGGCTCCGCCGCCAAAACACCCAGCGGCCGCAGAGGATAGCGAGGACGGCAACGCAATACCGCATCTCCTCTTCCTCTGCGGCCCCACTGCGACGCAAGGATGGTGCGCCCCCATTTGGTCGTGGGATATAGGGCGCGCGGCAACGCTACTCCGACACGTCTCTCCTCCCGCGATCGCGCCCGTTTACGAGGGACAGACAGTAGGTACTCCTCCGCACCCGCACCTACGGACGCATGCTACGCAGGCTTCACCCAAGCCCACGTGGAGCGTCCACTCCAGGGATCCCTCTTAGCTTCACCGCGGGGTTCCAAGCCACGGTTACTGAGCCCCCCACCACGACAAGGTGGAGGTCCCACGGGGGGGCGGTTCTTATACCTAATTAATACTACAGAAACTGATTTGACCCTAGGAAAACATAAGCCCGATTATACTTAAAGGCATATAATATGATGTGTGTTCATTTTACAAAGACCATATCAATACAGAACGAGTGAAATAGTAGTACTCCAATTAAATCATTTAACCTACTAAGGATGAGAGACTACGTATAGAGCTATACTAATAATATACCGACATTTTTTTATCTTGGAGGTGATAAATTAACTACGACAGAATTGGATAGCCATATTTTTTTTTGAAACCGAATATTACATCGGTATACACAACAACTTGCCGGCTTCCTTACTCGCAAATGAAGAGGTAAATAAGCAAGTAAATAAACTACCTACTGCAGCAGGGTATTATAGAACCCTGTAATACTTAGGAATGGTCCTGTTCTACTGGTTCCCAAGAAATTGGATGACACTGGAAAAAATAATGGCGGCTCTTCATTGATTCTTTCTTCTTCTTCCTCTTCCTTTCAATTTAAGAGCTTTGCTCTTGTCGGTGGAGTTTACGCCATGTATCTACATATCTTCGGCCAGTATCTTGGCCTCCTTATCTTTAACCTTTGCCTTTTCTTTAATTTGATCCGTGTATGCCTGGGTCTACCTCTTCCTCTTTCCTTCTATTTTACCTTCCAGTATGTTTTTGATAAAGTCATCATGTCATATAAGGTGGCCAAGCATCTTTCCTCGTCTTCTTTCTACTGTCGTTAAAATGCTTCGTTTTTCTTGTACTAGGCTCAGTACTCCCGCGTTGGTCTTCTTTTCAGTCCAGCTGATTCTTTCCATCCGCCTCCAACACCACATTTCGAACGCCTCCAGTCTTTCCCGGTCTTGTAGAGTCATCGTCAACGTTTCGCTTCTATACAGAGCAAGACTCCACATTTTCCAGATACTTAGGTATAATGATTTAATGAATTGCTTTCTTATATATGACTAGTTATTTTTGATTTCAGAAGATATTTTTTGTTGTTAAATGATGTTACGAGTTCTAATATCCTGAGTGCTCTTCGAGTCATGAGTACATAATGAGGCTTCCCAAATATCTAAAGGATTTTACTTGTTCTATTGGGGCGTTGTTAAGTATGATTTTGATTATCGAAAACTAAATAATTGCATTCAGGGTGATAAATTGCCTCTACCCAATATATCTCTGTAAATATAAATTGCCTCGCTGTGGAAATGAGCATTTCTCAAAAAAAAAATACCATTGCTTAGAAAATATGATAAAATGAAAATATTGAATTAAACCTGATTTCTTTATTTAAAGCTATGGGTAAAGGTCTAAAGATTATAAATATAAGGTTTGTTTTCAGATAGAAAACGTATATAAATAGAAAAATCCAATAAAACAAACCCAAGGTGAAGAAAATTTCTTATTTTGTTACCTTTACTAGTTTAAAACGTAAATTTAGTGTTTAATTATGTTTCTAGAAGTTGTATTTCATTAAATGGGACAATCAAACAAAAAAAATAATTGTTTTTAAAAAGTCTGCCTATATTAGCAGATAAATCTTAAAATATAGGCGGTAATGTTTCCTTTACGTTACTATTTGGCCACAACTCTTTATTAAACTTACATTATTGAGTCCACTTTATGTTGTAATATTTTTATTTCCCATACATAATGTAAAAACTAACTATATATTTTAGTTTTTATCGCAGAAACATGTTAATATCTTAAACAATATTAAAAAAGAAAAGAAATATGCGCCCGATTTTATGCGACAGTAACAAAAATATAATTCTGGTAACAAAATAGGATTTTTTAAGCCTGGACTTCACAGTAGTGCAAATTATTATTTTAACTTAAATATAATGACAAAAACCCTCTGTCAGGAGACATTTTTTACGATTTTTATTATTAAATCTTATAATTAGGAACGTTTATTCTTTCTAGGTTCTTTTTCCTTTGTTCTTCCATCTTTTCAAGATTTTCTTTTAATCTTGCCCGATACCGCCTCATTTTTTCAGCCGGAGTTAGAGGCATATTTACCTAATTCAGAGCTGTAAATATAACCGTTCACCTTATCTTACATTTATCATGCTAACACACTTACAAAGCATTTTTTTTAATCACAATCAATTAATAAGCAGCCACATTGGTACAGGCCAAACATAGCCCACCACTTTATAAAAGTACCAGCGCGTGGTGCAATGTAGATAATAATGCGGTATCAGTCTATAGATAGGGAAAATTTTTGCTTTAAGATAGGTTTTAATCTTAACACCCAAGGATTTACTGTGGGATACCATACAAAGAACTACGTAGCTCTTTGAAAGAAATGGGTACAAATAAGTATGTAAAGAGTACGAGCGAGTAGTAGTAGACAGTATGAGTATATAATATCTAATGTTATTTTTAGTAGGTACCTAAAAACTGTACCTATATATAAACACGTCACAAAACAAATGCACAAAGCTCCCATTGAATTTCGCACATTACCTACTAAAATTTATTCAGTATAGATAATAGTTTAAACTTTATCGTTATTTTAACCCATTAACGCCCGCCGTACTCGCGCGATTACTGCTACAATAATGCATATTTCAATATTATCTGTCTGTGGTTTTACTCAATCTCAAGAATTATATTATGGCCAGGTAACATAGATGTGAATGACAACATAATTGTGGGGGTAGTTTGTTTTATTTTATCAAATTTGTCAGTGACAAGTACGGATTGTGAACCAACGTGTCAAGGTAAGATACAATTATAAGGATTTAATATAAATCCCAAAGTATTTTCATTTGTTATTGATGATAAATCATTGTTGTGTTGTATTCCATCCTATGATACTCTTTTAGTAATAATTTCTTATGATAAACACGTAAAAAGATTCATTTTAGTTTACTGTACTCGGGCGAGTACAACGGGCACTTATGTTCTATTTTTTACAGGTGTTTTCATATATTTTGCAATGGCGAACCGTTCCGGTTTTACGAGTCAAAATGATTATTCAAGGCTGGAAGAAGCCCTTGAATCGATAATAGCTGATGACAATGACTATTTGGAGTATGATGTATTATTGTTACCACCGGAACCAGCAGTTGTAAGTGATGAAGAAGAAGGGAATGACGATGACCTTACATGTTCAACTCTTCCAAGAGAGGTGCCTGGGACTGTCGAGGTTGTTCCTCGCCATCTAATTGGTGATAATTATTCAGATTGGAACGATAGTGATGATGAGCCACTTTCAAATCGTGCTAGGCCTCCGAAAAGAACCAGAATTCAGGATTCCAATGAACCTACATGGAAAAAAACTAAACCTACATTTAGTACAACTCATGAAGTGACCGATGCTATTCCAAACAGACTGAGGACTGTCGTAGAATTATTGAAGGATCACAGTCCAGTGATGCTGTTCGAAAAAAATTTTGATGATGCGTTTGTAAATTTGATAGTTGAAAACAGTACATTGACCGCAGGTCAAAACAATAGACACAATTTTGAACTTTGCTGTGCTGATTTGAAAAGCTTTTTAGGGATATTGCTGCTTACTGGTTACCATGAGCTGCCTACCGAGCGTGCATACTGGAGTTTGGATGAAGATCTTGGTATTCCATTGATTGCAAACTGTATGTCACGAAATAGATTTTTGGAAAAAGAAATTTACACTTCGCAGACAACTTACACAACTTGTTAGCTAGCAATTCGAACGATAAGCTGTTCAAAGTGAGATCATTGTGCGAACTTATACAGAAGAAATCTTGTCAATGGGGGGTTTTCCATGACAGTTTATCTGTGGATGAATCCATGATAAAGTACTTTGGCCGCCATCGCGCGAAACAATATATTATGGGTAAACCTGTGCGTTTCGGCTATCGGAATTGGGCAGCGACAAGTTCAGATGGATATTGCTACGCTTTTGACGCATATTGTGGAAAGTCAAACGAAGTATCTGCTGATCCTCTAGGAGCAAGCAAGAGTTGTGAAAAGCTTACTAGCAAAAATGCCAATTGTACCCAATGAACACATCATATATTTTGACAATTTCTTTACAAATTATCAACTTTTACATGATCTACGACTCTTAGGCTACAGGGCAACGGGTACCATACGCGATAACCGAACAAAGAAATGTCCAGTTACCTCTGTAAGGGATATGAAAAAGAAACCAAGGGCGAAATTCGACTATCGTTTTGATATAAAGAACGAAATTACTATCGTGCGCTGGAAGGACAATAATATTGTCACAATGGGATCAAACTATGATGTCATTGATCCTTTGGGGAAGGTGAAGAGATGGTGCAATGTTCGGAAGCAAAAAGTTGATTTCAATATTCCCAGACGATTTATAAATTGTAATAAGGGTATGGGTGGAGTTGACCAAATGGATCAGTCAATAAGCTTATATCGAATAGCCATAAAAGTAAAAAAATGGTGGTGGGTTATCTTCACTTACCTTTTAGATATGACTGTCTCCAATGCTTGGCGTCTGCATGTCTTACTGAGCAAGCAGGATGGGATAACGACCTATATGGATCAATTATCGTTCAGAAGAACTTTAGCACGCGCATACCTACGCCCAACAAAAACTAAGAATCGACCTACGTCATCTTCAATCATTGATATTGAACGAAATAATAAGTCACAATCCGGAGCACATTGAAAATCAGTTGCGGTGTTTTATTTGCCACAACCGCGTTCGATGGCGTTGTAAGGTTTGCATGAAAACCTTGTGTGTTGAGAGACCTTGCTTTGGACAATTTCATACCTAATCCGCCCGTTGTACTCGGACAAGTACACCCTTATATTTTTTTAGTCAGAAATATTTTTTCACTTTTTTGTTCATTTTCCTTTAGATAAGTCTATAATAAAGCAATAAATAACATAATCAAATATTTTTTTACCAGCAGTTTTATTTTGGGCGTTAATGGGTTAATCAAAATCATATAGTCAGTACTATGCCTAACAATTTCCTATTTTGTTACCTGATTTTCCATGTATACGTTACCACTCAAGAGTAACAAAAAAGGAGGTAACAAATCAAGTTAAATAAATTATTAAAATTTTATACGCGTACAAATAAAACTACAACTCGTTTATGATTTGACTTTTGAAATCAAGATTGATAGCTTTTAATAGTTGTGCATGCGAAATAATAATAATATTAGAGCTTACCCGCGTTTTTTTGGTAACAAAGATCGGAATTTTTTTGGAGCACTTCGCTAACGGACAGCTTTCTGTGCGCGCTCATCGAACGTAATGGAAATTTCAAAATACTATTATGTTGAATGCCAATCTTGCCAATGTTGCCACTATCCTAAAACATGTTTATACAAAATTGACGCTCTGATTTTGAAAAATACGGTCACAAAAGAGGAATTTCAAAGAGGAACTTTTTACACGATATAATAAAACCATTATTTATTAAATAAATTTGTTCTAATATGACACAATATTAATGAATAAATGGACTACGGTCTTATAGTTCTAAATAAATACATAAGTTATTTTCAAAATTTTCGCAAATTCTCTCAAATACAATCGATTGTTTGGGAAGGTATGAAATTGGGACACTTCACTTTTCATACAACAAGATTAGACCAATTATTAAAGTATTTTTGTAGTAAATAATTTAATAATATAATTCTAATTTGTAAATGTTTTTTACGTAGTTTATTTAACTTACCAAGTATATAAATTAATAGAAACTGGTATTGGTCTATTTTATAAATAGAAAAAAATATTTGAAAATATGGGACAGCGATTTAGATAGAAAGTACAATTTTTTTGAGAACTGCTTAAATGCATTTACCTACGCATACCCCGGCAGGATGAAAAGCGGGAGGTATGTGGGACTCGACGGCTGGAGTGCAAGGCCGTAATATAATAATGTAGCACTCATAGCGAGACTTGACTTGCCATTCGTAACAGATCGGCAAAGTTAAGCAACGCTTGCACAGGTCGCCACTTGGATGGGTACCCAAGTGTGGCATTTACATCTGAGAGCTACCGTGCTGCGGAGGGCACGTAAAGCTGTCGGTCCCGGTTCTTGTCTAAGGATAAGGATCGTTAGGCCATGTCGGAGGCCTTTGGGCGGTCTGAAAACTCCGACACTAGAGTTGGCCACACACTCACACGAAAAACAAACAAAGGTCGTAATACCCACTAAAACCACAGCGCATACGTCCATGAAGGTGTTGGGCTCCGCTGCCAACACACCCAGCGGCCGCAGAGGATAGGAAGGACGGCAACCTGACAACACCGCTTCTCCTCTTCCTCTGCGGCCCCACCGCAACGCATAGAATGGTGCGCCCCTATTTGGTCGTGGGAGATAGGGCGCGCGGCAACGCAACACCAACACGCCTCTCCTCCCGCGATCACACCCGACTGCGAGGGATAGACAGAACTGTCCCCCGCACCCGCACCCTTGGACGCATCCTGCGCAGGCCCCCCCTCCAAGACCGGAGCGCAGCGGAGTGTACACTCCCGGGATCCCGCTTAGCTTCACCGTGGGTGTCCAACCCACGGTTACTGAGCCACCTCACCACTACAAGGTGGAGATCCCACAGGGGGGATCAGGGTGTAGGTACCTACTTATTTTAGCCATTTAAACTCAAATCAAGGATTTTACAATGTAGATTTGCATAAAGATAGTAGAAAACGTACAGCTTCTTGTTCCAGCCAATTCCAAATTACTTGCATCATCGCATGCCCATGGGTCTCAAAACCAGCCCTAGTGCGTTTTCAGTGAAAACGCACTAGGGCTGTTTTTGAGACTTCACGAATAATGAGCTTAGCTAGTCTGTTTTATTGTACGATAAATGCCTTATACATACTATATGAGGCATATAGATTCAAAAGCAGCTAAGTGACTTCATATCGAAATAGCAGGAAATGAAAAAAACGTTTTAGTAGGTATTTTTACATTTGTAATGACTTTGGATGTAGGGCTTGTGATGTATAATAATAATAGGTTTTGGTTGTCTTTTTCTATGGTTGCTATCTAATAAGCTTAAAAATATCAAAAAATCGTATCACTTAGCTGTTTTTTAATATGATATAAGGGCACTTAGCTGTATTTGATCCTAAATTCAATTTTTGAATGTAATTTTAAGGGCCTTAGCCGGGTTTGTTTCTTGTTATAAATTTATGAAGAGATGATACTAAAATGCATAGGGTTTCCACCAAGAACTTAGGGTCCCAAGCCAACCTCACCTGCAAGTGGTGCTCCTGCCAATCAACGGACGAGGCTCTGGCAAACAAAATATCCCGATAAGCGGCAATAGGCTCGCCACCTATTACGTGGGATCAAAACACTGGCGAAAAGTGGGCGTTTAATATGCCTCTGCCTACCCCTTCGGGGAAATAGGCGTGAGTCTATGTATGTATGTATGTATGATACTAAAAGAACACTAAATGGCTCCATACTTAGTTCATTTTTTGAAAATGTGGCACTTAGCTGCTTTTGATTCTATATGCCTCATATATGGACTTCTTATATCAGTAGACGGATACGCTATACACTGAACCACGGATGCAGTTTGTTTTTCTTACAGGATATTTTCTTAAACTCGAGTCACATTTTTGTAAGAAAGCGTATGTAGAAGCAATGACGTTGACTTTAAGATTTGTTGCCGTGGGACCAATTTATTTATCCTTATATTTTATTTGTCCTCACCCGATGAAGGCGTAAAAAATATGGCTGCGAAAAATGGCTGGCCATGCAGTAGTTTTCTATACGCAGTATTGAATCGACATAAAATCATATTTTTTTCGTAGCGAATTGACCTTCGACCTATACGGAAAGTAACAGCTTTCACTAAGCTGCTTAGAGGGCAGATACACTGCTTGAAGCATAGAGAGATCGACTCTGGCGAATAAGTACTTTTCGTCTCTCTATATCGACCTATAGCATTAGCAAGCATTTCCCAAGACGTTGCTTTGGGTGCAGGCCAGCCTCCAAGACCCGAGTCATACTAATAGATTATTTATTCAACTATCTCTCAAAATTACAGTACGAGTGCAGGAGTTTTTCATAAATAATAATGTTCTGCGGTACTAAGAAGTAGCAATTTCCTTTTTGGGCTACTATTACAGTAGAAGATAAGTTGCTCAGATCAGATGATAAGTTGTTTAGTGTTGCTTGTCCACTCGTTTGTCGCCTATTACTATAAAAAAGCTAGCAATATTTTGTTGGATAGGTTTTAAGAATGAAACAAGTATTGTCACTTAATATACATTTATTTTGTGGCGTTATTCATAATTACTAATTAAGGCTAATTACATAACACATACATTCAAAATCAACGATACATCTTTACAAAAGTTACAGTCGGCCAAATATTTCCAAATTATTTTACGGGCAACACCAATTTGCCAAAAGATTCGTATCTCAACTACGGAGATCATAAATATGTTTTAGATATACCATAGACATTTATATTATACTCTTTATTTAAATAGGATCTTAGAGGTCATATAGTCCGATATATGAGTGGTAGATTATGATGTAATAAACATTAACTTATGAACCATTTATACCTATTATAAATGGTGGTGAAACTTACATCTAGACAAAGACAATAGTAGATTATGACGTCACAGAGCTCACACTTTGACGAAAGAGGTTAACATTCACATTAGAAATGTCTATTGGCAAACGATAATATATTTTTTTTATCTTAAATGTCGCGTACTACCCCATTATTTTGCATCATATATCAAGATTATATCGCCATATTACTCTTTCAAAATAGGCTAGTCTAAGTTTATAGAAACTACACAATAACACATACATTAGGTATATTAGTACTTTACCACAATTCGGGCCATCACATAATCACTTGTATTGTATATACTATATAGTTATAATGCACAGACATTATTTTAAAGAAAATGCATATAAACTCCAAACTAACCTAGAGATAGAACATGGTTCTTGTTCGGATAACTGTACCTATTTCTAAATTTATTTCTACTAAATCAAATGATGTCATAGCAGGTATGCAATAGATTTCCTAAAGGGTATTATTTTGATTATTTTAGGTATATAATGGTTGGATGCGGGCGGCTAAAAATTGGTCTATGTGGAGAACCTTGGGGGAGGCCTATGTCCAGCAGTGGACGTCTCTAGGCTGACATGATGAGGTATATAAGACAGTAGGAAAGAGAAATGAAATATTCTGGCAATCTGTCACAAGTGTCTCACTCAATCAGATAAGTTCTATAGAAAATGTTGTTACAAATATGTAATGTGTACATTTGCCGGAAAATATGGGAAACATACTTTATGGCATAAATTATCTGCATGTCATAATATCAAGCTCAGAGTCACCGAACTATGGTGTCAATTTATCTCCTTTTAAAGTTCGATTTCTTTATGTCACCTTATTTCCGAATTTATTTTGGAGTCAAATACTCTTAGTCCTGTAAACTTTTTTGGCTACAAAAAATGGCAATATTAATAAGTGATACCTAAATAGTGTAAATCCTTTTGCTATGGTACTAAAATACTATAATATATGCTTTGCTGTCGAAATTGTGTACCGACTTAACTATACAACACTATATACGACTATTTCACAGTATTAGAACTATCAAGCACGTAAGCAAACTAAATCATTCGAAATGGTGCATATATTAGAAAATGAAAATTGAATAAACGTGTTCGATATTTCGAAACGAGTTTATAAACTAGATGGCGCGACTGTTTCTTTAAAAAGCTGCCGAATCGTATTAATAGAATACTTGTTCATGGCCAGCCTATCAAACCCTTCCAATGTTATCTGCTTCAAGTCACTCTTGACTAAACGACTTAAAAGAATGATCTAGAATAGAGAATTCTTTGTCAAATTTAGTAATTTTATATTATGTTTGTCTGTAAAGCTTTAAATATAAGGGCCTTAGTTCGTGAATGACACTTCTAATACCACAAAAATATCATCTAATATAAATACAACTGTCACCTATATCAAAAAGATACTTATAAATCACATACTATGACCTGCCATGTAACAGGGTATCAGTGCAGCGCTTCCCATAAGAACTTGTCGTAAAGATACATGATATACATATACAGTTAGTTCCAATCAATCTAGACTTTTAGCGAGAAAACTAGACTAAACTTAGCTTTCTACCTTCCTAGCTCAAACAAAACAAAATTATCGACAAAATGGTTTTTAGTATTTTGTTAGTGACAGGAACGACCAACGCTCGCCTAGAAATGTTAATACTTATTTCTAACTTTAAAGTTTATAAAAATATTGTTCACTCGTAGGTAGGTGCATAATATTTCAACTTTGTAATACCTACTAAGGATAATTTCTTACAAACAAATTAGTTTTAAATATTCAAACAATACTTTTTAGTTTACTAGTATAAATATTTTATTTTGTTTTTACAGTTCATACGATTGTTTTAGCCACAAACCAAATTTATTTTCTTACGCCATAAATATTTCATTTTAACTATAATGACTTGTTATAGTCTAAAAATTGTTTTAATGTGCTATTACTATTTATTTAAATTTTAGACTCAAATGCTGCTGTTAAAAAGTATAACCAATATATTGATAAAATTACGCACCTCCCTATTTTCACACAATACATTCCTTTGTAACGCTCGTGGAAGAACAATTTTACATTAAATATCATGTTTGCATTATTTATCATCAATAGATCCAAATTTTACTATAATTTCATAAATCAATTCTTCTATCACACAATTTCAGTTCTTTCAAAGACAAATGGGTAGGTAGGTAGGTAAGATTAGCATTTCGGAAAAAGAAAATTATATATTTTCTATAGAAATTATGTGACAAGCAACCTGCATTAAAAATGCTGTGCCTTTTTATGATTTGATCGGCTATAAATGAAAACATTAACTATCTTTAATATTTGTTATTTTATCAAAATCTCTTTTCAAATGCTACTATATATTCCACTTTTCTATTTAGGTACTGAAAGGGTATATATTATTTACTTTACTTACTAAGGATTCTCTCAGGTATGTGGTTAAATTTTCGAGATCATTCTCAGTATATGTGCACAAACTCAGTCAAAGAAAATAATAGTTAAACAATATATGTAAATACTAAGAAGACAGGCATGAAAGCAGAATTAGATGTACCCCTAAATCAAATGAATGCAACTATTTGTCATCACTAAAATGTTTGAATGAATTAAATATGTTATTAGGCTGGGCGTAGGCTAGGCGACGGCGACGACCAAAATATTCAAACTGGGTCGTTCTATGATAAGCTATCATAGAACGACGGCTGACACGTAGTTTATCCAGAGGCTACCTGTTCAGAAAATGTCTGATGTCAAACTTGGTCGACCTAGATCGCTAAACGTGACGTCAGAAGCCTACGCATAGGGCGGCTTTGGCAACCAAGTAAACTTCATGGCCTAATATAAAGGCACTGTAACGGCACAGCTGTAGCATGGCGCTGTCTCGAATGTTGCAGTAGCATAGCCCACTGGCATCCACGGATGGCATTTTACATTGACTTACGGCCCGGCCACTTAACGCGCCGAGGCCAAACGATTACAGAACATACAAGTTTAATTCAACCAAGTCAAGCTGGGTGGGAGCGGTGCCGTTGCGGTGCTTGCATGTGCCATTCAGCCAGTATTTTTGTACAATTAGTCACATAACATACGCCGTACCTTATACATTTCACTTCTTATCCTACGCTGATAGCCTACACGATACATGCCGTTTGCTGGTTACATCTGCGGTAGGAACTCGATCGGCGTGGAGAACTTGAAGTCTTCTGGGAACAGCTTGGCGGCGAACGGGTACATGAGCTTGTAGGACTGGCGAATCGTGACGTCGGCCACGCCCGCGATATCGCCGATCTCCTTCTGGCTGCGTTTGTCGTCTGAGGCCTGGAATGGGAAAATTTATGTTCCAGTATCAGTATTGTTACATTGATGTTCCCATTCCTAGAGAATGACATTATTATTATACCACTGGTTGAAGCAATTTTGATATCCTGGCACTACAATTCATCATCAGCAACCTGCCATACTCCACTGCTGGATATAGGCCTCTCCAATGGCACGCCACTGAGCCCGATTTTCGGCTTATCGTGTCCAGCCGCTGCCAGCCACTTTTCGTCACTCCACCTAGCCGGAGGACGTCCTACTCTACGTTTGCCACGGCGTGCTCTCCACTTAATGCTAAGTACAATTCTAATTCCTTAAAATGGTAATAAATAAGAAATAATACAGAATGAATACTAGAACACAATAAGTAATAAGAAATAATACTACCTATTATTATTATAAAAACAAATATTTATGGCAAATAAAAAAGAGACAAAAGTAATAATTTTGTTAGGCCTGTAACATGCATTTCTGTTTTCTTCACGTTTCAGTTTAATTAACCTTGTCAGTTCATTATGTATGTGCTTACAGTAAGCAGAAGTCAAGGTTACATACAATAACAACTATAATTAGATAGTTAAATATTAAATACAAATATTGACACGGCTGCTTGTATATTTACATATCAATTGCACAACACACGCATATACTGAAAGAGTAGTATTTACGCGGGAAATTGCACATAGGTTTAAAGATGAAGGAGCCGACGAACTATAAGAATCCCCTGTCCGTCAGTATGTTTGTCAGGCAACTGTTTCTTATGAACCATAAGCTACCATACCATTAACCATAACCCAAACTATTAGGTGCAGAAAGCTGAAATTCGGCATGTACCCTCTTGGGAACAGCAGGGGTGTACTAAGATAGGATTTGACGATATTCCCATGGGATCAAGCAGAAACAGTTAAATAAGAAAAATAATGTGTGGGCATAGCTGCGGGCATATTACAAAATTTTCTAGACATTTTACTCACTTGTGAAGCCATATAGATGGCAGCAGCGGCCACAGAGATAGGGCTGCGCCCCGACACAATATCCAACTCGCCCGCTTTCCTCGCGATGTGCGTAGCAGCCCTTTGTACTGAATTGGGCAGGCCAAGGTTGGAGCAGAATCGGGACATGAAATCCGCTGTGGTGATGAGTTCCACCGAAGTTTCGAGCGCTTTGAGAATCAGCTTGAAACATCGGCCGATTTCTTTCTTGCTGATTTTGCTGACGGCACAGATTTCCTTGAATGTGCGCGGCACGCCCTCTTGACGGCAAGCGATGTATAGACAAGCTGAGGCTATCGCGTCGTTCGCCCTGCCCTTCAAGTTTTTGCCGTCGTGGACCTGTGGAAGATGAATGAAATGATTATTTATGATCTATAGTATCTAAAGATGGACGGATACTGTGAAGAATGATATGAATGAAAAGGAAGTGAATTTTCAGATGACATCTGATAGAGGTGAATTAAAGACATTCTGCGCCAACCCCAAATAATATGGGAAGAGGGCAGGCAGGAGAAGAGTACCTACATACAATGACTTAAATTAACTACTTTCAAAATAGTATTTCATTGTCTGGTTAATATTGACACAGAACTTTTTCATGCAGTAAGAAGATTCTGCGAATAGTTCAAACATATTCTTCAGTTTTATAATGTGTTGCGAACAGACATACAATGTCCTGTCAAATGACCCGAGGTAGACATATCATAGAAATTTACGGATTTTGACTTTGTAAACTGACTATCTATACCACGTACTCCGTCTTACTGAAAATACAGTGGAAGTGATAAGTAGGCGTGGTACGCGTGCCACAATTAAGCGCTGTAACGCTTAACTGATCCCAGTCGCGTACTGACATCGCATAGAGTTGCTCGTCTCGTAACAAATTCACATTTCCCTAGATATGCCGTATTGTTCCGCTTTGGGGTGTAAATATAATAGTAGAAGAAAAATCTTAATAATTGAGGTGTTTCGTACCATCGCTAAGTACGATTTTCATTGTTATCTAATAATAATCTTATTTTATTTCAATTTAGTAATATTTAACAGAAAGGTTCGTCGAAATCAACGTTATACGATAAATATAAAGTTTAATTTGGTTTGATTCTATTCAATAGAACATTCTCGAAAGTTCTTCGCTACTCATTTAGTGATATGGTCAAGACGAAAATTAAATTTATCGATTGATATCGAAACACAGAAATAAATAATTTACACAATGTTTATTTAAATTTTATTAATTGTTCATTTGGGTGGGTGATTCTATGTATAATATAATATTTATGTATATATGTATGGTTATTCATTGTCTATTATCCATAGTACAAGCTCTGCTTAGTTTGGGCTTGATGGTATTGTGTATTTAGTAGAATATATTATAATTTAGTTTTGAATGAATGAATAATGAATGTAGAGGAAGCGCGTGAGGTTTGTAAGGATAGATGCAAGTGGTGTTCCGTTGTCTCTGCCTACCCCGACGGGAAAAAGGCGTGAGTATATGTATGTATGTAGTATTACATTACAATACAAGTAAAAGGTCGCCTTCATCTATACACGAAATTTATTTTAAGAAGTGTATTAGGTTGAATAGATGCTTTGTAATTTTATATTTACTTGTCTGTCTGTCCATGTGTCTAATGGTTTAAAATGTTCTGCTGTTTATATGCCAAATAAAAAATATACTCCCAACAAGTCTTGATTTTCGAATTATTGAACAAAATATCGCATATGTATCGATATCGATAAAGTAATTCAATGTGCTACGTGGTGCGGCCTTGAGCGAATAGCGGAGGAAATCGACCGATCACGCAAATGTCAACCACATGCCTAACACAACTAACATTATAATTGCTACCACCTAGAATACCGCCATCTATGGTCCAGTAGCGAAATTAACTGGTCAGTCGAATCTAATATGACTATAGATCATAAATACGTTCTGCCGCTAAAGCAAAATAAATCTTATTTGTAGAACAGCAGGGTTTATTTCCAAATCTGTGAAGTAGACTAGTTTTGAATAAACTTTAACTGCAAATCAAACGACGGGTTTCTTTATAGTGCAATATATGATTATCGGTTTATATGTGTGTGTTTGACGACAGCGGTTCCTATAGTAATTCTGGTGCATACCACTTCCAGTGTATTTTCTGTTCCGTGGTCTTATTATGCAGTGCGTCAGTAAATGTGAAAAGAAAAATACTTCAGAAAGATAGCCTGAGCGTCTAAAAATATTTTTCTGTTTCTAAGGTCGGAAAAATACTGTTTTTGTATTTGAATTATGCCGCTGATACCTAATAACTGTGGGTAACATGATGTTACAAAATAAATCTTGTTTTGTTTACAAATAACATCAAATGTACTATATTTCTTTGTGTACCTTTTGTAAAATCAGATATGCAAATTGCCTGTTTTACAAAAAGGTTATTGAAGATCAAATATTTTGACGTATTTAAATGCAGGTTGCTGCATACAATTTAATTTACTTACAATAATTAGTTATTATTATTTTTAGCATTAATTTCTATTATTTATGATTTTGTAACATTGACTAACAATCAATGTTGAATCAAGGTAATATTGCATATGATTATTTATTAATACTTACTGTATTTTTTCTTATATTGAGCCTTGTGTCACTAGCTTTGCATAAAAAATCTTCAATGACAGAATGTCAGTCAATGTATAATTTATACTGACTACCATCTACTGTGCCAAAGGTCGTCGGTTCGATGACCGCCCAAGACAAACCTTTATCATTGTGATGAAAATGAGAATACACACAACTCATGAAAATTCGAGTGTCCTATTATTATAATATTTTCAAACATAATTGTTTTATTGTGCATTATTGGCATAATGCACTTTGAGTAGCGCCTAAAGTCCAAATATGTTGCTGTGTACCAATTTGCGGTCTGTATCTATTATAAATAACTTAGCAAAATTCTTACAAAAATTATAGCTTATTATTTTAAATAATTTCCACCAAGGTGACCATGTCCAATTAGTAAACACACCAAAGTCACCATGTCCAATTAGTAAACACATTTTATAAAAATAAAATATCAAAGCTGTAAAATTAAATAATTGCATTTGATTGTAAGAGTCCACAAAACGATATTAAAACAACTAACTGCTCAACTAACACATGAGGTACTAAAATACACTGTATATTGACAACAACAAGCTGAAAATATATTATATTCATACATTAATATATTATACACAATTCTGAAGAGACAAAAATCTTCAACATACCTGTTTGAACAAATTATTGGCTCTGTCTACAATCGTTTTCGGCAAATTTATCCTATCTGCCATAGTGCTGATCTCTCGGAATGCATTGATAAGAGCTCTGTCTGTGCTGCTGATGTTTCTTCGGTTCTGGTACTTTGACACTCCGAAGCTGTCGAATGAGGCATCTCCTCGGCCTGGCCCGATGATCGTGGAGAGATCACCACCGGAAAGCAACGGGTTCTCCGGACCACCTACACGAGATGGGTCAACTCCTGACTTTTCGTTGCTGAATGTACGCCACTCTGAACCGACGTCAATTACTCTGTGAATATAGAGATTTTTTTTTAATATTTCGTATTGTTACTTGCGGTCCTGATACTTTTATAATGTGCATAATAAAATTATTCCAAGTAATGTTTACTAAAACTGTTTAAGTATTTTTTGTGACTAAATAACTAGGTATGAATGTAATATATATTTCGCAAAAGGTAAATTTCTATAGGGTGGAATGATGCAGTGCCTATGCAACAACTTTTTCATAGCATTAGCACTATATAACCCATTGCTATGTAAATTTCAAGCCTGCAATGCTAATGCAGAGCTTAAGGATAGTAGCATAAAGAAAATTCTGATCTTTTATAGAAATTACTTGAATAGATGTTTTATAGTTTTTTCAAATGATCTTTTAGTTTCACACCATGATCACAGATGTGCAAGGTATTTGGTATAGATAACAAAAATTGTTCAATTATGAGTGTAACAACCTCATTCAATGATGAAGAGCACAAATCTGTGTAATCCAAATGTGCAAATGCAATATCAAATGATAAAATGTTTACTAACAGCAGACAGTTTGTATCAAAATGCAAATAGGCATAGTAACAACAAAGATAATAATGTGTTAGTTGATTTGCATATTAAATCTAGTTACATTTTTATCTTTCCATAGAAAATAATTATAAACAAATACATTTTATACATCATGAAAGCATTCTTTGGCACCTTGATTTTGTTCATATCTACGAATTGAGGTGCGCAATGTGTAATGGAGATAGTGATAATAATAGATATTCAACTTCAGCATAAAATTTTACATTAATAGCTGACAGAACTGGTACATACAAACCTTTTCTTTTTAAAGATTGTATTAGAAAGATTGTTTTCATATTTATAATAACTATGTAACTGTAATCAAAATTCTAATTATTTAAACACAAAATTATAATTACTTAAATATAACTTTTCATGTATACCAAATATATTGTAGCACAGTTATTCTTTTAAATTATAGATAACGTTAGTAGAAATACAATGAATCTTTGACTTCATAATAAACTTCTCTTTTACTTGAATGATAAAATTACATAAGAGCTTAACTCAAATGTAACAATTCAGCTTGTATGTTGACCGTATAATATTGGCAAATTGTTGGCGAATAAAGGTGTTATGTATAGTAAGTGTTACTCAAGCATTTTTTTAACATATATCCTTATTATGTCCTAACAATGTATTTGTGACTCAATGGGTATAACCATGTTACATTTATTGATGAGGAATAGTAAACATGGTAAGTGCAAAGTAGCACGGCCTATATGACCTGCAAAATTTTTATGATAGAGAACTATGACAACTATTTCATTTAAATAATCATTTTTCAATCCCAATTTACATTCTGTATTAGCAAATCACTGAAGGCCAAAAGGAAATATTTCATTGAGACACCATAAGCATTTCAATAACTTTGTTACAACTAGTCTCATTATAACAGGATCCTGATCATCAAAATAAAAATGCAGCTGTAATTACTTTCATGATTCAACATAAGCAAGGCCGTCAACAAAGGTAAGTATTCATGGCAAGTAGGTATAATACTTGGACTTAATTATGTAAGTAGCATAAACATTTGTTGCTAAAAATACAGTAACCTTCTAAATGTGTTTATGAAGTTGACAGTAGTGTTCTGATGTTTGTTGTTCAATTATTCATGTGATATTTTAACAGCCATAATTGATAGTTCCTATACGCAATCTTGAGTTTCCACATTACAGAATTATAGTCAATTATATTTCGACCTCGAAATAATAGAAATCAATACATCACTCGCATTAGTTCAGTAACTTTGTTATTATTACGAAACTGCATCAATAGTGGAAAGCTCTCTGCGTTTCGTAAATATTGCCAAACAAACGTTTTGTTACTTACCTGTCGCCAACTACCAGGCCGCATTCCGAGCAAATCATGTCCCCAGCCCTGTAATCCTCGATAAGCGGCGCATCTGGGTGCGCATAGCACACCACCTTATTTGCCTCAATTCTAAAACCACAAAAGAAAGTAGGTTCATCATACATCAACAAGTAGAAATTAAATCGTAGGGAAACAACTTTGACGCGGTTTTTCTACATTTAATTATCACCATCGAAAACTTACGTAATATCATTATAAACATTAACGTTATTCGTCTGTATAATACACAAATTACATTGATAATAACGAAACAGGAATAAAAATAAATTATAAAAACAGACCTCGACGTGCTCGCCATGATTGTCAAGTAGATACCATAAACAACTATTGAACTTTTTTCGAGAAAGTATACTTCACGTTGGATACTTGGTTCAACCATAGACAATGCAAAACCGACGATATTCTCGATAAAGCTAACTGAGTAAAAGAACTAGAGGTATAATCTAATGTGCACGTAAATAAATTCTATTTCTTGTATTATGTGTAACAGAAAAAAGCCTAAAACATCCCAAAAAAGAATGTATCTCTCTCACAGTATGATGATAGTTCTAGTAACGGTAATCAATAAAACTTCTAGATGGCGTTAGACGTCGAAGGACAATGGGGAAAACAAACATTAATAAAAATCACAAAATAAAAATAAATTGTTTTCTCTGTAATGTAATACTATTGCACATTATATTATGTAAATTGTATCAAACCGTATCATTAATAATTACAGTAAGACTACATTAAGACTCAACATGTCGTTTTCATTGGTGCTGGTACCTACATTAAAAATCAGTTTCACGACCTATTTCCCCTCTTGTAATGTTCCTTTATCAAGCCAGTAGGTACAGTACACCCAGCAACATAAGTGCAATTTATAAATATACGTGATTTTGAATGGTTTATCCCAAATAAATATAATAAATAGCGTTGGTCCGCAATGTATCTAGAGAGGGAAAACTAATACAAACCCGGAATGGCAGGCTCCGTTAGGCACAAGTAGGGTATAACCTGAAATAAGTAGCAGTCTCCTGCAACCAATCTGGCTCTGCACGTATCGACTTGTTTTCTGCAGGCTCAGGCAGTGCGGTCGAGTGGGTGGCGTAGGCACTGGGCAAACCTTGAGCGCGAGCGGAGTGGTTAAGATTCGCCTGAAGGAAGAAGCAGTCACGATCCATAATTAAATCGTGACCATTGCCTCCTCTTGCGACTGCAGTCGCTGAACATCGCTGGAACCAGGAAGTGTAGCCCGTATCGATAAACTATCCTTAGGATTATTCTTAGAGGCCAAAGTAGATCGACATTCCTTGCCGCCTATTTTGTGATCTGCAGGGAGCTTGGCCACTTCGCATGATGGACAGTGTGGAGGGGCGGAGCACCCCGCTGCTTTGTGTCCCGGACAACCACAGCGATAACAAAGGTCACTGCAATCAATATTACTGTTGCAGGTGATACGCGTGTGCCCCTGCGCTAGACATTTGAAACACCTCGCAGGCCTAGGCTCCAGAAGAGTTACCCTAGCTGAGCTCCAGCCTACGAGTAGCCTCCCAGCGCTTTCTAAACTTTTAGCTGCTGTAACGGGACAGCTGACCCACGCCGCACCCATGCCTCCGGGACCAGTACGGATGGTACCAACTCTAACTGACTCTGGAGCGCACGCAGTTTTGGAGACTATTGCACTCTGGATTTCCTGCGTAGTCACTGAATCATCCAGGCCCGCAATGCGTAATTCTACGCATTTAACAGGTCTGGTGATTTTCACTCCATCCTCCCCAGCAAAGAAATCAGCAGTCTTTGTGCCTTCAACTCCAGGAAACTCAAGCATTCGAGCCCCTGTCCGTGTCAGGCGGGTTCGGGCACCAGCATTCCCTAGATCGGACACGTCTACACCCTGACGTGCCTTTCTTAACACGGCCTCATAAGAGAGACCTTTGTCAACGGCCTGTGGAAGCACTGTAATAACAACAGCTGCTGTTTTAGGTGGACGGACTTTCCTCGGCTTCTTGCCCTTTTCAGCGACTTCAACTGCTTTGGCGGCAGCCTTTCTTTTCTTTCTCCCTTTCTTTCTTCCCCCTTCTGCAGTTTGCCAGCCCTGATTAGAAAGATTGCGAGCAGAGGCATTCGAGGCACTTCTACCCGATGCATTACCAGATACATTCACCATCGCCTTCTTCGTTTTCCCTTGCAATTGTGCCTGCTCTGTGGAGGTTTTATTGTTAAGTTGAGACTCGGTCTGGTCGGACACAGGCGTCCCAGCTACCATGGCATACGTTCCTTGCAAAGCTCCGGCATAAGTAGTACTCGTAGGCCGTTTACGTTTGTCTGTAGCCAATGGAGGCCGAAGAAGTGGCTCAGGAGGCAGTCTCGCTTCCAGGGCGGCCAATCGTGCATCTACCAAGCTTCCCGTACGATCCATGATTAGACGCATTTGTGCGTCTGATAAAGCAGAGGTCGTGTTAGTACTACAAATCTGGCCAATTTCCTTGCGGAGATCTGCTATTTCTGCTTTGAGGGCACTGTTGGCTGCCGCCAAATGCTTTATCTCGTCAGTCGTGGTGCGCTCAGATAGCACTTCTACAGACTCGGAGATTGTGGTTGCTGCATCTTTCAGAGCCTTCACATATCGCCCACTCAAGTTTCGTGACTTTGAAGCTACCTTGAGAACAATAGCTACTCCATCTCCAACTCTTTTCACCAGATCCGCAGCCAGATGAGGATTATTGACCCGGTTAATTGGGCGGATATGATAAGGGCTCGGGCTATGTCGCTGCCGAATGGGGCGGACTGGTTATATATGGGGTTTACTTCTCTCCTAACCGTAGCTTGGCGGATTTTGAGATCTTTCTCAATAATCTAGAAATCTCAATACGACGGATATCACCTAGCCGCGTTTTAGTTCTGGGTGATTTTAACGCAAAGTCCGTTGCGTGGGGATCGCCCAGAACAGACGTACGCGGTGCGGCTGTCTTGGCATGGATGTCATCGTTGGACCTCTGTCTTCTAAATACAGGTTCCACAGATACCTGCGTGCGGCGACAAGGGGGGTCGATAGTTGACCTCTCGTTTTATTATTCTCCTCTAACCGGCTCCATATCGTTATCGATTACATTCTGGAGAACAACCCAAATGGCAGCCATTTTATTTGCCCAACGTTTCGTAGGTGTGCACGCTAATTTTGTAGGTGAGCACGCTAAATTCGTAGGTATTGGACATACCATATCCATGTCATTCCCAGATCGGTGATTTTAAGATCGTAAGATTCCAGGGCCGCCAGACCTTACTTATTTTTTCAGAAACGAAATGTGTAGAATAATGTAGTGTTAGTATGTGCTATGAGTGTACGCATATTTGCTAGCTTGGATCGAGGGCCAATTTTTGGGTATGAGGTGCTAAAGGTCCACGGGAACAATTTCCATACATACCTATATAGAAAACATTTTGTGTCTTGCTCTGCAACTGTAGTCTGTAACCGCTTCTATATCATTTGTATAAGTTTTGTGAAAAACCGTAACCAAATCGTATTATCGTCTTTTAGTTTTGAACCTCCATACCTAAATAGGATATATATTTAAATAACGCTTATTGGCTACTATAAAAAATCTTCGAAGTCCGACATATTTTTAATAGTCAAACTCGAATTGCAATATAAATAACTACAGGACTTCAGTGACTACATAACATCAGGGAACACGAAAAATGATTAGGTAAAAGAATATGACAGTAAAATATTGAGCTGCCCTGAGTACGGCCCTGCACGAACAAACTTATATGTGTGCATAATAGCCACGCTTTCAGCGAATGTGTGCAGATACGCTCGACGCATTTTCCGTCAGATGTGTACCGATTCATTTGACGGAATAGACGCGACCGAAGATACGTTCGACGTATCTTCGGTCAGATATGTTCCGCCCCTTAATGTCATATATTATCCAACTCGACACATTATAAGAAAAGGCATGGTTGACATGGATTATTGTATCAAAACACATAAAATTAAAGTTAAAATAAATAATTAAGTGAAAATCTTTAATAGTCCCCAAAAGTTTGTTATTAACAATAATCACTTTTTATTGACATTTTCTCATTACATAGTGTAGGTAATACAAATCTATGTGTAAAAAATGTCTATGCGGGATCGGACACTTTTCGATCATACATGTGACACACAGAATTTTTAGAGAGAAAAAAATTGTGGCTAGACTAGCCCTTCGATTTTATCTTGGGATCGGCACATTATAAGTCCACTAGTCGAACAAGAACAACCAAGTTTTGGTGTCTGGGTAGAAGACATTTAACGAAATTTCTTTCAAATGAAGATTCCCGTATTTTGATGCATAACCACTCAGTAGTCGTGACTATGAAAGCAGACAGTTCTTATCAAACCTTCAAATTACTGTCCTTTAAATATTACAGTCTTTGTAAAAAAAGATCAGATTTTTTCTATAGGTGTATTTTTTTTTTGTAATATGATGGATTCTAACAAGCTTCGGAATTCACTACTGTTGCTGATAGTTTAATTATTAGCAAGTAATTATTTAAACACTTACACTGATATGTTTAGAAGGGAGGAGCCATCTGTCATTACTATAAAAACATTCCGCAGTAAAATGCTTGGAACAAATTCTATGGTGCTTTCCAGGCACCCAATTTTCTCCACGACATACTGCAACAATCCACTTATTTTATAAATCTTTATCACGTGCACATAGAATCTAAAAAATAACGAGGTAAAAATATACGGTGGATAGACATATCGATAAGATTTTTTACAACACTTGAAAAGTCGATATAAATATTATACGGCTAAATTCAAAATCATGATAGAACTGTTATAAAAGAAAAATCACTAGGATTATATAATTTGATGGCATAAATTGTCTAAATTGTATCTTACACGTCAGTTGACTGTGTTTAATTTGGAAGTACTAGGACTACCTCTATGTATATTATCCAATCTCTTTGCTTTGCATCGACATCTTAGCTAAAATTATGCCAGGCTCTACTTAGTCTGGCCATATACTGTTACAAATAAAAAAAATATAACATCTAAATTTGGAATCTGTAATTTTTATACGATTGCTTATTGTGTTTTCTTGTTTTGGGGCCAATACATTGTACAATATTTTGCGATATTAAAATGGAGGGGGGTGATAAAGAGAACCAAATCGCTGTGATTGCATTACACAAAGTAGGTAGGTAAGTATGGAGCCAAAAGCAAATTTTAAAACTCTCTATACACGTGGTATTTGTCAAATGTTTGTGTACCGGGCATTGACATAATATATTATATATTACTGCGCAAGGACTGGGCGGACCGCATGTTACAATGACGCCTCGAACTTGGTCCTAAAATGGTCTTCCCTATATCGAAGTGAACTAGCGATCAGGGCCTCAAGTCTGCTATTTTAAACACATTCGTCATTCCAACACGATCCCATTGTCATTTTGACAAAAGTTCGTAGTCTGGTAATTCATTATGATAGTTCAGTGATCGATCAGTGGTCTCGTAATTGAATGGTGGCAGAATGGCATTGTTGTATTGCCATAGATAAAAAAAACCATTAGAAGAAATGATTTTTGAAAAACTACCATTAAATTTGATTATTTTTCATGCCAGATTTCATTTATATATTTTTTAAATATTCATTACTAGTGTTATAAGCACTCTAAAGTTGTATTAAAGTTCGTAAATAGCAAAAAAACAATGAATTTAACCATTCAACTCAACAATATTTGTTCTGTTTAGCTGTCAAAGTCAAATCATGTTTTGACGTAAGAACTGTCAAAAGTTCAAAACTACATAATTGTAAACAAAGTCCTAGTTTGTTATATTTGATATATTTCTCAATAATCTCAATGCACTGCGTTGAACTGTTAAATACCGAGTAGCTCGTATGTTTCTCTTAGAGCCAAAACGAAGATATCAATGGAAAATGCTTTATGGATAACAAATTCCAAAGGATTTAGCAAGGTTATGTAGTTCACACCTCAAAGAAAAGTGATTATATCGACAGGAGTAAATATTATAATTAAAGATAGCGAGTTAACTACTAAAGGTGTTTATATTCGAAGAAGAATTGGCATAATCAAAACATAAAATATTGAAGATTGAGTTAGATCATAGACACATTCCTATTACAATTAAAATAATATTTGTGTTTCATGTGTTGTAACTGTATCAAGAAGAAAAATAAAACTCATAATTATGTGTTATTATTAACAATGTTGTTTTATTAAAGATAAATAATTTCTGTACATGAATTTATTAAGAATTGTTGGTTCCAATTATAGACACAAAAATTGAACACTATTCTCATATGCTATCATAAATCTTCACTTTTGCATCTACTAGCAAAGCAACTTTCTTCATACTGGCTTTGCCGAATCCTCACAAATATGTATGTCTCAAACATATGGATATGAGCGGTCACAAAACTCATAAAGAAGTTGCCCGTTTGCTTGAATATTGTATCTGTAAGAGACATAAGTAAATATTTATAAACACACCACTCATTACATAATATTCTTTTATGCTAAGATCTTCTATACTATGCAATTAATTTAAAAACACTTTTCATCATAATTCAGACATTATTTAATTGAATTATGTACTTAAATTCTTTACAAGACTCCATAAAATGTAGATAGAATATATTGATAAATTAGGAACATTATATAAAGCCTGGTCACTATCTAGTCATCATTAACATAACCGTTCCTGTCAGGTAGGTATGGCAAAATTAAAAAGAGATCAGGAAGATCTTATTGTACTAATACTTCAAACTATCACATAGGTATGACATTATCATTTATTTAAGTACCAAACCACTGCTGGTCACTATCTATAGTCATCATTTTCTGCTACTAACACTTCCATTCCCAATGTGTAAAAACATAACTCTTTCCTTTAGCTCCGTCACTCAGATGAACTAAGTTCATCTGAGCTCTGCCATAGTTGGGTTAAAAGCACAGCTACAATGTTTGAAAATATTATTGAATATCCTGTTTCTTATGTTTGGAGTATTTAGCTTTGATGTCCTTGTATATTTCAGAAGGCAGAATATACATGTATAATTTGATGTTCAAGTAGACACTTGAACATCAAATTTGGAAAACCACAAACTGAACTAGGCGAACTATGATATTCCTTTCTATTTAATATATTGATGGTATATTTTATATAATGCCTTTGTAACTTCTTTAATGGGCTGCGAGTCGACACAGTAATTGGCGAAATGTCATGGAGGGCACCCTGTCCAATCAAGGTCTGGTAAGATCCTGATGCGGAAAATGAGTGCTACCAGAATCAGCATTAAAAATATAACATTAATTAATAAATTTCTTCTTTATAGGAATAGAATAATAAATCAATATTAACTTCAGTTTTGTCACCTTCATTTCTGCCGATACGCTATCGTTTTGACGCGGTCTGGCCTTAAGGGGAATGAGTTTTTGAAATAACTCCCTTACTGAATCCTTTCCTCTCTAAGATGAAACGTTTTTACAAATTTCGCCTCGGGAATATCCGTAAAAGGGTTTGTAGTCATCCTCGTTAAACGACGGGCTTGTTAGTTAGCTCGAGAATATATGTTCGCAGTGAATACATAATCTCTTTTTTGTAGTACATTACACTTTTTGATTGTCTGTCACTATGTTTCACAAGCAAACACTCGTCAAAAGCAATGATTGCACGATGGCGTTACGATGGTAGGTCACTGATCAAAGGAACTGTCAAAATATTACCAGACTACCGCATACGTCAGTCATTGATTTGTCATTATGTACGAGACTTCCAATCTATGCCATGTCTTTCAATGGAGTGTCAGTGGTTGACCATCGGAAAATCATAATGACACCATTGTAACAGTAGACTACCAAACTTGTCAAAATCAACAATTATGAAGTCAGTGATCGACCATTTTGGCACTATTGTAATACCAGACTTGAGGCCCAGCTGTCATCGGGAGCGGTCGTAAATTTTACGAACAAAAATGGCAAGTTGTGCCGTGAAAGGTTGCGTGAACTACGACAAAAAAACATAATAAAAAATATGAGAGCATTAATTCATATCACCAGTAACTTAAAAATATGTCATTAAATCGACTTCTAATGCTACGGCCACACTACCTTACCGTCTACCGAGCTGTTACCGCAATAATTATGGAATTAAATTACCTTTTAAATTACTGCGTGAAGTTGTGTGGTTACACTAGAGTTTACCGAGATATGTCAATAAATTAGGCGGTAAAAATATCATTTTTCAAGATGGAGGTTGAAGCTGCAGCTGTGTGGTATTTTATTATTTTTACATGAATCTTTTAACTTTCTGGCTTTCTGTCGGGTATCCCAAAGAGACAGTTCGGATTGGAATAATACTAAAAATTCGAGCGCCTTTTCATTTGACCACTCCATATCGGTAGATACATGCGTCGTCGTCGAACTCATGTTGCACACTGGACAAACAGTAGTGTGGCCACAAACGCATTAATTACTGCGGTAATCTTCTTTGATGTGCGAAAAAAGACTGCCGCCGGAGCTATTGTCTACCGCCATTTGCCATATTGATTGGCATTGTAAAATTATGGCCATAAATCGTGGTAACACCTAGGCACGGTAATATAATCTAACAGTATTGTAACTCGGCCGTCTTCGTGAGTTATATACCTACCAGACGCGCCGCATGCGAGCTACGGCACGATCGCGGCTGTGGGTACTGTAGGCACAGTCCGCACAGTCTAATGGGTACTCTGCTCGAGGCGCGTAGGTATAACTCGAGTTTCGTGCGTTTGTATGGAGTTACAATACTGTTAGATATTATTACCGTGACCTAGGCGTTGTTGAAGTTATGGCAATAATTATTGGCATATCACGGTAGTGTGGCCGTAGCATAACATTATTTAAAGCAATGTTCTTTCATATTGGTAAAAACGGCGCGAAGCCGCATAAAAGTGTGACATAACTTTGCAGCGGCGGGCGTTGTAGGCGATAAAATGAAAAGATTTAATAATATTACTATAAGATTAAATAATGTACTTACAAAAATATTTTTATTGATTCTTGAAATTTAAAGATACACCAACGTAAAAAAACATTACGAATCCAAAAAAGACCTGGCCGTCTACGTAGTGTTCGTACGAAAAGGGTGGTCAAAGCATTAAGGGAAAGAATTCGAAGAAATCCTGTCCGAAAGCAAAAGATTTTATGCATAGCTGGACACTAACTCGTTAATCCGTTAATCGTTAATTAACGAAGTTAAAATTTCCACTAACGGATTAATTTTTAAGTTAACTTAAAAAAATGTTAACGGTCTTGTTAACTTCCGTTAAATTTTTCCAAGTCCGTTAATTGATAACGCACCGTGCCGCGCCGCTATGAAAAAGGCGTTCTGAGTTTCTGACAAGTTTGTTCGGGTCGGTCGACAAGAGTGGCACGGCCCGTACCGTGAAATGAAACTATATGTCCTGCCGGCGCGTGTGAGTGAGAAAATAATACTGCGAACAAATTTGAATCACGTCACAAGTGAGTAGTAATTCGTTTGTTTAGGGTTCGGCGTTTAGACTAGCGAGTGTTTTGTTGGTTAAGTATACAAATACTGAGTACTTTTTAGATTTTATAGTCCGTTATAATTTACGTCTGTGCATTGTGTATATTAAACAGTGTATTGTGCAAAGTAAAACCATAACATGCAGTGGGATTCCAGTTTCACTACAGACACAACTTGACTGATTATATTAATTTTGTATCTAGATGATGAGACTTGAAATCAAAAGACTCGTTCGATGATGCGGAATTTCTGGAAGAACAGATATTCATAAATCTGTTTATTAAATACTGCTATACTCTCAAGCGCTGCAGTTGAACGTCTTTTTTCCACGGGCAAAGATATTTTAACGCCAAAGATACCAAGCTTCGCTTTTAGGCGAGATTTACTATTATTTACTGATTTAGCGGATGACTAAATTACATACTAAACTCCTAATAAACACGTCGTTATTTTGTTCCTATCCTGTTAATTCCCAGAACCCGCACCAACAGTTCATATAAGTAGATCTTTAACGCAGCGATATAAAAAAGCATGTTTTACCATGTGTTAATGGATTAACGATTAACGTTAACTTGCGTCAAATCGCCCCAAAAGTAGGGATTTGACGTTTAACGGAGTTAACATTTTTAAGTAACGGATTAGCGATTAACGAAGTTAATTATTTGGTTAACGATGCCCAGCTATGATTTTATCTCGGGAGATATAAAGATAGCACCTAGAACCATGTCGCGTATTTTAAAAGATGCCTTAGGACTTACAGTCTATAAAAGAGGCACTGGTCATTTCTTAACTGATAATTTAAGTAAAATTGGGCAAGTGCGAGTCGGACTCGCGCACGAAGGGTTCCGTACCATCATCTATAAAAGAAAATCACGATTGTTGTATGTATACTTAAATATTTTTTAAGTTTCTACCTGTTTATTAAGATCGAGTACCAAATTGCTTAAAAATTACGTTTGTTGTATGGGAGCCCCACTTTATTATTAACTTTTTTTTATTTAATGATTTATGTTGAAAGGTACCTAATATACAACTACATATTCAGTGAAAATTTTAAGCGTCTTCCTGTTACCGTTGGTAAGTTCGAGCAAAAAATACGAAAAAAAACACGTTTATTGTATGGGACCCAATTTTTTTTTTTAGTATTTGTTGTTATAGCGGCAACCGAAATACATCATTTGTGAAAATTTCAACTTTCTAGCTATCACGGTATATGAGATACAGTCTGAAAGACAGACGGACAAACAGACAGGCATACAGACAGCGGAGGCTTAGTAATAGGGTTCCGTTTTTTAGCTTTTTGGTACGGAACCCTAAAAAGATTAGGGTGGTAAAATCGAAACAACTACTGAAGCGATACGCAAAGGGAGGTCACAGAAAATTTTTGTTTACGTTTGACATTTTTTTTACAATTGAGCTACATTTTAACAAACAAAATGACCGTATCTATGCTCAAAGCTCTAAGGAAACTTTCCAATTAGTCGACAGAGTGCAACGTGGGCATTATCCGACTTTAGTGATGGTTTGGTGGGGTGTTAGCTATGAAGGAGTGACTGAGCCATATTTTTGTGAAAAAGGTATCAAAACTTCGGCACAAGTGTATCAAAATACCATTCTTGAGGAGGTAGTTAAGCCCCTTAACAACACCAGGTTCAATAACCAAGTATGGTCCTTCCAGCAAGACTCGGCACCAGGTCATAAAGCTCGGTCCACGCAGTCTTGGTTAAAAGCGAACGTTTCGGACTTGCCGTCGTCTAGTCCCGATCTTAATCCGCTGCATTATGATTTATGGTCCGTTTTAGAGAGTACGGCTTGCTCTAAACGCCATGATAATTTGGAGTCCCTAAAACAATCCATACGATTGGCAGTGAAGAATTTTCCCATGGAAAGAGTGCGTGCTTCTATTGATAACTGGCCTCAACGTTTAAAGGACTGTATTGCAGTCAATGGAGACCACTTCGAATAAGCTTTTTATATTTTAAATTGTTTTATATTTATGTATTAAACTAACACACTGTAAAAGTAATCAATTTTATTTTCAATTAAAAAATATTTTTTTCTTTGTTAAGTACAATATTTATGGCAAGACTAGGTACCTACCTATATTTCAATCTTTTTCAGAGGTCATCATCGTCCTAGCGTTATCCCTGTTGCATTCAAGACTTACAATATAATATTCTATTGAGTGACTGCAGTCTGATCTCCGCAAACCAAAGGGTTAGCAATATTCTATGGTTTATTCCACTATCAATTTATTCGAGGGTATTGGCTTCTAACGACTGTTAACTTCGACCTGCTCTTCGAAGCTCTAACGAACTGGCCAAGCGAAATTCAAAACCGATAACCTCTGCATGGCAGTCTGTTGGTTTCTCCAAGGCTATTCCCCCTTAGTTTTTGTTCAGAGGTTCATTGACAATTTAGCAAAATCCTTTAAAAGTTGTTCTAGGCACTTCTATTTTATGGTGCCTATTTACACATGCAAAGAATTATTTAAGTACTTACGCTTAAAATTTTTCTTCAAATGTACCTTTTCAGTGCCGTGTGTTCAAGTTATAGTAAATCGGTCTATTTCTCAACTAATGTGAAACAGTTACGCGATACTGTTATTTAACAAATTAGTAATCACTGGACGTAATGCTTGCTTCAATTAACAAGTCGTGTTACTCCAACATTTTACTATTTACGACAATTGGACATGATGCAACTAAGTGCATTAACGATTGATGTGTCCAAAATATTTTTTACCTGCGAGTTATTATTTCATAACTTGCAAGTTCGATGTCTTTTCGAGTTATGCATTTCTACTTCAATAAAAACCCTAACTAGGCTATTGTTTTATTTTAGTTGTTCCCGCGATGAAAAATCTGGTAGCTAAGCGAGTTTCAGTGGATCTAGAATCATGGGAAACAATATATTGCATTTATCTTTGTAAGTACCTAAGTAGATAATTTTAGGAGCGGGTCATCATCATCATCTTAGCGCTGTCCCGGTTGCGTTCCAAAACCTACGCCTTGCAGCCCGGGGTCCGCTTTCCGGCTGAATCTCCTAGGTACACTCCGCACAGTCCTTAGCATCCCTGGTGGTTAGTCGATTGGCACGCATATCATTCCTTACTTAAATTTAGGAGCGGGTGATAGACTTTTATTAGGGGTGGGGTGAGAACTTGAGCCGCCTAGATGCCAGTGGCGGATCGAATTCATGAAATGAATGTACCAATACCTATTACTGAAACTAGCTAGGTAGGTACATTTATGCAGTATGCTTGGCTATATAACAGGTGCCTGTCTGAAATTCACTATATATATAAAATACTGTTTCATAGATAAGTGCCAAGTGGTTAAGTACCTAGATACCTGAAGTACTTTATTAAAATCCGTTGTACTTACCTATTTAATGCCCATTGTGGAGTAATCATCCTTATAAATCTACCTATTTAAACACCATCCACATTGCATCTTCGTAGCCAGCCGATTGAGTAGTCTCAAGTATAATTTCTAGACTGCTTTACCTGATATGCAACTGATTGCGCTCACATATTAGTAAATAGTTTCTGTGGTAATAACAGAGGCCTGTCAGTGAACGTCACACGGGTGAGCTAATGGTGATTATGAAACGGACATCATCCAAGGACTTGACCGCGGCAAGGTTGCGTGACCTCGTGGAACAATCAATTTGCACAGTTGCTGTTGCGTTATGTCTTCTAATTTAATTATGTGTATTAACTAATACTCGTAGATTAATAAATCACTAGGATAAGAACCTGTTTGGATCATAGAGTCTTTGAATCGTGCCCAATATTCACAAGTTTTTATATTTAATTTACCTTTCTACTTACTCAGCTTAAAAATTTGAGACAGAATATTAGACTCTGTAATACGAAATTCAAGTCTGCAAACCGTGTCCTCATATCATCGGTGTCCTAAAGATTAAAAAGACTAGTATCTTTCAAGTTTATAGGACTTTACCCTTAATTAGTTTAAGTCACTTCTTTGAAAAATAGTTAGCATTTTCATACCTAACATTTTAAAGAAGAATATTCAATGACAAAACGCCATTTTCAACCACAAACCAAAAATAATCTGAACACAATTTATTCCTAAATTGCATTAAGCACTAATACCGTAAGAGCGTGCGTAAAGCGGTGTGTCGTAATTAGTCGCACATTAGATTGACTGTAATTTACAAACCAAACACTTGGCAAACCTATATCTTAACCAACATCTAGCATCGTAACAATCGCCTCACATAATGTCATAATACAAGCAAAAAATGCACAAAGATTTCGTACGCTACTAAAGCAGTAGGTCAATGAGCAATAACGCATTATGAGCTAAATATTGGCAACTGTACATTAGTGACGCGTTACATTTAATTATGAGTCAAAACGTGTTTGTAAAACGCTGCTCAGAACTTTGATAAAAAATTACGTGCACTATGTGACCGAGTTCTTAGGACTCGCCGTTGTACCAAATGGGTTTTCAAATTTTACAGATAAGTATTATTGTAACTACTACTGATAAACAGTGCTGCAGTAATTTGCTTTGCTGGGTTATTTTAATTTTGGGGTGGCTTGGACCTAGTGGAGGAAGGTTTTACCAGGAAACAAATGCATCACTGCTTTAGAAAATGCTCTGAAAACAACGCTCTTCGGAGGCGCTTGAGCCCCTAAGCCGTTTCTTGATTAGCCCCTGCCGTAATGGCAAAGCTAAAGACTTCAAAGATCTAACATGGATACATCTAATAGGCTGGATATTTTTTTAAATATACCTACCTCATCATCAGCCTTTAACAGTCCATTACTGGACTAGGCCTCTCCTTTGAAAGGAGGAATTGGCCTGCTATACCACGCTGGCCAAACGGGTTGGTATAGGGTTTGTATCAAGTTTTCTTTCTCTTACAGTGCTGTTCTCTGCATAATCGCCTCCCTCTGTCGGCTCTTACGACACTCATGGGATGATATAGGGTGGTGACAATCCGTATTCTTAATCCGTCACCACACATACCTACTAAGTATAAATTTTAGATGAAGAATCTGTGTCACGAAAACAACAATAAAAAGAAAGTAACTCTATCAAATGTTAGATTATTACTTATTACGGTTAATATCACCCAGAAGACACAGGATCAGTATGATAGGAATGCTTACGCATACAAAAGGTCAATAAAGTGTAATCTCCTGGTACAATTTAGGTAGATACACTTGTGGCTAAGTTTGATGAAATAAAGATGATGGTCTTTAGTTCTCTATTACACAACTATCATTACATAACTTCACGCCTTTTATCCCCGAAGGGGTAGGCAGAGGTGTATTACACATAGACACTTCGCCAGTTATGTTTCGATCCCAATGTAATAGGGGGCGAGCCTATTGCCATCTACCGGGCACATCATTAAGCGAGCGATAATTACCACAGAATAATGTTATTACACAACTAAATATGTTTAATGTGATGAGTAAACAAATCATTGATAAAATATTATGATTCATGTTTTCTAAACCTATCTGTAGATAGATAAGCTTAGGTAAATCGTGAATCATACCAATATCTTTGATAGGTACTTTAATCCTCCATGATATTCTGCGTCTGTAGACCGGCGTTGTGTAAGATGGATAATTAATAATTACAAACAGCAACCGCAATAGGTACACATTTGAAGGTATAATATTTCTCCAAAACATTTGTCTCATTATAACAAAAGAAGTAAAGATTTGATACTATTTTTGCGAGTATTTACCTAACCATTTTATAATCACCTTCACCCTTATTTTTAGTGTGGGGCTGATTGATTTCAATATCACTTAGCTTACATGTTTGATTTTAAGTATCGATAAAAATATATGCAGTGCCACAGGGGTTAACGAGTGTATTCAACATTCTGCAATACACAAGAAAGAACTGAAGGAGCAATCTCGAAACGTGTTTCAACATTTCAACTGAGTTACACCGATCGTGGTTGGATGAAATCATAGTTTAATTTACAAGAAGTCCTTTGAACTCAGTTAAAGATATAATACTTAGAAACGTTCAATGTCTTGACTCATGTGTAATAAAACTATGACGAAAGCTACTTGCCTAATATAGATCCTGAACTTAGGCACACGCGTGACAAAGCCGTCTATACAATTTCAACATTTTCGTCCTTATAACATCGTCTTCGCATCCAATTTGTTTCATCACAGCTGTGCGTTTCTGCACTGACACAGGCGCAGCGCATTGCATTGCAAAAATTTTAACTTGCATCAACTATTGCATTTGAAGGAAGGTCATTCCAACATGAGCCTAACCTAAACACCCAAGGAAAACTGGCTATGTGTCCAATTAGAGAGGCATTTGCACGTTTAGGCGTAAGTCGAGCACCTAGGGTCTTGGTTTATGGGCTCTTTGATATACATATAAGCTTCGTAAAAAAGTTTGAGATATCAATTGCGCCTGCTTAGATATTAAGTATTGTTTATATAAAATACTGTCTGACTCGTTGTGGATTTTTTCGTTAGTACTTAGACCTAAGTACCTATATCGATGCTTTTTACTTTATGACAAATTCTTTTTATATTAAAAATTAAGATCGATCGATGATGATCTAAATAATGACCTGTAATAGCAGCGGCATCAGCGCAATAGGCGACAGTGTCTGCCAGTGAAGAACCATTTTTTTATTCAAATATTTTCGGTATAGGTACCTACCTAAATTTAACACGTTGCGCTTATGACACACTTAATAAACTTACTCAACTTAGAGGACAACATTTCAAAACGTGAAATATTACTTCGTTGTAAAATTATGTAATTTGTACAATATAATGTAAAGCTGTATCAATGAAATTAAAACTAGGTAGGTACCTATATATTAGTTCTCACGAAAACAGGAGGAGAAGACATTGAATGCACTTTGTGCCACTGGCTATTCGAAGTAAACTATTTACCATTTTTGATTGAAATAGGTAAATATGTATCTTTAAAACTAGCACGAAGATTTTTGTATGTAGGCATAATTATTGGTTTTATTGATTGGATCATCCATATCGATAGGTGTAGACTGAAGAGAGAAAAGAACAGCGGGTAGAAGAGTACAATACCATCATTTAATTTAAAATTCAAAAGCGTTGAAAGTAAAAAATGGGCTACGATATTTCTAAAATCGAAATGCTGCACACATGCATTCAACAATTAATTTTTTTATTAAATCATTTAATGTGGATTTTGGTTGTCTTAAGTAAAATAGAATAACTACTTACCTAACTACCTATCACATTTTTTATAGCTCTATATGTATAATTATATGTAAGTTCAAACAGTAGTACTTATACACATTAGGTAAAGGTATGTAACAGCTATGCAATCGACTATAAACTTACATATGTATATTTTGCAGACGACTTTAATGCTGATAATATAATATACCTAGAGGACGCCAGCAGCTACGCCTGCATTTTTTTTTAAATTTACCCGTTTTGGCCAATCCCGGGGGAATTTCGCGAAATCCCTCCTTAGTGCACCTTTACGGTCCCTAAGGAACATACATGCCAAATTTCAGCTTCCTGCGCCCAATAGTTTCGGCTGTAGCGTATCTGTCAGACAGTCAGTAACGCAAGGATTTTATAGTACTCAGCCAGTTTTGCACGTACTGTCGTGCAAAAATGTATGTTTATGAGAAATAGGTAACAACAGAGGCTGTTTATAATAAGAAATACATGTGCCTTAAACACTGTCTTAAAATTTGCACACGTTCAAGTTTTATGTAGTCTTTGACATGTTCTTGATAGATTGAAACCCGGGTTTTTTTTCACCGTAGAGCAATTTCCGTCTATATAGCTTAAGACACTAGACTGCCTATCCAACCGAGATATCAGAAGCTGTAAAATGTTTTGCGAGATACCATAGTACGGAGTCTATCTATGGTATGCAAAATATTATATTTTGTAACGAAGCATTTTCTTTTCAATTCATCACCATCATTAGCCTGTAATGCCTGCTTTAAACCAATGCTGGACGTAGACCTCATCTATCGCACGCCAATGAGCTTTTCATTTCATAGTAAAGATAGTTTATTTTTACCGGGTGCGCGTGTTTGAATCTGGGGTATTCCTGAAAGCGCAACTATTTTTGAGCGCAACTAAAAAAGCACAACTACATACTTTATTCCACAAAGCGCAACTAAATATCAAGATGCAGTAGTGCTGGTTAATAACAAACGGAAAATATCGATAGTTGATAAGACAGGACATTTTAGTATACTTTAGCTGTTGCTGTGCGCCTGAGTTTTACCTATACCATCCAGTGCTTTATTTCTGATTCACGACCTTAAAACCAGTTTTTTATTAGGCTACTAACTTCTGTTCATTTATATTACCCTGGTACTTTTCAAAACATTTTACTGATTGATATTTCTTACCAGATTCTATAAACACTTCTAACCTCTGTTCATTTCTGTTATCCTGGTACTTTTAAAAACGATCACCATAATATTATAAATAAAAAATGGGCAGACGATTTACAAATCCTATCGATAGTAAATAGTCCTTTAAGAATCTGTTATGCCCCTTCACTATTTTACGACGCGGTTGCGCTTTGTGGAATAAAGTTGTTGCGCTTTTTTAGTTGCGCTCAAAAATAGTTGCGCTTTCAGGAATACCCCTTGAACTGATACCACTAAGTACATGCAGGTGCGTCACCAGCCGATTGCCTAGAGGCGGCAAGTTGTTATGGAAAATGAGAAAAGTACTGAGAAAAGTATGAATTGTAGGGATTTTTGAGTCTTTAGGAGGGCAGTTGCCCCCCTCTGCCCCCCCTTGGCGACGCCCTTGACTACATGACAGTCTTTTGGTATTTCCACTAATCTATCGACGCCTAATAATATAAAAATCTATTACTAGCTATTAGTTAAAATTAAAGCATACTAAAAATAAGTAAATCAAAAGTTATAATACCCTTATAATGTCTGCCTCCCTATAAATAGATCAAACAAATTCTATCTCACTTTAGAAGGTCATGATATTCTCTGTATCCCGAAATAATTAACTAGCTCTTTCTAGTTGGATGCTCTTTATTTACTATCATAATCTATTTATAAGACATATTTTATTAATAGGTTGAACAAAATTGTTTTGTTTTTCGTGTGAGTGTGTGGCCAACTCTAGTGTCGGGGGCTTTAGGCCGCCCGAAGGCCTCCGATGTGGCCTAACGATTCTTATCCTGAGACAAGGACCAGGACCGACAGCTTTACGTGTCCTCCGAAGCACGGTAGCGCTTAGATTTGGTCACCCATCCAAGTGGCGACCTGTGCAAGCGTTGGTTAACTTTGCCGATCTGTTACGAACAGCAAGCCCAGTCTCGCTATTAGCGCTACTTGAACAAACTACACGGACTAGAGGACCTAAGGCCGCAGTTTTTTATTTTTTATTTAACAGTTAATGCCCGATCCATTACCGAATTTTGGGAAATCTCTTCTTAGTGCCTCCTGCCCTCCCGACAAGGTACATTTCAGATCGATGGGTGATTTGATTAGGGTGATCCTATGGAGCAAAATTAAATCTATATGAAAGATCAATGATTGCCATAGACTTATAAAAAACGATTGCCTGGTCATCTAATATAAATCCTAAAATTTCGGTGTCATTGACCTGTCCCTCTTTAATCAGTTGGCGTGAAGTTATGTTATAATAATAGATATATTATTGAATGGTGCGAACCGAATACAATTATTATTAATTCAAAGGTCAAAACTCAAAATAGGCAGTCTACCTTATGGAAAGGTCAGATAACTTGTAGACTAAGAATATTTCCCTTTATCATACAGAGGCTACGAAGTTAATACAAGTTCTTCAAGTTTTATGTCAATTTCGAGGTGTTCTTTTTAAAGACGTCGCTACTTCGCTACTACTGGGAATAAATCCTCTATCGCGTACTTTACAAAGATTCGGAACATCCAGACTCGAAACGACTGATTTTGCACATAGTCTGCACCATTCAATTTTACTCGACTATGTACATGATCACATTTATTTTTTTGTGACAGTGCCATACAATGGGATTTCATTGGACAGGTCACAGGAGTAACCGATTTGTATTGCTGCAATCATAGAAATAAAAATTATACCTGTGGCTACAATTGAATAGGATGATATCATCATAGAGTAGTTCTCAGTAGGGTGTGTTAGAAGTGTAGTTTAGACGGCACTAAAGTACTGTTCTGTCTTAGGCTTACTGTGTTGAATGGACGTTCTTGTGGTTCCATTCAATGAAGATTCGTCACGGGAGCCTGCGCGCGCGACCGTGACTGGGAGATGCTCGACGCGCATAATAAAAGATTATCAGAGTGACGAAAAGCCCTTACGGCGGGTAACTATCACCCGGGGTATGGACACAGAGGACGTTGGGTTCCCACGGAACCCACTCGTGTGTGTAGACACGCTTCGGATACTCGTGGCAGTCTCTTAACACGTTCAAGGCTAAGCTGGTACTTTCTTTTGTTATATTACCCTCAGTGTGCCTCAGTGACAATTTTCAGAACACATTATTAAACGATTAAACGGGTGGGAATCACCATTCCCTCCGCGACCAAGACCAGTGTAAGGCGGTTGAAACGTCGGAAACACCTAGGTACTTATACCTTAAATTATTCAATTTTGCACGATTAAGACCCGTTAATTAATTTTATTCATGTACATGGGTACATTTGTATAGACAAATCATGAAAGTTTAAATCGATCAGTAACGATGAGCCTGCAGCCCAGCTGGAACGACCTTTTAATGACCTTTCTTATTGGAAGAGCTGTGTCACCTCTAACATTATAAAACAATGTCAAGAAATCGAAGCATCTGCCTAAAGTGAGGTCAAAGAGGAAGGAAGGAAAGACAGGGCTCTTACTCACCGATCGAGGCTCCAATTGTCTCTGAGAGGCTATTAAATTGATGTACTTATCCTCAATATAAGACGTTTAAATACATTTTTATTTGTATTACTAAAGCGGCAAACACACCTAAGGTTTTCTTAATTGTTCACTGCAAAACTTGACGCATGTGACATCGTGTCGTTGGAAGTACCTATTTCTTTACGCAAGTACACAAAGAGCACTTTAAATATTACAAATTTTCCATCCCTGAAACCCTAAAGAACCAAATAGCAAGAACCTCTGTTGAAAACACATTAATGCCAACCAAAACTCTTATCCATGTCGGGAAAATTTCTCCGGTCTGGCTTCTCGAAGTTTCAAACGCAATTTCGTCACATAACAGGAAAAATACATAGTCAGTGACTACACATCGGCGTAATTAAATCAAACCATTACAAATTACGTCGTTTCCGTATAATGTGACGTAGATACAGGCCGCATAGTAACGTCCTTGTGACGAGTAGCTATGACGTCGGTGGAACCTATAAATTGACGTAGGAACAACCTACGCAGATCAGAAGTAAGCAAGCAAATTCAACGTTCACAAGAAAGTTAGGGAAAATTCGCCCGTTATACATAATAATCATGCTATAAATAGATATAAGCCTTCGGGGTTTACAAAAAACAGATTCGTTTTAGTCTCGTGGATTTGCGTGACGTAGGTAGGTAAATGATATTGTTTCATGTCTACAGGCGGGGCGGATTGTGCTTTGTTTTACTTGAAACATTTGACGTCAGCGGTGTTGAATTTGCGTTGTTTAAGTAGCTGAGTCATTACGATGGAGATAAGATATCGTAATACTGAATAAAGGCGCTTGTTTTTCAAAAGGGATATATCTTAGATATACTTATATATTTTCAAAAACAAGTGTCATCAACGCAGTTTTGATAAGAACTTCCCGTAGTCGATGCAAAGGTTAAGTCTGCGCCAATTTCATAAGAAGATATGAATCCTATTTGTGTGTAGCAAAACCATTATCTTTACTGTGTATTGCGTTATAATATTTGACAGTTTCATTTCTCTTTCTATTTTCTTTCTATAAAACGCACCTGCCAAAATAATCTTCGAGCCAATTTAAAGGTTGACTGTGCTTAAAAGGCCAAAATATTTTTAAGAGAGTTTTAATAATGCCGATATCTGTCATTTTACATTTTAGCCACGACACCAGACTTTTATTTTACATAGAAGCGCAGTTCTTAAGGTTTTCGTATGCCGATTCCAAGTGGAGACTGTCTCCAGCCTAGTTCTTAGTTGGCGCCGTTGGCGGCGCTGGCGTCGTTCTCCGTCTCTCTTGCCCTCGTAGTTAAGATACACAGGAGGAACGTTCGTGTCTCTTGCTCTCGTAGAGACAGCTGTCGCAGCGCGACTGCCACACCGCCAAGCGGCAAATTGGGTCACAGAAAGTTTGTCTTCAGATCGCCCATAGAAAATGCGCCTCTATGTAAATATCTGAGTGCTGATTTCAACATTAAGTACCTACTACCGTCTCACGGAATACTTATCGACGTAAAGTAACAGTATCTATACTGTTGCGTTTCGTCCGGCGAGTGACCGGCGGCCTCATCCCTCTTTCCCTCTCTCACTTCCCGCTCCTTTTATACATACCTCTTCCCAATTCAAACCGTATACCATCAGGCCATCCGCCTGCTCGTATGCCGCCTATAACATAAAAGAAAAGAAAAAGAGATAAGTAGATACTCTTCTTTAAACAGTGCTACTTCCAAAAACAGCTGAGTCATCGACATTATTTAAAACTGTATTTTTCAGTTTCATCATCACAGAACAATCATTTATATAAACCTCGTTAATATGCTCTGTCATGATGAAATAGTGACAATTTTCATAATTTTATTGCCAACATACGTTTTGTTATCTTTATTTGCGAACTTTAGTGATATTATTCGCAGCACAACTAATGCCTGACAATGTTTTTCAGGATTAAATCACACAATGATGCAAGAGTCTCTCCGCGACCACGCTCAGTGCAAGACGAGCGAAACGTCGGAAACAAATAGGTATTTATACTTTAAATGAGTAAATTGTACGCGATTAAGACCCGCTAATTTATTTTGTATGTTGTTGACCCTAGTTAATTTTTAATATTTGCACTTTCCTCAGATTTTATCCCGTATAACTCCAAAGGGTAAGAAGTAGATCACCTATTCGCGAATAAGGCAAGGTGCGCGACACCGGAGCCCGAGAAACAGGGGTGAACGGCCGAACCACCTGCGTTTTATCCAGACTGGTTCTAATCAGAATATCCCTCTATGTGCTATTTATATTTTATTCTATACAAATTATAAGCAGATGCTTCTGGATAGACAACTTGTAATCTGAATATATGTATAGGTACATAAATATAATTTGTATATTTATATTTGTTTATAATAGGCTAGTTTCCACTAAGAATGAATTGAATGGATGCCTATCTATAATGAATAATTATGACATGGAGATAACGAAAATGCATGTCATTTTTAATAAAACACGCATAATAATAATATTTTTAGAAAATAAAATATGTAAATTATTGCGATATGTCACGTGACATTGAACGCCTATCAGAAAGCGCCACGTCACAACGTGGTACGACGCCATTCATTCGTACCAGTGTTGCCGTTTTACGAATTTTGTCGCTAGATGTAGGGGAATTTAGTAGTATTTAAGGACATACTTTATCATTAATGAAATAAAAACAAATCTAGCTGCTTTTCTAGAAATTGCTGGTTTTGCTAAAAGATTGCGATAGGTTGAGTCTAAAAAATAAAAATGCTGCAGCAAACCAAAGGATTTCCGCAATGTTCCAATTAGGTATATAAATATACCAAACATTCCAGCAAAATATGTACTTGAATGTAGCCAGTTATCTGTTCTCGCTAGAAATAAATAACTACCTATATAAATTTTGCCAGATTACGTACTTATACAAATACTTATATATTGTCAGGACATTAATTGCAACCACGTATGTCTAGGTAGTTTATTTTTATTACCATGGCAACTCCGTTCAATACTGCATTCATTCGTAGAGGACGTACAGCAGTCATTCATTGTTGTCAAAGGGTTGTTTGTTGTTGTTGACGTTTCCGTGATTTTCGTTTCGAAGAGAACAAGTTGATATACATACGATCTATTGTAACTATTATTGCATTGAACTGTACTAGTATTGCACTATGGAACCAGGATTTACCAAAGCCAACAGTGGTAATTTGCCCAAAATTGACGCTGTTATGCTTGGCGTATTTTTCGCTTCAAACAAAGACTTTTGTTCTTCGGAATTCCGCAACATTAAAACTTCAATGTAAGTAAATATGCATCGAACGTTAGATATTTCAAGAATAAACCTCACTACCATCATTTTGTATATAATATACACCTTATCTATTGTGATTGTTATTGATTTCTCTATAGGTTAGACTTGCGAGATATAAACAAGTGCTAATAGTTGAACTTTTATTTTAGGTCTTCGCGTGCTTCATATGGAGACGACGCTATAAGTTATGTACAGCTTAAGCGAGAAAATAATTTGTGTACCGTGAAGTGCAAGATATGCCCGGAACACAAAGTTCATGCTAAACTATATGGGTGCACACTAACTGTTGACGAAGTAGCAGATGTTATAATATCGGTTCAGTGTAATGATTGCGTTGCTTCGGAAGGTGGTTGTAAGCACGCCATAGCTTTTTTAATGTGGGTTCACCGTCGAAGTGAAGAACCATCATGCACTTCAGTGGAATGCTATTGGAAGAAGTCCCAACTATCTAGAGTGGGTATTAGCCTTAAATATATGACGGCTAAGGATTTATCTAAGGGCAGTCCGTTACTACCACAAAATTCATCTGTATTTACTAAGTTTTTGGAAGAAGGAAGAAAAAGAAAAATTTATGACTGTGAACTCATTAAATTTCAACCCAATTATTATTTAAGTGAAACACAAGCTATCTCAATGCACCAGCTTGTATACAGCTTCCAAGAACCAAGTGTTGATGCATTTTTTAATAAAATACTAATTACACCTTCTTTAATAGAGAAAGTTGAAAAAGAAACTAGAGAACAAAGCAACAGCAGCCTTTGGTTTGAACTCAGGTATGGGCGCATAACTGCCTCAAGAGCATTTGAAGTTAGCCGATGTAAAACTAATGATGGAACGCTTATATCCATGATCCTAGGAGGTAAAATACCAGACACTGCACCAATGAAAAGTGGCAGAGTACTTGAAGAAAAAGTCAGAAAGACAGTGGAGAAACATATTAAAAAAACTATTAATAAGTGTGGCCTGTTTTTGAGCTCAAAATATCCCATGATCGCTGGTTCACCAGATGGAATTTTTGAAGATGGGATAATCGAAATTAAATGTCCTAGTCAGGCAAAGACATATGCAAGTTACATAAAAAATGGACAAGCTACTCCCAAGTATAATGCTCAAATGCAACTACAAATGTACCTTTCTGGAAAGAAAATGTGTTTTTATTGTGTTGCTGACCCAGATTTTAGGACAAATCAAAAAGTTGAAATTTTAAGTGTGCCCTTTAATATGGATTATGTTCAGAATCTAATAAATAATTTAGTCAACTTTTGGAAAATAAATGTGTATCCACTATTATATCAGAGTGTACAAGTGTGATTGTAAATAAAAAACATATAAACATTTTAACTTGTTTTATTGAATTAATGAATCTTGTAAATTAACTAAAGCACATGCTATTATTAATATGTCATCTAGTATTTTCAGAAACTTTAAATTAATACATGAATGTGGCCTAAGCATATAAAATTCACGTAGGCGCCGAATAACCCTTTCTACGTGTATTCTTAGACTGGCTATCTGTTTTGTTAGTTTTGCCTCACTTTTACTCAATTTTTCTCCTGTTTGAACACTTGGTGGTCTTACTAGTGTAACACCATACTTTTGTAAGTATTGTTCCACATGTTTAAATCCCCTGTCCGCCATAACACACATACCACTCTTTAATCCCTGTATAAAATCACAAGATTCAACCAAACATGTGTCAGTTGTGCGGCCTCCAAACCCTGGAGAAATATAATTTATCAAGCCATTTGGTGTGCAAGATATGAGATATTTAATGGTGTTGGCTTTCTTGTAATCTGACCATGTCAAAGCTTGATTAATGGCCTTTGATGGCTTTTGTATTTCAATTTCAAGGCAGTCTATGATGCAACTGACATTGTGATATTTATGCCTAAAAGGCATTGGTAAGGTTTTCTTAATCAATTTACTGTCTAGTGTCACAATGAAAGGTTGCATCACACTAGCAATCAAAGGTATATTTTTGAGGAATATCTTACTTAAAAGTGATGGAGACATCCCAAAATCATCTGATAATTGATTGAACTTAGTATCTAATCTTATTTTTTCTAAACACACCAATAAATAATGTTTGGGAATTTTTAATTCATCTTTTATTAAATTAATCAAGTAGTAACAACTATTTGGAACACCAATATATAAACGAGGTTTCTTCTCAATTTTTGCAATCATATTAATTAAAGTTTGTTTAGCTAAAATTTTTTTGTCTTCTTCAATAAACTCACTACAGTTAGAAGATGATTTCACTTGTAATGAGAGTGAAGATGGTGAGCGGCTGATGGTACTGCTCGGTGGCATATAAACTGAAATATCACTGTCTGAGTGTTCCTCTTCGATAAATATTTTTTTATTTATTTTTCTCTGGCCAGAGACAGAAGGCATTGATTTCAGTATAGTCTCAGCTTTAAATGGAGATGTGGAACTGGATACCTGTAATGCCTTAAAAGGTGATAAGGTCTGATCTTTATATAATACTTTTGTCTGTACGGCTTTACTCCTGAATTTGTGGGTTATGTATACTTGAATGGATTTGTCTGCAGTCCTCCCACATGATTTATTTGGCTCATTTTCATTAACCTGGGAATCTAAAACAATAAAACAGTTTTAATAATGGTGATAACTTGATACTTAGTGCTTGAAAGTTAAAACTATTGTGTTGTTTGTTACTTACTTGAACTTCTATCAGATGTATATCTTACTGATAAACTTGATGAAGGACATTCATTAAATTCACTTTCAATATTTAAACTCTCTGTGAGTGTCATCAGTCTTTGTTTTTTTAACATGCTGGGCTGTTCTATACTACTGCACGTCCGTTTTATCCTGTCTTCTTGGCATTCAAATTTACTTGGCATACAACCTTGTTTCATTCGCACTTGTGAAACTTTGCCCATAATTTTATATTCCATATGATTCACCATATCACTTGGCAACTGAAATAATAAAAAAGCGTTTATGAGATTAAATTTACAACAGGTAAACTGAAATATTACTATTTTATGTTCGGATGTATAGAAAAGCTAACCTAAACAATGACGTATTATATATCTTTGAACCTAAACACTTGACTAGTAATGATTCCGTAATTTTATCAGTTTTACATTAGATTTAGAAGTAAATTGCGTAAAAGATTACTTACATCAAAATGATCTTCACAGAAATACATCCTTGTATCTGTAGACAAACTATGAGCAATTGAGCATCATTCCTCCCAGCAAGTTCCAGCCACTTTTGGCGCACTTTCTTATTGTTTGGAACATAAATAAATAGCTTGTTTGGCGTTTTTACTGATGTGCTTTTACATTGTGGCACTATACAGTGCTTATAATAGTTGTAATGTGAAGAATCCATTATTAATTTGAGATCTGTTTGTGTTTACAACCAACACCACTTGTTTCACTTTGTTTACTAAGTTTACTTTACCAACGACAGCGAGTATGTAAGCACTAAGCAGTTAAGCAGTAAGCACTACCGTATTGTTTAGTTGTTTACCACGGCGTGACGTCATCTAGACGCCATGACAGTTTGGAGCGTTTACGAGCTTAATTTAAATTGGTATTTAGAAATGCGAAATAAACAATGTAGATCGCCTTTTTATATTAAAATAAACTCATTTTCGGTCAAAGTAGACGAAAAGGTAACGACTTAACTAGTTTTTGAAATTTGGTCAACTAGCCTATTTGGTAGAATAATTTGGGACTGCGTCCGTGGTCCAGTTAATAGCGTATGCGATGGCTGAGCGGAGGTCCCGGGTTGGGCAAAAGTTTTACTGGGTTTTTCCGAATTCTCAGTAGCAGCTCGGAGTCTGGTGATGTGCCTAGTAACGGCAACAGGGTCGCCCCCTATTACGTGGGACCTAAAAAATCATGGTGAAATGTGGTTGTAATATTACACCTCTGCCTACACCTTCGGGTAACAGGCGTGAGTCTATCAAAAAATTATAAAAATTAATAATTTGGTAGCGACTTTTTCTGCCTTCAGACGTAATAGTAATGTACCTATGTGTAAGTCATTCACCATGTTATAATATTCAAATAAATAAAATTATATTGTAATGTGTGCCTTTAATAGTAAGTACGTAGCTATACATATTTTTTTGTTCAAATTTTCATCGTATTTATGTTTATTCATTTTTCCGACCAATTTTAGTTTATGATATTTGGATACCTACGAAAAATGTATTAATTAATGTGAACAGCAATTTCAAGCGTATATATTATTTTGATACCGTACGACATAGATACTAGATACCGATATATCAATATAATTTTAGAGCAGAATATGTAAGTTTTATTATTGGCTCGCAAAATTAGAAAAAGATATATTAAATTAAGGGGTGGTCCCTAGAGCGTAATATAATATCAATAGCCCCTAATTTTGCGAGTCGGCAGTAATAACTTACGTTTTACCGTCTTTATTGCCTTAATTCGGACTTAATTTGACGAATAATTGAATTCGAAATCCACCTCCCGTTTTTATCTAGAGTCATCTAAACCCACGCACATTTTAAAAGCTATTAAATAGAAAATTATGTTTTAAGTGTAAGGTAAGTATTAATATTGCTTTCGTTTATATTTCAGACATTTTATTCGACGAGATAAAGCCCAGACTAATATTCAAAAATTCAGACAATGAACAGTTTATAATCTAGGTACCTACTACCGGGTTTTCATAGCTTGACTATAATTTATTGAATGTCTTACCCGCGTTACTGTTGTAAAGTATTATATTTATCTATGCCCGCGTGCAGAGTTTAAAAAATAAAGATCGTAACTAAGTAGTTTAACATTTTAAATAAATGTTTTGAATGGCAATTGGTCAGTAACTATAAATAATGCCTTCGTTTATACTTTTTGTCAACGGCCAAAATATAGTCTGAGGCGTATCATAGATTAATTATGTATGGTGGTACATAGATGTGAATGCTACTTAATTTTCAAAACATCCCCCTAAACCCTCTATTTACACATAAAAGCAAACGAGTTGAAAGAGGTCAAAATAGCTAGTTCCAGGTGCACACTTATATCGCATGTCTAAATATACCCATTATCTCTGACTGCATCGTACGAGTATTTTATAAATAAACACATATAAGAGTACTAAAGTAAAACTTGACAGACGACAAATAAAAAATATCATATTTGTGTAGCATGCTGCAAAATGTAGCCCTTTGTTTTCATTATACTAAAAGCCTTGCTTACATTTATGGGTAAGAGAGCGCATTAAACCTTTGATTGTAGTTGTTAAAATTAAATAGTTATTTTCACCACAGCAGCTCAAACATGCTGCTTTTGCTGCGAGACAACAGTGAACAAAACGCGATTTTGATTCGAGCGTGAGGCAAAGTAGCTTTTTAATTTTCAATCTTCAGTGCACAGAGTACTTTGAGTATATATGAAACTTCAGTGTCACGAATTGACATTGTTCAGCCATAAATTTGAAACATTCGAATTTTACTGTGCTCTGTCTCTTTCACATACATATAAAAAGTGAGTGAAAAAACAAACCCCTTCGATTTCGAAATTCGATTTTGGAATTCGACCTCAAAGAAAACACTTTCGGAAACGCAAATAAAAAAAGATATTTGTAATAAAGAAATTACTTTTTTTTAATGTTAATGTTTATATTTTTAATTTATTATTGGATTTTAATTAAAATAAGTCTAATTAGTAGTATAAAATTAGTATTTAACCAATACATTTTTCTTTAGAATTACAACAATGATACATTTGAAAAATAAACATCAGCGACGGTATTAAAATGCGATTTAAAAAAGTACCGGGAATAAAAATTTCGCTGATGCTGATACAGTAGGTATAGCGTAACGTGTTAAATTTATATTAATATATAAAATAATCTAAAAAGATGAGTGAAACTAGCGATGATGACTGTACTTTAACACCAGAAGAGTTAAATCAACAAGTGATTATGCAGAATTCAATCTATTCCTGTTCATTTCTATGTCTCCTAAGTAATATGTGTTCTTACTGCTGTGGTGAAAAGTTATGTGTGCTACACGAGAGCAAAGATTTTTGTATCTCGTGCTGTTGAGTCCCTCACCACGCTCAGGATTCTAACTTTGATTCACTCGGTACGCTCGTGAATCAATCATAGAATCCTTCACTTGCTCGGGACTCAAAATCAGCACTCGAAACAAAAAACAACTTTGCTCTCTTGTTGCACAAATAACTATTTCTGTGTGGTAAAGATGCTTGTTGAGAACAGAGGTAAATAATAGTGAATTCGGTAGGTATGCTATAAATCTAGAAATGCTTTAGCCAATAAACTGACTTAAAACATTATTTCAAAAAATTAAGACAGATCAAAAACTAAGAGTGCTTTAGGTTACTTTGTGGGTCATTGTATGTTATGGGCAAAAGGACTTAGGATCCAGATGTTTTTAGTAATACTGTAGATACTAACTTTTCCGTAGTAATGTCGTTCTTAAACCTTTGTTATAACAATTTAGATCGGTATTTAAATTAATTTATAATTATATCAAAATTGTCTATTTTATGTTGAAACGTAAAATAAGTTGTAAACGGGAACGTCTATAAATTCGAATTCATTGCAAATTAAGGCAATTTATGTAATGGCTCAATCGCCTGGCCATTTAAAGAAAGTGAAATATCTTCCGTTAATTGCTTCGAGGTTCTACCATGGGTCACAAAATCCTCTTCTTCATATATCTCTTCAAGTAATTACGCCTTTTAGACACATTACTTACATAAATTGTAAAAGTTACTAAGTACCTAAGTATTACATTGAAAATTAACCTACTGATTTACAAATATAAGATTTCAAAATCATACGATATGGTCGCTAAGCGCCAAATCCTTTAATATATTTTGAATTCAAGTACTTATACATATACACAGTAGTTCATGTAACTTTTTTATCCAGACAACGTGTTTAGACACACGCCAATAACTCGACGTAAAACAGCAATTTGATGACAGTTGAGTAAGATACGACTTACTCGTCTAGAGTAACGGGTTTATAAGTCCTGTAATCACCCATTTATGTAAACCTAGCAGTTACGCACCTAATTTAAGTGGCTCCGTTTAACATTTATTACCTACCTACTTCTTTTTTGCTATCAATAACAGATGAAAGATGACTGATGGAGATTATGTCTTTATACTGTGGAGATACCAACCATATGCGTATAGAGCAGGGGGGTGGGTGCCCATGCCCATATCAGAATTTTAGTTACCGATTCAAGATTCTAGGCTGGACCCCTCAGACAGACATAGAAAAATCCTATCAGTAGAAAAATTTAGTACAGTATGACGTATTGGGCTACCAGTGCTTACAGAAACTTAAACGCTCGATCTACTCTTGAAAGTAGAGCTTGTAAAACAGCTACTGTAATAATATTCGCAGGCGCTTTGCATGAATTTAGGTCGGCCATCGACTAGTAAAAATTAAAGCCTCGTTAATCGCTCGCGACTACTATTAGATATTATATAAAGATAATACACTTTGTAGACGAGTATACTTACTTGGGCCAGATAGTATCCTTTGATAACAGGTAGGACAAGAGGATTTCACTGAGAATCAAAAATGCTTGGTAGAGCTTCTGGTCCATGAAGTAGAGGATGAAGGGTAACTTTCCACTATCACTGAGCGGAAACTAGCTGTCATGTGTAATGTGTATACTGCCCATCCTAACCTTTGCCAAACAACCATGGAGCGTAGCATTCTGGGAGTGAAGAGAGTCGATGATGTCCGTAACACTGCGCTGCGCTGTAAGACGGGCATAGTCCACGTAGGAGCCAAATCAGCCCGACTAAAGTGGGACTGGGCCGGACACGTCTGCCGCATGCTACCGGAAAGGTAGTATAATACGAATATATAATATACACGAATAATATTTTTTAGATTTTAGGTCAATTCTCTCTACTTCCTTAAAACTGAGAGGAGGAATAAAAATCCTTCAATAAATACCTTAACGATTACAAGAGACATTGGCGAAACGACTAACTATTTACAAAGTAATTTTGCATCAGAACAATATCAGGCTTATCTGATATTTGAAACATTATAAAAACACCACGCGAAGTGGCTGCCATTGTTTATAAGTGTTGACTCATAAAACAATAAATATTAATCCTCTTTCTCTCAATGACAATTATTGAACTGGCACTTAATATAATTGCAGATTACAGAACAAAGAAAACTAAAAAAATTGGGCAAGTGCGAGTCGGACTCGCGCACGAAGGGTTCCGTACCATCATCTGTAAAAGAAAATCTCGTTCGTTGTATGTATACTTAAATACTTTTTTTACTTTTTGTTTTTTTGTTGTATGGGAGCCCCCCTTTATTATTTACTTTTTGTAAATTTAATTATTTATTTTGAAAGGTAATATACAACTACATATTCTGTGAAAATTTAAAGCGTCTGCCTGTTGCAGTTAGTAATTTTGTTTTTTGTATGGGACCCCCCTTAATATTTTCGTTTTTTTTTATTTTTAGTATTTGTTGTTATAGCGGCAAAAAATTTCAGCTTTCTAGCTATCATAGTTTATGAGATACAGCCTGGTGACAGACAGACGGACAGACGGACAGACAGACAGACAGCGGAGGCTTAGTAATAGGGTTCCGTTTTTTACCTTTTAGGTACGGAACCCTAAAAAAACACGTCAAAATTCATTGACTAAGTTTCATTCATAAGTTCAAGTACCTACCAACTTTTCATTCATTCAGTCCTTACTAGAAAGTAAAGTGTTTTATAATTTGAAATCACTTAGTAATAAATATGATTATAGTTATTTATGATAAATAACAGAATATACGAATAAGTAATATACCAGATACTTGATGGCAGTGAATTAAGATATGTCAGGATCGTTGCAAATGGCCTTACGTAGGTAGTATCTGCCTACCCTTTCAGGAAACAGGCGTGAGTTTATGTATGTATGTAATATTGTAATAGGGTAGACCGATGCGAATCGGATCACTTTTTATTTGAGGGCACAAAAATCATACTAAAGTGTAATAATATTATATGTAACTTTAATTGCCAAAACGGTAATCAGTAATTATTTAGCTACGCATTAAACATTTCGGAACTCAAATTACTCATAAATTGTGCAAAATATTAATCAAAAGTTAAAAAGAGAGAAATATCTGAATCGCCCCAATTGTCGGGGCGAATAGGATCATTCACAAAATTAAGGTTTTCTCAATATTAAATCACATGGATTCTTTCCCACCCAGACCAGTACTTTTTTCATGGCACTATCATTCACATGATGGTGAATAAATCTTTTTTTTATTAGTAAATACAAAGTTAACCTTTGTGCTTCTTGCTCTTCTTCGTGCTCTGTGTTCTTTTATTATTCTTTTTCTTCTTATTTTCTTTGATATCAGTCAGTTTTAAGTTTTTCTTAACATCTCTCTTGTAAAGATTAATATTACACTGTGGTGGAGTAAAATGCAATATTGGTTTTATTGTCTACCTCGTGTCCTGATGATATCACTGGAGAGAGAAACTATTCTTTGTAAATTCGTGTATGGTAATTTTTAAATTTTACCAGCCCGACCTAAGATTAATTCTTAGGCCAGTGCTTTATTTGGAGCCATAATTGTTTTTTTTGGGGACCGTTGTCCCGTTTGTTCTCTTTATTGTTGGTCTTTTTTATGTGCGAACCATCTATAATTGAATAAAAATGCTTAATTATTCTCAAATGCAAAATAAATCCTTTTAAATAAGTTCGCCCCGATGACGGCCCGAATCTATCAATCCGAATCACCCCATTTTGAAGACTTTTAAAATAAATATTTTACATATTAACCTATAATACTGTGCTTTAAAATTATATTTTTTTCTAAAATAGACCTATTATATAATTCAAAGTTTTAACAGAAATTCTTCAATTTACTTACACCAAGAAATAGTAAGCATGTACTTTACATGAGCGCGAAAAATGTAACGCACACAAAAAGTGTCACACTGGCGAGCGGCGCTGACGCTGATTGACTGGTCAAATCGAAACGAAGCCGATAGCAGCAGGTGCGGGGTAGAAGTGGGTCTGGTGACGCCAGCAGCTTGCGTCCCGTGTCAACGCTTTATTAGAAATATTCTCAATTTCTTATTTTGATCCGATTCACCCACTGATCCGATTCGCCTCGGTCTACCCTATAACAGATAAAACATTATGTCATCTGCCCGGTCTGCAACGACCTGTTTTATCTGACCTCTAAGTTATTAAAAGAGATTAAGTATGTAAGTAAGTAAACATAAATAGACCCACACATGTGAATCTCCGGAGGAAGACAAAAGCATGATATTTATCAATATCTCTCGATGTTTATTTGAGGTCTCACATATAGACGAAGTCGTCTTTGGTCCTGTTCTGCATAATAGAAAACAAGCATATAGCTTGGGGTTTTAAAAATGGTCGCCTGTCGAGTTGGAAGTAGATAGGTATGTAAGTCATACTTATGGCGTGCCTCTAAATAAACTCACACTTAACCATACAATATCGCTAACCCTTTGGGTTGCAGAGCTTTGATAGGTTGCTCTGTGCAAAAGCTATCAATTCTTCAATCAAATCCGGTTAGACTAGTAAGCGGACCCCGGGTGGCACTTGGAATAACGCTAGGACGATGATGATTGTAATATTCAAATGCCATTTTGCTGTTACTCAACTCACAACAACCGTCTTGAAATCTTCCTTTTTTTCACGTACTCAGAGAAACAAGATGAATAGAAGAACTCATCACAAGCCAAGTCGTACCATTTTAAGTTATATATTGTAACAAATTATCGTAGCCAAACTATGATATAAGCCAAAATATTTACCTAAGTATGTATTTGCCTAAAGTCTTAAAGAATGCTTAAACAAGTCACGTCTCATTATCATTCCAGTGTAGCCCTATATTAGGTGATAGGTCGTGATATACCAGTATGCACATAAATCAACTCGATTAGATTAAAACTAAACGCTGATAAAAGGTTATCTAAGTATTAACGTTGTTATGCTCGCTAATAATATCAAAGGCATACGTTGACGTGCATATTGAATAATTTAGTTGCATTTACATTTGCGATAGGTATTTTTCCTAGATTAGGTTAGCTAGGCAATCATAGTAGGTAGGACCTATTGGACTAGGTTAGTATTATATTATCTGTGCTATTGGGTATGCTTGTTGGTAATGAGACCTAACATTATCTAGTTGCAGGCGGTTTCAATATTCCACCTCTTCATGGGTTTAGCTACCACAGACATATTAGACATGTGCACCATACAAAATATTCAAATATTTATCTCTAGTAGTCAAATCCATGGATAGATCGAATATTGAAACAGCTGTAATTCCGGACCCGAAGTACAAGTTCTGCTTAGTTTGGGACTAGGTGGTTTTGTGTTTATGTGATAGAGTAGGGTAGAGTTGAGTTTATGTTTACGATACCTCGGGCCCAATTATTCTCCTAAACAGTTTCGATATAATGTCAGTGTCATACTTACGTCACAATAAGCGGACTCTTCCAACCTTAGACTATATATATTATGTTATAGACGGAGGGATCCGCATGCAAGACCATCGCTAAAAGGTCTGACATAGGTCACCGTGAGGGGACCCATTACCCGTCAAAATTTAATAGAACTTCATTTGAAACTTTGATACTTCGTTCATAGACATTTTGATTTATTCGAATAAAGATTGTGACGCATAAACATAGTGACGTTATAACTTTATCGATACTTTTATTTTACAGACTAGCTTCGGCCCACGTATTCGCTGATGTGGGTGATAGTTATTGCAAAAAAAGGTAGCCTTTGTACTATTGTGATGTAGAAGCTCTACTGCAATATTTCTTTGAAAAATAAGTATACTTGAATACAATAGGCTTGTGTCCTAAAATGTATTTAGCGATTGATTCGTTCCTTTATTAGATGTTAAACTGAAATACCTGAATTTTTCTTCAAAAATCGATCAGCAACATTACTAATTACGGCTATTTAAAAACCTTTTTGAATTTGACACGAAAACGCTGTAAACCATCATGGCGGTTGAGTGATATCACAAAGTCCAAAACAAAACAAACTGTGAATGAAGTCTGGTCTGATGTACCCACTTTTATTTTGTTATTATTCGATTTGAGAGGTAGAAAGTTTGACGTTTCAGTTGTATTTACTACTACAACTTCAACAACATGAATGGCGGACGTACTGTTTGACGTAAAGCTCTCTGATTGGTGTTCACTGTCACAAGAATAAATACATTATTTTTAGTTTTAGAATCCTAAAAATAACATGAATCTTTCCTTTTTATAATCAATAATAAACTTTTTTGACATCTTAAAATCATAATGAATGTATAGATACTACAATCAAACCGATTTATTCCTAGTGGACACAAGCCTATTACATATGTCAAGAAAAGTGTTTTCATCGATCATCACAAACTTTCGGCTATCGCACACAGGCTATCGCTGCCTTCACGTAGGTACAACCTTTACTGTAACTTAAAAAATATGTAATACATATTTTGATGGTGAGACTAATCCTCCTCTGTCTTTTACTTTTATAAAAATAATTACATAAACCTGCAGTACTGCAGGTTTGTGTAATAATTTTTATTAATATTCTGTTCTCTTATTTCTATTATTCTCTTCGGTGAAACCAAAGGTTTTGTCTTCATAATAAATATTATGGACGAAGTTGTCATGACAAACAACTACCTATAGTATATACTAAGGGGCGGTGCGATTGACATATGGCGGGCATGTCACCAGCCCGGGGAATCTCTCAGACATATGGTATCCGGTTGTTCGAGTTTTGCCAATGGCCAGTATTTGGACAGACACAATCAAGTGGCCGAGATAATACATCAGCAACTAGTCCTTAAATATAATCTCATTGGTTCACCGTACTACAGATACAGATTGTGCCCGACCCAGTTCTCGAAAAAATGGTCGTACGTTGTTGTCCTGGTATAGGTCTATCATTACAGACAGGTTTATTGTAGCCAATAAGCGGGATATTGTACTGATCGACCGAGCAGAGCGACTCGCATTGATAGACGTTATTACCACATCGCATGACAGCAATCTCGTAAAAGTAGAAAAAGAGAAGGAGTTCAATGAATGAATATCAATTGAATGTTGATAAATCCTCAGATAAAGTAAAATATGTGAATATATAATGTAATATAGTAAATAAGTAACGATAAAAAATACATTTTTAAATTACCTTTTTAAAATTAAAAAAAATAAATTTAAAATTATAAAAGTATCGATAAAGTTATAACGTCACTATGTTTATGCGTCACAATCTTTATACGAATAAATCAAAATGTCTATGAACGAAGTATCAAAGTTTCAAATGAAGTTCCATTAAATTTTGACGGGTAATGGGTCCCCTCACGGTGACCTATGTCAGACCTTTGAGTGATGGGATCCCTCCGTCTATTACATAATATACACCGCTATTTTTTAATTAGTACAAAAACTTTAAGGACAGATTAGCGAAGATATTATTATCATATTATAGGTGACGTAAGAATTTCATAATATCAATAAAGAGCAAAGTTATTATCATTTGTTTATTGTAGAAAATCTCACTTAAATCATAGTCATATTTTACAATCCATTCACTAATTCATTGATAATATTCCATCCTGCTCATTCGCATTCTCTCTGTCGCACTTATGATGTAGGTAGCCATAGAAAATAAAATGAAGAAAAATAATAAATGTAGGTAGTTATTTTTTAATTTTGTTAATTCTACCCTCTCCTTCATACTTCATTCGGGCTTAGGACCGGTAAAATGTATCGTTTAACAAGTAATTAAATACGGAGGTATGTAATTAGAAAGCAAACAAATATCAAAATAAAAGATGGTGTTCTGGACTAAAAGAAAAGAGTAATTTTGGCGTATTTATGAAGTTAGAATCATCTGCTATTTACAAATTATTTTATCATCATCATGTCAGCCTAGAGACGTCCACTGTTGGACATAGGCCTTCGTCAAGGTGTGTGGAGAACACAGACCGATTTTAAGCCGCCCGCATCAAATTATTATTTACTTAAGTACGTATTATTTACTTAACTTACAAGTATTTCCATTGTCCTTCGAAATGTCCACCACCGTTGTCAAAAGCATCCAATATGCACTGTTTTAATTGTTTGACACTGACCCGGTCACTTTTGTACACTCACAATACGATGTCCATGGGTACACAGCTGCACTCGCGATTTTTCCACTCAAAAAGTACACAGCTACATACTCCCGTGATATGAACTGATATGATAGGCCATCGCGTCGGGCAAACGTAGACAAACAATTAACTTTTGCAACTAAATTAGATACGCTCACTTTTGCTAGCATTTTAGTACTGTTTGTCGCATCGTCGGGGCGTGGCGCAGGCGCAGTAAGGGGGGATTTGCAATGGTTCATTTTACTATGATAGTACACGGGTCGGTCATAGTATTAGTATTGCATTTACCAATTATCACGTATTTTTGTGGACAGTTTTGAGACAGTTTTGGGACTTTGGTGGGTGTTTTTATTTTTCAACTACATAAATATGATCAGTTAAAGATACTTAGTGCCCTGTAAATTTTTTTGTACTAATTACAGATAGCGGTGTATATATATAGTCTAAGATCATAATCATAATCTACAATGACAGCGGTTAGTTATTGTCCTTATAACGTCACGCCATTATGGCTCGTGTTTCATGTCACGTGATATACGGATTAATAATGACGATTTTTAATTTCCATTTATTAAAACATTTAGATGAATTTGTGACTCAAATTCGATATACTTGTGTTTAATTTTACATAATTTTTCGTTTTTAACACATTTCATATTTTATTGTTTACCACCGAAAGTACCCTATTATGTAACTGAGCACACTGGGCTCGGGCCTCCCTTCAATTTGAAAAGGCCTAACTTGGTTTGGAAGATTTTAGACGAACACTTGACGATCGTGATAATTTTCTAAATAATAAGCATATAACTTCCAAATGTCTGAAATACGTAACGTGGTTTTGTATTCGAAAACCATTACGTGGTCATTATCTCGTCATTGACCCTATCATTGCATATAGGTAGTGATTATTAGTGATATTATGAATATCAATTGCTTTATTCACCTTAAAAAGGTAATTTAAAAATATATTTTTTATCGTAACTTATTTACTAGTGTTTAAGTATAAGCTGGATTTATTCACATATTTTACTTTATCTGAGGATTTATCAACATTCAATTGATATTAATTCTGAGTAAACCAAATCTAAAGATTTATGGTAAACATTATCGATATTTTATCGAAATTCATTTTGAGTAAGCACATCACTAGTCTACTTAAAATTTACGACAATTTCGAAGATTCGAAATTATATTTGTATATTTATCTTTTTCTTACATGAGAAAAAAATCATAAGTCAGAGTGAAGTAAATATATTGGGTAAGGTTGCTATTTTAATGCGTTCTCTATTACTTCCTTACTTTAAGCTTCTAACACGCGGGATAGGTAACACTTCGTGTGATCAACAGTTTACTGTTTCGAGTCTGAGTGTGTGTCCGTTGGTAGAATGATTGTAAACCCCGCTTTTATTGGAGTACTAGAGGACGCCAGCAGCTACGCCTGCATTTTTTTTTAATTTACCCGTTTTGGCCGATCCCGTGGGAATTCCGGGAAATCCCTTCTTAGTGCACCCCTACGGTCCCCAAGGAACATACATGCCAAATTTCAGCTTCCTGCGCCCAATAGTTTCGGCTGTAGCGTGTCTGTCAGTCAGTCAGTAACGCAAGGATTTTATATATTAAGATGGTATGGGTTATTTTTTAGGGTGGGTCTTCATAAAACAATGGTGTGGATTTTTTTAAGTGTCCAATAGAAGTAGAATTTTGAATCGGTAACCAATTTTCTGGGTTGGGCACTAGACCATATTGTGCATTAGACAAGTAATTTATTAAGGAATTAATCGTGGCATGCAGCCTTAAAAAGAGAGCAATTAAAACCGTCATGAATTTGCCACAAATTTCAATGAGTCTCCGCCTTCTCTCACTTTCTTTCTCTGGTTGGGTCAGTAGCAGCAATAGGATTTGGTAACACAAAATTATTATACGTAACTGCGACCAGGTATCATGAGATCACTGTATCAACTACGTATTAGGCTATTTTTCACCTCACAGACCGTTCTGAATGCATTACAACCTTTTGCTATATATCTAACTAGAGGATGCCCGTAGGTACCACGGCACAATTTGTCTTAAAATAATTGTTTCTTCCCGATCCCGTGGGAATTTCGAGAAATCGCTTCTAGTACGCCCCTACGGTCTCCAATGAACGTACATGCCAAATTTTAGTAGTTTTAGCTGTAGCTTATCTGTCAGTAACGCAAGGATTTTATATAATTACATAGATTTAATCTTGAAATTTGGATTTTTGTAACTAAATGCAGTAGTGTAATTTTTATAAGCGATCGCGTCACAAATTACACTTCTTTGGGGGTCGTACTGGGTTTGATCCACACAGGAGACAACATTTTATGATTTACAATTTTTTTGTGTCCAAATGTTCTTGTACTTTGTGTCCGCTGATTGAATGTTGATAAAGTGCTACACAGGATTTTTCCCTATATTGAAGAAAAAATATATTTATTTGGACAATTACTGTCCGTGTGGTGACGGATTAAGAATACGGTATGTCACCACCCCTATCATCCCATGAGTGTCGTAAGAGCCGTCAGAGGGAGCATATTATGCAGAGAACAGCACTGTGAGAGAAGGAAAATTTGATACAAACTCTATTCCAACCCGTTTGGCCAGCGTGGTATAGTAGGCCAATACCTTCTTTCAAAGGAGAGGCCTAGTCTAGCAGATGATGGACAATTACTTTCAAATTACTTATTGTGAGTTTTTAGGTCAGTTATAAGTCAGTGACAAAATATCAGTGAATCTGAGGGCACGGCAGTGCCCCCGCCAAGTCGAGCAAAAAGGCGGCACGGCCGTACCATCCTTTGCTCGAAGCAGTTCAAGCCATTTTGGACCCCCTAAAACTTCATTGTGCATAAACTAGAAACCCGATTTTTTAGTAACTAAGCAGGCATTGTATTGTATAAACATGGTATATTTCAAATTTAATTCAATTTGAACCAGTCGTTTAAGAATTATAACGAGTAAAATTTTCTTAATTTTGTCACTCACTGACCGTTCATCAAAAGTCCAAGGCACTTCTAGCAGACATAGAAGCTTTAAGTTTAGTATACAATTATTGTTTAGTGTATGAATCAAGGAAAAACTAAAATATTTTTCAATTTCTGTCCAGTTTTCGAGATTCATCAACTGCATAAATAGCTTTGTAATCCTGTATGAATATATAGGATTAAAAAATTACATTTGCAGTTAGGCTTTAATTAAGAAAATTCGTTGTTGGTGTACAAGAAGTAGATATTACCGGAAAGGACAAAGTGAGTCAATCTATTTATATAAAACATTAAAGATTTTCAATTAATCGACTTGGTATTACATGGATCTCACAACGTTTTACGGAAGCGAGACTTGGTTTTTATGACAAGTACAGTTTTTATGTGATTGATATTTAACACTAATGCATATCATTTATAGAAAAAAAACAAACACGTGGCATTTCAGTATTCGAATTGGTCTAATGTCAAGCTTTTAAACTTATCATACCACAGATATGAGAATTATCAGATGTAACGCACGGCACAGTTGCGTGCGGCCACTAAAGCAAATACAAAATTGAAAAGCGAATACAAACTCGTCTCAGTGCGCTACGAAGCATCGTACAGTTTACGTTTTAAATTCTCAAAATGCCGTCTTGTGTTCTTTAAACACTGTAAAAGTTGTTCCTAAAAACAAAAACAGGAAAATGGAATATCTTTTCACAGGTAACTATTGATAATTTGACTGTTTCCTAATTTAATTTCGATAAAATTCGTATTTGTGCAAGAAATATGTAAGTGTTGCCAGTTTTTGTCGACGCCGTTCTGCCTGAATTAGGGAAAATGCACTTGTCAATTGATTATGTGATAATGATTGTCATGTTAATGAAAAATACATTACCGTATTATAAAAGTATACTGTAGATATATCTTCTTTCTCATAAATATAGTAATAGAATTTCAATTTCCATTAGTATATACCTTACATAATATTGTTTTGAGTTCGATCCCCAAACGATCCAAATATTCGTGTACACCCTGCTACTCGTCAAGCTTATAAACTTTGACCTTTGCACCGTTCTTGTGGCGTAAAGAATAAGTATCAAAATCGTACAGCAAATGTTTAGCTTGACTTGGCGCCGTGTGTACATACATACTTATGGCGTAGGGAATAAGTATCAAAATCGTACAGCAACTGTTTAGCTTGACTTGGCGCCCTGTGTACATACATACTAATGGCGTAGGGAATAAGTATCAAAATCGTACAGCAACTGTTTAGCTTGACTTGGTGCCGTGTGTACATACATACTTATGGCGTAGGGAATAAGTATCAAAATCGTACAGCAACTGTTTAGCTTGACTTGGTGCCGTGTGTACATACATACTATTTATTTCTCAACTAATCGACGCCAGCGGCTTCGCACGCACATATTTTCTTATTTCTCGTTTTGCCCGATCCCGTGGGAATTTCGAGAAATCCCGTCTTGGTGCACCCCTACGGTTCCCAAGAAACATACATGCTAAATTTCAGCTTCATGCGCCGAGTAGTTTCGGCTGTAGCTTGTCTGTCAGTCAGTCAGTAACGCAAGGATTTTATATATACAGATTTACGAAGTAGTTAAAACTTAACTCGGTACCTACATTTAAGAAATGTATTTATAAAAGCATTAATTAAATCCATGGTAAATTCTTCAAAACCGCAAATGAATATAAGAATATTACATAACTATATGCAAAATACTGGGAGATTATTCATAATCTGGCAACTTTTCACACACATAGACGCGCGTGTCCGTACAGTGCCAGTCGCCAAAGGTCACGCACACATAGCTGTCAACGTGCCACGCTTAGTTGGACGAATACGCTACATCTGATTCTTGTTAATAAATCTATGTATCATACAATCATTTGGCAACGCTGCCAAATCTCTACATGAAATCTCGTGCAGAACGAAACACGTGTTCTGACATAGCTACCTACTAGTATCTACATAGGTACCCACCCACTATATTATTTACTAGATTTACTAGCTTCTGCCTGTGGCATCGCTCGCTTGAGGATTGGTTAATGAGATAAAATGTACCCCATGAGATTTCTGATAACATCAAAATCCATCCAGTAGTTTTTGCGTGGAAGTGACAATTGACAAACATCGTCCATCTTTCCTTAAGCATTAGCGCTTAAAATTATTTTTTATAGACTTACGCCTGTATCCCCGAAGGGGTAGGCAGAGGTGTAATATTACACCCACATTTCGCCTTTCGGTTAAAATTATAGGTCCTGTTAAGTCTATCGCGATCAAAAGGTTACATTTCTTTTGTATTACCTATTTATTTATTATACTTACAGCAAAAATAACTAGTCATCATTATCAGCCTTTAACAGTCCACTGCTGGACTAAGCCTCTCCTACGAAAAGAGGAATTGGCCTACTATACCACGCTGGCCAAACGGGTTTGTATCAAGTAGTTTTCTTCTCTTAAAGTGCTGTTCTGTGCATAATGCCTATACTCCCTCTGTCGGCTCTTACTTCACCCATGGGATGATATGGGCTTGCCGTATTCTTAATCCGTCACCACACGGACGAAATAACTAGTAATTCCGAAATATTTTAGTATCAAAATACATTACGAAACTACCCAATAATCACGTTACAAAAATAAAGAACGCTATATGATATAGATCTAGGTTATGAAAAATGGCGCGTAGCCAGTAGCTATTTTTGAAACGGCAACACCTACTGCGGGAGTAACAGCCTATAAAAGTGGAACATGGATGGTCGTGAATCAACCTTCCTTACAAGGAAAGTGGCTGCGAAGGAAAACCTTTGAGTAACTCATCGGAATAGCTATGTTTAAAATTAAGTGACGATTATCTTGTTAGATTCATTTAGAATTTTAAATGATTACTGTCACACTGTTACTGTGTATAACACAGACATTTACTAACACGGAAATTAAGACTTCACTGGTAATAAATACTAATACCTACTAACTTCCTGGTGGAAGCTGCATGAGGTCGCACAAGAGCATAACATTTATACCGCCAAAGGGTTACCAAAGGTAAAAGTATTATATTTATCTATGCCAAAGGGAACCAAAGATATCTCGTCCACGAACAAGAGCTCTACATTTTGCCACTGTTGACGCATTACCCTATGTACTTAATTTCCTGAAAGATGAGGCGTTAAAAATGTCGATGAATGTCGTCTCTCCTTATTGATGACGCATGTTTTGTCTGAGTTCGACAAACTGGTACTTTGAACAGACTGTTTAATGTAGAGTGACCTACTAGTAGTGCTGCAACTCCAGTTAGAGCGTCAATCTGTGTAACCTGCTTCCCGTAACATCTGTTCACTTGATTATTCAATAAGTTAAACAAGTCTTTTCTGTTCCAGCAGCGCCCCACGCTTTTACAATCAAATATTATAATTAAAAGCACATAGTTTACACTTCAGCCTAGAAATAGAGGCAACTTGAACGATCCATAATTATTTTTTGTTTTCACGTACATTATAAAAGCGTGTTTTTCTAGTGTTTTTTAAACTATTAATTTATTTTCTTCTATAGTTTGCGCGGTTGGCTTAGTGGCTTAAGTGGCCTTGTCGCTTGACACTGCGCCGAGGTTGTGGGTTTGATCACCACTCTTTGTGTGATCCATAAGAACAGTTGTTGTTTCGAGTCTGGGTTAATTGTATCTGTTGGTTGTATGTTTGTAAAGTCCCCTGAACACCGGATTTATCCTTAGTACGGGAGTAGTCCTGAAAAATATCTAATAATATAAGTTTACACAAAATCATTATTTATATATGTACTTTTGGAATAATTGTTCTACTAATTTTTGGAATAATTGTACGGGTCTTTAGAAGGTTACATAGCTGTCAAGCTCTATCTTCTGAATATATAAAATACTTGCTTTTCTGATTGACTGATAAGTGATAACGCACACCCAAAACTATTGGGCGCAAGAAGCTGAAATTTGGCTTACCTATGTCTTTAGGGACGACAGATATTAGGTAAGCATGGATTTCCTGAAGATTTTATAAGACTCTCCTTACCTACTTACTACTTATCAGCCTGAAAAAGCAGCACATCTCTAGCGAATTAGGTACCAAAAAGTAAAATATGATGTAATTAATACAACTATTGTTCTATTTTCAAAGTCAAACTGGTGCAGTGTGCCTAGTTTCCCGGGTTTTGTCCTTAATACCTACTCCAGTTGTTAGATGAACGACATAAGCGTGGGCTTTTGAGACGAACTTAGAAAACAAATCGTACGGTTTAAAAATAGTCTTCAATGATAGACGTAAGGTGAGTCTTCTTGGAACAATTACTAGAATCGAGAACGATTTTATGAATGGTCTAAGTTTCAGACAAAAGTTGCTTATTGTGTTTCAAATTTACTACGCGATTTCAAAACTTACAAACAATGAAAACTAAATCAAATATCGTACTTGATACTGAAAGAACACTACTTTCTTTTCGATTTCTGGTTTGTACTATCCTCTTTTGTATTTTGTAAGTGGGATACAGAGGCGTACAAGTTTATTAAAATGTTACTACGGAGTATTTTGGGTTCCGTGTTCCTAGATCAAAATACATACCTAAAATAAATATGTTTCTGGACACCACTATTTATATCTTCGTAATACTTGTCTGCCAACCCGAACTTGGCCAGCGTGGTGGACTATGGCCTTACTGAATCGAATCTGGGAATGGACGATAACTTTATGTACTCATACAGTTTTGCCAGACATTGCGCTTCAGACAGAAATCCGTAGAAGGATACAAAAAGCACTAACACGAATATTTGAGTGATGGTACTGATGGTTACATGCGTGAGTCATACGAGATACCACGAATACTTCACATCATTAGCTGCATACACCCATGGCATGATGGCATCCATCAGCTATGCCAACTAAAAAAATATAGGTACTATGGGAAATAACCTTCATATAATAAGTATATGGAAAATCATATACCTAATCACCGCAGAATATAAAGTACTAAAGATAGAACATGAAAAAGTGTTCCTTTCATGACTTAGGTATGAAAGATTTTTATACATTTTAATATACCACCTTTAAGACCGAAAAATTGGGGTAGAATTTTTTTTGAAAAGCCGCTCAGTTTGGAGCCAGCTCTATGGCATTACGGTCAACAGCTAAGCTAATATAATTATAAATAAGTAGGCAGGTTATTGCATAGATCTGTGGCAACCTTGACAGCCGGTAAGTTGGCATTGCCATCTGGCGTACCGAACTATTATGAATTTCACCGTTATGAAACATTGCGTTACTGAAACTACGTATTGCTAAACAAACGTTGCGCTGATCACTAAGACACTGAGATTCAGACGCAATCGATATTTTAATATCTATAAATGTGAAATTGTTTAATGGATAAATGTTTCATAAAGTTTTCATATGTGAGTTGCGATAATCTGTTTCTTGTTGAATGAAAAGTTATGTTTACGTATGTAGGTATGATATTGCAGTTTTTAGTTACAAGGTTGATTTGTATTGTATACTGAGGTCATATATGACCTCTCAGAAAATCCTAACATTGGAAGTGGGCGTACACAAAATAAACTTCATGTTCATAAAATAAACCCAGTCTATAAATTCTCTCTTTATTGGCATTTGACCTTTCAACCTATTTATAGCCACGCGGAATATAATCTATGACTTCAACAAATTAAGCCCTACGAAATGTTACCAATTTTATTTTTATTTTAAATAATTATTGTATTCGACACACGCTTATGAGCACAATGACATCCTAATAGATCAACCTAAGACTGCTATGCAAAGATCTGAAGCCTAAACGCATCTGTTGTGATAGATGAAAGTGCAGAATTAGTGTACGCTAGACCAGCTGCACAGATTAAGAAAATAAATCAACATACATACATAGACTGACTAGACTAGACTAAACACACAAGGAGGATGCTCCTTTGCGTTGTGCAATCGGGTAAAAACATAGATACAGCACACACTTTACCAGATAAAGTCAAAAAGGTAGACCCCACCAAATAGACGCGTTGTCAAACACACTCCTGTACTTCACTACACATATACCTAGCTATAAAGAAGTGTCTTCATTATTTAAACTAATACTACTTACCTTACCAAATTACACTTTACCTATCTGAGAACCTGCACTAATGAAATGTAGAGTTTATTAAGAAATGTTGCTTTCTTAACGTCTGGCAAGTTAAATAGTTCCATATAGATACTGTAGATACTTATGTTGCTGAAATTTGTTATACTTTAAATTTTATTAATTAGGTATATGCCTTCTGTTGTGCAAGTGCCGTGCTGTGCCACAAATAATGGGACACTTGCTATCTTGTCCTGCGTGCCCTAATACCTGCACGTTACAGCAACTTATGGACGCTACTGAAAATGCCACACTCGTAGCAAAGTTCTGAGCCAACACAATTTAGATTGCCATCAAGAAATCTAAGTATTGAATGTAACTTGATACTCAGAAGTACTACTAGTTGGATAATCGTTGTCTTTAGCAACATTACGAGCCTAATGTCCGACCTTCTGAAAACTAGCATTTTGCTAGTGTGCAATCATGAAAGCCTTGAAAAATATTTCAATAGATATTATTTCAAATAGTTACCTACTCGGTTAAAAATATATAAATAAACGATTAGGTAATTGTTACAAGTAAAGAAGATAAATTGTTCTCTTTGGAAGTGGTGAGCCTAGTTGCGCAATTGAGCAGGCTCGCGCTTGACATTGGCAATATGGTTGACAAGGTTCTTCATAGATCGTTTAAGTGTAAACATAAAGAACTCTTAAAGTTCCTAACTTATAACCTGTCAATCCCATCGTCGTCTCTGTCGGTTACAAAAGTAAATTTTCCTACGCAATAATAGGCAGAAATAGAACATAATATATTATACTTATCTAGTATGTACATAGTAGGAGTTAAGAACATACAATTATTTCACAATCTAGTTGGGTTCGGTGGTCTCGTGGAATTCAATACCTGTAGTCAAGTATCTAGATATTAATTAATAGCTTTATATATTATATTATTATATACCTGCCTTGTCGGCGATGTCTACAAGTCTATTGTTACATCATGTTCTGTTATTTCAGACATTGTCATAATTACGCCGAGCGTTTTTTAATATTACACAAAACTTAATGATACTAGATAAAATTGATACTTAGTGTTTAGCTTATGCTGACGATATAAAAATCTTTAGATGTGTATCTGATCTTCGTGATTGTGAAAACCTCCAATCTGACTGAAATAAAATAGTTGCGTGGTGCCATGAAAATTCGATGTCCCTCAATACTGGGAAATGCCAAGCTATTAGTTTTACTAAAAACAAGAAGAAACTGAACTACCAATATCATATTGAGGGAGTCTCAATAGATAGGGTTAAAGTGCTGCGTGATTTGGGTGTGTACTTTGATTCAGCAATGTCCTTTAGACCTCACTATGACCACATATGTAATAAGACTAATCGAATGCTATCCTTTGTGCTCCGAAATGCTAGACCATTCAAGCAAGCAAAATCCCTAGTCATATTATACTATTGCTTAGTAAGAACCCTGCTTGAGTATTGTTCGTCAATATGGTCCCCCATTTACTTGAATCATATAGATAGACTAGAAGCAGTTCAGAGAAGTTTTGTTAGAGCACTAACTTATAAGTTTTGCCTACGCCGTAAACTTCAAGACTATGAGAGTCGACTCTGTTCATCATCATCATTTATTTATTTGTTACTTTGAAATGACCCGTCTCAAAAACAGAAGATGGATGAGCGACATGTGCACCCTACACAAGATTGTAAATGGCAAACTCGATAGTCAACTTCTAGGTCGTATTCAACTCAAGATACCAACCAGATCTGTGCGTATCCAACAACTTTTTTTCGTTCCCACTAGCAACAACAACAATGTATCCCAAAACAATAGGTACATACAAAAGCACTTTGGCTAAATTAGTATAAGGCATGTAATTGTAAGTTAAAAGAATACCTACATATATATTCATAAAAAGAGACTTTGAATCTCCTCTGACTGCTGTTTTTAATTTGTGTTTCTTTTTGTAGTCTTTTAAATCAAGTGTTTACTAAGAATTGCTGTGTATAGTTTTAACTGGGCTTCAGATTTGTGTATTGAATACTGTTCATAGTTTGTACGAATTAATCTGTATCCTGTTACTGTACCTATTCAATAAAAATAAAATCATAATTGTATAGTCTAAGGCATCGATATATAATTATGTACTCTAAGACACAAACAACGCAACTGTTTGAATAATAATATTAATGGTAATTAAGGGGAATAATTTGTCAAATATAATGATTGTATCATTAGCAAAAAATACACTAAAATATCAGTGTTATCTTGATCGGTGACTAATTTTATCTTTCAACAGATAGACGTCGATGCAAAAAGGTTTAATATCTATCAACGTGGTGACGCCCCAAATGTTACAAAAAATGTCGTGGATGACATATTTTTATGAGTCACAAAAAACTTTTCTTTTTGACTTGAATGTCTGTCACAACATTTTTCGAACAAGACCGGCCAGTTCTTTTCAAAAGTCATGTCAAGTTTTTATTCATATTACATCTGTGAGACCTTGGCATTAGGAAATACCTTCATGCAACTTTTAACGATTTATAATGGTTACGACGTTGTTTTCATGTGGGTACAATAATGCTTAATATATTTTTAGCTCTCGTTATTAAAATTCTTTATTTTATGAACTCTCTTACTTGGCGTGTAGTTGCTGAATTGGCTTGTTTGATTAAGATCTGCGCATGGAATACAAATGGGGCAGTTTTTCGAATATCATTAATTCTAGTATTACTAGCTATTCTAGTGTTATTACTAACATGCGTTTTTAAATTTTCTTGTTAGTGCGGTGTTATTTCCCGGATCACTCGATATTTTTGCTTTTGTCTTATGATGTAGAGTCTGCTAATTAAATTCATTTTCAAAAAGCGTAGGCGGTGTCTGTTATTTTGTCAATTGGTTTGGCCATTCTTTAATCCACCTTCATTTTAGTAAGTAGGTACAACTTTATCATCATCATTATCAACTCACCGTAGTCCGCTACTGGATAAAGGTTTCTCCAATGGCGTGGCACTGAGCTCGTTTCCAAGCGCCGCGCTGCCAGCCTCTTTACATTTACTGGAATACGGTATAAAGTTACTTCTTTACTTATAAGCAAATTAATTATTTATTATACTTATCCACTTTCCAGAGCGTCTACTAAATTACAATGGTTTAACTTTATGAGGTAAACTTTATCAAGAAAGTACGTCAGTCATTTTAATTGCGTACACGAAACCGTTCGTTATGAACTCACAGTTTGAATTATTTCATGACGTAGGTATTTCTGAACTGTACAGGAGACGTCATCGTGCCCCGTTACTTTCCCGCTCTTTTTATTGCTCATAATGGCTGCCGGATAAAAAGTTAGTCATACATATTTCACGCGCCGGCTTTAATCAGCGTTGCCAGGTCTCCCGATTTTCCGGGATATCTCCCGATTTTAGGTATTATCTCCCGATGTCCCGGATTCCCATTCAAAACTCCCGATTTTTTAAGAACTTAAACCGTGGCTTAAACTTTCTTCACGAAAAGCTGCGTGAAACGAAACAAAATGTAAAATACATTACTTAGTAAAATGCGTAGACCAAACTATACTTTAACGTAACGAATTAGAGTTGATTATTCTAAAGCAAAGCTATGACAGTTCTAGTTTCCTAATTTTGCAACACTGCAAAGCGAAACAAACCGGTTTTGCTTTGATAATCCGGCCCAATTAAGACGCATAGTTCAATAAGTAGCTTATAGGATAGATACAGTATTTTTAAATGGATCGTATTAAAAGAAGACGCAACCAACCAACCAGCAGAAGTGAAGTGAAAAAATGATAGAAAAGCACAATAAAACATTTATTGAGAGACCTTGTTTTACTTAATTTTAAGGAAAAATGTATCTCCCGATTATTTTCATAATGTCGCAATACATCTCCCGGATTTTTATTGATACTCCTCCCGTATTTCAAAAATTGGATCTGGCAACACTGGGCTTTATCCTTCTGACTCACTTCCTCATTGATAATGTTAGATAATGTTTATTTACAATTATATTTGCTCATCTATCTAGGAATAGTTTCTAACAAAGGTGAGTGACGTGTGTTATCGTTATCAGTTTATTATTTATTGTCCATCATACATACATACCTATATTCATGATGGCTTGTAATGTGTGGAACTAGCTTGATGGGGTAACGTCTATCAATCAGAAAGTACTGAGGATGTTTACTCATAAGTTCATAACAGCTAATTTACAAAAGCCAATCACCAATCTATTACTATATTTACTATTCATGTTATTTATATAATTAATTTATTAGTTATACACACCACGTACAACCATTCGTTATAGGTTACAACTAACCTAATAATGTATAATAGTACATTTACAACTGTAAATTATAAACTAATATTTATTGTTTATGCAGATTCGAATAATACCTTTATGTATATTTTATTACTAGCTATTTCCCGTGGTTTCACCCGCGTCCTGAAGGAACTACTTCGCGTACCCTGTTAATTTATAGCTTAAGTTACTCCTTGGTACATCAGCTATCCGCCAGTGAAAGTCCCGTCAAAATCGGTCCAGCTGTTCCAAAGATTAGCGAGATCTAACAGACAGACAGACAGACAAAATTGTAAAAAATGTCATTTCGATTTATTTACCGTGTATACATCCATATGCATTTAGTAAAACGCGGTAATTTTTAGATTACAAACAGACACTCCAATTTTATTTATGTGTATACGTAGGTAATTATTTTCATATAAAACCATAAGTGACCGATATGTAAAATGTATACCTATTTGTCTTGTTTATTAACAAAACAGCGTGGTCGGGAGTTTCAGTTGGCAAAATTGCATAACTTTGCAGCATCCTTAGAAGTTGCGACCGCGCTCGAATTTCGAATGAAATACCTCCTATAGTTACAAATGTTTTTTGAGATTGATTGATTAAGGAACGGCTAGGTGACCACTTAAACTACTGCGCAACATAAACTGTTAATCAAGATCTCTAGTAATCTTAATAGTTTACGAAATAACAATTAAGTTCTTTAATTTTATGGCTCTTCTAGCGACAACAAAAGTTCACCCAAAACGTTAATTTATGAATCATATTTCATTCAATCTAAGAATATTTATAGGTAATTATAAAGTGTAACTTTGCATGAGTAGACCTACATGGGTTTGATTTAAATGTTGTTTAAATGAAAAGTTTCATTTGTCCCCTTAATTTGTAGTCGGCTTTAAGAAAAAAGCGATTGAAAACTGAACAGTTGCTCCCATTTCTTCCAATCTTCCTAGGCTTAGCTGTCCATACTTCCATAGGCGTACCTATTTACATTGCATTTATACCTACTTATAAGTGTGTTGGTTACCGATTCGTAATTCTAAGGCTGGACACCTAAGAAAGTTCACATAGGCAGCGATAGCCTAGTGGAGATACCAAAAGACTGCCATGCAGAGGGTATCGGGTTCGAATCCACGGCGCGCACCAATGACTTTTCGGAGTTATGTGTGTATTGAATTGTTAATTATCGCTTGTCGCGTGCCTCGGAGAGCACGTTAAGCCGTCGGTCCCGGTTGTCATGAAGATCTTTGACAATCGTTACAGGGCGTCAGTACCTTCTAAAATAAACTGACACTAGTCTAAACCATGGAATATCGCTATCCCTTCGGGTTGCGGAGGTCAGACAGGCAGTCGCTCCGTGGAAAAGCTAATATTCAGCAAAATCCGGTTAGACTAGTAAGCGGACCCCAGATTGAAACTGGGATAACGCTAAGAGGATGATGACACCTAAGAAAGTTCATAACATTGTTTCATGAAGACCCAGGCCCAGCCTGAGTAAAAACCCTAGATACGCCTACGTCCATGTTACAAATATGTCATAAAAAATACCACATACACCATAACCGGACATCGCCCGCCACGTGCGTTACATCACGCGATAAACGCATCTCCTTAATAAATAATTGCCTCTATGACAATAGACGTTACTACGATACACAACGTATAATTACCGCGGCGTACGTCATAATCATAAATCTTGCGTCACAGTCTAACACTGTAATTATCTTCATTCATTGTTTATCTGTGCAATTAAATAATCTTATTAAATCAATGGGAATCTTGCGCCAAATGTTTAATAACACTACCGTTCAACTACGTCATTAAATCGCTTCTAGCGTGTCTTGACTTGGCTTTCGTAACAGATGGGCAAAGTAAAGCAACGTTGGCAGAGGTAACTACTTGGAAGGGTGACCACTTGTTGTTGCATTTACATAAGAGCTCTACCGTGCACTTAAAGACGTCGGTCCCGGTTCTTGTCTCCATACAAGAATAGTTAGACTACGTCGGAGGCCGCTGAGCGGCAGGCATTTCTGGTGGCGATGGCGGGGACTTTATATGCAATACCTTTTTTTACCAAAAGAGCTCACGGGAAACATGTTCAGGTAATTCATTCTCACAAGGGCTTGGAAGGCTCTAATTGTATTCGGTAGGTCTACGAGCTCATTAGTGTGCCATAGGAGAGACCTACGGCAGTAGACTAATACAGGTTGATGATGATGATGAGGTCCACGCAATGTTAATAATTAAAAAACTATTTATTTCTTTCAATCACTCTATACTAGGTAGGCTCTCTACGGGCGACAAAAAAATTGCATGATTCACAGATAGATCAGATATGCGATATGGTGACGTGGCTTTTGTTTCTGTCTTTATAACAATGCATGTCCCTGGCGATACAGATTGAGATCGTACTTACGGTGAGTATGTATTATCTTCTCGGCAAATAAAAAATAAACATTTTTGTAGTGTTACGTAAAACGCTACTGCTGCTACTGGTGCTATGGTGACCGTTTCAAGAGCTGTAACAGAAAACTTCTTCATGCTGCTGCAACAAGTTTCCATACCTATTTCCTGAATCGCGAATCTAATTCAGGGCTTCTTAATACGCCAATGGATTACGTTCAAACATATAGAGGCGATCAAGCATAAAAAATACATATTATCTATAATTAATACCCCTGAATCCGCAAATATTTAATTAAGTATCAGAAATCTACAAACTACGTCTATATCATTAAGCCTAGAAGCTTCTGTAGTCTAGCTGAATAATAACAGTAGCAACCGAAGAAGATAACTTATCACGGGCCAAGTGACACTTCAAACTGGGGATAAACTCACAAAATCCGTAGGGTAGACCGAGGCGAATCGGATCACTTTTTATTTGAGGACATAAAAATTATACTAAAGTGTAATATATGTAACTGTATATGCCATAACGGTAAGCAGTAATTATTTAGCTACATATTAAACATTTCAAAACTAAAATAACTCATAAATTGTGCAAAATATTAATCAAAATTTAAAAAGAGAGAAATATCCAAATCGCCCCAAGTATCGGGGCGAATAGGATCATACATAAAATTAAGGTTTTCTCAACATAATAAGGTTTTGTATCAAAAGCAATATTAAAATAATAAATAATAAGAACATAACTAATAATTAACACATTAATAACATGGATACGGGCCCTCTTTCCCACCCAGATCAGCACTATTTCATAACACCATTATTCACATGATGGTGGATGAATAATGTTTTTTATCAGTAAATACAAAGCCAATCTTTGTGCTTCGCATTGGATTATTATTCAAGGTGTTCTTTTATTATTCTTAGTCTTAATATTTTCTTTGGTATCAGTCTGTTTCTCCTTTTTTCACAGCTTTTTCGGCAGTTTTAAGTTTCTTCTTAGCATCTCTTTCGTCAAGATTTATCTTACACTGAGGTGGAGATAAATGCTATATTGGTTTTATTGTCTACCATGTGTCTTAATGATATCATTGGAGAGAGAAACTATTCTTTGTAAAATTGTGTATCGAATCTTTTTAATCTCAGCAGCCCGACCTAAGATTAATACTTAGGCCAGTACTTCATTTGGGGCTATAATTTTTGTTTAGGGACCATTTTTCTGCTTGTTCTTCTTATTGTTTGTATTTTATATGTGTGAACCATCTTTAATTGAATAAACGTGCTTAATTATTCTCAAAAGTAAAATAAATCATTTGAAATAAGTGATCCAATTCGCCCCCGATGACGCGATCCGAATCACCCCATCTTGAAGACTTTTGAAAAAATCATTTCACCTATAAACCTTTAATACTGTGCTTAAAAGTTAAAATGTTTTCTAAAATAGACCTATTCCCAAGCCGTTTAAGCTATATAACTCAAAGTTTTAACACAAATTCTTACATTGTCACCACTAAATAGTAAGCATGTACTTTAGATGAGCGTGAAGATTGTAAGGCACACTAAAAGTTACTCTCTGGCGAGCGGCGCTGACGCTCGTGTACTGGTCGGATCGAAACGCCACCGATGGCAGGAGGTGCGGGGTAGAAGTGGCTTGTAAGATGTCAGTAGCTGGGATTCCTTGTCAACGCTGTAGGTATTAAAAATATTCACAAATTTCTTATTTTGATCCGATTCACCCCGTGATCCGATTCGCCTCGGTCTACCCTACTATGTACAGATAATTACAAAACTCGCTCCACACTTCAACATCTTTCCCGTGTCTTTAATGAATTAAAACTCTCAGATAAAATTGAATCATAAATTATAATTCAGGTCAGTTTTCTTCGCCTAGAATCTAACGAGATATTGAGAATAATAATTATGTGGGACAATGAAAACATTTAATATCACGTAAATGTATATAGAATTATGTAGTTGATTGTATTTACCAACGCAAAGATGGATTTACCTATAACAAACTGACGCAAAAATGGATTTAGATACCTATAACAAACAGATAACAAGACTTAATTGGGAAATCACTTAGGTACCGGAAAACCCCGTTACGGAGCAGCCGTGACATTAAAGTTTTTCCTGTCTATAATTGATCAGCTAATGAGTTTTCACCTAAAAAACAATATTGGAATACAATGAAGTAAACCATTGTATTTTCAAATATAGGTAGTGGCGTAATAATACCCACTTGAAGACAAACTATCCCAATTGCTCCTTCTACTTTACCGTATGTAGATTTATTTTCTACTTTAAATAATTACACATATCCGGTACTACATAAATAGTGTTAAGCACACAATAGAGTGATAAGTGATAACATTTAGGTAAGCAATTGTCGCATATTTTCAAACCACAATGTTAGGTATTTGAATTTAAAATGTTGTTCAAACATTTTGACATCAAACTAGTAGAGTTACTTAGGTATTAAAACAGTTGTTACAAAGTAAACCGTTTTAATCGATAGCTAAGTATTTTTGTATTAAGTAATGTGCCAATGTACAGCCAGTTTCCATTTCTGTGAAGCTGTACAATGTGTGTACCGTGGCCTTGCCAGTAAAAAAGTTTAAGTAGGGCGGTAAGCGGACTACTCTCGACTTGTCTATGGAATCTTCATTTTTTACGCAGGTTTCAATAGGCATGGAATGGAGCGATATTCCTGCCACTATTTGATTTAACATTGCAATAAAATTAATTCTTGCGTAACCTGTTCTTATACAATAAGTAATGCCATTAAAATATTTATACAATATTCACGTTTAATTGATTCTAATAGAATTCTAGTTTGCGTTTGGGGCGATATTTCGAGAAGGAGGTAAGTGACAAGTTATACAAGGTTGTGTGAATATCCTGCCAGGTCAGCTAGCACTCTATGGTCACACGAAGAGCCAAAGTTTAAGATCATACAACTATGTAGCGTACTCAGAGTTTTCTAGCAAATATATGCAAAATCGTTGAGGCGGGGACCATCTAGGTGTTGAACGTGATAGCTGATTGTAACACCACAAAACACCCGGTATAATAAGTATACCGATATAAAATGCATTTTTTCATAGCAGCGCGGATTCTTAATATTATAACTAAGTAGGTCACAATATATTATCTATTTACAAATACTAGATTGTAAAAAAAATAATACTTGAATTATGTTCCTATTCTTAAAACGATCCGTAAACACCAAAATGTGCCACAAGCCCACAACACAAGTCGGTTAGTCTCAATTCATTAAAAAAAATTATACATTGCCACATTCAAAAATATTGCAAAATTGACACGCAGGTACTTCATATTTACGATCGTAACTAAAAGCTGTCCCTTGCGAGCCAAGGGCAACCGGTGGGCCTGCACTATGCACTAGGCACACGCCGCATGCCCTTAATAGTAAAAGGATTTGAGCAATAAGCCCTATAAGGCATGTGGATTGAATCCAAGCGTAAAAATTTTAACGAAGATTTTTGGGCATACATTATGGCCTGAATTGCATGTTTGGACTTCAAAATCCTACTACTAATAAAAACGTGACAGTTTCTCAGGATATATGTACATTTTTGTAACTCATTCACCTACAAAATAAATTTTGATGAATCTTTGCCGTAATATAGCCGATACACAAAGAACACATAAGCTACCATATCTTGCGATGACCGAGACCTACGCAGGAATAGTCGCAGGCAGAAGCTCGTACAGTTTATAAACAGTACAGGTCACGTTAACCTCTATATTCGGTTCAAACGTATTCTCAAGTCACTGAGCAGTAAATAATCTATATGCAAGGTCTATTTTAATTGCCTGACGATACAAGCCAAGTATCGAAATTTCGCAGCGTGAAGGTGTCTCTTAGCGAGACCTGACCTATACCTTCATATAAGTACAAAAGCCCGGCTGGCCTTAGTAACTTGTTGATATATGTATGTAGGTATGTATAATCATAATAATTCAATGGAATACCAGATTGCTTCCATTGAAACTCGATGAGCTCATTCACAAGATCACGTATCACGACATTCTGTAGTGAAACTGAAGAACTAAAAGTGAACTAGATTGTGATTCGTTTTTCATTGTCTTTCGGGATACGTACCACATAGGTAGGTAGATACATACATACATTTGTATCGAGTAGTTAGGCGATATTTCGGCACAGTTGCAAGCGCCATATTCATGGACGGACGGTTATATCGATAATGAAGTATCGGATACTCGAACCAAAAGAAAGTGGTTTATTGTATTGAGGTTAACCTGAAGAAAATATCAGTACCTATTCTGTTAAGTAGGTCATAGTTTTGCAAACGTTAGTAAAAGTATTTTTTTCACATAAACATTTAAACTCGATTTTCGACCTTCCTATCAAGGCTATGCCCATATATAAATCACCAATGGTGCCTAAAATATGGGCATAGCATTTATTGCATAATATTGTAAATTCTGTAATCGTATAACAAATTTACACAACTTCATACACATCAATCCATTGATTTCTAATATTGTTATTTGTATGGGAAGCTTATTTTCATAGAGAATCACAGATCACAGTGTTAATACTTATTAGACAATGTCATAAACGAATTTTTTAATATGTTGAATCTAAACTAAATTGCGTCCATAAGCAAGATAAAGTGCACACCTTTGTCATCTATACCTCGCCGACATATTTTTACTATATTTTTATAGACTCACGCTTGTATCCCCGAAGGGGTAGGCAGAGGTGTAATATTACACCCACATTTCGCCATGCATTTTTAGGTCCCACGTAATAGGGCGCGAGCCTATTGCCGTACCCGGCACATTACCAGACTCCGTGCTGCTACTGAGAATTTCCTAACGGAAAAACCCAATAACACTTTGCTCGACCCGGCAATCGAACCCGAGACCTCCCAATCCCACGCGCACATTTATGCCGCGAGACCAACGAGGCAGTCCTATTTTTACTAATTTTATTATAATATTTTTACTATTTAATACTTATTTTCTATAAATGTGCATAGGGTTCCCACAAAGAACTTATGGTGCCAAGCCAACCTCACCTGCAAGTGGTGCACCTGCCGATCAACGGACGAGGCTCTGGCAAACAAAACGTGGGATCAAAACATTGGCGAAAAGTGGGCGTTTAATATGCCTCTGCCTACCCCCTCGGGGAAACAGGCGTGAGTCTATGTATGTATGTATTCTATAAATGTATTATTACGAAGTTTGTCTTATTCTGAAGTTCCACTAGATACGCCACTGATTATGACTCAGTAAAAACCTATAAACATATTTCAAAAGTATCTTGTTTTGGGAAACAAGCAAAACAAATCTTGGATAATCCATTTACAAAGGTATTTCTTACGTCGATGGAAAATTCAGATCACATTTTTAAATATTTGGTTCCCATTATAGATAGAGTGCTGACTAAAAATGTTTTACTTATTCTAGTTCGTGAGTCATACACACAATCATTGATTTACAAATATTTCCATAGTATAATATATCTATGCGTCACGGCAAACTTGCTTTAAATATATAATTTCCATAAAATAACAACTCAGATCTGATGCTTATAACTCGCTTCATATTTTGAACTTCAAGAAGTTGACATAAAAGTGCCAAAGTAATTGTTTAATTCAGCGTCTCTCTCTTGAATTAAAAAGAAAATGATCGCTTGCTAAACGGTAAATGAAAACCATCGTAACATCTTCATAATTTGTCCGAGAGACATTTGAAGTCTGCCAACAGTGCCAACACGCACTTGGCCGGCGGCGCGCGGCGTGGTGGAGTATGGGCGAACACTTCTCGTGGTATAGAAGAGGCCTGTACCCAGCAGTGGGACTGATTATACACACGTCATATAAGTTTAAAGAGAGAGTTCAGCAACTCTTCGAAGGAAAGAGTAGGTACTGAGGATTTTGTTTAAAATTCCATAAACACTGCTTCTACAGTAAAGCAGAAGTTCGCGTTACTTTGTCTGCTAGACATATATTTTTGTGTTGATGTTTAATGAATAAAAAAGAAGACATCAAGTCCCTTCAAGCGTCTTGGGCTTAGACAAATCTTGGGACACCTTTGATTAAAATAAAATATTTTATCGACTTCAAGTTCCAACCATTACCTCCGTCCTATACCACCTTTTTGGAGATATGTCCAGAGATTATATCTTTCTTTTTTTAACTAAGCTCGTAAATCCGTTTATCGTTGCGCCTCTCCAGCAAAGCTCGTGCATACATTTGGCTGTCGGGAATTGGAACTTAATTTCTCATAACAATATATTTGCCTGCAATGCAGTTAAATGAATTCTGTATAATTAAATGCTTAATGCGTACAAGGCCAGAGCGACCTGCCAAAGGATAAATTAATAATCTCCATTATTATTCAATGTGCCGTTGCTCTAAATACAAACAAGTATTTTCATGAATTATTAAAATTTTGATGGTAATTAAGAACATTTAACTTCAATACGCGAACTAAGCTAAGCCTCATGGGCATGGTATGGTATGACTGGTTTGTTGGTCTTGTCTCTAGTGGATCTGTCTTTGAGTGCTCGAGTGCTAAGATGGAGGTCTTGGGTTTGATGGTACGAAGTCACTCATCTGGGTGTGTATAGAAATATAATTTTTTTTAGTATTTTTATCAGTTGTATAATCATAATACACAATAGAGGATGCCCGTAGTTACACCTGCGTTATTTAATGCTACTGCTCTGCTCCCGTCACTCATAGCGGGATGTTATATAGCCTATAGCCTTCCTCGATAAATGGGCTATCTAACACTGAAATATTTTTTCAAATCGGATCAGTAGTTCCTGTGATTAGCGCGATCAACCAAACTAACAAACAAACAAACTCTTCAGCTTTATATATTAGTATCAGACTAGTATAAGATGACAATCGTCATAATACAAGTTCCGGCTAATTCAGAATCAGATGTACCTGTGTAAGTTTATGTTCTGCCAGGATATAGGTACTATGACGGAGTAAACTAGGCTAGAAAAAATAAAAATGCGGTTTTCCTCAACAATAATTAGCACCTGCTGGTAGGTAAGTGGCACATATTATAATTACTAAATATGAAGTGAGACCAGTGAAGCCCAGGTTATTCTTGACGTCACTAATTACTAGCCCCATTAAGTGGGATGTCCCAACTTTAATCCGGTATACAGATAACACACACATCAATAATATGAAATAAAGATAATAAAATATCTTAAGATAGATTATTATGTTGTGTTCTCGAAAATCACTTTCAAATTGTCAAATACATCAAACTAAGTAACAGTTTTCCAATTAGTTTTATATTGCCTTGATGATTGCAGACGCATGGTTAGGTACCTCTGTTATAGATTTAATAATGATTAGGTGGATATGAAGAATGTCAACGTAGAGTAACAGAATATATAGTAAAGATTCTATGTTGCGTTTCTTATTTTTTATTTTATTTATTTATTTGAGGACCACCAGTGACTATACAACAATTCATTCATAACATTCACCACAGGTTTGAGATTTATTGGTTGTTTAATCTTTTAAGGTAGCCACGTACTGCATGCACAAATTAAATGAGCTTAAGAATTAGTTGTCAGAATTAATGAAATTGAAATAAAATGCAAATAGGTAATTATTTAAAAAGACAATGCAACCAGTGAATTCGGTGGTAAGTATTATTAAGTCAAAAGTAAATTAACGACAAATTTCGATCGGTTAGTGACAGTGCAAGAGGCCTCATTCTCTATTCCTTCTTCCTCATAGGGCTCCTCCTCTTATTCCTTTTCTCATCCAGATCGGCAACTTGAAATCTTCTGGTCTAGCTCGTGTAGTGTCCGTGGGCGGTGGTAATAGCTTACTAAAAAAATATTTCAATTTAGGAGGTGAGTAGTGCCGAGACCCAATTTTGTTAATTTCAGTTCCAGTGCCGATCTACACAAATGGCATGTCTAGTCACGCTGTTAGTGCTACTTTCATAAAAAGTCTTCTTTGAGGATTCATTTAACAGCCTTCCGCAGTCTACTGCTGGGTATAGGCCTCTCCTTACTTGCGAACACTAGAAGAATTTGGCCTATGTACCAACTATACATAGGTGCCACGCCGCGCTGGCCAGACGGGTTGATATTGGGAAAAATGTCAGAAATACAGGTAGAGAGCCTTGCTGATTTCAGCATGAATGGGCCGGCTCGACCAGGGAAGTACTACCCTCTCACAGAAAATCGACGTAAAGTAACAGTACTTAAACTGTTGCGTTTCGTTCGGTGAGTGAGAGTGCCGGAGGCCCTATCATCCCAGCCCTCCTCCTATCCCTTTTCCCAACCCCAAGGGGTGGCAACGCACTTCTGACTTCTGTGGTGTTGTTAGTGTCTATGGGCGGCGGTAATTGCTTACCATCAGGCGATCCGTCAGCTCGTTTGCCGCCTATTACTATAAAAAGAAATTATTTGCTTCGTGTATTTTCCTTAGTTGCCTCTATTAACACCCACGGAATAAAATAGGGAAGAGTCACTTCGTATTCTAAATCCGTCATCCCACGGAGAAAATCATCACCGGCCTGTAACAGACCACTGCTGGACTAGGCCTCTCCTTTGAAAGGAGGAATGGGCCTACTATACCACGCTGGCCAAACGGGTTGGTATAGGGTTTGTATCAAGTTTTCCTTCTCTTACAGTGCTGTTCTCTGCATAATATGCTCCCTCTGTCGGCTCTTACGACACCCATGGGAAGATACGGGGTGGTGACGTTCCGTATTCTTAATCCGTCACCACACGGAGAAAATACAGAAATACAATAAATTCATTTCATGTGTTCGCGCCCTAATTGGTTGTTTAATATGCATAAAATAAAACCGTTTTATAACTCATGACTAAGGTGTAACTTACTGTGTATTCCAGTGGTTTACATTATAAAATTACAATGTTCATTAATTAATTACCTTCACATTAATTTATGGCATTGCGCAGTAAACAACAAAATTTGTGAAACAAGTACATAATAACAAGCTTAATGTTGCAACATTGTGAAGTGAAATCATAATAAACAATAATTTGTAATGACATCATAGGTGCAGTTATTTACCTAAGCAGCTGCATCTCTGCTTGATATTTCGCCGCGTGTTGTGGGTTCGACAACCAAAGACTTCTATAATAAACTCAGTTTATATAGAAGTCTTTGGGGACAACACTGTTTGATCTGCATAATAATATGCTTCGAATCGGTGGCCGTTGTTTGAATGTTTTTCAATAGCTCCGGGGATACAGGATTCACTATTAGCTCGGGCACAGTCTTACACTTACACATAGATTGACTAGACGAATGGCTAGTGGCAACCTGGTCATTGCTGATGAGGGTCTAGGGAACTTAGTCATAGGAAATTAATTTGTACTTATATTGCCGACCAAAATAGCAGCACTGTAGTGGAAACACTAAACTTATGAAACGCTTACTCATTACTTCCCTTTAGAGTGTAGACTCTACCTCGTATTACACCGAAAATAAGAGAGAGAAGATTCGACTTTCTGCAAGAAGGAGGTGCTATCAAGAGCGATGCCAGCCAATGACCTAGGTGGGGGAGGGCCAGTTAATATGGAGAATGAGAAAAGTATGAATTGTTGGTAAAGTCGAGAGCATAATTATATGAAGCGTTTCACTTGTAATACGAAACTTACATGTACACCGATTGTTATAATAACGGGAGGTACAGACTTACAGAGTCCAATGTGTAAAGCTTAATGGGACTTTGGTTGCTTTACATTTGGCTCTATGGGGCGGCAGCTGACCCCGTTGCCCTCCCTTACCGACACCCTTGGGTGGTATACTTATAACCTACCTACAGGTACTATGTTCGTTAAAATATGTGAACATGGCGCCATAAATATTTGTTCTTTATTTTACTTGATTGATATACCAATTAACACAAAAAGAACTTAAAACAACAACACATTTAGCTTTATCGGATTACCAAATAGCTGTTCTAATTGTTAAATAATGAAACACATAGCGTCGCTGTTGGCAGTTTGTGTGCCGCCATTGCTTATCTGCAATTGACACATAACCCTGGGGCTCAAGTCTGGTATTACAATAGTGCCAAAATGGTCGATCACTGACTTCATAATTGTTGATTTTGACAAGTTTGGTAGTCTACTGTTACAATGGTATCATTATGATTTTCCGATGGTCAATCACTGACACTCCATTGAAAGACATGGCATAGATTGGTAGTCTCGTACATAATGACAAATCAATGACTGACGTATGCGGTAGTCTGGTAATATTTTGACAGTTCCTTTGATCAGTGACCTACCATCGTAACGCCATCGTGCAATCATTGCTTTTGACGAGTGTTTGCTTGTGAAACATAGTGACAGACAATCAAAAAGTTTAATGTACTACAAAAAAGAGATTATGTATTCACTGCGAACTAATATTCTCGAGCTAACTAACAAGCCCGTCGTTTAACGAGGATGACTACAAACCCTTTTACGGATATTCCCGAGGCGAAATTTGTAAAAACGTTTCATCTTAGAGAGGAAAGGATTCAGTAAGGGAGTTATTTCAAAAACTCATTCCCCTTAAGGCCTGACCGCGTCAAAACGATAGCGTATCGGCAGAAATGAAGGTGAGAAAACTGAAGTTAATATTGATTTATTATTCTATTCCTATAAAGAAGAAATTTATTAATTAATGTTATATTTTTATTGCTGATTCTGGTAGCACTCATTTTACGCATCAGGATCTTACCAGACCTTGATTGGACAGGGTGCCCTCCATGACATTTCGCCAATTACTGTATCGCAGCCCATTAAAGAAGTTACAGAGGCATTATATAAAATATACCATCAATATATTAAATGGAAAGGAATATCATAGTTCGCCTAGTTCAGTTTGTGGTTTTCCAAATTTGATGTTCAAGTGTCTAATTGAACATCAAATTATACATGTACATTCTGCCTTCTGAAATATACAAGGACATCAAAGCTAAATATTCATATTCCAAACATAAGAAACAGGAAATTCAATAATATTTTCAAACATTGTAGCTGTGCTTTTAACCCAACTATGGCAGAGCTCAGATGAACTTAGTTCATCTGAATGACGGAGCTAAAATGAAAGAGTAATGTTTTTACACATTGGAAATGGAAGTGTTAGTAGTAGATAATGATGACTATAGATAGTGACCAGCAGTGGTTTGGTACTTAAATAAATGATAATGTCATACCTATGTGATAGTTTGAAGTATTAGTACAATAAGATCTTCCTGATCTCTTTTTAATATTGCCATACCTACCTGACAGGAACGGTTATGTTAATGATGACTAGATAGTGACTAGGCTTTATATAATGTTCCTAATTTATCAATATATTCTACCTACATTTTATGGAGTCTTGTAAATAATTTAAGTACATAATTCAATTAAATAATGTCTGAATTATGATGAAAAGTGTTTTTAAATTAATTGCATAGTATAGAAGATCTTAGTATAAAAGAATATGATGTAATGAGTGGTGTGTTTATAAATATTTACTTATCTCTCTTACAGATACAAAATTCAAGCAAACGGGCAACTTCTTTATGAGTTTTGTGACCGCTCATATCCATATGTTTGAGACATACATATTTGTGAGGATTCAGCAAAGCCAGTCTGAAGAAAGTTGTTTTGCTAGTAGATGCAAAAGTGAAGATTTATGATAGTTAGTATATGAGAATAGTGTTCAATTTTTGTGTTTATAATTGGAACCAACAATTCTTAATAAATTCATGTACAGAAATTATTTATCTTTAATAAAACAACATTGTTAATAATAACACATAATTATGAGTTTTATTTTTCTTCTTAATACAGTTACAACACATGAAACACAAATCATATTTTAATTGTTATAGGAATGTATCTATGATCTAACTCAATCTTCAATATTTTATGTTTTGGTTATGCCAATTCTTCTTCGAATATAGACACCTTTAGTAGTTAACTCGCTATCTTTAATTATAGTATTTATTCCTGTCGATATAATCACTTTTCTTTGAGGTGTGAACTGCATAACCTTGCTGTATCATTTCCTTTGGAATTTGTTATCCATAAAGCATTTTCCAATTATATCTTCGTTTTGGCTCTAAGAGAAACATACGAGCTACTTGGTATTAAACAATTCAAAGCAGTACATTGAGATTATTGAGAAATATAACAAACTAGGACTTTGTTTACAAAAATGTAGTTTTGAACTTTTGACAGTTCTTACGTCATAACATGATTTGACTTTGACAGCTAAACAGAACAAATATTATTGAGTTGAATGGTTAAATTCATTGTTTTTTTGCTATTTACGAACTTTAATACAACTTTAGATTGCTTATAACACTAATAATGAATATTTAAAAAATATATAAATGAAATCTGGCATGAAAAATAATCAAATTTAATGGTAGTTTTTCAAAAATAATTTCTTCTAATGGTTTTTTTTTATCTATGGCAATACAACAATGCCATTCTGCCACCATTCAATTACGAGTCCACTGATCGATCACTGAACTATCATTATGAATTACCAGACTACGAACTTTTGTCAAAATGACAATGGGATCGTGTTGAAATTACGAATGTGTTTAAAATAGCAGACTTGAGGCCCAGTTAGAACCGGTTCGAACAATGGTCGATTGAATACTAATCGGTATTTTACATTCCCAATAACTTGCAAAATACATAATAATATATTGATTGGTATCTTTACGTGATTTTATTTTATGGTAATGGTAAGTTATTAATTGCTTTGTTGAACTAAAAGAATAAGAGTTATAGGGAGTCCCCAAGACAGATAGAATGTCAGTAGGATCCTTCCAGAAAACTCGCAACGTATGATGAATAATTATGCCCTGTGGAATTGTGTCCAGCTTTTTTACTAGGAACTTAAACATGGTGGCTCCTCAGTAGATAAAACCTTAGGTTCTGTAGATTACTAAAACTAGTATGCTGCTGCAGAACTGAATCAAGGTTTCTGGCGTGCCGTCAACTACTCAGAAACCAATCTTTGAGTACACGAATAGCGCAAATGTTGTGCGGACTAGTACGTCACGCCCGGTTTTTGGTCGCCACCTAACACAAGAACAAACACAATGAACACGCAATGTGTATGTCAGTCAATCCATTCGAGCTGAAGGCAGTACCACCAAAGCCAGCCAAGGCCGTAGGATTCAATTCCTGAGCTCTATGTATAAGTAGTCCACGAGTAATCAAATCCACGCTCAGCATACCTAATTAGGTCTGTGTAAAAACCTGCTTTATAAGGTATTTCAGGTAAAGAGGCTTACTTAGTTTATACCTACTATAATTACTCAACCAGCCTACGGCTACCAAGATATTGCACATAAATAGCCGTAGTCTATACCATACTTAATTATCACTGCATAATAAACTGCTCATTGCAAGGACAGAAAAAATATAAATACCAAGCTATAAAAAGCTTCTGAACTGTGTTTTATCATTATCTTTATTAAAGTGTACAGTATCGTACGATATCATTGTAATCTGTATATTATAATAATCGTTGATTACTGTAATTAATACGGACTCAATACCTATTGTATAATAAATAATATACAGGGTGTCACAAGACCCATCACCAAGCCGAAGTCTACTCGTTGTGGACATCATGCCAAGTCATACTAACCAAAAATAATACCTGGGAAACGACATTTTTTTTTAAGTTTTCACATTTTTTAAACCACAATTAAAAGCGCGCGCGTGCAATGCTCGAAATACCTACTCATCCATGGGGTCATAGGGCATCTAAAGAACATATTGACGGGGTAAATGCATCAATTTTGTCCCTAATTAGAAAAAATCCATACTAACTTTGAGTCTCAATATCTCCTGAACCAGTAATTGCCCAGGTATGGTGCCCAAGTAAAAAATGTTCGTAGTGATTGGTACAACATGGGGTTTCATTTTTCGTTAAGGGTCTTTTTACACCCTGTATAAGTTATATTTACTACGCATTACTTACTGTTTACAAAAGATAGGTAAGCACACCTACATACATAAAGAAATAAATTAAAAAGCTAAATACATACTTAAATTGAAATATTTTGAAATATCGTCACGTCTGTATCTCCGAAGGGGTGGGCAGAGGCGTAACTTCGCCACATTTCGCCTTACGAATTTTAGCCAACACGTTATAGAGGGCGAGCCTATTGCTGATACCGGGCACATTGCCAGACTCTGTGCTGCTACTGAGAATTCGGAAAAACTCTGTTACACATTTGCCCGACCAGGGAATTGAACCTGGGAACTCCCGAACAGCAGACACATACACTATCCACTGGACCACGGATGACGGAGGCAGTCACGGAGCAGTTCTAAAAGAAGTATAAAATAAGGTCACTGACACATGAATCAGCTCTATAATCTATTGTACTTACAGTCACTGCATAGAGCAGCTACAGAGGATCACAGGAATCACTGCCCAAGAACTCAAACATCATGTAGGTAGTTCAGGGTGAGAAGTATTTTCAGGACTCAGAAAAAATATTTTCTACTACTAGGGGATAATATTTATACCTTTAAAATAATTATAAATCCGGCTGGTTCAAGATTATTTCGAGGGTAAACAACATAAACAACATATTCATTTACTCTTGCTCACAAAAACACCTGGACTATTCCCAAACAAACCGTGTAATCCGGCAGTTTTCATATAATTTTCTCTATCAAATTGACTTATAATATAAGTACTTATTGATAACTTATACGCTGAACACAAAATGCGAACATTCCAGAGCGTTGAACAACACAGTTTGTTTAATTTGTTATACCAACAGGTATTACATAAAGAACATCCTTGAGGAAGGAAAACTTTCATTCATAAAATAGAGGAAATCTCAATACAAATGTCTAAGGAATATAAATAGATGAAACACGAGTAAAATTGTATGAATCAGTATTATTAGACTCAGAGGCGATGGGTCATTCATAGACGAATGACCTCTTTAGACCTACTTGTTTGCTTTTCGCACCGCATCGCGTCATGGCCTGTAAATGAAAAGTAAATAGAACGTCATTAGATTTGTTTGTAGCCAGATGTTAGCCAGCTACCGAGAAACAATCGAAGTTTATATACTCAATGTCAAAATAACAAGTGACATAATGGTTTTATATAAAACTAGAGGACGCCAGCAGCTACGCCTGCATTTTTTTTTAATTTACCCGTTTTGGCTGATCCCGTGGGAATTTCGGGAAATCCCTTCTTAGTGCACCCCTACGGTCCCCAAAGAAGATATATGCCAAATTTCAGCTTCCTGCGCCCAATAGTTTCGGCTGTAGCGTGTCTGTCAGTCAGTCAGTAACGCAAGGATTTTATATATTAAGATATCAACAACTTTCCACTAACTGTCCGTGTGGTGACGGATTAAGAATACGAAATGTCACCACCCTATATCATCCCATGGGTGCCGTAAGAGCCGACAGAGGGAGCATATTATGCAGAGAACAACACTGTAAGAGAAGGAAAACTTGATACAAACCCTATACCAACCCGTTTGGCCAGCGTGGTATAGTAGGCCAATTCCTCCTTTCAAAGGAGAGGCTTAGTCCAGCAGTGGACTGATAAAGGCTGATGATGATAATGGTTTTATATAAAGTATCAACAACTTTCGACTAACTATCCGTGTGGTGACGGATTAAGAATACGAAATGTCACCACCCTATATCATCCCATGTGTGTCGTAAGAGCCGACAATGGGAGCATATTATGCAGAGAAAAACACTGTAAGAGAAGGAAAACTTGAATACAAACCCTATACCAACCCGTCTGGCCAGCGTAGTATAGTAGGCCAATTCCTCCTTTCAAAGGAGAGGCCTAGTCCAGCAGTGGACTGTTTAAAGCTGATGATGATGATGATCAACAACTTTAAGGCAGCTGGAGAGACCAATAGACTGGTACAGAGTCTTGGATTCAAATGCACGGCGCGCACCATTGACTTTTCTAAGTTACTAGATGAGTTCACGGCTACGACGCGTCATTAGGGGCTACTGCTTCGCATCCGTGGCTCATAGCGTGATGTTATATAGCCATTCTCGCTAAATGAGCAATCCAACACCTTAGCGCGTTCAACCAAACACAGAAACTCATCAGCTTTATTAGTATAATAATGAGTAAAATGATAAATTAAATTGTGTGTAAAGGCAGCGATAGCCGAGTGGATATACCAACAGACTGCCATGCAGAGGGTATCGGGTTCGAATCCACGGCGCGGACTTTTCGGAGTTATGTGCGTATTGAATTGTTAATTATCGCTTGTCCCGTGCCTCGGAGAGCACGTTAAGCCGTCGGTCCCGGTTGTCATGAAGATCTTTGACAGTCGTTACAGGGCGTCAGTACCGTCTAAATAAACTGACACTAGTCTAAACCATGGGATATCGCTATCCCTTCGGGTTGCGGAGGTCAGACAGGCAGTTGCTCTGTAGAAAAGCTAATATTCAGCCAAATCCGGTTAGACTAGTAAGCGGACCCCAGATTGAAACTGGGATAACGCTAAGAGAAAGATAAATTAAATTGTTAATAATCGCTTGCCCCGTGCCTGGGCGAGCAGGTTTAGCCATCTGTCATAAAAATCTTTATCGTTATTGGAAGTCAGTAACCTACCACTATATTTACCGAGTCCGGTCTAAGGCATGGAATATTATTATCCTTTTGGGTCGCGGAGGCGAGTCGCTCTATTGTGTCATATCTGGCTGGTCTAGCAGACGGATTGCGGACTCCAAGAAGAGAGTCTTGGATGCAACCGGGATAGCGTTAGGACGATGATGATAATGATGGGTCATTCATAGACTAACAACCAGGTCTAAAACAACATGTTTACTTTGCGCTACGTGTCACATCATGAGCATCACGCCGTAAATTAAAAGCAAATAGAACGTCATTAGATTTGTTTGTAGCTAGTTACCGAGAAACAATTCAAGTTTGAATAATCAATGTAACAAGTGACTAAATGGTTTCTTGTAGAGTAACAATAACTTATTAAACTATTGCCTATGGGTGCATTTTTGTTGAAAATGGATGTTTAAAATTATTCGCATTAGTAGATTAACTTATATGAAATGTTGTGCAGAGGATACAAGACTGGTTAACGGCCTAATCTGGTGGTAGTGCTAAAGTACTTAGGTCTCATTGTGAAAGTGTGTTAAGAGTTTTCTGTACAGTAGATGATAATGATAAACCTTTGATGGTCATGAGGAAATTAACAAAATGATAACCCAGTTTTATCGTTATCACGAAGCAGAAAAAAAATAAAAGTATTTGAATTCATGCCTCGCCACGAATATAAAGGTACACACCTTGCGAGGCATGCGCTGTGCGCCGTGCGCAGCGCATGCCTCGCAATGTCTGTATCCACCTTATAAAATATGATATGATGAATGAATAACACATAAAACGCGCAAATGCACGCTGAATTAGGTAAAGATTGACTTTGTCAATTTACTCATAAGGGACAGTGATTCATAAACGCAATCAGCCATAACAATACATGATAGTTGGTATCAGGAGAACCGAAACTGTTGATACATTTATCAATAGGTACCTACTAGTTGTAATACGAAAACGTCACTTTAAATTTGGCCTGACTCTGAATCATCATTATACTACCGTAGCTCTGGTTGCAATCCAAGACATAATGTCTTACTCTCATCTCTTGAGCCTGACAAAATTAAAAAAATAATTACTAAGCGACGAACTGACAACTATCTGACTTCTGACTTTAGCAACTCAAACCGCCTGTATACTCTAAGCGTAGACTTCGATATTCTACGAAGCCGGTAAGCTACCGCTGACTCTACGTATGAAAATGTCAAAGATCTTTATGACAGTACAGCTTATAACGTGTTTGTTTGCAAACATTATGTACCACTTAACTAAAATACTTCAGTACAAGTGCAGATGATCATTGATTTGCGCGCTGAGGAAGTGAGGATCTTTATTTCAGCCATCATAATTTTACTTGTTACTAATTTTGTTGTTGCTACTTATATGTCACGTCAACACGAGGCTCTCATGGCATTACCAATTGTAAAATATTTGCATTTAGGATGTATGGTTATGGCTATTAGATTTGTATCTACGCAAGAATAGGTTCTTCTACATAAACCCCGATGCCATAAGCCTTCCTGTCAGATTTCAGCATTGGACTTTACTCGATACTCAATAGAAACGTGTGAAGTGAAGCATAACTAATCATTTATGTCTTAGTCATGGTAATATAATCTAACAGTATTGTAACTCGGCCGTCTTCGTGAGTTATATACCTACCAGACGCGCCGCATGCGAGCTGCGGCACGATAGCGGCTGCGGGTACTGTAGGTACAGTCCGCCCAGTCTAATGGGTACTCTGCTCGCGGCGCGTAGGTATAACTCGAGTTTCGTGCGTTTGTATGGAGTTACAATACTGTTACATATTATTACCGTGTCTTAGTCATGTTGACGTTACAAAGTAGGTATCTAATCTTTCAGTAGATGTTGTTAATTAACTTCTTTATAAAAGGCTCACACCTACCTGTCATGTTAACTAAAGACTAGAAAATATGGATCACACCCACATTTCACCGGATGTGTACAACGTTTCAATTGATAGACAAAATGTTGTGTCCTATCTCCAAGCTAAACTAGCTCGGATAACATTGAATAGGATGCAATCTGAATTTTCTGTTTAGCTGTGATATATTGGTTTTGTATAGGTTCATGTGTAGTCATATAGAAATTAAGGCATTCTTATTAATAATACATACATACATACATACATAGACTCACGCCTGTTTTCCCGAAGGGGTAGGCAGAGGCATATTAAACGCCCACTTTTCGCCAGTGTTTTGATCCCACGTAATAGGTGGCGAGCCTATTGCCGCTTATTGGGACATTTTGTTTGCCAGAGCCTCGTCCGTTGATCGGCAGGTGCACCACTTGCAGGTGAGGTTGGCTTGGGACCCTAAGTTCTTAGTGGGAACCCTATGCACCCCTTACTCGCGACACCCTATCCGATACCCTATCTTATTAATAATATTAATAATAATCTTCTTTATTGGACACCAAATGCTTTAACTCTAATAAGCACATCTTACAAGATCTTTGAATAGACACGAAAAGCCAAATCCCAAATAAGGTAGATTTTCAATGGAAAAATAAATAATAAGCACTGTCGTAAGATATTTAAATTTGTAGTACCTCGTACTTCCAAGGTGTAAAGGACACTGGTATTCCCAAAGGAGATAATAGGTAATTTCCATTAAACAGAGTATGGAAATTTTTGTCATACGATATTTTTATCTTTAGTTTATTCATTCGTTAATATTTCCAAGATAATTCCATAGCAATTTCCTGCGCACCGATGAATCATCATTCTAATTTATATTGAGCAAGTACTCTGACATATTCCAATTTGAAATTCTCAATAGCGGACGGTTTTCCCTGAATTTAAAACATGATACGCAAACAAAAGTGCTTATAAACGTACACTCTAATATACTTTGGTGAATATAGGTCGGGAAAATGTTATGAAGATTTCTTTTAGGAATGACGTTTTGATATGTTGTGATACTTAAGGTAACAATTTTGTTTGTTACTAAGACAATTATATGTACCTAAAGGCGGTAGCGCAATGATGATATATTCGTGTGTATCGTTGAGTGTTCGTGGGTTATATAATTATAATCCAACATTTATGACCCCACCCAATAAATAAATCCATATGAAAGCACTGAGAAGTATGTGTGGTGTGTCTTTGACCGTCAGAGTAAAGAATTGTGTGATACGAGAGTGGTGTGGGGTAAAAGAAGATGTAGTGACAAGCATTGAGAAAGGCATGTTAAGATGGTTTGGGCACATGGAGATGATGGATGACGATAGACTGACAAAGAAGATATATAAGGCAAGTGTGAATGGAACAGGACAAAGGGGAAGACCTAGGCGGACGTTCTCTGACCAGATTGGAGACATCCTGAAAAAAGGACAAGTCAGAAGTACCCTTAACAGAAGAGCATGCATGAGAAACTTGATGGGAGTGAGTGAAGCAAGTGAGGTATGTCAGGATCGTTGCAAATGGCGTTCCGTAGTCTCTGCCTACCCCTCCGGGAAACAGGCGTGAGTCTATGTATGTATGTATGTATGTATGTATGTATATGTTTATCGGAAATTTAACATAGTTTGAAAATAGTAAGAAGATAACGTTGTAATCTTGAAATTAATAAACAATATATCTACGATATTAACCTTACGTTAATCGGTAGGTATGTTATTGTTTTTGTGGTCAGAAAATAATAGATTTTATCTCATACTATCATTTCTTTATAAATAGTAAAATCATCTAGCAGAGTTTTTTAAGTTTTTATGTTGTGATGTAATGGTCAGAATGGTCTTTAAAAAGAATTCTCATTAAGCATCATACGTACGTTACTTAGTGAAATATATACATACTTAGATACTTTTGTAGGCGCCGAATATTTCGTTATGTTTTACGGATCCTGCGAGCTTTTAAAAGACAAAGCACAAGTAAAATTTGTTCACACAGAACGTTGCGACATAACAGCCAATTTAAAATTATGGAAAATTCCCGCTCACGAGAAAATGGTTTGTATAGGTGAATTTCTTTACCTCAGTCACTATTGTCCACGAATAAGTCACGTTTCCAGTAAGTAATTACACAACCTGAACCAAAGAAAGTGGACAAAAGAACATTTTCTTTCGCATAACGTATTTCAGGGCTCAGAAATTTCGTCGACGGCAACGCTTGCAAACAATTGTCTTGGTAAACAACAACCAAACCTTCTATTACGTAGAAGTTTGGGGGCCTGTGACGTATGGTCACGTTTTGCGCTAACGACCTTTGGTAATATCTTTAGTCTGTTACATGAAACTTTTCGAAGTTCTCTAAGGTAAACGTCCCAATAGCCGTGAAATTCTGAACTTCGCTGACTTTGCAGGTCTGCTATGACAAGGTTAAAAGACTAACAAAAATGAAATTTACGGATGTTTATAGATAATTTATTCTAGTTTTAGAGAAATTTTATAGCTTTTCATATATATGACGTTAAGAATACTTTAATTTAAATAAAGTTTGAAAAGACCCATTTGTACCAGTATCCGGTAGATTTGTCCTAGTAAACGGTAGATTGTCCCAGATACCGGCCAATTTTAACCACTAATTTGAACTCTATTTGCTTAATGTTAAAGTTTTTATTTTTAAATATTGTGTAATGTAATTATTATGTATCTAAAGGGGTCAAAGAAAAGATTTTTATTGAAATGTATTTCAAAGGAAATCACAAGCAAGAATTTAAATTGTCGTAATACTATGTTTATATCTTTTCAACTGCTTTCTAAAATAAACTAAAAACAAACAAAAGTATACCTATATCACATTATTTTTTAACTTTTAAAATTACTGTAAGAAGTGAATTCTTACAGTAATTTTCTTTGGCTTTAAGCTAAACAGCGAAATTGTTATTTAGTTTGTTGAAAAGAGATTAAAATCTAAGATATAAAACAGGTACAAGAAAATTTCGTATGCGCTTGGTTTAATTACAATTTAGGTACAATCTATAGCTTCGCAAGGCCCTTTCTTTAATAGAACAACTCACGCACTAGGGATAAACCTAGTGTCGCGGGAGTCTTTACCAACATACAACCGACACGATGAACACCCAGTATTGAACCCACAACACTAGGCAAGTGCCAAGCTGCGAGGTGGCCTTTTAAACCACGACGCCAACCGTGCAGTTAGCTCAACAACCACTCTTTATTTGCTGGAATTGGACCTTCTCTCTAAAACTTGCCTGCTCCATCGGTCGTCGGTCCTTCGGGAGACGTGGCCAGCTCATTGCCACTTCAGACTGCTTATACGGCGAGCTATGTGGGTGAGTCCAGTTCTCTTCCTGATAAGCTCATTGCGAATTCTATCCTTTAGAGAGACTCCGAGCATAGCTCGATCCATAGTACGCTGAGCTATTTTATATCTATGGACCAGTACTACCGTGAGTGTCCAGATTTCAGCACCGTATATCATTACTGGTAGGAAGCATTGGTTGAAGACTTTTGTCTTGAGGCTTTGCGGATAGGCGACGAGAAGATCCGACGTAGCTTACCGAATGCTGCCCACACCAACTGAATCCACTTATCGATTTCCTTCTCGAAGCTGTGCTACCCAACTGTATTACTTGCCCCAGGTATGTCAACAACAGTATGTCACTGTTGCACAACTTCAAGCAAGGAACCGTCAATGCAGCTCGGTCTAAACACGACGTGTTCATTGAATATTACCTTCGTTTTAGCCAGGTTCATGCCAAGATCAATCCACCGGGGAGGCTTCATTAAGGTTGACAGCATTCCGCTAAGCTCTTCCAACGTCTCTGCTATTAGGACGATGTCGTCAGCAAATTAAAGGTGTGAGATGTACTCGCCGTTGATATTAGTTGAACCCACTCCAGTGTATTGTAGACATCCTCAAGTGCCTTGGTGAACAGCTTTGGAGATATTATATCCCCTTGCCGGACTCCCCTACGCAACTCTATGTATCTTAACACCTCTATATATCGCCAGCTAATGCGTCATCGTTGCAGGCTGTCAAGAACTGCCCGGGTTTCTATAGAGTCAAAGGCTTTCTGGTGGTCCAGGAATGCCATACACACCGGCTGGTTGTACTCATAGGTCTTCAGTATGTATGTGGTCCACGGTGATGAAGCCTTTTTGAAACCCGGCTTGCACTGATGGCTGGAAGTCGTCGAGTCGTTTGTTACAACCCTTGAGAACAACTTGTAGATATGGCTCACGAGTGAAATGGATCTGTAATTCTTCAATAAAGTTTTGCAACCTTTTTTAAGAATAGAATCACCACACACCCGCTCCAGGTTTGAACCTTTGTGGATGACAGTATTGAAAAGACTTGCTAGCTCTCTCAAGGTTGTGTTTCCACCTGCTCAGTCCTCTGAGCAGTTCTGCAGTGATTCCGTCATCACCAGGTACTTTATTTTTCCTACTTTGCTCTAATGCCATCCGTACCTCACTCTGTTTGACATCCGGGATAGGTAACTTCGGTAAAGTAGCTCGAGGGCTCTGTGGTCGCCCAATTGGTCTGTCACGTTGAACTCATGTTTCAGTGGAACTCCTCTTTCAGTTGAACTCAACTATGATTTGAAATCTACGTTGAAGTCAACTTTAACAACTCATCATTAAACTTTGGTTGCCATATAGGACTAGAGTACTCGTCAATACGATTGAATCGAGCTCAAACTCGATGGTCTTGTGTTGTTTTATTGCGGAGTTCCTATGGCCATTTTCCAGCTCCATCATGCGAGTACTCTATACAAATTAAGAAATGGGAGCAGAGCACCGTTTTATTTTTCATTATAAATAAGTATTTATGCCTCGTAATAAAATACGTTTTGAAATATAAACATCAAGCCTTTGCATATGATAGGTTTTAGAATCAAATGTACGTCTCAGCATCAGGCAGAATATATAATGTTATAATTAATACTCTAATAATACACTACTACAGTTTCAAAGGATAATGAGACTTATTGCAAGGCACTAAGGTGCAGTAATGGGCTCCGGTGCAACGGGTAGTACGAAGTTAACTCGTGTACCAGTATCCGGTAAAAAAGGGTATAATATTGCCGGGTACTGGGTCATGTTGGGGTTTCTGAGTCCCAGTAAATGTAATATGCCAAAATACTTACTATTTCATTAAATTCATCGCCGCTTATGGACTATATCGCGAGATAATTAACTCAAATATTTAAGCAAATAAACACTCTCACAGTGCCGCTATCTGTAGCAATATGATAAGCAAACCAATACAATGTGGTAGCTTCGTAGTTTAGTGACAGGACCTCGAAATTCCACAAAATTTTCGCACACCACACTTTCATTGTAGTATAGTTTTGCAACCATTGCAGGTATTGAGCAGCATTCATATTATAATTATACGAAATAATATCAAGTATGTATTGCAATTCTCGAACTTCAATATTATTTTGGTAGAAACCTACAAAATGATAAAAACCGACTAGTTACCGGGTACCGGGACACTGCCGGCATTACGTACGTTTACCTTACAACACAATGTTATTATATTTTAGATTACTTACGACATCTTCAGGAGCACGGGAAATGGCAATTATGCTTGGCAATAGATAGAACTTAATTGTGTGTGTCTTAAAATGAAGCTCGTGCATTCCACCTAATGCTCAAGACATAAACTTGTGAATTCAACATACATAATTATATATTGTATAGATGCTACAATGACGTCAAATCGCTTGCTAACTTGACCTATCGAGGTTTGCACGGCGGCTATAGATAGGTACTTCGGCGTAAACTTCTTTTATATTATTTGAAAAGGGCAGGGCACTTTGCTGAGGTGAACAAAACGCGTCATTCATCGCCTCCGCCTGACTAAATATTCTATAAGAGAATCCGCAAACGTCAGTATGCACTTAAAAGAAAGTATTACACGACCCCAAAAATAGATATCATGTATGGACGTCATTTATCTGTATATTTAGAGATTAACAGTCATCAGTATATTTGAATGTATTTTTAAAAATCATCTAAGTCGAGACGACTTAGATAATTTTTAAAAATACATTCAAGATTTAATGATTTTTAAAAATAACGCATTCGAGAATTTTCTTCAGTCTGTGGCATGAGACGAGTTATACGATCACATCATGCCAATACGAGTAGTTATTGACGATTAAAGAGCTATAATTACTTATACTCGAAATAGCAATGCTATCACCACTACTGAGCTAATTAATACCTACTACCTACTGATCGAATAACTGACAGGCAATTAATGCACAGCCGAAACTACTGGCCTTTAGAAGACGCTGAAGGCATGTTCCTTCGGGAGTTTCGAGGAGCACTGAAAGGATTTTTGTAAATACCCTCCATTGGGGATCAAATAATCCCACGCGGGTGAAACCGTGGGTGAAATCTAATATAGTATAACATTTGTAAGGTTATAGTTGTAAGATAATTAAAAACAAATTGTAATTCTATAATAAGTTATTCATATTGAATAAAAACACTATTGCATCAAAATGTATTTATAAAACAATTCTGACACTTCAAGTAATCGATTCCTTCGACATCCATTTAACGATTTATTTAAGGTAATGTTATGGCAACACTGTCGGAGGAAGCGATGGTTGGAGTGGGGTAGAGTTAACGTGGAAAAAGAAAGATAAGATATTGAGTCAGTTGACCGCAGGTCGCCAATAGAGAAACAAGTGACAAGTGATATTTTTACGGTGTACAAGTGTGTGAGATAATATAACAAAGTGTAATTACCTAACGTGCTGGAGTTTTATTTATTGTATAGTCCGAGGGATATACTGTGGATCCTTTTCTACATTTCAGAAGTGGCACAACGCACGTAAGTAAAACATATTTTATTTAAATTGTTAACGGCCATCGGATATGTTTTAAAATAACATTACTGACGGTAGCAGTGACATGAAATATTTTAACATTTTATTAGATTGTAACGTATTCAAATAATGTTATACAGCTGTTAATAAGTTTAAATTGTTTCGCTACAAAGATAATATAGTAAACGTTTGGATAACCTTGCAAATTCAACATGTGTGTTGTTTTGCTATTAACATCTTTACCACTCTAATTAGTACAACCATTGGTTTTCGATGCACGCTTGTTAAACAGTCAGACTTATGAGTCCACTACCTTCACATGTGCCCAAACTTTCGACTTATATCCATAATAAGTATTAGTGCATTATAGGTACAAGATTTAGTTGGTACGTAGTTTATTATATTATCGATTGCACCCTGCCACAGTGATAGTAACTATCATAGAAAATAAATAACATGATTGTCTAATAAACTACAAAATAAATTAAATGTATTTTCAAGTTTTATTTTTTTTAATTGCTAACGTTTTAGTAGATGTCATAAAATAACATTTGTTTTTGTTTTCGGGTTCTACAACATGGATGAGGATGGTGAACGACGCAAATTAGAGACACCGTTGCGAAGCCGAAATCGAGGTGGTGGCGACACAGGTCCCAGCCGATCGCGCACCCGCAGCCGTATTCGTCTCGGGCAGAATCGAGACCGACAGCTGGACGTAGACCGGGAACGAGTCCTGCGTCTAGAACGAGAGCTGCAGCGCGAACGTGAACTTTTACGGCAGCGAGAGAGAAGCTCGTCACGGACGAGCTACCCACGATTGGCGGAGTGTCGGAAGGACTGCGAGCGTCACGATAGCCAGCATCCTGGACGTCCCGCATCACATACCAGGTCACGTACTCCTTCATTTTTCTACTAATGATGTGGCTAAAATAATTAAATCTATAAGGCATGATCTTGAGTCTCGACCAGTACAGCAACAACAATCTCTACTCAATAAAAATATAGATCACAAGAATATCCTTCCGAATTTTGACCCGGCTATTAAAAACCAGAAGATAGATATTTGGTTAAAGAAAGTCAATGAATGCGCAGCAGTATATGGTTGGGGCGATAGAACCACAATACATTTTTCCCTGCAAAAGCTCCAAGGATTGGCCAAAATATGGTTCGAAAGTTTAGACACCCTTATGTATACTTGGCAAGAGTGGCAAGAGAAGCTAACCAATGCGTTTCCTCACGAACATAACTATGGCCAATGCTTGGAAGACATGTTGAGGAGAAAAAGTAGATTCAATGAACCTATAGAGACATATTATTATGAAACGTTGGCATTACTATTTGTGTGGTATTACCGGTAAACGCGCGGTCGATTGCATCATTCACGGAATTAGTGATAAAACCATGAAGTCTAGTGCGCTAGCGTTGCGATGTGCTTATCCAGAACAATTTTTGCAATTTATAATGAGCAGTAGGGACACAATGAACTTTACATACATACATACATATCGTCACGCCTTTTATCCCCGAAGAGGTAGGCAGAGGTGTATTTCTACACCCACTTTTCGCCAGATATACTTTAGTCCCACGTAATAAGGGGCGAGCCTATTGCCGTACCGGGCACATTTCCAGACTCCGTGCTGCTACTGAGAATTTCGTGACAGAAAAACCCAATAACACTGCCCGACCCAGGAATCGAACCCGGGACCTCCCGATCCCACGCGCACATTTATGCCGCGAGACCAACGAGGCAGTCAATGAACTTTCTACAATCTAATAATTAAAAAAAATAGGAATATATCAGATAATAGTGATGGTCCGGCGGCAAATTCTAAAAACAGTCCTAGTCTAGGCGGTTATTGTTTCAATTGCAAGGAACGGGGGCATCCATATCTGCAATGCTCAAAACCCTTTGTAAAGTGTAGTACATGTCATAAGATAGAGCATAAAACAGAAAACTGTTTCAATAGATCAGGGAGTTCATCTGCCAGGACGCATACGGTCCATAAGACGATGCGTATCTCTATCTCCAATGCAAAGAATCAATAGCTCGTAATAAAGGTCAGGCCCATGACAATATACCAACCGTTATGAGGGGTTTTGGCAATGGTCCGGTGCAGTTCCCTGGTAGTGTAGTTCTTGATCTTGAGACTGATGGTGTCTGTGCAAAGGTAGTGTCAAGTGTGTAAAGTCGTAAATGGTCACTTTTGGGTTAAACCATTTTTAATCGGTCAGTCAGTCTTTCACGGAACAGCCTCAAATTACAGTGTATAAGGACTCTACTAGCTTACGACTTTGGTTCAGAACTACCTAAAATAGATCTTTGCAACGACTGTGACCGATGAGTATAAAGTAGCTGGTCCCGTTCAACTGTTTGATACTGCAAGCGTTAGGTTATTTACTGGCTCGGGGTATGATGGTGAAATATTAGTAATGACTAAGTTAGTAGGTAAATTAAATAACCATCTTATTTGTGGAGGTATATACCCAGTCAGAAACGGACAGGCACACGTGATTGTCTCACCAGTTACTGTACCGGTTCACTTTGCGACGACTCCATCATATGCTGAGCCGAATAGATTAAGTTCGTAAATCAGGGTAATCAAAGTAGCTTCAGAGACAGTGCCTGATAAAGATCATGAGGAGCTAGGAGATAAAGCAATTCGTGAAATTCAAATTTAAGTCGGACCAACAGGAACTGAGGAGGTTAAATGCAAACTTATCGAACTGTTAAATCGTTTTAATCATTGTTTCGTTACGTGTCTTCTCGACCTAGGTTGTCGTAAAGTTACTGAGATGAATATTAAATGAAATACTCGGCCATTGTCTATAGGCCATACAGGCTTTCTCATTCAGAAAGAGAAAAAGTGTGTGCCATGACCAAGGAAATGTTGGAAGCCGGAATAATTAGAAGAGTCTACGTCGGACTACGCAAGTACAATTATTCCAGTGCGTAAGAAAAACGGCAATCCCAGAATATGCATTGATTTTATTGAATGCTAAATTCTGTAACCGTTAAAAGAGACATACCCTATGCCTGGAAAGGATTATAAGAAACTAGGCATGATTCAATGGGGACGGAATAATACTCTACAAAAGACAAGTATTAATAACAAGTAATGTTTGGCTTAAAAATGAACAGTGAGTTGAACCCAATTATGAATAAAATCGCGTTGTCAAAAAAAACCTGACTTGATTATCATTCGTGACGAGGTTAAGGAAAGGATAGACAGGAAACAAGCCAAACAAAAGGAATATTACGATAGGGGCAGGAAACTAGCACAAACATATAGTAGCGGTAATGTGGTAAAAGTATTAAAGTCATCCTACAACAATGATGGTAAAAGCACAAAACTCATTCCTTCTTTTGAAGGCCCCTACAAAATAACAAGATCGTTAGGAAATGAACGTTATAGGATCGCACCGATTCCCGGGTTAAGGCCATGAAAAATAAGCATAAAACTTTTGTCGCCGCGGATCGCTTGCAACCGTGGATACACATCGTGACCCTCGAGGTTAATAATTATGAATCCGATCTGGTAATGATGCAACCAATAGTGAATGATGTTAGGTACATTTATATAAATTTACTTATTTTAACAAATGTTTAAAATAACTTGATATTGATGTACAAATCGTTAATAAAACTAAATGATAGCGATTGATCATATATATATTATGCTTGGTAACTTATTATAATATCTATTTAATTATTGAGTTTAATAAGTATTTTTGCTGCAGTATGTTTTTTTTTCCTTTGCAGGTCAGGAGCGAGAATTGATTGGTTCGCCCCCTGATCTGATGATTGATTCGTTCTTAGACGATCAAAGTCCTTGAGAAGTGATTGGTTCAAGGCAACTACAACTGAGAATTGATTGGTTCAGGTGTAGTAGATGATTCGATCGTTCTTGGACGATCAAAGTCCTTGAGAAGTGATTGGTTCAAGGCAACTACAACTGAGAATTGATTGGTTCAGGTGTAGTAGATGATTCGATCGTTCTTGGACGATCAAAGTCCTTGAGAAGTGATTGGTTCAAGGCAACTACAACTGAGAATTGATTGGTTCGGGTGTAGTAGATGATTCGATCGTTCTTAGACGATCGAAAGTCCTTGAGAAGTGATTGGTTCAAGGCAACTACAACTGAGAATTGATTGGTTCAGGTGTAGTAGATGATTCGATCGTTCTTAGACGATCGAAACTCCTTGAGAAGTGATTGGTTCAAGGCAACTACAACTGAGAATTGATTGGTTCAGGTGTAGTAGATGATTCGATCGTTCTTAGACGATCGAAAGTCCTTGAGAAGTGATTCGTTCAAGGCAACTACAACTGAGAATTGATTGGTTCAGGTGTAGTAGATGATTGATTCGTTCTTAGACGATCAAAGTCCTTGATAAGCGATTGTTTCAAGGCTATAACTGAAAATTGATTGATTAGATTTTAAGTCCCTGAGAAGTTATTGGTTCAAGGCAATTATAACTAAGAATTGATTGTTTCGATTGAAAGTCCTTGAGAAGTGATAACAGAATGTATTATGTATGGATTTAGAGATTAATAGACATGAATTGATTAGTATATGGTATTTTAGGGCCAAATGTAAGGTTATCAGTGATTCGTGTATGAGGGCATACACGTTGTCAGGACGGTCGAATGTAAGGTTATAGTTGTAAGATAATTAAAAACAAATTGTAATTCTATAATAAGTTATTCATATTGAATAAAAACACTATTGCATCAAAATGTATTTATAAAACAATTCTGACACTTCAAGTAATCGATTCCTTCGACATCCATTTAACGATTTATTTAAGGTAATGTTATGGCAACACTGTCGGAGGAAGCGATGGTTGGAGTGGGGTAGAGTTAACGTGGAAAAAGAAAGATAAGATATTGAGTCAGTTGACCGCAGGTCGCCAATAGAGAAACAAGTGACAAGTGATATTTTTACGGTGTACAAGTGTGTGAGATAATATAACAAAGTGTAATTACCTAACGTGCTGGAGTTTTATTTATTGTATAGTCCGAGGGACTATACTGTGGATCCTTTTCTACACATTATAAGATAAAATAAAACCTAACTAACTAAAATGTGTAATAAGTAAGTATGACGTAAGTTTCCTTGTGATATTTTCATTAACCATTTTCTGGCTCAGTCCGCGGGACTAAACAGCTGGCGATATGAATGAAATTTTCATTTACCTACCCATGTTTACGGATTTTTAGCCTTTAATATAGTTATAGGTAAGGTCAATATTATCTACATTTCACAGTAGGTTCAAGCTTAACATTGAATGTAATATCAGCAATCATTGCGCTAGTAGGCGCAAAACGGTTTATTTAACGGTAAATACCCGGTTCGGTTCGCGGCAATGCACAGTTACTGTAAGTATTGCACAATGAATTTCACTGAATTGCACAGATCTTTGTAGAACAAAGGCATTTAAAATACGATGATACATGCAGACTTCTAGACGAATACGTCGAAAGGGATAAAGTGTGCGTTGTAGTGGATTTTCCTATTTACTTATTTGTTGACACAAAACTGAGCCTAGTACATTAAAACTGAAATCTAAAACAAATAGTGATAAAATGAGCTTCACTCTTTTAGAGTTTAGGTATCGCACAAAAATATTATTTTGCCATCCGGTGAACGCTTCGCCGATGCTCCAGGCTTCTAAACTGATGACGCTACAAAGCATCCAGTTTAATCACCGTCAACGGCCTCTTAAATAGAGCTTTTGTCTCGATTGGGTAAAACAATTTTTGACCAATACCAACTGAGCCCGCGGTATCACCCGCGTTATTTAGCGATACTGCTTCACTGGGATCGGCATCGTGGTTCGTTGCGATGGTTGGTTGCGATGAATGGACCACTTAACTTTGCCACCACATATCTTACAAAATATAAGTGATAAAATGAAAGTAGTTTATTATTTTTATTTTGTAGGACCTTTATTCATGATAATCAAACGCACAATCAATTCGGGCTTACACTTTTTGGTATAAATGAAGAAAACTAAATCTTGGGCTGTTACTTTCTTTGGACCATGGGCACCTTCATTGAACCACCATGTTGCCGTCAATGGACTTCGAGAAATTTGTTCTAGAGGTCCAATCAAGGTAACTTATTATAGTAAGCAATATGATTTAATCTTAATATATAAAATTCTAGCGTTACTGACTGACTGACAGACACGCTACAGCCGAAACTATTGGGCGAAACTACTGAAATTTGGCATGTATGTTCCTTAGGGACCGTAGGGGTGCACTAAGAAGGGATTTCCCGAAATTCCCACGGGATCGGCCAAAACGGGTAAATTAAAAAAAATGCAGGCGTAGCTGCTGACGTCCTCTAGTTATGGCATAAGAAGAGAGACAAACTATACTCATACATTTACTACAATCAAACAAACTATAGTTGTAGGCGATTTGTTGAACTAGTTCTTTGTCTTTTTGGTTTACTCCATTTATCTATTGTTTAAGTGTTGCTTTGTCTAAGATGACCGGGGACTCCGTAAATTGTACTAACTTCTGTTTTTTATTTTTCATTAATTTTGATTAGAGCGAGGTTAATGCTAGTTTCATTTCAAGTAAAGTATTTTCTTTTATTTGGCGACGTTCTGAAATTATAAATTGATAATTATTAATGATTTTTCAAGATTTTGCATAATTAGTGAAATAGTCGGCGCCACTCCCTAATAAAAAAATACAATAAAAAGATTCTATGATTGGACCGGTCAAACGGTGGAACTCTCTTGTGGTCCATTGATGGCAAAAAGGTACTTAAAGAAAATCTAAAATATAAATGGACATAACTAGACAGAATTGAATAACACTCGTGGAATCACAACTAAATTATCTAATATTTCATACCAGTGCACCCAAACAAATATGAATAGAATGATATTTACATCAAATCGTTCCGAGTCAAATTATAAGATTTTGACCGCCCGTAAACACAACCACAGCTGTAACTCCTTACTATGTGTCGCAGCGTCACTGAGGTTAGAGGGGGATCCAACTGATCCGGGACGGACTCGTTTCGACTAGTTGGGGTATTGCTAGCTTGGACAGTTTTGGAAATACCTTGGTGGTCCAATGAAAACGCTGGTCCAATGATCGCTACTTTCCCCTAATATTATATTAAACTTTTATAAGTGTAGTAGTCGGGGCTTCCTCGCGAAATGGCCTATCCAACGCAGCAATAATTATACAACTCGAACCAGAAGTTCCCCAGATTAGTGCGTTCGACCAAAGAAACAAACTCTTCAGCATTATGACATTGAAATATAGTATTGATTTTACGATGAAAGTCCTTCAAGTAATTTCCAACGGAGCGCTGTGCCTTGACTTTTCGCAAACTCAATAACAAAACTCTATTATAAACTAAAGTGTTCTAAAGCTTCAAGATATAATAAAAGTAATGTCAGTGCATCAGTGGGAGTAAAACGGTCGTCCTCAAGGTCCTACCGTAACATCGAAACGTGGGAACGTCCCAGAATTCAAATCGAACAAGTAATTCCTTAGATTAGTGCGTTCAACCAAACTACAGCAGCGATAGCTGAGTGGAGAAACCGACAGACTGCTACGCAGAGGGTCTCGGGTTCGAAATGTTGGAATCCAAGGCACGTACCAATGACTTTTCGGAGTTAAGTGCGTATTAAATTGTTAATTATCGCTTGCTAATCGGTGAAGGAAAACATCGTGAGGAAATCTGCATGTCTGAGAATTCTCCATAATGTTCTCGAAAGACATGTGAAGTCTGCCAACCCGCACTTGGCCAGCGTGGTGTTCTATGGCCCATAGGGGTCCGTGCCCAGCAGTGGGATAGTATAAAGGGCTGATGAAGATGAACCAAACTATCAACCCTTCAGCTTCATGACATTGAAATACAGTATTGATTTAACGATGAAACAAGTCCTTCAGGCGGAACGCTGTACCTTGACTTTTCAAACTCAATAAGCAAACTCTATTTTAAACTAAAGTGTTTTAAAGTTCCAAGAATAAAAAAAATGTCAGTGCATCAGTGGGAGTAATACGGTCGTCCTCAAGGTCCTACCGTAACATCGAAACGTGGGCCGATCCGTTCCAGAATTCTTGTAACTTAAAAATGTATGACCTTATAAAAAACCAATTACACACCGCCCGCTCCTGCTTTCGATACGGAGTAAGTTATTCGTGTTTTTGTTACTCTTACACTAAGAAGGATATCACGATTTGTTATTACTAGTTTGATAGATAAACATTGTGACGATTGGATAACAAAATGATAACATAAGATAGAAATACAGCATTATGTAATGTTACGTTCAAACTAGCGAATTGTACCCATAGAATTGTTTATGTAATGGATATCAGTTAGGTTATTATTTGCAAACTAAAGGTTATTCTTAATCCGTCACCACACGGACAGTCGTCCGTGTGGTGACGGATTAAGAATACGGAATGTCACCAGCCGATACCATCCCATGGGTGTCGTAAGAGCCGACAGAGGTTGTATCGTGCAGAGAACTACACTGTAGGAGAAGGAAAACTTGATACAAACCCTGTACCAACCCCTTTGGCCAGCGTGGTATAGTAGGCTAATTCTAAGGAGAGGCCTAATCCAGCAGTGGACTGTTAAAGGCTGATGATGATGAAAGGTTTACTTACCTTCTATTTGTCCCGACGTTTCGGCGTAGATTACACAGTCATAGGCACGGGAAAACGTAGTATACATATTTCACTTGGGCAGATTCTTTACTATGACGATAATTCGTAATAATCTTCATTGTGCAGTCACTATGACTAAACAAATTGGTAACATATGGATGTATCGGTTAATCCTATTGATATGTGAAATTGCACCACGTTATGGTATGATGTAGAGTGGATGAAATACTAAATTTTCCTCTTTACCTTTAATAAAGATGATCGCTAATCGTTTTTTTTAATGTATTTTATTACTCTAAATAAGTATATAATGGATGTTCAGTATTTTGAGTTTCAAACTCTTGACATTTGTGTAACAGTGCAAACTCGTACTAGACCCTCAGATCATGTGGTAAAAATCGTCACGCAAAAAACTGATTTGCATATTGCTTATCTGTGAACAGTATCAGGAATATAGATAAAGAGATTTAGGTTATCGCATATTACTTAGAATGTATTAGAACATAATATTGTGTTTTGAATAAATGTTAGGAAGTTTTCACACGGCACACAATTGGAGCCGCGTGGACGAATGGGTTGCAGGTGTGTTAGCATGGCTTTAACACAAAGCGTAAGATTCATCCAATGCAACGGGCCGTTTCCGTAGTGCATGATGACATGAGATCGCAAGAGTTTTACATCACGCAAGTTGGACATGACGTGGTTTTGACATGACGTCATCTCAGTTCTTTGTTTTCGTGTAGGTACTTAATGCATATGCGGATACCGACGTGAATAGTCAGGCAGTATAAGAATTACTAGCTAGCTAGATCTGGCTGGATCGTACGTACCTAGGTAAGGATCAAAGTACTAAAATGGAGATTAGCACCACCGTGTATGAGTGCAGATTAGGTGTTCTAAAGGCAAGATCGTTTTTAAAGGCAACTTTCATACTAGTCATCTCTACACAAGCATAAAAAAGAACAGCTAGCATTCTACTTAGATACAAAGAATGCCCAGAACAAACGTAAATACCTATTTTGTTGCTGAGTACCTATTAGTCGACAATGAACAAATAATTAAGTATTAATTATAGTAAGTAAAAGACTCACGCCTGTATCGCCCGAAGGGGTAGGCAGAGTTGAAGGTAATATTACACCCACATTTCGCCATGAATTTTTAGGTCCCATGTAATACTTTAATTTTTTTTTATAAAAATAAAAAAAATATAGTAAAAGAGAAAACGCACCTTTTGGAAAATATACAAAATAGAACAGGAAAAATGGTACGGCACTTGATACGACATGACACTTTCATAAAAAAAACATCTTGGATAAAATAATTGAAGGAAGCAGAGGACGGAGTACACCCAGGAGGACTTCATAGACCAAGTGAAAGAAAAAGTAAAAGTAACGTCGTATAAAACGTCAAGGCGCTGGCTAAAGATTACTTAATAGAATAGGCTCCACCGACAAAAGCTCAGCTCTTAAACTGAAAGAGTACTATACAACTTAATCACTTCACTTAGCCATCCAAGCAGTTTCTTTTTATATTTATAAAATATGGAAAACATATTGTTTAAACCGAATGATCTAGAATCTACATTTTTATTATTAGCCGACGTTTCGAATTCTTTACAGAATTCATGTTCACGGCAGACTGAGGTGAGTTTTGTCTTAATTTCTTGACATACATACATACATAGACTCACGCCTATTTCCCCGAAGGGGTAGGCAGAGACATATTAAACGCCCACTTTTCGCCAGTGTTTTGATCCCACGTAATAGGTGGCGAGCCTATTGCCGCTTATCGGGATATTTTGTTTGCCAGAGCCACAGACATAGATACACACATCAACAAAGTCTAGGGATATCTTAATCCTAAATTATTTACGAGTTTATAGTTTAGAACCTTGTTAGTTTCCACAAAAAGTTTATATACAGATTAAAACCTCTTTTATTCTATTTTCAAAATTTGAACATGGAAAGAAAAAAAACAAAATAATAAACAAAATATGGCGGCAAATTTGCTAGTAATTCGTTACATTAAAGAAAGTTAAAACTGTTTTATTATAATTATTAATGAAAAGGGTTTTTAATTGTTTTTCTTTTTTAATTTAACGTGACGTACGAACTTTAAAAGTCATGTCACGTCGTCATTTGAGTCGAGATGAAATGTTACGAGCCGTGGGCATGTTAGAAAATGGTGCAATTCAACGCGTCGTTGCTGAGGCCCTACATACCAGTCAAAATGTGATATCAAGGTTGTGGTCACGTTATCGCAGTACTGGAGATGTGGCCGAACAGCACACAGGTAGATATCGTGTTACTACGCAGAGACAGGATCGATTTCTCCAAATGACCGCCAGAAGACAACCCAATATCACAGCGCTGCAACTAGTGCAAAGGCTCCAGGAGGACCACCAGCTGCTGGTAAGCGACCAAACCGTGCGAAGAAGGTTACATGAAGTTGATCTTCATGCTCGAAGACCATTGCGTGTTCCAGCATTGCGACGTGGCAATCGCGGTCGGCGGCTTTCGTGGGCTCGGGAGCATTTACCATGGAGTGACGAACAATGGTCTTTGGTGCTGTTCACCGATGAGTCCCGGTTTGGGTTTCACCCGGATTCACGAAGAACACGCGTTTGGAGAGCTCCAGGGAGAGTTAGCCGTCTACGGCACCCTCAGGAGGTCCACCCATACCAAGGCGGGACAATCATGGTGTGGGCAGGAATTCGTCTTGGCGGACGAACCCAACTCGTTTGGATCCAAGGCAGCATGACTGCACAAAAATACCACGAGGAGGTAGTAGGGCCCGTTATTGTCCCACACAGAACTCAAATAGGCCATGAATTTCTACTCATGCACGATAATGCTCCTTGCCATACGGCGCGGCTGGTATCGACCGCTCTCCGAGAGCACGATATTCAAGTTTTGGATTGGCCTGCACAGTCGCCCGACTTAAATCCTATCGAGCATGCCTGGGACATGTTACAACGAAAAGCTTTGAGAGATTTTCCACCAAATTTCACGACTGAACAACAACTTTACGAACACTTGCAAAGGACATGGGACCTCATACCGCAGCAAGACATTGACAATTTAATTTTAAGTATTAACAATCGATGTCGATGTGTAATCAATGTAAGAGGTGGCAACACTGATTATTAATGATTAGATTTTACAAGATTTTTTCCATTTTTATTAAAATTAATAGTTTTTTAAGAAGAAATGTTTGTTGTTATCATACTAATTTTCCATGATGATTAAAAAAATTATTTTTTTTATTTAAAACAAAAAAAAACACGAAATGTTTTTTATTTTTATTAAAGACCTTAAAATAATCTATGATTCTTCTATTTACTGTATCAGAAAATTCTTCATAGATTTTTAGATATTTGATGAAATATAAAATATCCCTAGACTTTGTTGATGTGTGTAGAGCCTCGTCCGTTGATCGGCAGGTGCACCACTTGCAAGTGAGGTTGGCTTGGGACCCTAAGTTCTTGGTGGGAACCCTATGTTTCTTGAATGTATAAGTTATCTCAAAGTACCTGAACATTTTACATCTATCGGTGTTACTATTTACGCAGAATGAGCTCACAGTGTCCTCCGTAAACTGTAATTTAATTTCAATGTGTAACATTCGCGTAAGTCCAAGAAAATACTACCTATATTGTTTAAGATTAGGTCTACGAGTTATCGACTCCGGATGTCGATCAGTAATTTATTCCGTCTTTTCGCATTTAAATTTATATTCTTTATCTGGTTATGTATGTATGTTTGACGATAACGTACGTGCAATACGTGCATGTATTTACCCGTATTAACTAAGTAATTATACTTATTATAATTAGCTGCACCACACATATACCTATGCAGGCAAACACATAATGTAATTATTCAACACTTTCATTGATATCACATATACATAACATGATAAAAATCTGTCATCCTATCATATTGTTTATATAACGCGTGTATATTTTATTATACGGCAAATATTTCTGATAAAATTAATTATACAATTACTAAGAGGGACTTCCCCGGCAAAACCATTGAGTCCTTAACCCAAAAGACATCTCTATTAAACGAACCAAACGGGAAAATACAACGTAACTTTAGTGCGAATGTGCTATTGAGTTTCTTACGTCATATTTTAGTAAATAAAATACTAATACCCAAATAAGTTGGGTGCGAAATTTAATCAATAATAACTATCAAACGGCTGATCAAATAAACAACTAGGTATTTAAACTTTCTGATAAGAACTTAGGACGCCTGCCTGTCCTGTCACTATTGCGTGTGATTGTTTTAGTGTCGTGTGAATTCGTCACACGGCAGTGAAGCAAAGACTGAAGATCGAAGAAACCTACAGCATTCATCTTCCTATAGGTATAAATATCTACCGTCCTATTTTAAATGACGATATCAATTAGGTACTCCAACACTAGATTACACTGGCTGCTTTATTAACGTAGCTTAATATACTGCAAGATTACATGGCTATAGGTTGGCTTCCTCTCTCTTCTGACTTCGTCCATGTAGCAATCCAGGAGACTTGCTTTACCTTTTTTTTTTTTTGGTGTCGGGTTGGAAAATCCTCATGGAGTCCCTCCGCCCTGAGGGATGGGCGAAGGGGACTGTCAGACTCTTACTGACTAAAAACCAACCCGTGTGCCTCATGTACCCGTGTGTCGGAGGGTCAGGTATCGCCCAAGCATATGTCGCAAACTCGCAACTCCTCGACGGGTATTGGCCCGCCAGATGGTCAGGCGGGCCCCGAACGAAACCTCCTTGGCGGCGGATTAAGGTGTTGGGCTCCGCCGCCAAAACACCAAGCGGCCGCAGAGGATAGGGAGGACGGCAACGCAACACCGCATCTCCTCTTCCTCTGCGGCCCCACCGCGACGCATCGAATGGTGCGCCCCCATTTGGTCGCGGGAGATAGGGCGCGCGGCAACGCAACACCGACATGCCTCTCCTCCCGCGACCGCGCCCGACTGCGAGGGACAGACAGAACTGTCCCCCGCACCCGCACCGTTGGACGCATCCTGCGCAGGCCCACTGCCAAGCCCACGCGAAGCTTCCACTCCAGGGATACCTCTTAGCTTCACCGCGGTGTTCTAATCCACGGTTACTGAGCCCCCCCCACGGAGGGGAGACTTGCTTTACCTTTTTTTTTTTTCTTTTTTGTTTTACGAGGTGGAAAATCCCTTCGGATCTCCGACTCTTGGGGGAAATAAGAGCCGGAGTATGTGGTGTTTCCACTAAAAACCACCTCGACTTCCGCCATGTACCCGTGTGTCGGAGGGTGGGGCATCACCAAAGCACTCGTCGCCACCCTCCGACGGGTATTGGCCCGCCAGATGGTCAGGCGGGCCCCGAACAAAACCCCCTTGGCGACGGATTAAGGTGTTGGACTCCGCCGCCAAAACGCCCAGCGGCCGCAGAGGATAGGGAGGACGGCAACGCAACACCGCATCTCCTCTTCCTCTGCGGCCCCACCGCGACGCATCGAATGGTGCGCCCCCATTTGGTCGCGGGAGATAGGGCGCGCGGCAACGCAACACCGACATGCCTCTCCTCCCGCGACCGCGCCCGACTGCGAAGGACAGACAGAACTGTCCCTCGCACCCGCACCGTTGGACGCATCCTGCGCAGGCCCCTCCAAGCCCACGCGGAGCGTCCCCTCCTGGATCCCTCTTAGCTTCACCGCGGGTGACTAATCCACGGTTACTGAGCCCGGGGGGGCTCAGTAACCGTGGATTGGTCACGACAAGGTGGAGATCCCACGGGGGGGGAGACTTGCTTTACCTGGCTTATATTTGTCAATTCCTACTAGCTATATATATCTGGTGTACAATAAAGCATAAAATAAATAAATAAATAATAATATTTCTATAATATTTCTAATAATATTTCTCAATTGTAATAGGTAATGTCGGTGGAAATCGCGGATAGCGCCAAGTGGATTTTCAATTACGAAATTTATTAAAAGCGTAATACCGCCGGTGATCGGGAAGCGATTCCCCTTATCTATAGTGCGAAAAGTGGAAGTTCTTTGGTTAACCCTAACCGGGATGTGGATGATTTAGCTTTTTGGATATAGGCTGTGCTTGTGTGAGTCACAATGTATGATAACATAATAATAAAAACTAACAAATAATGCAAAGCATTCAGCAATATTCACTATCATAATAAGATGACATTTAAAGTCTAGAATAGAATATTAATACAGTTATTAAGAAATGGTCAAGTGAATGAGTGACCTCACACGTGAAATAGATACAAACACGTGTGCATTCAAGTTGAACAGGTTAGTGCTAACTGTCGCTCAGTCGGTCACCCCGCCCGAAATACATTCGTCCTCTCGACATGTTATACTGCCGTGAGAAGATGGCTGACATAGATACATTATTTATTGTACACGTATGAAATTCCAACAATTAGAATTAAAACACCCCTATACCACTAATTAAAATGACTTAAAACTAAGAGAAAATACTGCCCCTGCACCATACAGGACGCCATCGCAAATTGCGATTTCTTCCAGACAATCTTTTATCGAACGATTTTTTTATCCAATGACAATAAAATACGGTAAGCAAACTCAGCTTGGATACCCACTTTTAGGGCTTCCCACCACGTTATCAAAAAAGTAGTTCGCTCTAAACTTCTCGAGACTGTCTGTAAGGACCTGGCTCATATTAGACATTTTGGAATTACAATATGTATGCCAAAAACATGCTGCTGACTACCGTAAACACAACGAAGGGATAGAAAATTATGACTCTAAAAGCGGCTATACATCGGTTTACTATCAAAATGTTTACCGTTACCTAACTTTATTATTAGAGAGAGAGTGCTCTTTTTCACACGAAAAGTAATTAATATGAACAGTTACAACTGCTGCATACTTTCACCGAGAATAATGTTATTGTGACATCAGAACGGGAATTTCAGAATACGCATTAAATGAGTTTTCCAAAATAATTAGGTACATTAATTTTATTATAGGGTAATTATTTAATACTGTGATTCATTCGTTTTCACTAGTAGGTACACTGGAAGAATATGGATAATAAACCAAAATATTTACGTAAGTATACCGCAATAAATTATGGTTTGGGGAACGAATATTACACAATTTTGTTATTAGTGAAATTAAATGTCATCCATTTTAGGTAATGCAGAATGAGTAAGCTTTATAGTGTTAATAGCTATTTACTTCTAAAATTATTTTTAATAGAAAACCCTGTAGGTAACAATGAATGACAATAGGTACTTTTGTTATCAACATGTGGTCGGTGCTGTCAATCAATGGGGTGGACAGCAGCCTCATTCGAGCTCTGAAATCCCTTTATGAAGATTCTAGAGCTTGTGTGAGGATAAACGGGGCATACACTGACTGGTTTACCATCGAGAAAGGTGTTAGACAGGGATGTGTAGCGTCGCCGTGGCTGTTTAACCTCTTCATGGACAGTTGTTTGCAAGATTTAAAACATAGTGACTGCGGATTAAGGATGAATTGGTTACTCGTCAAATGCCTCCTTTATGCTGATGATCAGGCAATACTTGCATCTTCAGCGGAGGAGTTGCAGGAGATGGTAACAATCATGCATGGTGCGTTAGAGAGGAAAGGAATGAAAGTGAATGTAAGCAAAACGAAAGTTATGGTTTTTGAAAAGGAGGAATGCGTTACGGCTTGTAATGTTTTGATCGATGGACAGCGAGTGGAACAAGTGAATGAGTTTGTTTACTTAGGTGCGTTGTTTACAAGAGATGGTAAGAATGAAAAAGATATTGAAAGAAGAGTTAATGCAGGTAATAGTGTGAATGGAGCTCTGAAGGCGTTTATGAACAGTCAAAACGTGTCCAAAAAGGCGCGTTTGGCTGTGCATAGAGGGGTGTTAGTGCCTACCCTTATGAATGGTAGTGAAAGTTGGATATGGCAGAAGAGACTTGAAAGTAGAATAAATGCTGTAGAAATGAGAGCACCGAGAAGTATGTGTGGTGTGTCTTTGACCGACAGAGTAAAGAATTGTGTGATACGAGAGTGGTGTGGGGTAAAAGAAGATGTAGTGACAAGCGTCGAGAAAGGCATGTTAAGATGGTTTGGGCACATGGAGAGGATGGATGCCGAAAGACTGACAAAGAAGATATATAAGGCAAGTGTGAATGGGATAGGCCGAAGGGGAAGACCTAGGCAGACGTTCTCTGACCAGATTGGAGACATCCTAAAAAAAGGACAGGTCAGAAGTACCCTAAACAGAAGAGCATGCATGAGAAACTTGATGGGAGTGGATGAAGCAAGAGAGGTATATCAGGATCGTTGCAAATAGCGTTCCGTAGTCTCTGCCTACCCCTCCGGGAAACAGGCGTGAGTTTTTGTATGTATGTATGTATGTTATCAACAATATTCAAATGCGTTAGGCACCTACATCCGATACAGCCTTTCTTAACCCTATATTAGGAGTATTAAATATGCTAAACATATTTTTACTATTCATAAAAATAAGGAAAATGTAATAGGTAAGTAATTAATTTGAAACTAGGTTGTTAGACTCAACGAAACAATACAATAAATAATAAATCGATTTTACCTACTCATGTTAAGTGCCAACCTTTCTTTTTGTTGTTTTCGTGAAAATCTCTTATTATGTCTCTGTCACATCTCGCCCGCCTATTGAAATATGCATACTATATGTACCTCTCCTCTACCGTAGTTGCGGAAACCACCATGATGTCCTCGACTTCCATCAGTTGCAAGGTCATAGTCGAGCATCTTTACTAGCTGAGAGGCGCATACAGGCACAGACTTCACTAGGCCTTTAGCTCTGCCAATGTAGATACTGTACCTACTATTCGGACATCGAGAGACCCTGAGCCATCCAAGGCTACATCCGGTGGCTAGCCATCGTCACGCGCTCGGTATTAAGGACTTTACCTGTCAATGAGCAAAAAAATAAAACAAATTGCCACATATGTATATTGTCTATTTCGAATAAAGGTCCTTAGGTGGACGTTTTTATTCTACTATGGTAAATAAATTTTAATGTTTATTATGGCATACAGATAAAACTATGTAACTAAAAAAATTAAAATATTAATTAGGTACCTATTAACCACATATAAGTTTAGATACCTATTACTAATTTGTGAATTAATTTTAACATTTATTATGGGATGCAAAAAATAACTTTAAATGAATTTAAATAAAATCAAAAACTTGTACTTAATTCGCAACAGGACATACTGCGTGGCCTCTACCACGTTATCAGCGACCTTAATCGTGCCGTTTCCTTTAAGGAACATTCAGCGCCACACGTTAGCTTCCTTATGTGATCGTGTGTTCATAAGGTCGAGATACAAGATGAGGCAACATCTGTCCATGCGTATGTTACGGGTAATTTAAGAATATGGACTAAAGGTAAGTTTACCCGCGCGGTTCACTTAATAATATTACGCAAGCAGCATTGTGGGCAAAATCAGAATAATTGGGGAAAGGTAATGGCTTAAGGTACTTACCTAGATGAGAGGTGCATTTTAGGTAAAGTCCCAATAATAAAGGTGTAGGCGTAGGTGACATCCTAAGATTAGAAGAGTCAACTTGGGTTTATTTTTGTGGAAATAAACCAACCTAAGTTTAGACCTCTTATGGCGTAGACATAGTCGTACTTTGCTAGACTTGAGTAGCTAAGTATATTTTCTTGAAAATAATCTAAGTTTGGCCGTCTAATTTTAGAATGAAGTTTACATTTTTGTTATTGGGATTTTACCTAAAATGCTCAGGTAAAACTAAAACCCCAGGTAATCCTCGGGATTCTTCAATTTCTAGCATTACACGTAACACATACATGAGACAAAACACTCCTTTTGCGTATGGAGGTAACGTGATCCTCATTGTATCATATGTTATTAATAATCACGTCACAATGTAAATGATACGAGTCTTACCTACTCATGCTCTTGATAATGATTCGATGACCAGGAGATTTTGTTTATCTTTTAAAGGGACTAGACGCAACAAACATTATTTATTGCATAATTATGACGGATCTGCTCTAAGTGACCCGAGCTACTTTACCGGAGATTGTGAATTGGATTCCTATTCACAACAACTATTTGTGATATATTAGCTTGACGATTTGTTCTGTGTCTGGGATTTATCTGTAAGATAGTAGGTATGTAGTTAGTATTATATCAGTACGTATATGTATATGTTTATCTGATTGCCATCAGAGGACCGTGAATTTTTTATATTTTGTAAATTAAGCAATATCACTGCGTTGATTGTATAAATATTTGCCGCTTATTTCGAGACGAAACTCAATCGTTTTACGTGCGTTTTCACACAAGTGTTCGCTCGCCTCTCTTATTGAGACTGTAGCGTTATTGCATTTCAAATAGCGATGCGGGTACATCTGAATCAAATCAACATGCATGAAGATGTAATGAAAATGATAAATAACTACTACGCATGTAATCTACATACATATTTACTTTAGGTACCTTTATATATTAGTTAGGGCCCATGAGTTCTATGAATATATCCTGAGTATTCCTGAATCGTCATCGATGATTAGAGATAAGTTTCCATATGACGCAATAAATGTATATATAAATAAATTATGCAATAAAAACTCTGTCACATCTCCGTTCAATTGTTGCGCAATATCATTTTAGCACTACGTGTCCACGATAACAATGTTTTACACACATCAAACAGAAGTGCGAAAACTGCGAACCTTCGGTCTGAGCGTGAGTCATACAAAGATACAAGGAATCATATCTCAAATCGTAGATGGATAACACCATTATTTTGATTCTGATTCCTATTTTATGTGCTACATCTTAGGACTCCCTTGATTTGCCCTAGCTTAGAAGATACCGTCTTGAACGTACATATTTTTAAACGAGTACAAAAAATATGGGCTTCTTCAGGTTTACGGAATAATAAAAAAAAAAATGTCTGGGGTGTCTGCAAAGCAACATCGCAGTAATTATGTTAAGTAGGTACATATGGGTGATACACTGCATTACTAAGAATTTCGTTACAGAAAACCCCAATAACACATTATCGGATGGACATTACCAGAAGGGCTATCAATTAATTGTAAACAAAGTGAGCCATGTATAGCGAATTATAACCATCTAGGGCTAGCCGCAATCAAAGCAATATATAGCAAACTATAACCAAGTAGGTAGTAATAGTTACGTGTTACAGGACAACATTTTCATGAGTAATAAACAACGCAACTGATACAATTGTATTATGTTATGTAAAGGCATGTTACAACAGTAACCGCACGTATCACTCCATCATCGGTATTGACGGATTATCTAGTCTGATGTAATCTTCACATTTCCACAATAATAACAAACTAACCGATAAACAGCTTTTGAATATTAATGAAAGTATCAATGATAAAAGTTAGTAAGAGCCAATGATGGAGAAGCTTTTTGTTAAGTGCCAATGTCAGATAGGTTTTATGGAGCTGTTTTTAATTTCCAAATTCAAAATTAAACGCTTTTATTTTTTTACAATTAGATCTCTATGTAGATTCATCTAGATTGATCGCTTTTATGCGAGTAATTTTTCAAGATTTTGCATTTTATTATTCTAAAATATTTTCGTAAAATAGCATCATTTTATTAATTGTTATTTCTCTCTCAATCTCTTCTTCTCTACTCTCTTAATAAGGACAGTAGGTACCTACTCCAACAGTGAATTACGTCATATAAAAGAAATTGACATTTATTCTTATGGAAAGTAATCCAAAAGAGACTTGCATCATTTAAAATAAATAGCATTTCATTTAATATGATAACATTGAACACCGTAAATACGTAATAACTAACAACTATAACAGAAAGCTCATCACTGCTACGATGATAGCTTCAAAACCGTGCCATTATCATTGCGGCGTACTTATCCCACACAAGGCGAGAAATAGCTAGGTAGGTATATCTACCGACTGTATAGATAATTTTATTATTCTCCTACGTCACATGTCAACGATATCTTTAAAGCTTGATAACAACAGAGTATCTATGGTTTAGAATTAGCATTGGCTAAACTAGAAGTCCGTGCCACGAGCACATAGACTTTTTGTAAACAAAGAATTTTTACTAAGTGACTTAGCGATCGTTCTGTCAAAAACAAATAATTTCAAATCCAATGAGCGCAACGGTACATAGATACGTGTCATTGGAAACTAAAATGTCAATGGATCGGGGTTTTATCGATATTATGCGCTGTCAACAGGATCTTTTACGGTCTTATTAATAAAAAATGCTTATTCTTCTCTTACTCCAAAGTAACACCGGGGGTAGTTAATTCTAGATTAGTTATGGAATAGCTACGTGTTAATAACGGTATTAATAAATACGAAGTAAGTTCGGAGTAACAATACTATTCTTACCCTGAGATTAAGGTATACGTTATGGCAACCCACTGATATTAAAAGTAAAAAGAATGAACAAAATGACCTGGTCGAATAAAAACTTTTTACTAAACACTTTTATTTTACTACTAGCTTTTGCCCGCGGCTTCGCGTGTGTATTATTCTAAAGACTTCAGAAACTATTGGGTACAAAGTAGCTCGGTCAGTAGGTATTCATGACACTATATACCTAGTATTATATCTACATAATAACATCGCCTTGCATACAGTCAAATGTCAAAGCCATTTTCCAATACATGTCCAATATAATATCTAATAAATTATATCTATAAACACTTTCGCGTTTATAATATTAGTAGAGAAAACTGTTTCAGCCGTTTAAGCGTAGTACTTATATAATTATTAGTTTATATATGCGAATAATGTAATCACCGTGCACAATATGACATTATATTGTATGATGTGTCAGTACTGACAGATATACGCACAGCGCACTCAATTATCATAGCGCATGCGTTCTTACTTCCAAGAGGTAAATTTGTGCCGTACAAACTTCTACCCTTTGCAAGGGCAAGCGTTTGTGTTGGTTGGCAATCTTCAATGAAATAATATCTATTAATTTTAACCCACATTAAAAAAATTACAAAATCAGATACTAGTAAGTACTCTAACGAACACCAAACAAATGTGAAAATATATTTGGGTTATATATATAAATCTCAATTAAAGTTGGAAATACAATATAAATCTACGAGCTTTTGCCCGCGGCTTCGCTCGCGTAAATTCGAAGAACACAATTCTCTCATAATAGACGGATACTTTAATAATCATTGTCGTTTAAACAAACTGTTTATACCGATAAGAAATATATCTAACTGCAAGAAGTATTTACACATGGTATACAAACTACATAGTAGATACTCAACATGACTGTTATTCGGTGACAGTGACTTTTCTGTCTTTTTTTATTATTATAATAACTAATACTGTCAGAAGCATTAGAAATTAACAAAATACTCGACAATCCGAATTTTGCGGATATAATATGTTGTCGACTCGAAATCTTTATTTTTGATATTTTAGTATTCAGGTAAAGTTTCGACCTAGTCTACCGTACCCCGTGACAAATAGATGCTCACTCCTTGCTTACTCCAGCGTTAAACCATGGGTCTCCGCGGAGTAACTTTTATTCGCGGAGTAAATTATGAATAGTTAACTCCGTCCTTACTCCTAGTTTATTAATGCCATAATTACCTAATCTTGGCTTAAGTCTTGGAGTAAAGTTGTTCTGACGCTAATCCTATTTTATTAATTAGACTGTAAGAGGTACTGCCACCTAGAGTGTCAACATTTGGCGTTAGTTCATTGAAATGATACATTCTTGGGCTTAACATATTTTTATCAGAGGACAAAATTAAATTTTTAGTTATCAAGAAGGGGTTGGTGTAAAGTTAAATACAAGTTTATAGGATCGCAATGCTCTTCCCGCTGCCGGCATCTCGAAAAAGCGCGTGCAGAATATCAGATGGCAGAAAATTAGTTATACCTAAAAAATAAATTGCGTTTTGAGACTACCGTAACGTTAAATGGTTTTTCTGATGATTTCATTCACAGACAACGTAAAATCTCTATGCCTAGAAATATTTATGCAATGTATTAGCTAGTTATCTGTTATATTATTCATTGTTGCTCAATAATTTAATATTGATTTTTAAAAAATCGTGTCAATAATAAAGTAACATGTATGTACTCTATAATTAACAAACATGGTACTCTACTTTTTATTAATTTACAGATTATTACGTGTAAAACAACAAAAAAATCGGCAAATTTATGAACATTCGACCATTAAAACACAAAATCAAATATTTTTATTTCAGTAAAATTTAACAATATAAATTTAAACACATTAGACATGGAAAAACAAAAGACTGTTCAAAAGCATAAAATCTAAAACGCAACTGTTTGAAAAAAGGTTGTGAAGCCCTGAATGTTTGTTTACAAAAAGTCTATCTTCTCGTGGCACCAACTATAATTATATAGTTTAGCCAATGCTATTTCTACCTTCTTTGCTTGCCACTGCATAATATTGTTTCTTTCAAAATCTTATCTACGATTTTATGTAATTGAATTGAATTACAACTTTTCTTAATAGTAAGTTTCTAGTTAAAGACTTCTATTTTAATGTCATTCAATTTTGTAATCTCTTAATCAAATATTTGATTCATTATGCGATCCAAAAATCAAAATGGATGACATATAATTTTGGATGATGTCACAGAATACCTATTTCACAACTTTTACAATAATGACTTGCAATTACCTATATTCCCTATTAGTGATTTCATTGATAGTGTTGTTTAATTTTATTACCACAACAACAATGCCATCGACCATTATAAATTATGGCGGAAAATATTATGTCATGCGCGCAATTTTTAAACTCGTGCAGCGTGCTATGTTATACGCAATTTATATTATCAAAATCACAGATTGATAATGCTAGGTACTTTTTTATTTTGTAAGTTAACTAAATCCTTTTACAGGAGAAAAGAAAAAAAGCTTATTTGCTTATTGCATTATGTCGGGTAAAAACCGAATTAAGGCAATTAAGTGTACCTAGTTACATCTACATATGTAGAGACATTGCACATGTTGGCAAACTTGTAAATGTGAAATAAAGGGACATCAGTTTGATGACTGTACTTACAAATTGCAACAGAATTACAAAATTAGAATCCTTTATGTCTAAGCCCGTATGACACAAGAAAATATGACTAATGTAATGACGAAGGACTTACTTAATTAGGCGAGTGGTAGCGCATTGATATGAATCCATTTGAGGACGATTTGCATTGCATCACAAAACTTTAGGCAAGAAGGTGTTCTTGTCTAAAGTTTTGTATCATTTCATTGAAACTCTCACATAATTCACTCACTCTTAGTTTGACAGGCAGACATCGCAGCACTGTGATACTGATAAGATACTATTATTATACCCATCATCTATTATCAATAAATATATTCTTAGAAATGCGACATTATTACGGAATACGAATTTAAACTTTCGTGGTCTTAACATTAGTTGTGTATAGTTTTTCGGGATATAAAATGGACATACACAAATAATATTAAATCGAGGAAGTCTCGATTTAGAATCGATTTAGAGCTGTCTGCTACAACCGTTTTACCAGATGTAGTATTAAACAAAACCATTTGTCTTCCTTATTAACCCTTATAGTTTTGCTGAAACCCTTATAGTTTCTTGTATGTCCGTCTGTCCGCCCGTGGCTATACCTACGCGAAAACTATACGCACTAGAGAGATGAAAGGGTTTCGCGGACTTAACTGTACAATCAAATTCTGAAAAAGTTTTGATTTAGGGTAGCTCCCATACACGTAAATTCAAAAGATATATTATATTTATTTTTTCTATTATGTCGTCATGTGACGTAGCGGTTTATCGGCCTTCGCCGTGTAGCACTACGCCGAGTATCATTGGTTCGATTCCTATTCGCGACAACACCATGTTTAAATCACAAAATTTTCTTTGTGTTCGTTGATTGAATATCTGTAAAGTCCTCGTGACACAGACTTTATTTCTAGTGCGAGACATATATTAAAAAAAGGTGGTAAACTCCATTTTATATATCATATTTGTAAGATGCAAATCTACCTACATCGAAACTAGCTACATAGCCTTCTGGCGACCTTAAGATAATAAAGGAAATGTCTACTTAACAACTGGTGGTCTGATATGAACCTGTATAATATCTTAAAAAAACATAACTGACTATCTTTGATTACATATTATATCAAATATACCTTAGATAAGATATTAATTACTTATTTTCATTAATATCCTTTTGTATAATTTTGTTCTATACGTGTACAACATGTCGACAATAATCAAAGGTGTAATGTTTATGTTGATTTTGATGAAATATTTTGGTTGTATTCTCGAAAGCTCTTGGATGCCTTGTATAGTTTCGATTGACGTATCGCGGAACGTTTACTTAATATTTAAAAAAGTAAATAGGTAGGTACTCTGCCATATAGTCAGACGGTTATTCTGTCATTCTGCTGTTTGGTTATTCTGAGACAAAAAAATACAGGCGAGATGTTGGTTCACAAACGGAACAACGCGAAAATAATATACTTAAGGCCTTGCCACACGGCACAATTTTACCTCCAACTTGAATAAATCACTTGATGAAATCGTGACGTGTAGACGCCAGTCGTCCAACTCAAGTTCATCGGGTGGGCGGTACCACCAGATTTTAACCAATTGGGTGGACGGAATGAAAATCAGTGATTTGATTGTGTCGTGTAGACGGGCAAAGCCAATTCGATTGAAAATTTGATCAGTGGTAAAATTGTGCCGTGTGGCAAGGCCTTTACTTAAACCATTTTTTTGACGGCTGTATCATGCTGTATTAAGTGTCTGGCTATATACCTAATTAGGTACTTTCACTACTTTATCATTAGAGAGGCCCATATCCAGCAATAGATTACAAAAAGTAGGATAATGATGATGGCGATAAATACTTAATGCGTAAATTATCTTTTCTTTTTAAGAACAACACACTAGTTTTAGCTGTTTACCTACTAAATTCATGACATGTACTGCTCTTGCCTCGTCAGTAGCGTACATTACTTTATACGCCCACAATTTCCTCAAACCTACATAATGTTCCTCTAATTTCTCGTAATAATTGTTCGTCTTAAATTATCCTGTACACCACAGGGAATTTATTGTGTGTTTTCAAGGAAATCACGTTGGTTCACACTGTATTTACCAGTAGGTAGGTATTTACACAGATAAAATAAGAATGGTATTTTTAAATGACTGCAATAAGACAAGTTATTTCATCATTATTAACTTTCACTTGCCATTCAATTCGGCTCTGCGATAATCAAATGCAAAAATATACCTATACTTATTTTAAACGTTCGCTTATCCCAAACGTCGGGAGTCTGGAGTTACGCTCTTAGGCCTTTCAAATAATATTATTATTATTATGCTAATAACCGTCATGAACGGCAGTCGTACTCATGCCAGAAACCAACTAGACTATCAGGTAGCCAAAATATCAAGCCATTATTTTGAATGCAGCAGTTCTATATATACTAATAATAATACTAAAACCGATAGGTATAGTACACATTAAAATTATAAAAAAATAAACTTGGGCGTAATGCAATATGTGTATAGTTTGTCTGAAGCTTGAACTAAAATAACAGAGTATAAAAGGATACTAGATACATATAGTAAGTACGATTGTACATGCCTACGTACTTGTGTACTTATCTACTAAATTATTATAATTTAAATATGTGTCTCACTTGTTGGGTGTATTTAGTTATATTAGGCATTGTTTTCAGACCTGAAAACACAGCAAGATTTTTACATCTAGGACATCTCTACGTTTACCTACATGCTTTTTTGAACATCCACAAATTCTTATTATTCTTAAAAGGACAATAGATTCATGAAGTCATGACCTCATGACTCTATGAGTAGACATACAGGTGTGTCTGTGTATGTAAGCATGTATTTAGTCACATAGGCGCTTGGTCAACATAAGTCATACACCAAGGATATGAGATTGCCACGTAGTTTGGGTAGTGGTCAACCACAACAAAACCTTTATGCGGTTTCTAAGAAGCCATTGCTCATTTGGATTTAGATTTAAAATTGCAAGGAAAAATTAATAATTGGCTTGAATTCGAATGCATTTTAATAATAGTTTCATAGTACTTTAACTTTACTTTAAGTTTGCTTAAATTACCATTTGAAGAGTTAATTTGTTAAGATACAATTCTAGTTGTCATCTCTTCACAATCTGATGTTGTGAATTGTATTAATAAATTGTTGGTAATACAAATTTTTGTCTTCTGAGAAGACCTGGAGAGCCAAGTGAGCGTTAGAAATGCTCGGTATGTAGGTACTCTATTAGTGATTCACACAGAACATGCAGCTGGTTGGATCATTGTGTAGTCACAGAATCTGCTATATGAATATTATACAAGAAATTAAAATTTTAAATTAGGTTTCTTGGTCAGGTCATTTTCCAATTATAATAAATTGTGATATTGATTTTGCCGTGTGGTTGACGGCATAGAATACAAATGTCACCACCCCTATCTTCCCGTGGGTGTCGTAAGAGGCGACTAAGGGATAACACGATGCAAATGCCATTTTTGCGTGGAGACGGAAAACTCGACATCAAACCTTATACGACTGCCTCGCTGGTCTCGCGGCATAAATGTGCGCGTGGGATCGGGTCCTGGGTTCGATTCCTGGGTCGGGCAGTGTTATTGGGCTTTTCTGTCACGAAATCTCAGTAGCAGCACGGAGTCTGGAAATGTGCCCGGTACGGCAATAGGCTCGCCCCTTATTACGTGGGACTAAACAAACAACAACAACAACAACGTGGGACTAAAGTATATCTGGCGAAAAGAGGGTGTAGACATACACCTCTGCCTACCCCTTCGGGGATAAAAGGCGTGACGATATGTATGTATGTATGTATGTATGTATGTGATATTGATGTTCAAAAACTGACAAAGTCCAAAGCCAGAAAATAAACAAGGTTATATGGGGCTCAGTTGATTATGATCAAATAGGTATATGAATATGCAGAATTGTGTGATAAATATGTTGGTGCACACAGCTGGTACCAGTTTTCATACATGGGATGCGCATGTGATAATTCTAACCACCACGTACACGTACACATAAATAATTAGGTACCTACTATGATCAGCTTATTGACAGTCTATCTAAAGGCGCTATAAATTCCTACAAAGGTAAATGTTTTCACAATAGAAAACAGGTGATTGGTTGGAACTATCATTTGAGAGAAATTCAAGAAATAGCTCGACAGTGCTTTATATGGGCGCCCTCGGGAGGGCAAATTATATGACGTGATGATATCAACTCGTAAAATGTTTAAAAATAAAATAAAATGGTGTCAAAATAAGGAAAATAAAACACATTACATGGACATTCTAGCTACAAACTGACATGACGACGACATTCCAAAACTTAATAAAATCTTTGTTATGTTGCGACATAACAAAGATTTTATTAAGTTTTGGAAAGAACAAATAAATTAAAATTAAAAACTAGCATGCCATGTTGACAGCCCTCTACAGAAAGTAGAGGGCTGTCAAAATCCTATAGAAATCTCTGAGATGTTTATGAATAAATTTAATCCGCCCACAAATAGTATGGATACAAGTCCACGCAGAGTCCGGCAGAGTCTGGGACCAAGCGCAAGCGAACAGACGCGAGATACCGCTCAGCTGCGTACGTATTAGATTAGCAGACGACGTGTTTAAATGTGTAAAAGAGTGCGGGAAGTCCCCGGGTTATGACGGAGCACATTCTGTACCTTTGTGTACCTTTATTGTAGGAAAAGCTTGCCGCATTCTTCAACACTTGTAGATATTGATCACGAACACCTATGTTAACCTCAACCTTTAAGAGCCGGCAGGTGATCGTTACAAGAACTTACACCAGACATACATAATATATTACCGATACATTATTGGTGACTTCAATTATGAAAACTTTGAGTTTGTGCCCGTGGTTGGATTCCAAGAAATTGATTTTGGCCACGACTTCTACGCTTCCCAAACAGTAGAAAATGATGGAAAGAGAATATTAGTCGCATGGTTTGGAATGTGGGAAACTGGATTCCCTGAAGCTGCTAATGGTTGGGCCGGAGCTATAACTTTACCTAGAGTTAAAAATAGAACTAGAGACTCTTCTAGTCTGTCTAATTATCGGACTATTTCTCTTGCGACAATATTGTCAAAAATGTTTGAACGACTCATCTCCAAACATTTGAATGAAAATAATATTCAGTTAAGTAATGCTCAGTTCGGGTTTCGAAAAAATATGTTAACTGACTTAGTAGTTTTTGCACTCAAAAATACCTACTGTCCATAAATATTTGTCACAAAAGACGTCAGTATTAGCGTAGGCCAAAAGAACACAGGATGATGATGATAATGATGATGTATAAAGTGATCATAAAACCATTTGGACTTATGGCATTGAACTCTCGAAATTTACAAAGTTTTCAAAATATAGCTTTGAGAACCATATCCCAAGCCACAAGGTTTACAAGAAACAGCGAAATACATGAATACCTACAGATGGAAACTATCAAAGAAGTTATTAAGAACACGAGTATAAGATACAACAAGCGACTACATAATCATGCTAATAATCTTGCTAAGCAACTCGCTAAGCGATCTAAAAATTGTTAATAGCTTTAAATATCTTGGACATATCTGATAGATGATACAGATCTGGAACGGCAGAGAAGAAGTATTGCATGTACAAGCAATATGCTTGCTAGGCGATTTGAACACTGCTCAAAGCAAGTTAAAATAATACTTTTTATGGCTTTCTGTCAGGCGTTCTACACTAACCAACTTTGGTATCAGTACCTATACGAAGAGGGCCTACAACCACAGCTACAACTCTATTCGTGTACAATACAACAATGCATTCCGGGCTACGCTCAATCTACCCTGGCGGTGGAGTGCGACAGGCATGTTCTTTGAACACAGAGTGGGAGACTTCTTTGCCGTTCTAAGGAGGGCGAGGGCTTCATTTCGATCAAGGTTAATAAACAGCCCAAATAATATTACATCGACTGTATTCTGCACAATTTTCATGCTTAGATCCGAATGCAATCTATATATTGATAAATAATGAAAATTATTTTTAAATAAAAAAAAAACCGACTTCAAAAAACACTAGGGAACTAAAAAACAAAAAATAATTGGTTATGGAGCAAACATTTTTGGAATCGGTGCCAAGCCAAGTATTTCTGATCGGACTATAAAACCTCTACACATTTTTATAAAACTTTCATTGTTGATAGAATAGGTAGTTTGTGATTTAGTAACTTTTTGCCTAAGGGCTTGGCACCGACTCCAAAAATGTTTGCTCCAAAACCAATTATTTTTTGTTTTTTAGTTCCTTAGTGTTTTTTGAAGTCGGTTTTTTTAATTTAAAAATAATTTTTATTTTTTGCTTTTTAGTGGTATACTAATAAAAAATAGTAACTGGTGGTAAGTAGGTATATAGGATAGTGTAGGTGGTACAAGATGGGAAGGCCTTCTTTACGTAGCTCAATTCTGAGATGTAGACCTGTACCTTTCTGGCAATTTGAAGTATTTTTTCTGTTTTAAACTAACTAGCCTAAACACGTTCGTTTCAGTTCCATCATCGGGGCCGTATTACAAACTCTTAATTCCAGCCAATTTACGCCGTTAAGAGAGCTGCCTTGCGATTTCGTATTACGAACATACTAACGCCAGCCAGTCAGTGGTCACGTGACATCTGACCGTATATTGACTGGCAAATTCCGTATTACGAGCTTTCATATGACGTTTCGTTTCATGTTTGGGACGCCATTTTGTAAACAATACAAACCATTCAGTTTACGCTGCGCCGGAATAACTTTTTTTGAATTGCTACTATATTTATCATCTCTATTTGTGAATTTAAGAACATTTTTAGTTAATATTCAATATGTGTAACGACGAATTAGTGTTATTTGAGTTTTTGGAAGCTGACGCTGCTCAGCAAAATGTTTAAAATGAAAACAAGCAAAGACGAGTTCGTGACGAGAGCGATCCTTTTAATAATAATATGTCCGAACAAGAATTCATTGCAAGATATCGCCTTACTAAGGCATTAGTAAGAAATATGAAGAATTAAGGCCTCATATGTCTAAACCAACAAAAACTACGGACTTGTCTGTAGAAACAAAGGTTAGTAGAAATCTATCTTAAAATCATAACAACGCGCAACTGTCGCTATTTGGTAACTCATTAGGACAATACTGATAAGTATCAGTGTTTTAATTTAAGATGTTTCTATTTGAGGTGTTGGTAGCATAATCATTTTATGCTACAGGCTCATACCAGCGGGCAACTGGGGATATTTCATCACATTCCATATCCCAACCTACTGTTTCAACAGTAAACAAATAACCCAATTAAGTATTGAATCTGCCTGAAATACAGTCAAAGTACATCAAATTCCCTCAAACACCTCAAGAGCACAGAGCAAATGTTATGAGGTATAAAAGTTGAATTAAGTATTATATTAAAATCTATTTAAAAACTAACATTAGTAGGTAGGTATCTTACTGCATATCTTAGTGTAATTAAATGCCAATTAAATTTTTAGCTTTTTCAGTAAATTTGGTATGCCAGGCACGCTGGGATGAATAGACTGCACACATGTAGCAATAAGACCAACTGAACATGAAGAAAGATACTTTTGTAGGAAGCATTACCATTCAATAAATGTACAACTTGTGAGTATTAATTGTTTTATTAACAAAAATATAAACTTGTCTTAAAACTACACAATTAAACATAACAAAATATAAACTAATCTTCAAAACTTAGTAGGTAAGTATTGACTGTGACAATAATCTGAAACAAAAATATATGTTTTTAGATTAGTAATGCAGACAGGGAAATAATAAGTGTTGATGCTGGTTATGGAGGCAGTACCCATGATTCATTTATTTGGTCGAACCATCCGCTCAAGCAACATTTAGAGCAAATTTGTGAAACTGAGTCTATATGGTTACTTGGTACGTATTTCTTTCTATATCTGCTGTAATGTGAAGAAAAATTGATTCTACATTTATTATAATAAGGTTTATCTTACTTTTTAGTTTAACCATAATATAAATAAAGTAAATATTATAAATTGATGTTTAAACTTATAATAATCTTTCTTAACACATCCTTATGATATATAGTCATAAGTATGGTTAATTAAATTTACAAACTAATGAAATAAAATATTCTTATAATTTACAGGTGATTCTGGATATCCCTTAAGGAAACTTATGATGACGCCAATCACCAACACAACTCCGGGTACTCCAGAAGCTTAATATACTGAGATGCATGTGAGAACCCGGAATGGCACTGAAAGCTCGCTTTAGGTGTTTATTGGTGCATTGTGTGTTACCTTACACACCACAAGTAGCAGCTTCAATAATAAATGCATGTGTGGTGTTACATAATATGTGTGTAAAATCAAATATGGAAGCACCACCAGCACTTACTGAGGAAGAATCTGCTCAAGAAGCGAACATGCAGCCAAATTACCATGGCAGTGCAGGACAAAGGGACCTAAATGATGGGCTAGCTGTCAGAGGGGCCCTCTTGCGTCGCCTGTGGGAATCCCGCAATCCTGCAAATTAAATAATTATAGAATATATAGTATTCTTGTTTAATTAATTAAATAAATTAAAGCTCTCTACATTTATCATTTGTTTTATGACTTTGCATATTGTAATGTATGTATATTCTTACTAATAAATATGAATAAGGTTTTTTTGTACTATATATTTTTATTGACATTAAGGATTTTAGCTATATTGTTTTACTTCTTTTTCATGTGATTTTGTGTAAAATTATAGAAACAATACCCCACTATTGCATTGGGTACTAACCAGTTATGATAGTGAAAGATTAATGTACTTAAATAAATAAGTAAATGTAAATATTCTTTTACTTACATTATCAACAATCTCATATACTAACCTACTAATGTTCTCTGCTATATTATTAAGGACAACCAACATTTGCTGCCCTTTCTATTTCCTGCCACTCCTTATTGATATCCACGAGGGTACGCCGAGCTACCTCTGGTGTCATGACGTCACGGGAACGTTCGCCTTCGTACAATAGGGCGCCTATTTCTGTTGTTCTCTTGTGGCATAACATTTTGGTTTGAGGCAATATTTTCTATAACTACTGGCATCTGTGGTGATGAGGATGGTAGGTATTGGTGGTACCTATAATGGTTGGTGATGCTGGAGGTAATGTTGGTGTTAGCACTGGTAAGGGTGGTGTGAGTGAAGGCAATGGTGGAGTAATAAATATTTGATGAGTTTGAGGCTGAGCTATGTGGTTACTGAAAACAAAAATTTAATATTAGTGAACAACTGTCCTCTTCAACTCATAAACTTAGATAATACCAATGTTTATATAGGGTATTTATATAATCTAATATGTAACAAAAAAGTACTTACGTTAGACCCTCCTTTCCAATCTTTTATTGCGCCTTCTCCTTCAGAGCGCTTCGGCTATGGATATCCAAAGGCGCTTAGAATGCTCACGTGCTTGCGCTGACTTATTATAGCCCGTGGCGTGGCTAATTCCCTATGGCTTTCCAGAAACTCTCACATTGCTTCTAGTTGTGACAAAGTTACGCTACGTCGTCTTAGAATATTATCGTCTACTAAGCTATCGCAATAATGTAATATACATATAGTATACTTAAGTTAGTAATCCATTGAAAAGCGTAAAAATACGTACGCTATAATTAATGAGTATACATTAAAATTATGAATAAGATCTCTACATGTTTGTTTACTTTGGTTTACTTCGCTGCAAACTTCTCAAATTGCCCGCGTCAGAAAATTTAAGTGACGTTCTGAAATAGTATGGAACTCATTTCTATGTGCTGACAAATAAATCTGAATATGATCTAAAATTCATGATATAATAACGTACAGCTAAAGTAATTACGTTATTGTCCATTTAATAATAGTTTGACTTTATTTTCTCAGGTCAAAACATTACAATTAAAACCGATACTTACCGATAAACGAGTTAGTCATGTTTTTGAACGACTAACTCTCAAGTGACAAACCAATCAGCGTTAAACTTGCCAGCTTGAAGACGGTCACCTTTTTACACATCGTAATACGAATCAAAACCAGGCAGGTAATTGAACTGCCTGGAACTTGTCAAGTTTTATAAAAGTTTGTAATACGGCCCCAGATCCCGGAAATCATTTAATACCAAAGTGTTTGCCAAGACAAAACAAACGAGCCTAAACACGATGAGATTGCTTTATTGTATTACAAAGATCCCATGGCCACCTTCCTGCTCTATCATCAGAGTTTGGTAAACATTCAGCACTAAACTCCATGTAAAGACGAATCTAACGAGCCCAAACTCAATGGGATTGCGTTTTTGTATTACAAAGATGCCATGGCCACCTTCCTGCTCCATCATCAGACCCTGCAAAACATCCAGTACCAATGTCCATGTAAAGACGAATCAAACGACTCTAAACTCGATGAGATTGGGTTATTGTATCACAAAGATCTCATGGTTACCTTCCAACTCTATCATCAGACCATGGAAATCATCCAGCATCAAAGTCTATGTAAAAACGACTCAAACGAGCCCAAACTCGACGGCATTGGGTTGTTATCGTCAAATCGCTTCAAGTGTGCTTATATAATTTGAAGATTTCCTTCGATTTTTCAGGATTCCATGATCAGATCCTGACCTGATGATTATGGGACCAACTAGGAGGTATACTCTTTCAATCAAAATAAGAATTTTTGAAATCGGTCCAGGCGTCTTAGAGAAATCGGGGAACATACATAAAAAAAAAAGATTCCGACGAATTGAGAACCTCCTCCTTTTTTTGAAGTCGGTTAAATAGTGTGTATGTCTAATTTAATATATTTATTTAATGGATAACCGTTGATTTTTTAATTATAATTTAATTGTTTTATGAACATTGTAATACTATGGGACAGTTTGCCAAAAATAGAAATGATTTATTTATTATTATTTATTTAAACCCTACACTATATAGTCAATACATATCAGTTTGCATCCACTGCTTTAGTAACGTATTTTACTTATACCATCTTTTACGTAAGTACAGGTGGTCAACATATACCTATGATAAATAATTATTCAGTTTAAGTACGTACTTATTTCAATGTTTCTACACAGTTTCCTTCAGCAGACCAAATAAACTTAAAGTTACTTTGAATGTGTTTCTGATGCAATAACCTATAAGGAAGGTAATTCGTACAAAATATTTAGAACTAAAATCATTCATTAAATGGACTATACCTAATATGAATCGTCATTGAACGACATGTACATTTACATACGTAATTACACGGAATTTGCTAGAACAATTCAAGGAAACATTACGGTAAACAGCTTGTTCAGTTTAAATTTTACAGAAACCTTGACTTTGGTGTTTAAGATTTTGTGGATTACTTCCTTATTTCCATTTATACGTAATCATATGAATAATGAATACACAATATGCGGGTGGCGAATCAGCCGAGGTTTTTTTTTACTTGGAATACCTACGTAACGATCTGAAATATATTTTATTTAGATCCTTCTTGCTGATGGCAGACTTCTTGATGATGATAGGATGATAGGAGGCAACCGTTCAGTCCCGGCTGTCATGAAGATCTTTGACAGTCGTTATAGGGCGTCAGTACCTCTAAAATAAACTGACACTAGTCTAAACCATGGAATATAGCTATCCCTTCGGGTTGCGGAGATCAGACAGGCAGTCGCTCCGTGGAAAAGCTAATATTCCGCCAAATCCGGTTAGACTAGAAAGCGGACCCCAGGTTGAGACTGGGATAACGCTAGGAGGATGATGATGAGGAGGAAAGGAGGCAAACAAGCAGATAGCAAGATAAGAGGCCAAACGATGGCCTTATGGAAAGTGATTACCACCGCCAATGGACAGTATTGACTCCCGCAACATCAGAGGAGGCGCAAGTGCCAAGGGAATGCGAGAAGGAACCGAACGCAGGGTGAAGGAAATAGGGTTGGTGTCTCCAGCAATTACACTTACCGAACAAAACGCTATATTATAGTTACTGCTACTTTCTGTCGATATTCTGTAAGTGAAAGAGGCTAATACCTCTCGGTCGTGTCAGCCCATTCATGCCAAAATCTGCAAGGACAAACTACCTTTTAAATTTACGGACCTCTTTAATTACCTATTCAGAGAACAATGTTACTTTTATGTTACTTTACTTTAGTATCACGTATTGTAAATATCGTCACAACGGTGACTATCCGGATTGGATTACGCAACAATCTTTATAGAACACGTGCCTTGCACATTTGCAATTTAACTCACATACAACCCCTATATCTAGCTACCAATAACTACTAACCTACGCAACTACGTGGGGACGAACCATACATCATAGAAAAACATGATTATCATCGACGGGTATTATTTTGATTTTACTTCATTTTTCATGACATGTCAGTAAAAATGTAAAGTCGAGGAAAAATATCTCAAATATAGGTACTTACGTTTCCCATCAGTGGCGGCGGCGGCGCTAGACCACATGTGGACGTCGGCCACATCAAGTTCGCGAGGCCCTTTATATCGATGGCGAGGCCCTGTTTACCTCGTAGTATAAAAACCGTTAAAATTAAGTGAGCCAAATTATAAAGTAATGTAATTATAAATAAATGACATTTAAAAATAATTCCCCAACACAGCAGATCTTGTCAGGCACGTGTTCGAAAATAATTAAAGTCATTTTCATCTGCTTAGCTTTTCCCGAATTGTTCGGTGTCGGCTACCTAAACCAGGATGTTTTAAACGAAATTAATTACATATTATGTAACTTGTAAAACTTTTTGCGTGGTCCTCTCAGGCGCGAGGCCGTCGGCGTCGGCGGTCTTCGGACTTCGCTGACGCCTAGCGCCGCCACTGTTTCCCATATCCTTAAATCGTACAAGGAAAACAGTAAAATGTTGTTGCTAATAATATCAACACACGTTAGTCTCTGGTAAGTGCGAAAAATGTTCCTATAATACTAATGTAGGTAGTAGTACTACCATTGACATATATATTACTGCGTAAGTACTACCTACATTAGTATTATAGGAACATTTTTTAGGTAGCCATAGGCAAGACACAAGATTCACATAAAAATTTTGTTAGATTTGTTTTTCGACATCTGATTTCCAGCTTCAACTGCTGCTTAGACTAAATAAATACTTTCCGAACAAGAAACCCATTAGACGTGAGCATAAGTGGAATCTACATGGTAGGATCAAGGAGACATAATAGGAATAGGCATACTAGGAGTCAACCAGCGCTTGTCCATTTCTCTGCTCGCGATTATAAGGTTCACTCTGTTTTATTTTTGTAGCTAGGACAATTTCATGATGATCAGGTGACTAGCTAAGGCGTGGAAGCGTTCCGACAAATAAACTATTTTCCAATAAAATACTAATAAGAATCTCTTTACACAAACATAAACAGTATTCACTGTATGCTCATGATGGTGCTTTGATCAAATCTACGCTCAACAATTTAACCAACACCAATGCTAATAGTGTAAAGCAGACGTTGTTATACATTCCTCGGATGCAAAAAAAATATCGTTCCAACCAATTTTATTTTATTGGATAACCAGTCCCTGTTAATACGTGAATAAACAAGTTGTGCTCCTTAGAGAAAATACCAGTTTGACCCGGAAATGACAGTCCACCACTAATGGCCAGAGACCACACGACCCTTCTTAAGTCATCATCCCGTGTTTCATTGATCGGGAATGCGTAGCCCTGACTAACATCGACGGACAAAGGATCGCACGAATTGTTCTATGTTGAATCATCAGCTTAACTGGAAGTGTGTAAACACGAAGAATTGTCGACATATAAATGTGTATATATGCTTTTCATTGCGCGCTCCGTCTCATGTTTGAGGAGGACCGTTCGAATGATAAGCTCACTGGAATTTGTATTTGCGAAACTACCGAGACTTTTAGTTGCAAAAGTGATTTCAATTTCAAAGAATTGTATCGAGGTCAGGCGAGGTTCATATATTTGTTTACGTTCAGTTAAAGGTGTCTTCAATTTGTTTTAGGTCTGTTGTAGGTTGTCTATACGTTGACTCGGTTGCGAACTTGTATCTAAGAATTTGAATCTTACTATGTGTACTAGGTATGTTTTAAGAGATTAGGCCTCTATTACTTTATGGGAAAACTCTCCTAAATATGGCAAAGCGGATATCAGTTGGCCCTCAACAATGTATCATTTTCGGGTAATGCTAACATCTATAGAGTAAATCTAGGTTTACCCCTGTTTGTTTAGGTACCTAAGTAGAGAGAAGACCTCAGTTTAACCGGCTAATTATCTTATCTTTATGTTTAAACCTAAGTACTTTTAGTATTCGGACTTTACTTATACCTAACTAATGCTAAGGCTATTCTAAGCAAACCCGGGTGGATCTAGGTTTATTCCATCTTATAACAATAGCATTACCTGAACCAAATCCATCTCAAAGAGGTCATCCGTTGGTTTCCTGACTCTCTGTTTTTAAGTATTTTAACTTATTTACTGCAATTTGTACCTACTTTTTAATTCTCAGTCTGAGCGTCATGCTTTGATCTGCGACCTACGGGTTTGTTCTAGATAGGTGGGTACCTATATCATTCAATAACAAATTCCTGTACGATATTGTAATCAGGTTACTTATAAAACGTACTAACCTATCGGCAAATAAAATTGCTCTAGAAGCAGCGCCGAGGTCGGAAAGAATAAATAAACAATCACACATCGCGCGCTTAGCCACAATCCCACAATGGTTGCTAAGCAACCGCACGCCACGATTACGAACTCAGTGAGTGAAACTACGTCATCAAATCGTCATGAATGACCGCTCAAAAGGATAAAGTGTACTTTACATGATATGATGATATTTGCTTTAATTCCTTAATTCTTGCACAATAAGGAAAAAACATTGCGCAATAGACCATAAAAATAATATATTTTAATTGTGAATATTTTAAGACACATTTAGAACTGGCTATTACCTACCAACCGAACACACATACAGTCTTCTAAAATTAAAAAAGAAAAAAATGGAGTGTCTCTGTAACGTCCTTTGTACTTGTATATATTCTGTGGTAACGTTGAATAAGAATTTTCATTGTTGTGAAAAATAAACACCCATTTCACCATAGCACAAAATAAATCATGGTGATCTGAGATTATGACTCAAAATAATAAGAATTACAATACAAAGCTGAGCTGTACCTAGTTATAATAAACGCTGATATCCACGCGACTTCATAATAATATCTTGCTTCAGAGGGTAAGTACCTACAGTTTTAAAATAATGATTAATGGCCCAGAATTAACAAACTGCGTAACCTCAGCGTTATACAGCGCGTAAAAAATTAAAATAACCTATGACGTAGGACCCGTTACCCTTTATCGTTTAACCCTTTTGACTTTAATTAAAAATCTATTCTAGATTATCCAAAGCCCGCTACGTAATATTTTAAAATAGGATTTTATAAAACGTAGTAGGTATGTAGTAGTATCGTAACCTTGAGAATAGATTATGTAAACTGCGGTCTCCTTTGAGTGATAAACCAGGGCATGAGCAATCTTACGTCTTAGTGGAATACGAGGCAAATAAATATGTAACAAATATTTATCGGAATCTGGGTAATTTGTATTTAAAACAAAAAAACGTCACTTATTAGTTGTTGACATTATTTTAGTCACGTCACTAGCAAGTATTGTTAGACCTTATCAATTCTTTTAATGGGCCAAAAAAATATCTGACCAGTTATTTTGGCAATTATTTATCGGAATCTGGGTAATTTGTCTGAAACAAAAAAAAACGTCACTTATTAGCTGTTATTGACATTATTAAATTTTACCTTATCAATTCTTTTAACGGGCCAAAAAAATACTCAAGTATTTTTTTGGCCCAAGCATTTATTTTGGCAATTACAAAACATCAAGTTTGACCATTTGCCTAATCCAATAGAGATTAGATTACATTGAAATACCGACCTATCTATTGTTATTTGATACAAAAGGACAATCTAGTTAGAGGACAGAGTTTGGTTACACTTTAGTGCTTAAGTTCTAACCAGACCGCGAGAACTTGAGCGATATCGAGTGTCGATCGATATTGGCTCATGACACTTCATTATCTACCCACATATGAAACATAGTTAGGCACTACGAATCTGAAACGTGACCACTGTCATGGCATTGGCTGAAAATGATGAAATCTGTTAGCAGATTTTACCAGTTAGCAAGCAAAAATAAGACGGATCCAATTATATACACGTAACACGTGTTTCTTTAATTTTGTATTACCGCTCACGTTACTGCTCTTTAAACGTTAAAAATATTTAATTGTAAATACATGATTCAGCAGATAATTAGGATAATAGACACTTAATCTTAATAGTTTCCTACCTAACGACACCTACTGCTCTACATTCAGAAGTAAAAGAAAGTATCTGCACGTACTACCTTAGATATTGTGCTACACTAATTTCAAAAGTTTAGTTCTATACGTTTAAATACACGTCCGTTAAAACGTGAAAATTATTAATTTAATTAAGAATTTGAAGGTAAGTTTGTAATAGTACTACCTGGTCTTGTGAAAAATATTGAAACAAACGTTTGCTATTGCATTGCCAAACGTAAATGAATGGTTATAATCTGTCCTTTTCTTTTCTCCAAGCGTGCGGTTATATAGAAAGAGACGGATGTACTGTTATCGCTCCGTTGTTAAAACGCATGGCGTATTCTAGCGTACTACGCAAGCTGACGGTGTGTCGACATTGGACGTTGGATCGGTTGCCGGTCCGAGGCTTCGCGGCGAGCGTCGCCGTCAGTCTCGCAATGGCGTTAGTGAGAATAGGACGTGTGTTCGTTTAGTTTCACAACATCCCGAGCGGACACCGGCCCAAAATATTGGCCGTCTATCAGTGCATGAATTACTTGAAGATACTTCCTGTAATTCCTCACACAATAAAGCGATTGTTCGTGACCACGGATAGTCAAATTTTGGTACGATATCCACTCAGGGCGAATCATTTCAAGGTTCGTACTTTATTCGTAATTTCCCCTTACTAAATAACGTTACTAAACCGAGTCGATTGTCTCGTTTTGTTTCAAATTTTGTAACATCGTCGGTGCATTGAGTTCGCAAGTGTCACTGGAACGGGAAATAACTAATTGGTGGCTTTCGATTTGTTGCAGATCATGTTCATCTCATCGTAGTTCCTTCATCGTAAAATAAGTGTTGTGCGTGTGTTTGTGAACATAAGTGTAACGTGACAGTGATAAGTGTTAGTGATGGAACCAGGATCCCCATCGTTGCTGTGGCCGCTGCGCCTGAGCAAGCCGGCGGTGACAGTGCCCGTACCGGACAACGGGGACAGCAGTAAAGCCGAGGAGCGGGCACAGTCACCAGTGCTTGCTGACCGGTTGGCAGCGGCTCCCTCGCCCTCAAGTCCACCGGCTCCCAGCAGTCCTGCGCCCCCTCAACATCAATTCCAAGCGGCGCTTGTCGCCGAAAAATACCTCTTGTTGGAACAAGTCGAAGGCTCATCCCTTTGTCGGTGTGTGGACGTGCGAACACAAGAGGAGTATGTTTGCAAAGTGAGTACTTATCTAATCTAGCTACCGAAACATAGATAGAACAATAAGTCGTACTTATAATTAGTTATTATAGACTTACGTAAGTGCAACGACTCCCGGAACCGCGACGAGTTTATAACAAACCTACCTAGGTATACCTACCTGCTCGGAGATGCTATAGGGTGGATGGAGCTTGTTTGCCACAGTTTACTAGCGCTATTTCTATCTATAGTTACTACATAAGCCGACCTCGTCTTGAGCACATACCAACAACTTTATCGAATATCGAATGTAACATAAAAGTTTATGCAAATAATAATAATAGAACGAGTATTGACATTCATTAGGTACTTAGACTTACGTCTATTTATAAGTTGTAATATCACAAAAGATAGCTATTTGATGAGGTTGGACGCCTATACTCGTATATAGAAAAGTTGCCAAACTATCTTTACTCATAAAACTGATTCAGTAATTATTTTCTATATTGGAATATTTATAGACAACATAAGAACAATCTGTTTGGTCTCGCGACACGGCTAGGATGCGTAACGTGCGTCATGTCGTAATTGTGCCGGGTTTCAACAGAAGTTGCGCAGCTTTGTTTGATTGATATAGTGCGTAATCTCTTGTTTTAGTTCGACCTCCTAGTCCACAAAAGTAATTAGTCAATCACCCAATTAGGTACTATACGATAAGTTGCAAATATTGTACAATAACATCTCAGTAACAAAAAAAAAACAGTCAAATATCAATTACTATCAGAAATATGTCAAATATACTTACCTACTGCAATCAATTACAAGATATTTAATTACACACATGGCCAAAATATCTAGCATATTGTAAAGGGTTCTTACTATCCCACGGGATTGGACCCCATGTAGAGATAAGCCGAGTACTCAAATAATATGCCCACATGTCGCGTCCCTTCCAACCAATTATCCAGAGTTACCCAAAAAATTAAGTATTAATTCTGGCAACAAGATGCACTTACAAACGGTATTATAAAATTATTCAAACATTACTAGTACCTACCAATTCGAGAAATATAACATCTCAAGGAGGACTATTTGAATCTTAAATATTTACATTGCTTAATCACTATTGAAAAACATTTAGAAACATCGCTAAGATCACAGTCAATATTTATTTAATTAAAATTTCTTGTAGTTTTCATGAGTCTCGCGTGCATTGTTCATAGCATCTTGTTCAAAAGCGATGTCATACTTTATATGTCATGGCTCCGCGCGCTGCTCGATCGCACTTGTAGGCCACAGCCATCGCCGTTTTTACAATGTCATGTGTCGACTTTCGCAATCGATAACCTAACAATAACGGCAATTATAACGTTAACAACGCGCTAATTGTTACGCTGCACTCGTGTTATCACGCACTGCATAAAATATTACTGACAGAACTAAACATTTGAAAAAACCAGTCGATTTTGATACTAGCAATGCTCATATCCTTATTCGTTTGTGAATCACACGGCGCAAACAGAAACTTGTTTCAAAACAAGTTATTTCAACCGTATTGCTGTATATTTGAGCCTCTGATATCTAATTTTAGGCAATACGGGATACATTAGGCTAGTAACAAAGGCCTATACGAGTATTGTCAAGGCACAGAATAGGCACTTCCCTCGTGAGAACTTGGCAAGGTTAAAGTGTGGCAACGTTATCGTTGCTAAACGCCGAGCGTATTTACAACACCGACTATTGCCGACACGACTGCCACGTTTATGTTTCACATTCATCATATGTGATACGGACTAACCGTATATGTGTTAGAAAAACAAAATTATGATCCATATAAGTTGATTTAGTTTAGTTTACTCGTAATGTCACTTGTGATCGCATCAGGTCGACCCGAAAATAGGCTTGACCTTCTCATTGACATTGTGAAATAGACGATTTGATAACGCGCCGATCGCCGAATGTCATAGCGAGGCTAGAGGCCCCCCTCCTGTCGCCCCCCCACCAAATAACAGTACGAACAGCTCTAGCTGTCTGTGTTGCGTTTATTCATTGCTGTCTTAACAGGTTTATTAATATGAGTGGATCAAACGCAGCCGGCCATATGTAGTAACATTGAGAATCTTGTATTTAGAACGGACAGTATCGTTGGTCGTTGCAATCAATCTGCAAACAATCGAGACAGTCGCCGCCGCCGAAGTGTATACGATAATCTACGATTGTAATTTAGTACAGCGGATGAAGGCTTGCGAATTTGTTATGCTCCTTACACATAAACAACCTGATTAATACAATAGAAGCAGGAAAACGTTATGTACTGAGCCATTGTATCTAACTGACTTAATTACAACCTAGGTTATCGTTACTGGGAGAGTCAGTGCCAAATTGTACAAACTCATATTGAGGGCATTCTACAAATATTTAGCAATAGATATGTACTAGCATATACAAACGGTCTGATTATAAATATTGATAACGCCTAAGTAGGTTAGCTCCCGTAAAATACGTTCGATTTCAAATATTATCAAGTGTTCTGTCAACATTGCGAATTCTTATCGATATCTCGTGTTTTCGCAAAACACGTTGTCAAATGGGTCATGTATTATTTTCGTACAACGCCCAGCATAAATAGAAATCGAAAAAGCGACGGCATGTCTAGGGTGAGTGTGCTGAAATAACCAACAACTATTAATAAGGTACGGAACGAATCAAAAAAGAAATTGTTTGACGCACGCGACGTGATTCATCATCCGTGTACAGTCGGGAAATCAGATTTGGAATTTGCGTTCACGAAGTCATTGACATTTCGTGACGACCGCAATGTGTGCACTGTACGTAAAGTATTCATTTTATAATACGTACAGTACAGAGCCGCCAGACAGCCCCGCAGCGATTCTAGAAAGCTTATTGCCTATTCACGATTAAAAAATATATTGCAGCAATTATCTTGTCTCGTTTGATTTCTACTTTGTCGTCACCTAAGCATTCTGTTTGAAGTCAACCAAGCTAGATTTGCAACGAGGGTTAGCTGGCCGCTATTCACTAAATGTTCAACCTCGTTATTCACATTAGACTAAGCCCTTTTAAATCATGGCCGCTTTGAAATAGGATTCCTTTTGAATCTATTTAACAGAGGGACGCAATGTTGCCATATATTTGTACATGTTACCCGTCGGTAACGGATTTCATTTTAATAATTGAGATATAGAAAACATTAGAATCCCATGGAATGACACGCGATTAAATAACTAGGTCAGCGTTAATAGAAAAATAATGACGACCCCAATAGAACGTCGTCACTGTATTGAATAATGCAAGGTGTAACCGGATTTAGAGGAAATATGTAAATTTTTCCGGAAAGCACCTTCGGATCGATACTGACGGCTATCGACCACCAGTATTAGTTAGCATAACGAGAAACACGATACCTTTTCGTGTAAATCTAACGTAAGCGTTTTCCTGCAGGTGGTTTCAAGAGACTGCAGCAGTTTACTCCAGGCCCACTATCGTCTAGATGGCCACCCGCACGTCAATCCCATACACGAAGTCCTAGTCGGCGATAAGAGGGTGTACTTAATATTCCCTCGATCGCACTCAGATCTCCACTCATATGTGAGGGCGAGAAAACGACTAAGGGAACATGAAGCTCGCAGACTGTTCAGACAAATGGCGGAAACTGTAGCAGCGTGCCATAAACAAGGCATCGTATTACGAGATCTCAAGCTCAGGAAGTTTGTCTTCGCTGATCCTCAAAGGTGAGTGTTTATACAGTGCGTAATTTAAGCTTAGTTTAAGAGAAACTTCCCTTGACAATTTCGTATTGCGGTATAATAGTCGCGCAAAAGTTTCGGTCAAACGCTGTTCCTATTGCGGAGCGCTGAATAATGCCATTGCCACAATATCTGATGCAACGTCTCCGCAGCAACTGATATCGACCCGGTCTGAATTGATCGATCGATTACTTCCTCAGAGTTTTTTTTACTGCCAACGCCCACTGGAGAGATCGATCGTGAGAAAACCGATGAGTTAATAAAAAGGTCGGAAGGGAAACGGAAATGCTCTTTGTATTTTAAGTAGCGAGTCGTTTCCTCTGTGAGTCAAACGCCTTGTGCTACTGCGATAAACGGTTATCAAGTCATTCATTATGACAATTCACATGCGCTATGTGTCGCCCTAGTAATGTTACTTGTCGTTCTCGATAAACTGAAGTATTGCAGGCACGTTGCGCCACGCGGCGCCGAAAACGCTTGTTTCTACATTAAGATAGCGCACTATTCTAATGATCGCTTAATCACGCTACTGACTAACTACTACAGGTTTGTCCCAATGACTTGAAACAAATTCGTTATAATAAAGGACAATCACCGGTACAATAGGATTACTCAACGGTTGTATTAATTACGAGTGGTCGGTGTCGGCCGGTAGGAACCAGCGGATTTTCAAACTTTTGAAATGTTATCTGGCCTCCATTGTTGCGAATATCTCCGGCAATGCTAGCGGCTCAAGGCGAACGGTGTCATTGCTGCGTACAATACTGTGCGCGCCGCAATCGGGTCAAGGGTCCGCGGTAATGCGCTTGCGCACCGCGCGCTGCGCCGCCGCGTGGCGCGTCCGTGGCGCGCACCACGCCACCCCTGACCCGCGCCCTCTTGTTCCCATGCGGGTACCTGCCTCGCCCTTATCCGATCAGGTGATCCTGACATATCCCCTAGCTCAACAATATCATTTTTATGCACCCCTTAGCAAGTAATTTTAAAGACCACATTCCTTAAAGATTTCTCAAATGAATTCTATTTACCTGCCCGTATCACGACCCTTGTTATTGTCGATTTAATGAGATTCGTTATTGATTTCTTTATTTTTCATAGAAAATACGTGTATTGTGTATATTTTTTATACAAATATACGAGCCACTGTAAGTCAAACGTCGCCTATTGTAGTTATAATTAAGTCGGGGTCCTCCTCCCACGGCGAGGCCAGCAGCCAACCTTTTGTATATTGGATTATCTTTCTCGTCCCCGCTGAGACGACATTCGGTACGCCCTCACCAACTCAGTGTGATGGTTTCTTTGACCTTTGGTCCTCGTCCCTAGTGACATGGACGTTGCGAATGCGAATAAGCCTTTGACACGACCATTTAGCCGCAGACATGTTCGAAACGCAATATATACGCCACAAACGCAGACAAAATGAAAACCCATCTGTGTATTTGTGCAACGGTATTAATTCAGTCCGCCCGGCGAGTGGACAGACAGTGGAAAAGGTAAAATTTAATACTCTTTTGAGAGTCGCGTCATCAAAGCGAGTGTTGTCAAAAGCGTCGGTTCGCGATGCGGAACGGGAAGCACCGCGACCGTGCCTCTAATGTAAAAACTTTTGCTTTACCCTTTACGTAATAGCAGAGCATGCCGCGACTTGAGAAGCCTTTTCCGAACTTGCCTCTCAAAGCCGGAATGTTTTACTTTTGGTTATTACACAGAACCTAAACAGTAAAGATAAACTTTTACCGCATCGACCTTCTCGAAACTGTTTTCGTTTTACTTACACACAAATATACAGTTTTACGTGTTGTTATATTACACAGAAACATTGCAATCGGCTCTATTATATTGTGTCCGCTGGATGCAGCGAGTACTATACGTATCGAGTCTACTTCTATGTATTGTTGGGTAAACGGGACGCGCTCGTTCGCTGACGTCTGTTTTGTCTGGCCGTTAATTTAATTAGCAGGATATTGCAGATGTGTATCCAGTTTTGCCATGTGCCGGTGTCGGAGCGGAAATATCGCTTTTTGTACTCCTTAATGATAACGGACCAACGCGTGTAGGTCAAGCAGGTAGACAGCTGTTTTAGGCAATCATGGCTCGAGGCGCTTAATGACCATATGTCCAACTTTTTTCCCAAAGGACATCCTTTCTGTAAACGAATCGGATGATTATTCAGATGGTCAAACAAACCCTTATTTACATAAATGGGCAGCTGACCTTGCTGAGCCCTTATAAATTCTAATGATATCACATGTCGCCAGTCAGAGTATACAGCTGTTGTTTGCAATCGTGAGAATAGTGACCGGTGAAGGTGCAATATGAGCAAGTGTCCCGCCCTTTGACCTCGGTTCTCACGTCTGTTCGATGTAAAGGCACCCCTGATTATAAATTCGAGTCATCCGTCGGGACGCCGTGATCAACATCCCGCGATACCGCGCATTTCGTCTCAAAGGTAAACAAGAACATTAATATTGATTCCGCACTCTCTTTGACGCTTTGAAGTGGATTTTCTTAACACTCGCCTGTAGTTTTTCTTGTCCCTTGAGATGAAAACAGGTTTTTCCTCCTCCTCCTCTTCTTTGATATTACAATTAAGAAGTAAAAACAAAGTTTTAGCGGAGTAATTACATTTGCGTCTGCAACAGCTTTTGAATTCTTAATGAATATATTTCTTTGTACAAAATCTCGTTTGTAACGCTAGGGAACAATTTGCTCTTAGTAAAATATGGGTTAAATTTATACAGTAAGCTTCAAAGCGTTCCTTAATAGCAGTTGGAGGGCGGAGCCAACTTTCTCGGTTATCGGATGTTTCAATAGATAACAAATGAGAGGTTCGTGTGTAACTAGAAACTATCAAGAGAAATCTCGGGCCGGTATCCGGATGCAGGCCGAAGGAAGACGCGGCCGGTGTAGCGATAACGCAGGTAGCGCGATCCCAGCTATGCTCATATGTCATCAGCTAATTAATAAGACGACAAACACTGGAATTAACGCCGAACATTTCCTGGAAGGATGTCTCGTTTGCAAACACAATAATAATGCAACTACAACTTTTTGCAAAAGTAAATCACCTCGCCGCTGACATCAGACCTGACGGAAAGCCGGATGTTTGACTGTAAACTACCATTATGCGTATAATGCATTCTTAATTTTGGCATTACCGACAGGATACGACGAGGCGGAAATACATTCACGTGACAAAAATAGCCATTGTCCGCGTGCTGTCTTTAAAATCTGATTTGGCTCGGGCCGTTACAATTGGACGTTAACTAAATCTCATCACGAACCAGACAGTGCGGAGCCTATTTACTATTGCCGACATTGGTCTCGTCCTTTGTAAATATCCTCAGGTACAAAAATTATCCGCGGTGCATAGTTGGGACGTATCGCGCCTACACTACCATCCAATATAATAACTTGGTCGCATCATTCCAGGTAACAAAACAAACCTTTGGTTTTTTGCGTAACGCGGTGTTCAGAAGCCGGATCGGATGATCGAATGTATAGCAAACAATGACGAGTATACAGCGGCATTTGATTACGCAATTCTATATTTGCTCCCTGTGTTATGCTTCCACATGTCAACACCGGAGCAAACTATAGGAACAGTAATATCATTGAAGTAATGGTTGTTTCTTTTCTCAAACCGGTCTGGGAATGCAGTGGAAAAATGAACAATACACAGTGTCGCTTCGTGGCGAATATATCTGGATGGTATTTGCACGTCTGTCGTGTTTAACGGGACGGGATATTTACGGTGCTGGCTGAGCGCGCTCGCCAGCGGATGTGCCAAATTGGTCCGCGATAGACGCCGCCTCGCCACCCGGCAGACGCCGCCGCGTCGCATGCCGGCCCGGCCACCGGCTCACACTCACGTTTCCTACCTGATCTCAACTTAATTTGCGACCGATTCATAATTATTATTATTGGCCTAACACGCAACCGTTGTCTAATCCGTTCACAAAGATGTGCAACACGCTAACCCAAATAACGCCTCGAGGTGGTGGCGTGGTGGCCGTCTACCGATATCTCAGCAGCGTCGATCGCACGGCGAGTACCTGCGCCGTGCGCGCCTACGCTGACTATTTTGAAAACGTTTTGAAACAGAGTTGCTAAAGCCTCGTGGTGCAAGAGACCTCCACATTACAGCGCTGTATTTGCATAATACTGGGCGCTCGGTAATATAACCATACGTCAGTTTCGCTAGTTGTATAACTTTTGGTGCATTCGTAGTTCGCCATTATTGTCAGATTTGCGTAATGGACCTTTGTGCTAGCGAATTGATCCGCACTGCGTAGTTGGCATACGTCGGTGGTATTTTTCGCGCGGGTGTGGTCGCTAGCCGGCTCGTGTAGATAAACGAGCGCGCATCGAGTGCTAATTTGTACGGCGTGATTCAGGCGTGCCGGAATTCAAGCGCAGTGTTGGTTCGTTGTTTTGGGGCGTTTATTCGCGGCCTCGATCGCGACTAGCGCGGCGCGGTGAGGTCGCGGCAACTGTGCCAATGTCGCGCGGCCGCCGCTGCCGCCACCGCCGCCGTTGCCGCCTCCTCGCTCGTGCGGAACCGATGCCACCAATGCATTACACCAAGCCTGCCCACCTCGCATTTTATAAATACTACGATGATTCATCGCTTACCTTCAATGATAAAACTCTCCCGTTTGGTCATCTCGTTGCCGCGCTGTTCGCATCACAACCGTGAAACAACCCGGAATGATTTTGAATTTATTACACCTACGCTTCTCCCTCATTCTGAAAATAAATGAATGTATGAGGACGACGCAAGCATTCGTCATGGCTATAAATAACGCGTGTTCGCACCTTTTTTGGTGGTACGAAAACACCGGATGTGACTACCGGACGCAAGCGATAGTGCAATGCTCTCAAACGAAAGTCGCCTCTACTCGCTCGTACGACAGAACATAATAGGTACGCGCACTCATCTATCATGTATTGCCGGACATACATAGGTGTCCCGTGTCATCCATACAAAAGAAAATCCGATTGTAAGTAGAATTCAAAGGGAAGACGGGTCGGTGTAGACGTGCACCTTGTTAAACCGGAGGCACATCACTACAGGTTATTGTTATCGCATCTGAGCACCGGAAACCTGGTCTCCTTTTCCTATTTCTTGGCAACGCCTCTTACTAGCCCATACACGCCTGTTGCCGTACTCGGCATTAGAATAATTTTGTACAATTTCTCAATTCGGCGTCGTTAATTTTGCTATCGGGTACACAGCTGAGAAAACGCACGACTAGCTATTAAATCGATCCGGTTGCGTAAAACAAAGGTCTGCGAAACCTTGTGCAAGCGGCGCGCCCGCGCTGCGCCGACATATCTGCGGATTTGCGTAACCGCGCACTTATCCGCCGATACGACGCCCGTGTGTTGTGACACGCTCCGTTTGCCTACATCTGCACAACCTACATTTGAAAATGTATCGGCCATCAATTAATTCTGATCAAATTGAGTCATGCTCTAAAAAAATTGCAAGACGCCTTCGACGAATTAAATAAGACCTAGCTGCTTACTTAATTCATAATATTATGATCAATGTCAAGGTCGGTGCAAATTATTTTAGCCTCGGCAGCTCGTCAATCAATCCATAACAGGAGCTCTTGCTGTTCAGGCACCTTGTATTTAATGTATTCTCCGCTAAAATGGTATTACACTATTTACAATTAAGCCCGCCTTCCACCGTCTCATGGAAAACAACGGTGGTGTCATGCCATGATATCACCGGGTGACTCACGAAGCATGGCGTCGTGACTCCAGAGCCGTGAACGCCGGATAAAGGCGACTTGAACTGACTTAACCTTCTCGGGCGGGAGCATAAGGCACGGCCATTAAAAAATTGTGCAAAAAGTTTCACGGTGGACGGACGCACGCGACCGCTCCCTGCAAGAGATGGGTGCATTCACACTACAGTCGCGACAAAAAATATGCACGTGCCAGCAATTAAATAAGGACGAGACAGTATAATTGTGCCCTCTCCGAGTGAGCACCGTCTCACTTGACCGCTCACGGAGAACCGAGTTATGTCGAAGGAGGAATCACCGGGCGTCGCCACACGCCAGCCTGCATTTCCATTTTCCTCCGTTCCGTCCCGTTCCATTCGAGTTGAGATTAGTTTTTAACAAGGTAGCAACAAAAGCTCGGTAAGTCAGTGGAGCTGTTCGAAAGCGAGGGATTTTATTCACCGCTGCATTTATTTTTATTGCGTTGCATTTTAAAGCCGGCCGGAGAGTCGAGGTGTGCGTTACGACGTTTCGAGGGCGTCTGGTACCCGCGCCGCACACCTCGCCATCCGCGGACGCATCCGTGTCGCGAAGGTTACTGACCGCCCAAATCATTCAGCGTAAACACAACACACATCACATTATCTTACTACATTCATACAATACATTTAATACTGCTATCTACTGAATAACTGTGTCGCAATTATTCAATGACTACTTGTGAATAATACTAAATAACGTTTATTAGAACCACAATTAAATGAATACCTTTCTAAACAATAGTGTCATTCTTACCGATAATGTTATCGGCACGAAACGACAATGAGTTCGTTCAACCTGTTCAGTAGAACTATGCGCTACATACAACACGTAGCTAATTATTCTCTTAATTGTATAGGTGGTATGTGTCATATTAAACGTTTAGAGAAAGTATAAAAATAAATCTTTTGTTGCAACAATGAATCATCTGGCATGACAGCGCGATGATGAATGCCACACAAAATATGTCGCTGCACTCCGATGACGTCATCCCAAAGGGAAGTTAAAAGTATAAGGGTAACAATGGAGGGTGCAGGGATGAATCATAGGAAATTCTATCGGGTCACTAGCCTCGCACCCTCTATAGCTAAATATACGAACCCTAAAACGACTCCAAATATAGACTCGAGGGATAATAGGTGGGCATTCCTTACCAACCATGGTAATTTGGTGATAATTTTAGACATGTTTATACAGATTTATGAAGTTACAAACTAAGTAAGTGCTGTTAAAACAGTCTATAAATAACTCGCTGCCTTGCCCGCCTCAGAGTAGTCTACAACATGAATATATTAAATGAGCTATTCTTCTGGCCGAGGTCTATATAACTTGAACGCTGCAAAAAACATATAAAATAAAACCTGAAGGTGCATTAATTGCCGGAGTCCTTTTACACTCGCCAACGCTCGAGCGAAAATAAAAACAACACCGAGACTTGGTCCGAGCATCGTGCCTACTTGTACATGCAAAGGAAACGAGTCCGCAATAATAAAAATATTATAGTGATCGAGAGAAAGCGAACATAAGTTACATGGAAGTGGAAAAAACATAGACGATCGTCGCGTCTTTCTGGTGAAGTGCAGGGGAGTGACCTGCGCTACCGACCCACTATCGTAAATCTTTGCGAGATGTTCACTCGCTTCTTACTGTCAGCTTTTTCCTGTTTTGTTCCGTAGTTCAACAACTTTCGATATTCTGCAGACGACACTCAATTTAGCGAACCATCAGACGAATAGGACGCTTGTTGGCACTTTTTGTATGTTTTTGTTTTTATTTTTTTATCATGTCGACTGATTTCGCGCGTGGGTGATTCGCGAGGAATATACACGTTTTACGACTGTTCTATTCTAATATAAAACCTCGGTTCGTTCTCTTTTAACTAAAAAACGGAGGCGGCAGCAATTTGGACGCTCCTTATTTCAATCCAGTAAATAGATCATTTGTTTGTTGCCTCCTACATGGGCTTCAGAGCGCAAAATATTCGAAAGCGGGGGCGGTCAGACATACATACACAGGGAAATATGTGCTCACAAATATGCGACCTTCACGTAAAACGACGCCTACCCTTTCCAAAATAATACTCAGTGATTATAAGCTTAGTTTGTACTTGTAACCTTTGCATTGTCGCGTTTACTGAGTAAGTTGACAATGAGTGATTTATCCGTTTGTCGATTTCCCTGTAAACTGCGCGCTTGCATCGCGTTCGCGAGCGTCCATAAAAAAAGAACTTCCAAACCGGTCAGACGTTGGCCAGAATTACGATTAACCCTCAATCTGCAGTTGTGATGCGTTTTCCACTAAAAATACTTGAGATAGCGTCGGCCGTGCTACTTTTTTGTCTACACTTTTATCCGGTTCGCCTTAATTATTTCGTGCAGTCATCTAACGAGTATGCAAGTGAGTTCACCGCTGACTGTGGTGCGATGTAAGCGCGTCATGCGTTTAAAAACAATGGTCATTATTTGTATTAACAATCGAGTCACGGGCGCTTGTCCTACGGCTTCCTGTTTTGCTGCAGTGCCACGATTTTTGATACATTAACCTCGACATTATAATGCCAGATTACCGTTTTAATCGCCGTTCCACTAATTGATTTATTCCGTTTTATGTTGCACCCATACGCATCGTACGATGTTGCGTATATTTAATGTTCTGCGCGTGTATTCTGATAACACCCCTGTGTTCTTATCAGCTTATTCGTTTACGTCAGTAAGATTTGTTTATCAATTTCCTTTTGACGCTCCAACAGTCGTATTTTCCTTGTTTTCATTCTGTTATTATAATTATTACTTAAACAACTTTTTCTTACATCACTGCTGCGCTAGATAAACTAATATGGTAATTAGACATGCATGATGTCATCCAAGAATTCCCCTAACTTCTTGTTTATCTTGTATGTACTTACACGAAAGAAAAAATGTGTTACTCAGACAATGTTAATGACGATGTTTTCTTTTAAACTGGTTAAATTGCGACTGAAGTAATGTACTGTTCTCGTTGAGATTAGCTTCAATTATAAGTGTGTAGTGGGAGTGACCGGGCGATCGCGCTCGTCGATCGTCCGCCAGATACAAAGTGTAGGAGCATCCTAATCTCGTTCCGAAACTCTGACGCTGACGTAACTCGGTTCACGGTCAACAAGAGGAAATGACGCAAGCGCAAGCGTAGCGTTGCACACAGACATAGCCAACATTACAACACCTCCTCAACACACCAACTTGCCAAAACGCTTCACGTGATCAGTTTACTCGAACATTTATACACAAACTTCCACTCTTTAAGGATTCCTCGCGGCCCGTCATGACTCCGTCAATGAGATATAATTAAATTGAACTTATTTCGTGTCCACTGCGATCGTAACCTCGTGTAAATTTGAGTTGTTAGCAAAATGCTAATGTGAACTCATAGTTCGGTGTGCAGTTGCGCCACTCTTGACATTGAGAGCTTATTTATAATTTTTATATACAAACATTGTGCTCAGCTCGCGTTTCACATACAACAACAGAACTAATGCTCTGGAATTATGTTTGCTGAAAACTTGGTTTGCTTGAATGAAACAATTAATGTGATGATAAAATCTAGATTGAATTAATAAGGTTTTGATAATACGGTATGAAATCGAGGCAATTAGGTTAACCAAGCACAGAGGTTTTAGTAGCTCAACGGTTATGAATTGAATGACCATGTAGGTTATTCAAAATTTCAAACATAGAATTACACGATCAGTTCAGGAACGCTCGTGGTGACATTGAAATGAGTTGTTTCGTTGCGAAACGGTACTCTTTTCGTGTTCCTGGCCTCGCTTGCGCGTTCGAGATTGAAGAATACGTATAATAAATATGAGAACGTATCCGACCTTAGTTCGCGGTCACCGCTTGTGTAACCGAACGCGACAAACAATACCTGTCATTTCATACTTACGTCATTTTTAAATTTGCTTTGATTGTTGTTTGACAAATGGCGCTTGATTTTAAATATTTTAATTAACACGTACAATTATTAGCTGACTATATTTTATTTACAAATTATACCGTGAAGGTTCTTTAGATCTATTTTATGTGTCTATAACAGACAAACATTAATTAAATTTTTTTTTATAGTTTTGTCCGAGTAAGTACTGAGTAAATGTTGTCGTTAGGAGAAATTTTAATGATCGAAGCAGTAACTAACTGCGACAGTAATTAAGATGGATTGTTATTGGTTACTTTGTAACTTGCTACTTATTCCTGCGCCAGTAAATTGCGATTCCGAATCTTAATGCTATCAGTAATAAAGTTTAATTTGGATCGTGCGGGCGCGATCGGGTCGTGACATTGTCAGTGTGATGATCCCCTATCGACATGAAGTCATCGTCGTATTTAGCATACGATACGACAATAACACTGGCGTCATTAGCAGCGCTATTGTACATTCCACTCTTGTTTTTCTCCATACAATCGATATGTTTGTACAGATTTCACGATTTGCGCAGTTAGTGTCTGCACACGTACGCACACACTTGAGTCTTGACTTACTCATGTAATCAACATGATACTACTTAAACACATTCAGTTCACGTGTACTCGTTAACCCCTTCATGCTCTTAACCTATCATCTACCTACCTAAACTGATCAGCTTTTTCTGCGAATCTTACGAGTTACGACACACTGTGCCAATCCCCTTATATTTTATACAATCGCATCAATAGATTAAATTGATTTTGTAACAAACATTTAGTCAGTGCGTTGCTAATTTAATTTCAGTCTAGATTCTCGCACAATGAGGCTTTACGTTTACGTAATCAGATACTTCGAAGGTTTAATAAACCATTTATATACAAAACGAAGCTGTACAAATTTCATCAAATTTTATGAAGTAAATTGTTTCGAAGTTCACGAAACGTGAGCGCCCACTCCTAGTTATTCGGCTCTACATTTTTGACGCACCGTCCTTCCCACGCTGGGGGTTGCGGGGGCTTTATACGCTGTAGCACGTGACCCGTAGCAACGGCTACGACGCTGCGTAGCATTGACGTCATAGCGGCAAAATTACCCGCGGGTGGGATACGATCGTGTGACGCAGCTATTAATTTGTCGGCGCTGTATCGATTAGATGCGTAATTGTATGAATTCCGATAGTGTTTGTTGTCTGTGACGTAATGTACGCGGAAGCTGTTGCGCACGGTCGCGCGGCGGTCGTGGCGGCCGGTGGAGCCGTGGCCAAGGACGGGCGGACCCCGGACACGGCCAGCGCGCGCTTGCGACACAAGCGATGCGGCACCGATGCACCGACACACACCGCGCGCAACACATTCAATACACTCACCACACACACACACGCATATACACCTCATCCAATATCTGCTTACTTATTCGCGTTATCGATTCCATGAACTTTCCCAAACGATCACGTAACCTTTAACCACTAGAACAAAGAAGTTTAAAGTTTATTATGCTATTGACTCTAGCCACCTTCTTGCTGGTGAATGACACAAAGGTGACATTGGCTACTGTTGAAATTAGCACCCACACCGGCAAACTCACTTTGCGAGTGACGTAGAATCGTACGTTTATTGCAACATTCATTGAAAAATATTGAGTTGTTTACAAGCGGAGCGTTGGCGAAGTTTAACATCGGACCCGGTTAATGTTATCAGTAGGTACGTTATCTCGGCACCTCGGTAAACAAGGGCGGTGACGACACGGCTATAATTACGAACAGGATGGCGGAAAACACACATCAAAACAAACGAAACGTATCGCTCTCACAATGATGTACTCTCGTGTAGACTTCCGCATGCGACCCGATGCTGTTGTTACACATCACATCCTGTTAGCGAGAAATCTCTTTCGTATAATGGAAATGTTTATAAGTAAGTATTCGCGGTTTTCCTCTTACGCATCCCCTACCGTTTCGCGCTAGCATGAATAAACGAGGAAAATTTTAGCCGGCGTACAAATATAAAACAGTCATTATATTATCGTTAAACTACATACGAATGCCGGCTGGCCTCCAATCGAAGACCGCCTCGATTCAATGTCAGTTGCGCAAGCGCCACTCTTCCGCCTTCCATTCGGCCGCACCGCCCAACCAGGAACGAGACAACAGACGTTCTCAATTCAAATCGTAACCGTTTTGTGTTTCGACCAGAGACGTACTTTAATAGTATTATTTAAGTATTTCATGCGAGATTATAATGCGTATATGTTAATTTGCACATACGTGCGGCCAGCCGCGTACACGTGACCAACACCTACCATTTGTCATGTTCACAACGTGACGCTGGAAAATGCGACAAAAAATATTATATGAAGCATTTCTTGAGCGTGTGATCATCACGTTCTTATGTAATTATAATTTATACAGTTCACGGGAATTTTCTCACTCTGCCAATCTTACGTAAATCTATTCGCACTTACTGTGAATTATTATCCGATACGTAATCAATAATGTTCATTGCTTGAATGAACAATTTTTCAACTGTTTGTCGAAAACTTGCGACATTTAATTTTTTTATTAATTAATAAAACATGAATACAAATAACATTTAACGACCCATAGCGAACTTGGCAGACAATTAAATTCTTGGCGCTTTGTTATGAAAATCCAAATTGCGAATATTTTATTAGCAACATTTGCAAAATCTTGCTTTATTAATTTTATTATACAAAAACTAGTTCATAATTTTAAATGTCAAAAACATGCATCTTCGTAATTGCAGAACATCCATTTCGAGTATAACTAGACACCATCCAATTTAAAATTCTCGGAGCATCGCTGGCTGCAATTAACTTAATATACCTTTGCCATGTGGCCGGACGGTGTACATTTATTTTTAATACATTTTCTTTTTTCTTTTGTCTCTTGATACAATGTCTGGCCATCTGCCGTGTAAATTGTGCAGTTCTATTTTATTTAAAGTCCGTTTCCGGTCCCGTTACATCCGGTAGTCGAGAGTGCTTGAGAATCAAACTCGTGCGCATACGGCTCCCCTAATGATCGACAAAAAATAGTCAAGTGCCCTGGGAAACAGTACGGTAAATCTGGCCTTAAAAATATTCATATTAAGCGGTATAACACGGTCATTGTACTTCAACGTTATCTATTAACAAGACACCTAATCATTTTTAGAGGTCACTACAATGTGTTATCACCTCAGATAAGGACGAGTAAGGTCGCGGTGTGCCGCAACGTGCACCGAGCTCGGCATAACAACATACAAAGCTCACGCTGCCTTGACGTTCATTCAGCAGTTTTTGAGAAAAAAGTCAAGGTGTTCTAAATTGTATTGTTGTATCTCGTATCGGGTTAATCTCACAACAATTGGACGAGCGACGATACAATGCCGACCTTTTTGTGGACTTCGCCAATTGTATACCTTCGACTCGACACATGAACAGATGTTCCAGTAAACAAATACGCTCTTTATACTCTCTCCTACGCATGATTTATTCGTTCCATATCTTTGGTGAATCGATGATGGGATGACAGAAATCTACCGGCTATTGTGCAAGTATTCCTTCTATTCAAAGCTAAGAAAACACCTTTTTGGATCAGACAATGAGTTGCACATGCGAGTTCTTTACCTGCAACGCACGTGTTCGATATTCGCATTCCGCACAGACAATAATGAATTACTTTTCACCCTTACCTGTCATTGAGAAAAGAGCTCCATTGGATCAACGACAAGGTCGCTATTCCTTTGATGGCAGCTAAGAAACTATACAGCTTCGCAAATCTGGCGTCTCGTAAAGACTTTAATAGCCAACAATTTCTCAAGTTTATAGCCGACTCTCTATATATGGTATATGTTACTCTGCTATTAAGGTCTCGAGATCTTTGTCGTTACTTTTTTCACTAACTAATGCAATTACAAGTTCAACATGCCTTTGTTTTCTCGCCACGTACGTATATACATACATATGTAGAACGTAGCCAGCTCGTTGTTTGGACACCTGATGACAACTCTATCTGTAGAAATGCATACACTCAGTCCGATATTCGATACAGCGGAAGGTCAACAGAGTTTAGTTACTATCGAGAGGCGATGTTTATTCAAATGCACTTACAGGCAACTCCAAGTTTGGATTTCAACATCTGCCACGAGGTCAATATTTGCCGTTTTTCGAATGTTCCTTTCTTTAAAGCATTCAGAGCCCCCTCGGTTGGTCTTTTCATAGCAAGCTTTTGTCTTAATATCCTGGTCGAGTCGGTGGCAGATGCTAGCACGACTAAATTGCTTCCAACATTTGCGCGGAAAACAATTTCAATGAAAACTCTGCGGAGCTCAATAAATGCGTCGGACAGGATATTACGCGATCAGAGTAAATTGGTTTTGCCGTTATTAATTTTGATAACTGGGATTCGATTCGTTTCTCTCTTTTGTAACAAAGGGAAACCATCGTAATTAATTTAATATAGTTACGCAGCAAAACAAAGCGGTCGCTATTGGCACCGAAATTAAATTTTGAGTAGTTCTGTGTAAAACCGGTAATACGAAGCCGTGTATTGCTCATGATCAATTTCGTCGTGTTGTAGGCACGGTGTGCTTTTAATCACGTATTCCATTTTTTTATATCGACATGTGCGTAGCCATCTGTTCGGTCAGATTAAGTTTTTTTTGTGATTTTTACGTAAAACATGTATATCAATATGAAAAAGTGACACGTAGCACATGGCACGATAACGTCCCGGGTCCTACCTGCCTTTGTTCCCGGCACAATGGAGGTGCACATCTGCCGCAGCCGCCTGCGCACCGATCTCCGCCACCATTATGCACCTACGGCTTTTGAAATTCCATCATCGATCAAAGTTTTCATTCACGCATGCTGACTTCGCCAAATTTACATAACACAGTACTTAAATCATTTAAAGATGCCCATATTAATGTAGCGCCGAGGTCTGTGCGCTTATGTAAACATTGTTGCTTAAGGATATTTCTTGACATTTTTTATTTAAAACCGTTGTGGAGATATTTAGTCTTTATAAAGGTGCAATAGTGAACAAATTAATCGGTGGGCTTGCCTTTTAAATTCCTTTTATAGGCCTGCGAATTTCGAGGTCTAGCGTTTACTCAACGATTGGTAACCGAAGCGGCTGTGGCAACTAGTAAGATGCTATAAATCCAAGTTAGTTTGCTTAACACGAGGTCGACTTCTCACACAACTTAGGGTACATTTAATTGCACAAATACCAAATCTGTCCATTCACCAACGTTTCCAAACAGAAAGGGCCACTAAAACTAAATATTACAAAAGAAGCCGTGTGGTTGACGGCATAGAATACAAGTGTCACCACCCCCTATCTTCCCGTGGGTGTCGTAAGAGGCGACTAAGGGATAACACGATGCAAATACCATATTTGCGTAGAGACGGAAAACTCGACATCAAACCCTATACGACTGCCTCGTTGGTCTCGTGCTATAAATGTGCGCGTGGGATCGGGAGGTCCCGGGTTCGATTCCTGGGTCGGGCAGTGTTATTGGGTTTTTCTGTCACGAAATTCTCAGTAGCAGCACGAAGTCTGGAAATGTGCCCGGTACGGCAATAGGCTCGCCCCCTGTTACGTGGGACTAAAGTATATCTGGCGAAAAGTGGGTGTAGAATACACCTCTGCCTACCCCTTCGGGGATAAAACGCGTGACGATATGTAAATGTATGTATGTCTAAGCGTCTCAAAAGTGTTTTACAATGATTTGTTGGTTTGAGTGCCCTCAAGTTAAACACAATGGTCGTATTTATGAAACAAAAGCGTCGAATGCTCGATGTTGTAGGATAGGAACAATTAATCGAGTGGTCCGGACGCTGCGATGCGAGTTGCGAAAGAATCGGCCATGCAGTTGCTAAACAGTTGTATGCTACCGCTTTTGAAATTTTGTAATACATCTGGATCGTTTTGAAACTTATTAACCTGTTTGTTTTGCGCTCAATTGTACTACACTAGGAGTTTCAAAAGCCTCTCAAAGGACGTTTTCATTATTCCTACAGTTACGCTCTCTAAGTGCTGGCACAAAGGGACGCCCCTAACGATCAAGTTACTTTTGTTTGTCCGACACTAATTAAACAAAAGATGTCCAGGCTCTCATTGTCTCTGGCCGTTGTAACTGTCGCTGGCAGGTGAATGAGATAGAAGACAATTCCAGACGTATTTGGTATAATGCGCGTTGTAAAAAATTGCCCTTGTTCGTCATCCAGACATTGACAGACCGTGCGGCGACGTTAATTGAGAACGAACATTAAAAACATAGTAATAACAAAAGGTAATGGACAAATGCAGCGGAACCGGCGTGCAGTTAGCTCATAGTAACGAACGCTCAGCGTTTTGGAGCGGAGACTTGCCGCAATAAATCCTTGATGGAACCTTAACCCACTTGGATGATTACGAGTGCGCAGCGCGCGCTTACGCCGCCGCAAGCGCTGCAAACGCTTTTCGGTACATTTTGTCATTTGCCAGCGCGAATGTAGATTGCGCTAACGTTACATGTTAACTAGCTTTTGTCATTAATCTTTGACGAGGTAGAAAAGGTCGGTCGGCGGTTGCGTGATGAGCCGAACTCCTAAATTCACCCTTTGAGTTTCTGGAGTTACTGAATAATTAATGAAGTAGATATATTATGTCGTGTCGTGGGAGCTGCAACGGTCGCTGCAGTGACCGGCTCACGCAGGTGCGCTGGCGACCTTGCGCAATGGCACATATACTCGGCTACGTATCTAGCCGCTAACAAATGTATATCGGAAACCGCTTGCGAGATACTTTGTATGCGTTTCGACATCGCCTTTATGTTTACGTTCAGCGCCCTAAACGTGTCGAGATACAATTCTTAATAATATCGTTAGTGGAATGATTCTATTATTTAACTAATATGCACGTTCCGATGCGGTGACATCACCGCGTCGATCGCTGCGCTGCTCGGCTCAGGGTACCGCTAATGACTGCGGCTGGATGGAAATATTCTTTGATTGACGTAAAGAAATCTGACGGTCGGGTGCCAAGTGGGTCAGTGCGCCAATGTCGGAGTTATCATAAAACCATCGCTGTGCTACATGCTGGTTAATTATAGTTTAATGTGAGAAATGTTGCTCGTTTGTTGTGTTGTGCCCGACTCTCACGCATGTCATCAATCGAACGTCAGCGCTGCACCGGCCGGGCGTGACGGCCGGAATACTGGGTCAAGTACAACGGTGCTTTGCCATTCATTGTCACCGGCAGTCCCCCCCCCCCTCCTCCCGCCACGACCCGCACGACCCCCCTCCACCGGCCGGCGCCGTGGCTGCGCTCGCGCATCGGCCTCGCGCCCGCTGAACTTGACATATCACTTTTTAACATATTTTTTGCCAATTATTCATGTCAGTGCTAACTTAAACTGGGTTGCTTGCGAGACCACAAATGGTTTTGTTTTCATGCACTTTTCTCGCATATCATTGTCACCGGTAGAAGTTGAGGACCTTGTCGAGATTGATTTGTTAATAGTACTCTTTTATATTGTCGGGCTCATGTATCAGTGCACACATTGTTCCATCTAACCACCAGCTCGCATTACGTCAACTCAGTAAATGCAACAAACAAGTGTGACAACACTAGTTACTTAACTCATTGCAGTCTCCAATACGGCAAGAGTTTGATGTAACGCTATGTGTAACTCCTCGCGGCGGCTCGCCGTGATTTCGCATCGTAATTTTCCATCCCGAAGGCATTACACAGTGTGTTACAAGTCGCCGAACGCGAACACATCGGCTCCTCTGACATCACCCGAGGTCGTCGGCCGCGAGCCTCAGCCGCGCAGCCTGCGGACGCGAATGATAAAATGCTAATGGCCGGAGTACATTCACCGCGTTAGAAAACCTACTTCAGTTCCGCACTTTCTTTATTGCATCACCGACGTGTGCCGTTTCGCCGCACTCTCTTCCGCCGCGCCGACACTCACCTATTGTGCAACGCGCGACACTCACTCCACTTCTCTGAGAATTCGGAATGCCTCTGCCTCCAATTACGGAATCGAACCGTTCCATCTGAGCAAGTGCCTCGCCGCGTCTAAATGTCTGCGAGCATTCTTTATTAACAAACATACATCCGGAACTTCTTCGGTTACGTCATGCGGTTTTGTTTTGTACCCTTCCGATGTGACAGGTGAAGTTTCGCAAGTTCACTGACCCCACCCCTCCCCGTTGCACCCGAACGCGCTGAGATGCCCGGAATAGTGATATAATAAGTCGCCGTGTTTATATTAGAAATTACTATTTCCGCACTTTCCATGTTACATCATTGCGTCTAGAAAAAAGTAATCGTGGGGTGAACGGCCGAATAGACCGGCCATCTTAATTTATGTTGTTGATCATTGCTTCGGCATTCGAGGGAGCGTTGATCCTTTTATGATCTCATCGTTCGCTGTGCCTACGTTCCAAGTTCCAACAGTATAAAAAATAAAACATTCTCTACCTACCTAATATTTTTTGTCTTTACAAAAACATGTAAGCGATATAAATAAACACTACTCAATTTCTTTATGTTTATACGATATCAACTTTAAAAATAATACTAGATAGGTAAGTAGTTGATAACATTTTGACAGAGTTATTGACACGCGTTCCGATGGCGAGTGTTATCTATCTCTGCATCGATGTGTTGGCATCATACTTTCATCGGCCCAGTACCATTTCGGTGAGGCGAGCGGTGTACCAATCAGAAAGTACCGCTGCGTGCTACATTCATTCGTGGCTGTAAACTTGAGATAGTGCCGAGTACTGCCGAGCGCTATGCAACTTCACCATGAAACGAACCATCTTCCAATAAGCATGAAAACACAGGGCATTGTCCGCGAATCCTAGAAGCCTGTTTATTTATCAACCACGACCAATCGGTGCGTATTCGATCCACGTTCTCGATTCACACAATCGTACGGTATTTGAAATTCTTTAACGTACTATCACACGTACTTTTACGCTTTCGATTAAGACATGTTTGTTGTTGTTCGATACTGTGGAATACCTAAGTTTTGAATCGCCTTTTAAATTTACCCGTTTTAATCAACAAATCGGAGTGAGTTGTGGACTGGTCCTCATTAACGATGTTTACTCGACGTTTTCAGCGAGGCTTAACGGTAGAAACAAGTTCTCCACTCGCGATTTTTATCCACAAATATTTATTTACTAACTTTTGACCACAACAATTTTCATCAAGCTGGCGTTGTGCATTCTCTATACAATTTCCTCGTATTGTTTACGTCAAGCACGTTTTACCGCTCTTTTGTTGTAGTATCAAAGCATTTATAAGCTGAAAGCACGAGCACAACCTTTGTTCTAGATTACTAACGAGTAAATAAATCAATATGTAGTACATTGCCGCGTGTGTTGTAGCAAACACGTGTTTACTGCGGCTCACGCGTTCATGTATGTCGTTTGCAGCGATACGTCGTACTTCTAATGGTATGAACATGTAGTGAATGGTTTTGCCTGTCTTATCGCCGCAAGCCTACAGTACCTGCGACGTCATTGGGGTCGTACGGACTCCGACGCTATTAAAACTATTGTTCCTGTTCGATGGAGTTCAGATAATGATCGCGGTACGTTTAAGTACTCTCGGTGAGAGGTCTAGCGGTACTACACCAGCAATTGTGTTTGCAAACATGTCTTTGTCGATGGTTCTTATAGAGAATTATTGTAATATTTAACTCGTCGAATTCAAATCGCATCGTAAAGGAATATGTTCCCAGTATCCCTCCCACTCAGCCTGCGTAAATATAAGCAGCGTTCGTGCAACGACTCGGCTTGCCATGCGTCGTCGCAACTAATTTCCATACCAATGGCATCACAATAAGTGCATGTTATATGTAACACATTTTCGCAACGACCGACCAATAAATAAGTTAAACTGAATTGTGCAACACAATAAACAGTTTCAGTCATTAGATTACAAAATATTTGCTTATCACTCACGTTGCCAGCTAAGCAAATAAACACACGGTGAAATTTTTTAAGGTTTTTTCTAGCGGATAAGATACGAGTGAAATGTTGATAAAAAATTGCGATAACCGGTTCTGTGATCGTCGTAGCTAGTTGATTTTATGCTTTATTTTTGACTGCCAAGATTTTTTATAAGATGTCATGCTCCGTTCGTCCCAAATCCGAGTATTGTCGAAGCTTTTTCCTCATCGATTCACTAGAAATGACGCAGTACCGCATTATTAAGTAAATAGTTATATTTTTTTGCGACGTAGTAACTAGGATTCGACAGAGATTAATCCTAATTGTCGTCCCACTCGTTTCTGCAATCACGAAGTAAATGTATTTCACAAGGCGAAATCGCAACATCGCTTATTTCGCGTTTTCGAAACCATCCTGCGTCATTCATTCCTGCCTTTGTACTTACATACGATTACATTGTGTTTATTGTCTTCATATGAAATGTTAAACTGTTTATTGGTGTCAAAATGTCGCCACACCGCTTCGTGGCAATATTCACGTTCTGGCTTCATTAACTTATTCATTTTGTTAATCGACCACATAAAACTGTTATATGTTAATATTCATTGCGTTGTGATGAATGTACAGTTGGCTAGTAACCAGTTAGTTTAAACAAGTAAGTTACGGCGTGTTCCAGCCACAGACAAACGCGCGCTTGTTTCGACTGTTGTGCAAACCACATTATGAAATGGAGCGTAAGGACCAGCAGCTTAATACATTGCGATAACTATGCGAAACGTTATGTGCTTAGCGGTACTGTTACAAAACAACACATTGCCAAAGGTTTTGGGATGCTTCGTCCGTCGCATATAAATCAAGCGTCAAATCAACGAAGCATTGTCTCATTTCAATTTTCCATACATTTGCGCCACTCGCCAGATCCGATAGTTAACCAACTGTTTCAGTAATGCGACTGGCATTGCCTCGCAGTTCGCAATCGTCCACTCCATTCGCTACATATCGCAAGCTCTTGCGTCGACCAGCGGGCATAGCTTTCATGATTAATCATCGTTCCAATTTCCACTGCCTGTATTGCAACCCCTACAATGTGCCAACTGCTCTTAGCGTACATTAAAGACACAAAGCGAATGTGCGGTGAGCATTCATCTCGCACCTTTCTCGTTTCCGACTCACAATAATGAGGAGGAAACGATTGCGGAGTGAAACAATCGTCGATTCCGGCTGCGTGCGCTGCGACGGAAACTGCGCGGGCACCTACGGATGCGGATTTACTCTTTTATTTATCGGGCGATCTAGACTGCATCTGTCAGCGACATAATATATCGCACAGCTGCCCTTTATGGTTATCGTCGTTATACAGCCTCCGCGGTGAGGCGGCGACGAGCACGCGCACCTGTCGCCAGGTGTCGCACACATGATTGCAGGCAGGCGGTTTGATTGTAAAACGCCACTAGAATTACTTTTTGTACGGTTACGTGCGTCGTTAGCGTGAAAGCTATCGTCGTAACTAATCACAGCTTGTCGCACGATAATCTTATTTTTTCTTTGTACACGTAATAGTGCTGTAATGACGATGATTACTCGTCCGCGATGTGGGAGCACCAGCTTTTTACTCACTCATTTCCCAACACCTGGAAAAGTCGGTTTAAAACGTAACAACGAGTTATGAAAGTGAATACGCAAACGTTCTACTGACTTGCTTAGCCGACTAGTCTTCCTGCACGATAGACTTCTTAGCTTCGAATTAGATGCGAGTGAGCGTTATGCGAGATATTGCAACATTTGGGTTGCATACGTCGCAGCCGGGACCTCTGGCGCCTACTGCTCGACGAGCCGTCTCGAGCGTGTCTAACAAATGGCCCTTAAAGATGAACAGTACTGATGCCACTTGTTTTTTCGTGGCCTAGTGTCCTCGCACGTGTGCTACGGCGACCGGCGAAAGTATTTCGAAACGGACAACGCAGTTATATCGGGAAGGAGTCAATGAACGGAAGTGTTTCACGAGTGTGACATGCGGCGCGCTTTATCACAACTTGCGTAACGGCGGGCTCACTTGCCCAATCGAGCCACACGCGGAACAATATTGTTGTCTATGCTATGCGGCTCTTGGCTCTGCGGTCGCAGGAGCCACCAGGATTCTTGTTATCTCATCTGTCGCAAGTGCGGTTTGGCAGGCGGCTGCGCTAGGTGGCCGGGTCGATGTACGCTTTCTACGTTGCAGCAGCGTCTTTCTCCGCCGTCAGCTGCGGCGTGCGATTGCAAAACGCCGCTGAGGTCGCGCTTTCTTCGTTCGCGACGCCCGCTCGGAGAAATTGTTGCGACACGGCGCGCGTACACCGACCCCGCGTTAGAAAGTCGACCGCTCACCGGATTTAACACGACGCCGCGTAACGGTGTAATTGCAACGATTCGAGACGGAATTTCGACGAGATTTTTGATACTTTTTGCGCACGCATTTCATCCGCTTTCTTTCGTTACACAATCGTCACGTAATAGAGGCGCTCGGGTCATCGAACGGTATCGTACATTTCGTAAACGTCGCCGCGCGTCGAGAACTGTGAGATGGTGCGCAATTGGCCAATTGCGTGCGGCAGTGCGTTTGCGCAACGGGCTCTGGAGTGGCGCCCGTTCCGCAGTCCGCGCGTTGCAACACGGGATTATTTCGGCGGAGGCGCTTGGACCGCCGCCCGGACTTGCAACATGCCATATCGCAACGCGGCTCATAATCCACGCCATTGTGACACGCGGCCGTGCGCGGACGCCGCCCGCCTGCCAAATACGGGCGCAACGCAACCGCGCCACTCGATCTCCTTACTTCATCGACAGCCGCCTGGTGAAATGTCACCGGTGTGACATCTCGCCGCAACGCTCAGGGCTCCGCTCCACCGCCGCACTCCACGATCAGCTAGGCCGTTCGCCACCTTTGTCACTGCATTCGATTTTAAAACTAAAATAATTTTGCAACCTATGTTCACGTTAGCGTTTTCGCAAGCGGCCCAGCGCTCGGTTTCAAAACTGAGTTCGACTTGCGTTATCGGCGCTCCGATAAAGCGAATGGTGCCGCTGCCAGCGGTTTTGAGACCTAAATTCTGGAATGTACATAATTATGTACATAGTCGTCGCACGATAATAGACTGTCACACTAATAAGCGTGTAAAAAATCTGTGTAAAACGTGTGAATCAGGCATGCGCTAAACAAGATAAGGGTAAAGCCCGAGCATCAGTCAATACCGAAGCTGTTATCAATCAGGTTTCACGAAACATCCGCAGTGGCGCAACCATAGCCGACATATAATTGGGCATGGTCGGGATGGTTTCCCAACCTATCCCGGCGGCATCTCCGCGGTGTGGCAACTGGCATCGCTTACGACATCACATGTCCCTACAATGCGGGTTACGAAAACCTGTGACTAACCGCTGCGCCGGCGCACCGCCGCGCGCCGCTCGCATAGGGCTCGGAAACGACTAATATCGAGCGCTAGCGTCGAATTATGTATTGTTGACGAGGCTATAAACATAGCGTTTCGCAACTGCGCAAGTGACATATCTGCTCCGTTTTGTGTAGAGTAGCGTGTGAAGCGTTTCCTCGGTTGCGCAAGTATTCGTCATACAGCGGCCGCCGGTCGGCGATACAAACTCGAGCAGGAAGTGCATGCATGTGTGGTGCATCTGCGCCTCGATCACTGCCATTGTTTGTTACGAAACTGTCAGGGTTGAGTTGAGCAACGGCGGCCATTGCGAAACACATCCCGCTAATTGTGGGCGATCTCTCACACCACCGCGCATCGCTACACCGCTTCACATACTCGCCCGTCATCGCTGCATATTGCACACGCACATCGCTATTAATCTTAATAAACGACGCGCGACATTGTGCATCGACATTAAACGTCAATTTTATTACTGGCCACGCGAGTGCATTATTGCCGAAGAGCCACCTCCACTCAAACTTGACCAAGAAAATGTTAAGGAGAACGTTACCCACTTACAAACGCGTAATTTTAACGAAATATTTCGTTAACACAGTTGCGAAGTTGTAAACGTGAGTCAATTTAGTAATAGAGACTGTGAACAGTTTCGGATAGGTGCGTCACGAGCTCACTGTTGGATGTGGGGGCGAGTGCAGCGTGTGCAGCGCGCGGTAGCGGCGGTGGCGGCGAGGGCAACCCTGTGCGTAAACGAAAACGTTGCGTAAATCCGACGGTTGTCCTTTCGCCCGCGCCGGCGGCCCGCGCGCGCCGGCTCGCGTCCGAGACACCGCGAGAATCCTTGGAGGCCACCGCTCGGAACACGCTCGGAAATCCGGCCAACCTTCCGACCGCGTTACGACACCGTATAACTTATTTACACGTTGCGAAATTTGAATCGATTGCAACTGCAGACATCGCACTTTAGCCTTGCCGTTGTAGGGATTTAATTAGGATCAGTTGCGCAGTCGCGAGGCCTAAACGGATACGAGGACGCCCTCCAGACTCGGCTCCGCTCACTGATGGATTACAAAAAAGGTCCGGAGAGTGCAGTTGCAGGTGACGTCACGCGTTTCGTCAGCTAGTTCCCACAGCGGATCTGTTGCTACACAGCGCGCGAGTAGCCACCGCTGCACGTGCTGCGCCACGCACGCATCCTCACTGCTACTACTCCATGCCTATGACAGCTATCGCCTAGATTTCAATTAACCAGCCTCAAGTGATTCGCGCCTTACCTCGGCGTAATATTTCAGTTGATAATCGACCGTTGCGTTGTTGCGACATTCTTAACGAGAGTAACCTTTAGCGGGAGCCAGCCGCTCCATATTGTCACGGCACGATCACTTTGTAAAATGTATTCTTAATAAATAGCTATCGTTTATCTGGCATCTAAGAGTATCGCAACGCGTTATTAATACCGCGCTACGGTCTAATATCCTCGGCGCTCGCTGGTTATGAGTGAGACCTCCTCAAGCCGTTCGTTTCAACGAGTCTTGCGTACGTCCGCAGACTATTTGTCAAACAGCTGAGACCGCAACTTGCAAGTTTTGTAACAGCGCTCTGAGCAAACTTGATATTTATTGCCTTTAGCTTTCGGAATACGCACGACCAATCGAAACTTATACGTTTCCTCACGATCAGTCTGTCGAAATGTTCAAACCTAGTATAATTAATACGTATAAATAGAACAGGAGCTCGTCTTCAAATCGGTTAGACTCAACGATCCCCAGTTTATTATTACTAAACCGGCTAAAAATACCTTGTGTATGTGTGCATTTAAACATGTTGATTTTGCTGCCGTCGAACCGCCCACCGTGCACCTGTCCTGCCTGTCTTACCTTAACTTCGTAATGCACATTTTAAATAAAAAGTTATAGACACATATAGTTGGGATAGATGGGATGTTTGTACAAAGAGTGGCGGTAGTCGGTACATATTTGCTGTGGTGGCACACAGCTCCCAGCGCGGCGCAGCAGGCTCGACGCGTTCCCATGAAACCGAAGATCGAAAAGTCCCGTTTGTCGTCCGATCGGGGTTAGTTTACATTCAATCATACATGACGCAGCCGGTGTAATGTTTCCAACTGTGCATTTAATAATGCATTTCGAAACGATGCGGCCGCTCTGTGAAATACGAGGTCGCGCACGGTGCGCCTAAAGCCCGCGATGTGATGAAACAAAACCTATTGCATCACCGAACAGCTTTATGGTTCGCTATGTAATTATTTACATGACATTATTGTTGCATATGCACCGAGACGGGGTCGCCGTATCCCCAACTTTTTGCAATGAACACACCGACGCATCAATTTAAAGTGTGACTCTTTAATAAAATAATTAGCAGAGCACGCGAATCGTTAATAGTGCACCGACAAAGCTTTGTGCACAAAGGGATCCATTTCGGACGAGTGCGTATCTCGCCTGTGTATTATAGTCAAACGATCGCGATTTATATGGGTCACTGGGCATGCACGTCAAACGCATGCGATCTGACAATGTGGCCGGCTCAATGAGCCCTCAATTGCAACGCTCGTGTATTCTAACGTAATACATACATATGTTTTTTGCAACACGCATCTAACCCATATTTTCCTATTGTTACAGAACGACGTTAAAACTCGAGTCTTTAGAAGATGCAGTGGTACTCGATGATCCGGAAGAAGATTTACTTCAGGACAAGCGAGGATGTCCCGCGTACGTGTCGCCCGAGATCCTGAGGGCGCATCGGACGTACTCCGGCCGGGCGGCGGACATGTGGTCACTCGGAGTCATATTGTACACCATGCTAGTTGGAAGGTGCGTATCTTTACCATATCTTACCGCCTCGTATTACCACCCAATTCCAAAATAATAGACACGTTAGCAACAATTATTAATGGCGCATAATTAACGCCAGTTATAAGGTCGGGGTGGGCGTCTTCACCTGCGTATCGTGGGACTTACCGTTTTTAGAGATCACAAGGCGGGGGTCGCGGCGACCGTTGGCGACGTGGACGTGGGGATGATCACCTGTCGGCCGTTACGCGCCAACGGCTAACAATTATATCACCCACATATAAATGAGGCTCGTGAAATCTTCGCCGCACCTGCCGCCGCGCCGCGGTCATGTGGCGAAGACGTTGCTACCCCCACCTCCGACGCACCTGCCGTTCGCGAGGACCTTTGTTTTCTACTTTTTGCCCGCCTCTCGCACCCGTAATTTATAAAACTAAATTCGGGATTTGGCCGCAATCGCCGGCATCACCTGTCGCCGGAAGGGTTCCAGCGTACCTGAGTTTTTGTTTTGGCGCGCAGCTGCCCTTTCTAAATGACAATCGGATCGCTATTAATTGGTGCTGTGCTTTGTAAAAACGTAACAACTTGGGACTCGACTCTCGGTCGATTTTAATGGCCCGCTCCTATCGCTCTTAAACACGATAAGCACTTTTTGTTGACATTTTCCCTCATTAGAAGGATCGTATTTAATGCGAAATAGGCATTAGAAATCTCTCCACAGACGGCTAATTAATTGCAGATTTTAATAAAGTATGTCTTATTGTTATAGGTATCCATTCAACGACTCGGAGCATGCGTCGCTGTTCGCGAAAATATCTCGGGGGTACTTCGTGGTGCCGGAGTGTTTATCGTCGCGGGGCAAGTGCCTGATCCGGTCGCTGCTGCGGCGCGAGGCGTGCGAGCGGCTGAGCGCGCGCGACGTGCTGCGGCACCCGTGGCTGGCGCGCGACCCGCGCAACGAGCTGCCGCCGCGCGCCGCCGCCTCGCACGACCGCCTCGTGCCCGACGTCGACATGGACGACGACTGCGTGTAGCTACCACCGCACACTCCCTGCACCGCGGCCCCGGCGCTGGCGCCGGTCGCCCGCTCGCCGTCGCCGAGCCCCCGCAGAACTCGCCGAGCGCGCCACACTCGCCCCACGTTGCAAATTTATTTATGAATTATCTTAAGTTATGCCGGCCTTTAGGCTTGCGGTTGCGCTCACTGAAATAGTCCTAGCTGTGCATCGTTCGAATGTCCAATTTTCAGTAAGAAGTACCCCAAGCCAAATATATGTCTCTGTCGAGATTTTAATTTAGTGATTAGGATCCAAAGCGGGATCAAGCGGCCGAGGGCGGCTGGCCCGTCCCGGCCTCGCGAACTAATTTATAAAAGTAGGGGCTCGAACCGAACGACAGTAGGAGCCGCGCGAGTCGAGGGTATCCTCCGAGTGGTGCGGCTCGTATTGGCATTTCGTTCCGGCCGCTACGAGCTGTGGTATAGTCGTAACGTTCATAATGACAGAATAAGTGAGACTGATATCGCGTTCTTGTGATCTAACTATGCAATGATAAGCGATCCATCTAGTTGTGAGTGGACCGCTCCGGACCCGACGCGACGCCCGACATATCGTCCGACGTGTCGTCCGACCAACCGTCCCGTCCAACGTCTGGAATGAGTTTATTTATATGAAGCATTCTGTTAACTATTACGTTAAATCCTCGTCAGCCTAATGTAATCATATCAATTTCACATCACTATAGATGGTATATTGCATTGAAGTTGTTGCATTGTAGTGTTAGGTAAATGACGTATGTATATTTTGTATTTATATAAAGTTATATCGTGTAATTGTGATCTCCACCGATGTTATTTAGCGATTACTTGATTGCCATTATGTTGTTACGCAGAAGTGATATTTCTTTTGTCGCATGACGCCTACGTTCAGTTGCTTCCATCATAGAGTTATTTTGATTATTATATTTTGGTTATATTGAATCGTGATAATTCGGCTAATCAACATACGAAATTATTTTGTTATTATATTCAACCGAAATTATGTTTGATAAAAAATATATACGCACCACCTCGTACCGAAAATGGTCGTAGAATTTGGTCTGTGCCATTTATTTAATTTAAACGTTATTTATTGTTGTTGTAATTGACGGTCGCGATGTGTACAAGGCACTCTCTTCCTATTACTAAATTAGTTTTCCATTTGGTACTTGGTGTTGAGTTTTTATTTTGATCGAAAATTTTGAGATCAAGTTTTAGTTTGTATTGTAATTAATTTTGTTTCAAATCAATCAGTAGTGTTACCATGTCTAAATTTGTTGAGTTTCATCAATCAGTTTTATTTTTATTTCATTTTCAATCATTTTTATTTTTTGTTCAGATTTATTCTGTGAATCGTTCAGTTGAAGTAGTCAAGTCTTTCATAATCAATGAAAGCGTGTTGTACAATAGTAGCCTACTATGTAAAATAAACTATTACTACTTTAATTTATACAAACTGTAAATAGTGTTAAGGTAAAATATAATAAGGATTATCAAAAAAAGAAAGAGATAGAGGGAATAAAATAATTTAGAAAAATATCATACTTTGATTTCACAACCCTGAATAAACAACACACATAGAAACATTCAACACACACATTATACAAAACTTTAATCAATGAATGAAGCACAGTTCATAGCAGTATTTCTTACAAGTTTGCAAGGAAACTCAGTAGCCAAGTGAATTTGTAGACCCAGTACGTTCGATTCCCATACCGCATAAAGTCTAGAAAATCGCTGTTTGTTAACAAACGCATTTTTTTTTCTGCTGAGACGTCTACTAGCTGGGGCACACTGCATACAAGTGTTGAGCAAAACAAAACGCTCGATTTCAAAGCACCACAACCACAACAATAGGAGAATATTGAGACGGATAATAAAAAAAATAATTTTTGGTTAATTTTCAAATTACGAGAAACCTACAAAAACAGTCTAGTGCGAGTTGGGTTAGGTCACGCACACACAGCTTTGGGTTTGATTAGTTTTAGTTGCCCCTGTGAAGGAGTCGATAAAATATTCATTCTCGCTCGCAAAAAAGAGTTTTAATCGAGTAGGTAATAAGCCTATTACATGTTAATTAGTAAAGCCTCATTAGCTCTGATAAATGTATTATGACTTCATTATGTAAGCTACTGGTCAGTATAGTCTACACACCTACCTAAATAATAATATGTACTACGGTTAGGGTAGGTATCGTAGTAGGAGGCAGGGAGTGATAATAAGGAGAAATGCAATGTTTGGTGGATTATCCGGAGACCCACTCGTTTCGAGTAGGTGTCCGGTCGCGTAGGTGGGCCATTATTTTTTTCCAGGGCCCAAATTGACTGACTATGTTGTAAAAATAATTTTAAAACAAATTAGTATTTTTTTGATTTTTTAGGTTGATTTTGTTTTATCAATATTTAAAGTAAACAGTACAAGCATTAGCAGCGATGTTTCTTTACTATTTATTGTTTTGTTTGATATTAATACTAGGAAAGGAGTAGAAAAATAACACAACTGTGTTACTTACTTAGAATAATCAGTTTTATTGTAGGAACTTTTACCTCAATTTTAAAAACCTGTCAGACATAAACTTAGACAAGAATTACAATAATCTTATTATGTAAAATCACAATCATCTCAGTCTAATATCTTATTTTCTAATTAAGTTTACCACTGCGTTACATTATTTTAAATTAAGCTACTGTAATTTCTCAAAATATGCCTTAATAATAGCAATTTAAGTTCAATCTTTATAGTATAGGTTGAAATATGGTAGATAAACAAAAAAATATTAAATTTGTGGTGATTCAAAATTATATTTAAGCTTTACAGCTTTTAACATATTCAGAAAAAGAGGGACAGGAAAGTAACGCAGTAGTTGTATAAGTAACGCAGTGGTAATCATATCACAGCCCTTGGTGCTTTTTTTCGCTTTTACCTATAGAAACGCTGTAAAAACAATAATACATTATTTGAAATAAAATAAAACTTAAAACAAAAACAAAACCCTCTCAAATTAACATTTTTAAACATAAAACCTTTGTCTCGTCAGTCTTATTTCTCAAATATATTTAATGGAACATCAAATTCGTACTATACACGTTTACCCTTCTTAATTATTTTAGGGTTAGGACCTATCTCGACAATATTATCATATGGTTCGTACTAAACATCCCTGTCAACAGGCTTGAACATTTTCCCCGAATCGTCAACTGCTTTAAAAAACATAATTTAACTTAAATCTCTCCTTCGTCGTCGACATTGCTTTGGGCAACACCCTGATAAAAGTACGATTTGTCTTTGTCTGAAGAAACTTTAACAATAATGTAAACACCGGAAAATATTTTAGACGGATGCACATTTTCTTTTTCAATCAAGTTTCTTTCATATGTATTAGATACTGAAGCTTTTTGTTGTATTTTAAGCTGTGAAAGAAGTTCATCGTCTGAACTCGAAATTGGAGAATAATCCGATTCGTAATAAGATTTCTTAGGGTTGCCCACGATATTAGATATGTCCGTTAATACTTCAATTTCGTACATAGTTTTTAAGCCGTCTTTTTTTGGAATTACATCAAAGGAAATTTCTAAATCATGGCTTCCTTTAGGCGGGCTAACGGCGCTGGTAGAAACTGAATTGGCTGATATGTTTAAGGTGAAAAGCAAGCGCAAATGCACCTTTGGCAGAAGCAACTAAGATCACGATATTGCAATAAGCCAGGAGTGTCTGAGAAAACTTGATGGACCTGAATTGTACCGCGGATAGGAATTACACCTTGGGGAACAGCCTGCTCTACCTTTTGAATGTCGTCGTTACTTATGTAATACAACTGAATCTTTCAAAGTGTTAAAGAAAGTTTCCACGTCAGGAGTGTCTAAGCCAGTAGCTACTTTTTGGTCAGCTGTGCGTTTTAGATAGCCACCGACCCCATCATCCGCACCCTTACCATGGCCAGCTTGGAAAAAGTTCCAGGTTATGCGATCAAAGCCATAATCTTCAAAGGTTTACGAACAGATCAAATAAAAATTTTCCTTTTGTTTGTATTATGTAGCTGGACCGTCGGAAAAGACATGAATTGTTTTTATATGTGGATGATTAACCTTTAATGTGCTGGTAACTGGATGGAGGTGTGCCCAAATGGATGCAGGATTATGAGAGTTATTCAGTGTGACACTGCAAAAAGAAGTAACTTGTGTTTTGTCTGCTTCCTGTGGTTTAATATACAAAACACCTGTATGCAAAGTAATTTGCTGGGGCGATCCACCAAAATGATGATGCTGGATTTCTTCAAAATATTTTCCATTATAATTTTCACTTAAATCTACATTTATTATTGGCTTAGACATTCCTGACGCGGAGACTTTCTTTCACACTTTAAAAGGCTCTTGCAAGACTCAGTTGTATTACATCAGTAACGACAACATTCAAAAGGTAGAGCAGGCTGTTCCCCTAGGTGTAATTCCTCTCCGCGGTACAATGCAGGTCCATCAAGTTTTCTCAGACACTCCTGGCTTATTGCAATATCGTGATCTTAGTTGCTTCTGCCAAAGGGGCATTTGCGCTTGCTTTTCTCCTCAAAATATCAGCCAATTCCAGTTTCGACCAGCGCCGTTAGCCCGCCTAAAGGAAGCCATGATTTATAAATTCCCTTTGATGTAATTCCAAAAAGAGACGGTTTAGAAACTATGAACGAAATTGAAGTATTAACGGACATATCCAATATTGTGCGCAATATCCTTTACGTTTTTTTAGTAGCATGATATTATCTAAGATGTTTTCTTTTAGCCTCAGCATTTTTTACAGGGTTCTGTTAACATTTTTCCCTATAACGCCGTTGTTTCTCTGCCGGTGTTGACGCCATTATATTGACAATAATATACTGTAACAAAATAACCCAATAATTAATGAAATGAACTGTAAAACAGATAAATACACTTCGAAAACTGTTTACTTTGCAACTGCGTTACTGCACCTACAACTGCGTTACTTCTCGTGGTAACGCAGTATAGTGGTAACGCAGTTGTAAAAATAACGTGTATTCTAAAATTTGCGTCATATGATAATAAATACCTGATCATTTTTGAGTGCATGCAAATATTTACTTATTCTATTACAAAACACAATAAAAAAATAATCAAATATCTAAAAAACTCACCGTTTGTCGTCGGTAACTCAGCGGACGCACAATAAACACACGCGCCTCTCTGGACGACTTGAGCTCGACTGACGCAGTCATGTCATGAGTCAGCGTCAAAGCCAGCAATTCACATTAAATCAAACGAACTTAGTCGAAAATGCATGACAAAAGCCAAATTTAAGGCTCACTTTTGCTTGGTAACACAGAGTACTTACGTTTTCTTACTTCAACAGGGACAAGAAATATTTCTTAAATAATACACGGTTAAAGAAAAGATAAACTTATAAGCCTGCTATTAAAGTTCATACTTAGCTTAATTTCCGTAGATATTTTAATTTTATAGTGCCGTGAAGATTTTTAGTGTAATGTCAATGTATTTGAAGCGAGTTGGTTGGTGGGACAGCCGGATTTTGTATGAGATACGACTGCGTTACCGAGAAAAGCCACTGAGTTACCGTCATTTACGTCGAATTTATAAAAAAATTCACAATATTTTATGTCTTTTTAGAGGGATATTATTGTTACGTATCTACCAATAGCGATTTTATTTCAGTAATAATAGTTTTTTTTAAAGTAATAGGCTCTGTTCTTGAGAGACCGATTATGGGCCCTAGAAAAAAATAATGGCCCAGGTGCCTGTTAGGCTCAGTTCACACCGAAATGGCAGCGGCCGGAAGCGAAGCGGAGAGCAGTTTCAGTGTCATATAATTTTAGTCTTTATCACCATGACTATAATACATAAAATCACTTGACAATCCGCGCCGCGTCGGCGCGCGACCGCTCTGGCGGGCGCGAGCGGCCGCGAGCATGCGCGGGAAGGCGCGGGCGGCCGCGAGCATGCGCGGGAAGGCGCGGGCGGCCGCGAGCAAGCGCGGAAGGGCGCGGGCGGCCGTGTACCAAAGAATCCGCGTTTCCTCTTCTTCTTCTTCAATTATACGTGCAATAACTATTAAATCCAAAATACTAATTTTCACAGCTAAATACACACGTGTTTCCTCGTTATATGTAGAATATAAACTGCGCATAGGAATAGCGTGAGCCTGAGCCGTGACGTGAGCTGCGCGCGGCCGCGAGCAGTCACGGGCGGGCGCGAGCAGTCGCGCGCGGGCGCGAGCAGTCGCGGGCAGCCGCGAGCCTTCTCTTCGATGCCGGCCGCTGCGCGTCGCTTCCAGCCGCTGCCATTTCGGTGTGAACTGAGCCTAAGTACCCTCAGCAGATTGTGCACTGTGACTAGAAAAGCCATATGCTTTTCTGGTGCACAATCTGCTGTATAAGCTTCAGTTATTATTTATTAAGCATATAGAAAAGTAAGTAAGAAAGTTACATCAAAACCGTTCTGTAGTTTTTGCGTTCAGAGTAGCACACGTGCATTCAATTCCATCCTCCAAAATGTTTGCGTAGGTACCCATTTTTTCGCGATCGTATTTCTATAAGGTCAATGTGGCCAAATCCGTCTGGCGGGAAAAACCGTACATATACGATTATAGCCTTTCTACCCATAGGAAGCTGTTACAAACTCGGTCGATAAAACAGCACACATTTTTAGTTGTAACTCTGTTACAAAAGATGGAGTTAGTTGTATACGACAGAAAAAAACTGCGTTTGAAATTTAGTTTTACTTTGAACTCAAAAGTGAAGTGTAGTGTGTGGCCGTAATTTTCAAGGTAAATATAAAACTATTTAATTCTCACCTTTGTTAGTTTGTATATACGAAGTTTAAGATGTGGGTTACTGTTTTGTCTAGTTTTCATTAAATAAAACAGAGACAATATAAAATTATTGAACTTTTAAAATGTATGATCATAGAATTGTCAATTGGGATATTCCGTCTATTTTTTATGGGTCAAAATCGTCATATGACGGTATAGCCCCATTGCATAAGTAGTCAACCTTTTTCTTCTTACATTTTTATAGAAAATACTTAGATATTTACTAAGATGTTTTTATAGCATAGATATGTTGCTCGCGCTCTATTTTGGTGAGATAAATGGTGCATAATTGTCCAAGTCAGTTAGTGCCGCTCTAACCAATGTCACAGCTAGCCGCCGTACATCATGTAAATTTTATTAAACTTGCCGAAAATCATGCCTTCCTGTGTTTTAGATGATGAAAAGATTAAACTATCAAGAAATTGTTACATTTCATGTATTTGGCTATAATAAACTTGCCACCTTTTAGCAGTGTAATAATGTTTGTGTATGATGCGTCTATTTGTAATATGTCACTGAATATTTACATTTTCTTGCTCAATTTCTTTCTTAGTTGTTGTTTAAGTGTTATAATACATTACGTTACATATTGTTAAATACCAATGCGTCATTACGTGACGAAAGAAATTAAATATCATAATTTAATTTAATTTAATTTTCATACATTTCTACTCAACAATGTATAGAACGAAACCTTGTTATATAAATACAGTTATTCTTCATTGCAGGTTCCTCGTGGTTATTTTCAAATCCATACCATGGTGAGAAACTATAAAAGAAAAACTACAAAAGGATCGTATAACAATGAAAACTTACATTATATTATATTACATTACATTTTATTTTCATGTTTGGTTAGAATAAGTGAACCATAAAAACATTAAACTATTGATTTTCTAAAACGCTTTTTTATTGCACTTTAGATACAAGTTTTATATTTTGCTATAGTCTTCCGTTAACATGAAATAAAATCAATAGATTTGTTTAAACCCCGTCAAAAGGTTCAAAACTTCTGCATGTACAAATATGCCGGAATAGCCCCTCTAAAACATTTTTGGCAATAAAATAGAATTTAGACCTCATATTGGAATATTTACCGAACATATTTGATTGGCAACTACGTCCTTTTATTTACGGATGGCGTACATTCTATATAACCGTCTAAATGAAGGAAATCTTTTTGTCAGACAGATTAACCCGAATTTGTAGGGAAAATCCGTCTACGAACAATGTTTAAAAAAACATTTTTTATTAAATACCCACTGCACTTTCACTATTTTATATAAAAGAGTTGTAAAGACGACAAAATGCTTAATTTTTTGCAATGATCAAATATGTATAAAAGTATTTAGCAAGCTCATTATACTCGACTGAAGTCATTTAACTAAAAAATATGACGGATTAGCCCTCATTGACCTTACAGATTTTCTCAGGGCAAGGACCTAATTCGACCCGGTTGATTAGATAAAGAACAAAGCACAATATTGTGATAATTACGTCACGGACGGGTAGGTACCTACTGAGACCGGCCGTGCCTGCGGTGCGGTGCCATGCAGTCGATCGTATTCGTTTATTTTGGTCATTCTCTCTGTCAACCGTGGCTGGTGCAGCTATTTATGAAGCTTATGACCGTCGACGGAGGTTTAGCTATTTGCTTACCAAGTAACGTGAGAAAGCCACAGATAAAGGTTTTAGCTGTTTAGGAGAGATACTTATCTCTCCTAAACAGCTAAAACCCTTGTACACACTACCTACACTTGTACCTAACATATACAAGCAGGCCGTAATAATAATCTTTGAAAATAAATCGAACAGTTTTCAGAATGAGATAATTGCATATATCTCTCTAAACAGTCAGTCGTTACGGGGAGTCCGTAGGTACCCTCAAATAAACTGATACAGGTCTAAACCATGGAATATCGCTATCCCTTCGGGTTGCGGAGGTCAGACGGCAGTCGCTCTGTGGAAAAGTTGATATTCTGTCATATCTAGTTAGATCAGTAAGGGGACATCGAGCTCCAAGGCGTGCAAGTCTTGGATGCAACCGGGATAACGCTATGGGGATGATGATGATGGCTTAGTATTACATATTTATCTACACAAAAGGCTATTTTTACTCAAGAAACTTTGTTCAATAAATGCATCTATACCTATTCATAATACCAACTTAAATAACATTAAACATGTATGATTATGACGTCAATGGTTTGAGTGCACGCGAAGCCAAGCGCGGGGGCGTAAACTTTGTTACTAAGTTACTAGACGTGACGTAGACGGGATTAGTTCTAGGACAGGTCAAGGGGACGCTAGCTTGACAAATATCGTTCGATTTTCAATAACTCAATTCAGTTTCGATAAAGTTTTTTACCCTCGCAAGACTTAACTGCGCCAATGCCATAACAGTATTATTTGTTCTAGATCAAATTTACGAGAGAAAGTCTAGTTCTATCGTTTTTAGTTACTAAGCCAGAAAACATTTCAGTAAATAAATTATACACAATATGAAATCTGTAGACGTAATACTATTAGTATTTTCCTCTGCGTCATTTAAAGCCAATGAGGCGTGAGCGTGGAAATCTTTCGCATTATTATGCGATTGACGGCACACTCGCCCCCTATGACATGTGGGCGTACAGTTTACGATAGCGTGCTATTATTCTAGTTCTTCACCTACTTTTATCGCCTACCCTCTCGAACTTTACGTGTTAGTAATTGAATGTGCATAGTTCTAAGTAGAAAGCCCTTCCACTGACAAGAAGGCGTAAAATAACAAAGATGCACGATGGCTTGATGACGTCAACGATGTCCACAGAACTATAAAAGTTCAACAAAATAATTACCTAAGAATGTAGACAGTTTGTTATTTTAATCGCACTGCCATTTGTCGAGCTCTTGTAGTACTTAGGTATCATCATCATGTCAGCCTAGAGACGTCCACTGCTGAACCCATCCAACCGTTTCCCGCAATCTTAACCAGATCGTTAGGTATACCTACTCCTGTAAAATCTGCAATGAAGTGCTCATTATAAATTGTATGTGCTACTCACAGATATGAGAATATCTGTGGTGCTACTAACATATTAGGTACCTACATGTTTAACCTTATCATCTAGCAGCAAATTATTTCATTAATGCGGTAACTATCTTTAAATGTTTTCTTCGTAGTTCTAACTATCTCATCAGATTCTTATTTTGTGCCAAGAGGCCAAGACAAACAAAGTCTTCTAGACATCAATAGGTAACAGCTTAGTGTCTGAGTAACTAACTAGGTTTATAAAAAGTTTTCTTACGTAATGAGCTTGTTTTATCATTAGGTAAGTAATACTTATTCATTTCTTCACTCCAAATATTCTTGTTAGGTAGGCCGTAGCCATTGCGTTCGCTAGAATTAATATGGTTTGTTAACAATAGCCGACGCGTAATACCCGATCACCGAGTTCGAATATAATCCAAGTAAATCGTATTATGATGTAACGCGTTACATCACTATGTAGCCGATGCGCGATGCAACGATGGAAATATTGGAAATTAATATTTGATTTGTTTCAATTTCATTGTACGTTCATAATCATGTTTAGAATTAGACTTAGCTAAATAATGCGCATATTGTGATATTGGAGATACGGCATTGGTGGTTATGAAAATAAATCGGTTTGTTTAAATTACAATAATAATATTGATCGATGGAAATGATAAAAGTCACTATTTAGTAAGTATCTAAAAACATACCTACAGTCTATTAAAAAAACAGTCTATTAAACATACCATCATCTATTGAATCGTGCCGAAAGAACTTAGGAAATAGGCACCCCAGTCTAAAGGTTGGTTACTTACCTATATCTTATTTACAGAAGTGAACCTTTCATTATATTTACTTGCTTTATTATGTAGGTACCTATAATAATTATGTTTTACAAATATAAAAATAACTATCTTTAGTTATTTACAACAGAGCCGAAATGATTTACCTATGACTGCATGGTTGGCATAGTCAAATAGTGCTACATAGTATTATATTATCTCCCCCCCGTGGGATCTCCACCTTGTCGTGGTGGGGGGGCTCAGTAACCGTGGGTTAGAAGCCACCCACGGTGAAGCTAAGCGGGATCCCGGGAGGGGACGCTCCACGTGGGCTTGGTAGAGGCCTGCGTAGGATGCGTCCCATGGTGCGGGTGCGGGGGACAGTTCTGTCTGTCCCTCGCAGTCGGGTGCGGTCGCGGGAGGAGAGGCGTGTGGGTGTTGCGTTGCCCCGCGCCCTATCTCCCGCGACCAAATGGGGGCGCACCATCGTTGCGTCGCGGTGGGGCCGCAGAGGAAGAGGAGATGCGGTGTTGCGTTGCCGTCCTCCCTATCCTCTGCGGCCGCTGGGTGTTTTGGCGGCGGAGCCCAACACCTTCATCCGCCGCCAAGGGGGTTTCGTTCGGGGCCCGCCTGACCATCTGGCGGGCCAATACCCGTCGGGGGGTAGCGAGGAATGCTTTGGTGAAACCCTACCCTCCGACACATGGGTACATGAGGAGCACGGGTTGGTTTTTAGTCAGTAAGAGTCTGACAGTCCCCTTCGTCCTTCCCCCCGGGGCGGAGGGACTCCATGAGGATTTTCCAACCCGATACCAAAAAAAAAAAAAAAAAAAAAGTATTATATTATCTGTGGTGCTACTCACACGGTTATTTTTTTTCGTTTGTCGTCGTTTTACAACCGATAACGCCCGCTCTAGGAATAAACCCTGTGTCGCGGGCGATTTCACAAACGTGCTACAGCTACATTGACATCCAGACTCGAAACAATTGTTTATGGTTGTCTCGTGTGGGAATAGAACCCATAACACTCGACGCAGTGTCAAGCGGCGCGCGGCGAGGCGACCGCTACGCCAACCGTGCAATCAGTTTTGTCTGCTTACTTATAAACTGTTCATGTTAATCTCTCTATTTAAGCCAATATAGTTTGATTATTGGTCATCAATCCAGCGTGGAGTGTAACTACACGTTATCCAATTACGTGAGTGCGCAGGTAACGTATAACGTATCCAGTCAAGTGGTCAGTAATCGATCATGGACGATGTTAGCGCATCTATTAGGGATCTACATATCCCTTTCAGAACTCTGCCATACAATTGTGTGGTTTACTAGATTCAAATTTGTACCTAAAATATTTGTTTGAAATGACCGGGAACGAGCTCACACGATTACGCGGGAACTAAACTATGACGGAGCGTTTGAATTTCGTGCGTATGTCAGTTGGGCGATAGGTTGCGACGTGTCGTTTCGGAGCAATTTTGGCGATCCTGCTTTCGCCAATTGTAAGTACAGTTACGTGAATATTTAGTAAAGTTTTGAGCATTTAGTATAAGTTTAATGTTTTTCTGTTAATTGTATTAAGTTTATACTCTTGTCATCGTTTGTTTTGGTACTTTGATGAGCTACCGAATTTTTTCAACACGTTTGTGGGAAGCCGGGCCTTAGGCAATGTTCTGGCCAATGTTGACCCTGCGTATTATTTTGTTTCTTTTTACAGTATCTTCGATGATGGCACGTTTTTTGGAGGATAATGACATTTACCAGCTGCTGAACGGGTCTGGGGATGATGGTAGTGCAAAGAAGAGTAAGAGGATGTTCAGATTTCAGGCCAGATGGATGGATCTCAGTCAGAATCTGCCACTAGTAGTGATGACGACATACCAATCGCAGACCTAAAGTGGGAGAAAATGAAATTGGCAGCAAACCAGTACCAGAGACAGGAGTAAGTCCACTGTCACAGCCAGTTTTAACTCCAGCGCAATATTTTGAGCGATAATTATTTTACCCTCAGAGTTGTTGGAACAGTTTGCCCTAGCCATCATCAATACTAATATGACAGAAAGAGGCACTCAAATAAAGCCCGTTTGTACTCCTGGGGAAATAAATATATCTTTGATATTCAAGGTATGCTGGGGTGTTTTAGTTTTCCTAGGATCAAAATATGTTGGAACCAGAGAAATGAATTTGATCCCGCAGGCTTCGCTTAAGTAAACGTGATTATCTTTTGACTGGTTCCGCCCGCGCTGCAGGCGATAACCAAGAACCAGAGTTTGCAGACATGCCCAGCACATCTAAATACCGACCAAAACCTTTGCCGTCCGTTGACAAGCATTAAGATAGTTACAATCACTGGCCAGTTATGGATACACTCAAAGAGCATCGATGCTGCCGCGCACCGTAATGTACAAGTCGTTCACGTTGTCGTTGTTAAAAAACTAATATTTTATTGTGCCTTAAAAACGATAGGATTTCTTTTTACAATTTTCATAACGATATTTAATATCTGATCTTAATTAAGTCCGTTGGCGTGGTGTTTGATTCGACAAGACCAAAATATGACAAGGCTGATTCAGTATTTTTAAGACTGATCAATATGTTACCTATGTTGTATAAGTTTTTGTTGATTATGCATGTTTAAGACACTTAAATTGTTGCTTTGATGGAAATAAATAGTATATTCGTAACGTAATGCTTTTTTTTTATTCCATGTGAGCAATGGCTTTCGGCCCATCTAGACACAATTGTGCGACTTCACAATTGTGGGTTTACTGGCATAGGCACCAGTTTATACAATTGTGCGGGCATGAATTTGCCAATATGGCGTCCGGAAAATGGAAAATTGATTGCAGATTTGAGATAAGGGGGATATTTTACCATAGGTATAGTCTTTTTTTCTATGAAATGCTGTCTAGTTTTGGCGTCGGTCTGAAAGGGATATATCGTTATGAAGAATAAGTGGACATCTCGGCATCATTGAATACCTATAGGTATACCTACTGATTTTATTGTGTTGTTCCTAATGTATATACCTACATACGCCTTTTTCCCGTCGGGGTAGGCAGAGACAACAGAACGCCACTTGCTTCTATCCTTACAAACCTCACGCGCTTCCTCTACACTCATCACTCTTTTCATACATGCTCGCCGGTTTCGGGTACTTTGGACCTTTCCATTTCTAAGGATGTCTCCAATTTGGTCGACGAAAGTCCGACGAGGTCTGCCGCGACCGACTTGCCCACACAAATTTGCGTTATATATCTGATTCGTCATTATTTCTTCACTCATTCGCTCCACGTGTCCAAAGCATTCCTTTCTCAATCCTTGTTACAACATCTTCTTTCAGTACACTGCTCTTTCGTATAGTTGCATTCGAAATTCTATCAGTCAGTCTTACCCCACACATACTACGCAGTGATCGCATCTCAACTGCGTTAATTCTACTTTCGTGCTTTTTCTGCCATACCCAGCTCTCACTTCCATACATCAACGTGGGGACAAGCACTCATTGTAAACAATCGCGCCTCTTTTGGCACTGCCTGACCGTTCATAAACGCCCACAGTGCTCCATTTACACGATTTCCCGCAGTCACTCTCCTTTCAATATCTCCCTCACATCTTCCGTCCCTTGTAAATACGCTACCCAAATATATTGTTCCTAATGTAGGTATAGGTTTTTATGGCTAACTCTATCCTTATTTAGTAAGAATTTTTAATTAGAAATGTATTGTGTATCGCAGGGGGACCTTCTGAAAATTCAGCAAACGGTATCTGCGGAAATCTAGCTTCGAACCACTATTTGTGGATTATACATAATTATGTAAATCTCGTGTGGAAATCGAACCCGCAATACTACTCCGCGCGCAGTGCAAAGTACCGAGACGGCTATGCTGTCAATAACTTGTCGGACATCCTTACACCATTACATCTTTAACATTTTTAGTGTACCTAGTAGGTACCTATTACCTTTAAATCTTCATAAATAAGTGCGTATTTTCATCAATTTGCATGACAATAGGTAATAAGATAAAATTACGCAGTGTTATTGCAAACGTGACTGTTATCACATTATACTGTGCTGTTATCACATAGTTACGCTAATACACAACAGGTAGAGCATTTGTTGACGACTTTATTATGTCAGCGTGGGTACATTTATAAGTTATCTACATGTCCTATTTCTACAGTTCTACTTAACTACCTATATGTCATACATTCGCATATGAATAAGTCAGTAAGTAAGTAGTAATAATAAGCGCATATGTACGTAAGGAAGACACCTTGGCAGGTCTGACTTAGCTCTTCTATTCTAGGCCGAGGAATATGTACCTATTATATTATATTCTTTGTATTATAGATATGTTTACTTTTTATTAGTCGCGTAAATCCGACTAATAGCTTCGCATCTGCGGGAAATCGAAGTTTGATAGAACCAAGTCGACTCCAATGCAATTTGAAATAATTAGTGTAGTTTGTCTATACGTACATTACGTACCCCTTAGGCAAAACAAGACAATTACTACCCTACCAACTTATGTTGATAAGATGTTGCACAGCCCCAATTTAATTCTCCATCCGCAGGAACTGTATCAATTGTTTACTTAAAATATTGGCGCTCCATTAAAAATTCTTTGCTCAACAAACAATATAAATTATGGGTAAATAGGTAGGTATCTACTTTGTTACATCTCAGATTGTACAGACGGGGTTTTACGTTCTGCAATGCTGACACACGAAGGAGTGACATTTCTTAAGATAATGTACCTACTTGATAAATAAGTTATTTCCGGTAAATAAAGATGATAGTGTCTATACCTACTGCGCTTGCCTGAGGTTATCCGTCACTTATTATTCTTAACCTTACAATGGTCGCAAAATTCCAATATTCAAAATGCCACAAGCTGAAACAACAAACGTAGGTTACCTACATATTATTAATTATACACTTTCCTGTATCTTTCTTAACATAGGTATGTAACGTATTTCACGCTGTTGTTTTAGAGTTCCTTAGTGAAGGACTGAAAGTTGAGGAAGTGCTGTACCTTGACATTCTATGGAGCCTTATTTTTGGAACGTTTTCGCCTACTGATATTTGTATAAGGCGAACTAGGTACTACTACTGATGTGCGTTCTGCATTTGCCAATTTATTTGTCTGATGGTTTTAACCGCGACCGTTTTCCTTGGCTCAATGCTCGATTAAAACTACTTGATACCCTAGGGCTTAACTAAACCACGCCTTAGGGCCTCTCTATCCACAAGTACCTACCTGAATCAATAGTTCAATCAAAATTATATTGAATACAACGATTTATTATGTAGATCAATAATTACGTGTCTTTAAATATACATTATCATCATAATCAGGCTATTGAAGCCCACAGCTGATCGTAGGCCTCCCCCAGGTTACGTCGCTTTCCTGTTTTCTCTACCTGTCCGCTACTTTTGCCCGAAGTACCTATATGTTCCCCTGGACAACTTCGAGGGCTTCACCATCGACAGAAAATATGCCTTCATTAAATTTGGTCTTTTCCAAATTAATCGCAAGCCCAAAACGTAGCACCTTTCTCTGTAGATCTTGCAGCAATTCTGCTATTACACACGCGTCACGATTATTTTAAACGTGTTTAAACAAACATAAATGTCAAAATAAAACAAACATGATAAACTCAGAATATTTATTTCTAGTTACAATATTTTACAAAATTAACTATAAATTACGTGATCACCCGTATGCGAATGTTCCAGTACGCAAAATTGTTTACGCAGATTCCTCTATAGATTGGCAAAACAATGATTTAACAAAAAACATGTAGTGTATATATTCATATGATTATAAAAACAAGAAATTCTTGGAAACAATTTTAAGTAATCAAATATATTCTTGTTCATAATGAGGATAGGTTAATGAGGAAAATTTATAACGAAAATGAGTAAAAAAATATTGAATGAAACATAATTACAACAGGTGGCGACATATAGTGACCAGTGTACTATTGTCACAATCACTACTTTTGTTTTTAGTTCGCTCGGTTGCGCCGCGTTGTGAAATAGGAAACACTACTTCTCTGATAAAAATACTCTTGAGGTTGACCGATAAAAAACCACACTGTTTCGGTAATTGGCGTATTTGAATGTACTTAATTTGTTTGTCATTTATTTTGTATTAGCAATCTGAATAAAACCAATACATTGTCTGTTAAATATTTAAGCGTAAGAGATAACGGTGACATTGTTTTGTCTACCATGTTTGTCGAGAATTGTTAACAGATTATGGTTTAGCATTAAACAGACTGTTTATTTCAGTGCGTTTTGACTTTTGGATTGATAATATTTGAAACGTCAAAAATGTTGTATATTGTGTGCTTAAATGTGTCGTTCAGGACCTTCTTGCAAAAAGGGTCATTACTTCGACTGTTCGACATTATTCAATCAGCGCTTTTTAATTTGTATTCGAAATAGTTTCACCACTTACCGATAAGTTCTAGTTGAATTACTTGGCAGATAAGATCATACAAATTTCGTTCGATTTTTCAATTTATTTGGAAGGAAATGGATAACTTCTCCAAAATGGAGTCAAAGTTTCGTAAGCATGACTTGAAGTAACAAAGGCGCTCGGAATGGAATACTTTTCGAGCGTCGCGTCGTAGTCATCGAGCGTTTGAAAAATAGCTTCTTTTGAGACAAGTTTGTCTCCGTATGTCACAAGTCGTAGTCATCGAGCTCTTGAATATAATGTTTCTTGAGATACGTTGATATCTTTGTATATCACAACTCGGCGCTGGTGCGTATTGGGCCCTAGTAGTCGCTCGAGCGTATTGGGCGGGTCGTTGGGCCTTAGTAGAGCCGCTCGGCCTTACTGGGCCCGTAGCACATCGCGTACGCCTGCATGCGGCGCTCGAGCTCGGGCCTGAAGTGGCGGATCAGGCCCTGCACCGGCCACGCCGCGCCGTCGCCCAGCGCGCAGATTGTGTGACCTGCGGGAAATATATTGATATGACAAAAGCATTTGACCTGTGTCACATAGGACATTTCTTGAAAACTTGACAATTACGGAATAAGACCCATTAGAGTGGATAGAAAGCTGTTTATCTGATCGTCAGCAGTGCGTGGAAATCAGTACTCTGGAAAGTACATTAGTTCTGAATATTTTGTAAATAAATACGAGGTTCCACAAGGAAGTGTGCTAGGACCTTTACTTTTTCTTTTATACATCAAAGACTTAACTGACACAACAAATTGTAGCTGTACATTATGCACTGATGACATTTCAGTAGTATTCATATAAAAAAAAATATGAAATATGACATACATACATATAAAAAACAAGAAACTATGTTTATGAAACATCCTGGATATTGAATTCCTGATTCCAGAATTATGATTTAAGAACTCTTTTGGCAGGTTGCAGTTGCGGAAAATTTTAATGGAAATTGTAAAAGGTGCGATCTGAGCAACAGCGGTAGTGGCGTACCATATTTTAACATGAAGTGAAAACAATAATAAGACAAACTATTCTGGGCAATATAATATACATGTGCATTCAGCCTTTTGTCAAGTCAAAGAGGCTAGTCACAGTCCGACCGGACAAGTTGGCACAGTTTAATCTATATACCTTATAATTGTCTTATATACCAGTATTATAAACTAGATAAATTTTGAATATATCAATTATAAGAAACACTCACCTTCAATCTGTTTGGAGATCTCCCATAACATGTCAATCTCTTTGGGTGACGCGTTGCCGTCGACCATTCTGAAGAAAAATAAAACAACATAAAACACGTGCCATTTTTTATTGCATGGACGCTTGAATAAAACAGAGATGAGATACTTGTTTGTGAGAATACACATTAAGAATGACAATAGTGTTTTTCTTTTGGTATGTTTTTGTCTAAGCTGAATAGTTTAAAACATAAAGATTAAAAACATTGTTTAAAAAAGTATCCGAAGGATTAAAATATTTGAATGCAAATTAAGATGTATTGTGTGCAAGTTATTATTTTTTTGTAGTTGTTTGCATTAGAAGGTGTCTTGTGTAAAAATATTTATTGTCAAATGTCCGTTTCCGCTTTTAAAGCCTCAGTCAAACACCGGTCGGGCCTTTCTTTATCTTCAAGTTGGAACTAAGTCAATGGCTTATCCACCGCCTCTTGGGGCAGGCAAACGGATTGTAAAAGATTTTACCTCACAGGCGCTTATGACATATTTATTACCTACATCGTGGTGTACGTCGACGTCGACGTGCGAGAGCACGTGGGTCGTGGTTAGCATACCTTTTCGCCACTCATCCGATCAGGAGTGTCGGCCCATAGACCACGAAGTTTTACACTATTTTACAAGAGGATGTAATGTCACGTCGCCGCTGCGTCGGCTGGTTGTTCTGTGTCCGCTGTTATTGCATAGCAATATTATTTGTTCTCGGAAGTGCAGACAGTCTCTATTTTCAATATCTCTTAGTAAACTTATAAATAGTGTATAAATATGTATAATTGTTACACTATTTCCAATTGTACAGCGCGAAATGGAACGAAAATGCATTGATTTCCTGACGGCCAAGCTAATAAAAAAATTTACTGCAACAGTATTTGAAAAGCCTACCTCTAATTACTGTATCTACTCATACAAAAGATTGCGATGTACCGACCACTCTTGACACAATATCCCCGACCTAGGAATCAAATTCTAGACCTCAATTGCGTATAAGTTACGCCACTCGCAAGGCCGAAGTCAATACCGTGGTTAAATAGTTAAACTACAATAGATTTAACGGCTTACGTAAATAAATAACATAACATTTGTATTTGTAACTGATGTGTGGCATAAACCATAGAGAATATAGATAGGTATAGATAGAACAGGCGTGCTTGTTTAAGCAAGTATGTAAGTGGCGTTGATAGAATGAAAGAAAACATACATTTGCTATAGGTACGTATTTTACACTCGTCAATTAATGACGCATGCGCAGTATGAAATTGTATCTGGCCACTTGAGAGGAACGAGTACAAAATTAAATTAATTTTCTTTCTCTCTTTATCAATGCGATCACGACTTATTAGCACAGAATAAAGAATAGTACTAACGTACAGAACATTCACTTGTCAAACCAATTTATTGAATTTGCGACTCTTGCTACTAAGCAACAAAGTGCAATTCAACTCGCATAAGCACTCAGTGCCTAATGCGATATTAACCTAACCGTTCCCTTTCTTTTCTAACACATAACGCTGTCACTGTCTGGCGCGGAGTGGCGCGCTAGGGTTGTTGACTTGCCACTGCTACTATAATATTTATTCATCGTCTATCTACCTACTTGACCACAGTACCTAATAATAAATAATTATCATATAAGTATCCTATCCCACTATTTGAGCTCGTAGAACAAATACCACAAAAATTCTGGTTGTTTACATTTTTACTATACTGATTCTTAGTTATTTCCTAAACGCGTGGACCGATTTACATGATTCAAACAGATAAAATGGTTTTTGAACTAGATCTTTAATTTGACACCATAATCGTTAAGATATCTCAACAAACAAAAAATCAAATTTTCAAGTTGCTCTCGTAATATAAATAAAATAAAATCAAATTTTCAAGTCGTTTTCGACACACAGTTAATTGAGCAATACTTTGCATTAGACTTGTGATGATACATTTTCGTTGTTAAAGGCGTTTAGGTATATAATTTGAACAGTGTATAAACACGGCGCGTGAGAATACGGAGCGGTCGCACTCGTTGCGTTGCGTGACGTCTAATGTGAGCGGCGCGCGGCAACCCACTAAATCCAACCACGTCGACGCGGTCGGCCGAGGTACTTGTAAGTTTGTACCTAAAATGCGAAGTGCGCCAGGCCTGTTATTAGTCGGTTCGCCTACTCTATTTATATATTACGTCTGTGTTTAATGCTAGCAGATTATCATCATTGTCCATCACAGCGGGCATATGTAATAAATGACCTTGAATTAGTTTCTAGGACACTCTATTCATAGATAAACTGTGCATAGACACGTGTGAATTATTTCTAGGTCAAGGTTTTTATTTTTATAACACGGGATGCAATCAGTAGAGCTTGAACGTAATGGAAAAGGTTATATTGAGAGGGAATCTTTATTTTATTATATTTGGGTAATAAATGACATGTTTGAAGGCACTGAATGGCAAATGCCTTTATTGCCTGTGGAATTAGTGTCAACCGAAAATCGTTTCTGTAGTTCAGAGATGTTTTTTGTTCCATATGTCAGATTTCCTTGACCGGTGTCTAAAATCAAAGTCAAAGGTTTTATATGTTTATATGTCTGTAGCATCGTAATCGAAAAAAAAATCTCATCGGAATCGGTCTTTTCGTTTAGCAGTTAGCAGTAACTGCCAAACGAAAAGACCGATTCCGATGAGATTTTTTTCGTGTTTGACAGCTGACGTAATCGTCATGGTTTTTACCTATAGTCCGTGCCACGAGAACATAGACTTTTTGTAAACAAAGAATTTCTACTAAGTTACTTAGCGATAGTTCTGTCAAAAACAAATAATGTCAAATTCATTGAACGCAACGGTACATAGATACGTGTCATTGGAAACTAATATGTCATTGGATCGGGTTTTTATCGATATTATGCGCTGTCAACAGGATCTTTTAATGTTTTGAGGTACTGCCGCCTAGAATGTCAACAATTGGCGTTAGTTCATTGAAATGTTACATTCTTGGGCTTAACATGCATTTATCAGAGGACAAAATTAAATTTTTAGTTATCAAGAAGGGGTAAATGTAAAATTAAATACAAGTTTATCGGATCGCAACGCTCTTCCCGCTGCCGGTATCTCGAAAAAGCGGGTGCAGAATAGCAGATGGCAGAAAATTATTTAGACCTAAAAACAAATTGCGTTTTCAGACTACCGTAACTTTTAATGGATTTTGTTTAAGTTCATTCTGACGATTTCATTCACAGACAACGTAAAATCTCTATGCCTAGAATTTTTTATGCAATGTACTAGCTAGTTATCCGTAATATTATTCATTGTTGGTCAATAATTTATTATTTTAGGATAGGTATGCTACTTTGAGCAAGTGATTTATTGTCTATGATTTGAAAAATCGTGTCAATAATAGAGTGACATGTATGTACACTATCATTAACATACATGGTACTCTAGTTTTTCTTAATTTACATAATAAATTACGAGTAAAACGTAAAAAAAATCGGCAAATTTATGAACATTCGACCATTCAAACACAAAATCAAATATTTTTATTTCAGTAAAATTTTACAATATAAATTTAAAAACATAGTGGCATAATTAAGCATTGAAAAAGAAAGACTGTTCAAAAAGTATAAAATCTAAAACACAACTGTTTGAAAAAAGGTTGTGAAGGCCTGAATGTTTGTTTACAAAAAGTCTATCTTCTCGTGGCACCAACTATACAATTTATAAAGATCTGTGCCGGAGATTTGTTTTATGCTTTTGTTCTTTTCATTTGATTTTGCGGCTAGGTACAAGAGATGTAGACTCCTAATAGGCATTCGGTCGGTTCGACCTGATGGTCTTGCCTGGCTAATACAACGCTTTGCCTAATATTTGGGTGGCCGTGCCTATAATCTTTTTCGAGGACTGGATCTGTTCTTGAGCGTGGTTTGGAGGCAGCTAACATGACGGGTGATGTATTCATCGATTGTGGTGATTATAGCAATAGCTGATACATTCGGGCGCTTGCTCGCAAAACAGTTATCATCTTCACCCTAGTGTTGTTCCGTCTAAATCCTTTTCGCCTTGGAATCCTGAGTCCGCTTTATAGTCTGACCAGATATAATAGAATATGATATTTTTTAATAATATTAGCTCTTAAAACAATACTCGCCTAACTAAAAACGATGGAGGCAATATTCGAAAGTTCAATAAAATTGTTTGTCCATCTCCTAATATTTTTTTCTTTTCGATTGACTGTCATAACTCCGATTCTTTTACCAATATGTTTCATTTTAGTTTTTAATAAATAAAATCTTAGCAAAGTTTTAGTATTTATTTTTCAGTTATCTGCTATCTTTTTTTCGTGACATTACTATTATCAGTTTTACCCTGGTTCCCACGGTGATATTATTGTGCAATTCGGTCGTGCGATATTTTTTTGTATTATTTGTATGTAAATTGCAAGGTTACTCTCATTAGCGAATATGTCTCCGTGCAAAATTCTAATGTGTTGCTGTGGCTATTTATTAAAGCTCTTGATTGACAGTATTTACTACTGATTATTTATTATTTGTGGGTAGTTTTTGGTTGCATGGCTTTTTGGTTATTGTATATGGTCGTCGTTTCTTTCCGTGTGGTGACGGATTAAGAATACGGAATGTCACCACCCCATATTATCCCATAGGCGTCGTAAGAGCCGACAGAGGGAGCATATTATGCAGAGAACAGCACTGTAAGAGAAGGAAAACTTGAAACAAACCCTATTCCAACCAGTTTGACCAGCGTGGTATAGTATTTTATTCCTCCTTTCACAGGAGAGGTCTAGTCCAGCAGTTGACTGTTAAAGGCTGATGATGATGATGATGATATGGCCATTAGAACAGAAAGGTTCTGGAGTGGCGGCCACGCACCGAACGTTGGAGCAGAGGTCTCCCGTAATGTGGACTGTCGATCTTGTTGGGATCGCGGGTAGCGAATAGATGCGGGTGGCTCGCGATCGGCTCATGTGGAGAGCCTTGGGGGAGGCATATGTACAGCAGAGGACGTCTTTCGGCTGATATGATGATATGGCAGAATATGATTCATTAGACATTCTTCGACGTTTCAACATTGCTGCAGAATCGTTACTCCTGGTCGCTCAACAGCTCAAGACGAGCTTAACAGCTCAACCTCTTTCGAAATCAAATGTCTCGACCCCTTTAAAGTTAGACAAACTGTCGCCGCGGATCTAACCAACTCGCATGACTTCATACTCCTAATAGCACCGGCTAGACTCGATTTCACAAATTGAATGTCTTGGCTCATTTACATGGAATAGAGTTGAAGTACATAAAGCAAGAGGGAGACCAAAGCAATTATGGATGGATTGTGTGAAGGATGACATGAATGAAAACGGAGTGAATGTTCAGATTGCATCGGATAGGAGAGAAAAACATTCTGCGCCGACCACAAACAATATGGGTACAGGGCAGGCAGAAGAAGTTCTTTAAGCATCACGTAAGCGAGACCACACATCCATCATGCTGCCTATCACGAAGAAGGAATGAGGTAGAAGCAAGAAGGAGGTGGCAGAAAGAGGATAAAGTAAATAAACTTTTTGCGTTTATAAAATCCTCTCATTATATTAAAATCGTATTTCGTAGTTTTTAAGTCGTCATCTTGCCACCGAGTGTGTTGCGTTGTATTGATTCAATTTTTTCCCACAAGTCGCACAGCAATGATTTGTGTGATCTGGGCATTTTCATAAAAACATGTACATCCTGAAATTTTGGTTGTCCCATCTTTATTTTTTTTTTACTGAAGTCAATGCATCTTTAATAACTGCAACTTCTTGTATATATTTGAACGACCTTCCGGACATTCGTTTACCATACATAAAATATAACATTAATTGATTAAAAGACATGAAAATTAATTTCAAAGTTTGTCAAATATTCTATACAGTACTGTCCCATTTCTACTAAACTACTTTTGAGTTGCCAATTTCGATGATTTTTTCTATAAATGCTTTATAATTTCTAACTTTTCTATGGCAAAATAAATTTCTATTTAATAAAAAACACATTAATGCAGTTTTATATCTTAATTATAATTTATTTTCTAATTTTAAATATTGTCCCATCGTTTTATTGATAACGGACATGTCCTGCATTGTTACCGAAGTTTAAGCAATTTAAAAATATTTTCTATATATTACGTTGTGTTTTATTAAAATGGTAACACCAAAGTCGAAGCCGTCATTCGCTGTCGGCCATTTTAGCGTTGTGTCTGGAGCCGGCCGGAGCTTTACAGCAGGCGATATCGTTTTCCTATCCGATTGTCCGGTAAGTAATCACGATTTTACCAAACAATCACTATCACCCTCAGTTTGATATGTATTGTACCATACAGGTTAGTTAATTCTACAGCAAGATACATTATTCATTATAAGAAAACAAAACAACATTTTTGATTATTAATAAAGTTTTGCTAAGTATTGTGATTCCGTTACGTCCTGTCTGATACCATACGAAAGGTAACGTATAAGCCGGACCAAAAAAGTAACGAACATGACCGCATAAAGTTGCGGCACACTTGACAAGAAGCTAAGTGCCCATGGTGCCACGGTGGGTGTTTGATGGATTTTGAATCAACGAAATAATTCTAATTTAAATGAATCGTATCAAATAGTTATCATTATTAATGTGATTTAAAAAATAACACTCTCTGTTTATTACACCATTCGAAAGTATCGCTAGTATCGCTACTAAGGATGATGATGATGTTTTGTTAAAAATGAGCACTTTCCGTTAGTTTGCCATATGTTATTACTTGCCAGAATTTGAACCTTATTGGCGACACTTTCGAATGGTGTAATAATCTAGGATGTTTTTTTTAAACCAATCGGACAAACCAAATGATTTAAACTGTATTTTGTACTGATCTCTTGCCAAGATAATAAAATTAAAGTAGCGACTGTTTGTCTGTTATTGACTTGATTGTTACATGACTATTATTTTTCGAAGCCACAGCTTGATGGAAGTTTATTTTTATTAATTTATAGAAAACCCAAAGTTTTAAATTAAAGAGCTGATAACTATATATGTACGTTATTTTCAGAAGTTTATTAAATTAAGCTGTTGCAAACTGGAACTTTTATATTTTTGTTTTGTCAAAATTGAAGAAATCGTTTATTTCGTTTTTTGCAGGCTAACACTACTAGATGTTATGCTATGTTAGATAATAAAAAGCAAAAATATTTTTGCTTATTATATTAGTTACTTCTAAAATGTCGAAGTGTGATCTCAACTTTACTGTGTCCTGTTTGTTACGGGTAGGTCAGGTAACGTTACTGTCCCTTACGAAAGTTTACTGTATTTGTTGATTATTTCCTATTTTTATTAAGATGTTCCAACTTATTTCTGTATGTATAGAATTAATAGCTTAGTAAATACTAATAAACAAAAAAATTGAATTTTTACCTACAGTAATTTATTGAATACATTAAAGTGAAATATTGTGATCCAACAATAAGTAACGGTAAGGACGCATTTATTGCAAAAATGTTAATTAAATATTTTGCTATAAAACAGTTTTTCATTATTAATTGACTAACATCATAGTTACAAATTATTGAAATAATTAAAATGTCAAACGAACATTTAGTTTTATTTTATCAACAGTTCTTTTATGAGTAACGAACATGACAAAATTAACTGCACTAAATTCCTTTTAATTCAATTAAAATAAAAGTAACTGAAATTCATCAGTATTCTATGTTTTAAATCAAAGATTATAAAAACGAGCATGCAAATTCATAAAAATTATATTATTTACTAAAGTTTTGGTCTAATCATGCATTTTTGAAATTTTGTACATGTTCTGACGAAAATGCCCATCTACTAATGGTTGTATCACGTTGTAGCGACTAGCTACATCACACTGGAACCATCTATCGAACCAAGACGACAACTGTCGACACGGCGCCATCTACCCAACGACGACGAAGACTAGCATAACACGACGCCGCGACGCCATCTAATCGAGGACGACGCGACAAATCAAAGCCATGAACCGCGCAAGCAGAATTCGCGCGTATATATACAACTTCTCAAATATGTCTGTCGCACTGCAGTCCACCAGGCACGACAACCCAGCCTGATTAGAGGATCTTCCCTCTAGTTGCAGGAACACCTTATTCCTCCATAAAGTGTAAACCGGTTATTTGATTTGTGTCTCTATCTTAGCTCTTCATATACACACCATACAGTTGCAGTAACATTTCGAATTTCCTACGCCATAAGAACGGTACAAAGGTCAAAGTGCATCGCTTGACGTGTTGCTGTGTGTATATACAGGGTGTCACAAAACCCATCACCAAGCCGAAGTTTTGGACAGCATGCCAAGTCATACTAAGCAAAATAATAACTGGGAGACGAAATTTTTTTGATGAATGTTACGAGCAAGTAAAATGGTCTGCCCTCGTTCTTACTCGTCAAAATCAGCAGCATTTATAGTTGCTTTATACTTCATTCTCCTAGCGTTATCCCAGTTTCAACCTGGGGTCCGCTTACTAGTCTAACCGGATTTGACTGAATGCTAGCTTTTCCACGGAATGACTGCCTGTCTAACCTCCGCAACCCGAAGGGATAGAATATTCCATGGTTTAGACTAGTGTCAGTTTATTTAGAAGGTACTGACACCTTATAACGACTGTCAAAGATCTTCATGACAACCGGGATCGACGGCTTAACGTGCTCTCCGAGGCACGGGACAAGCGATAATTTATAATTCAATACGCACATAACTCCCAAAAAGTCATTGGTGCGCGCCGTGGATTGGAACCCGATATCCTCTGCATGGCAGTCTGTTGATATCTCCACTAGGCTATCGCAGCCTACTACTACAAACCTTATGCTTTATGCTATATGGTTTATACTACATACCTTATGCTTTTTGTTATATGGTTTATACTACAAACCTTATGCTTTATGTTATATGGTTTATACTACAAACCTGTATATAATCTTGTTCATCCAGGAGACTCCCTCCCTGCAGGGCGTGCACTGTCCGCACGACTCGTGCTTGTAGAACATGATGAGGCGCGCGATCGCCTTCACGATGTCGGTGGAGCGGTCCATCACGATGATGGCGGCTGTACCGAACGATGTCTGCGCTGCGACCAACGCGTCGAAGTCCATCAGCACTGTCTCGCACACACTGAAAGAAAACATTACATTTTTAATTTATGTATCAACCATCACTGTCCATTTGTTGGGCAGATACAACAGTCTTCAATTTCATCCCTTCTGAGTGCCCCCATACACCCAGTAGTTTCGGTTGTGCGTTGTCCATCAGTTAATACGGAAGAAAATCCGTGCAGTGTTAGTCATATGTATTTGTTACAGTTTTGCGTTACTGATAGACTGCCAGACAAGGCACATCCAAAACTTTTGGACGCACGAAGGTGATAGCTGGCGTGTATGTTCCTTGAGAGCCGAAGGGAGGGGTGCACTAAGAAGGGATTTCCCGAAAATCCCACAGGGTCGGGCAGAAACGGTTAAATTAAAATAAAATGTGTAGGCAGCCTCTAGTGACTCTAGTCAGTAGGTATCTACAATAAGAATTATTTTGTTTCCAATAGACGAATCACTAAGTTATATTTATGGGAATAATTATTTCTATTACGCGCGCTCTGTATGTTTAGATAATTATGTATGTACATAAATAACAAGACGCGAGTGCCAAATCTTATAACTGCGCAGTACCAAGTTGAAACAAATGTGGATCGTCATCATCATCATCCTAGCGTTATCCCGGTTGCGTCTTATATTTTCGGCTTGGAGTTAGGCACTTTCTGCTTATTAGACAAACCAGATATGACAGAATATCAGCATTTTTACAGAGGGACTGCCGTCTTATCTCAACCTCACCATTGGGATAGCAATATTCCATTGCTTAGACTAGCCTCAGTGTATCAAGGGTCTTCACATAAGGATGGTTCAAGACCTTTCTGGACAGCCGAGATCGAAGTCAATTGCACTGACTTTTCGATAACTTCGTAAAGTTACTGGTAGGTGCTGGGGATACAGTCTGCTTGGTAGGCTATTACTGCTTTAGGCTTAGAGATTTAATGCTTAGATTCCTCAGACTTAAACCCCCTACCAGTAAAGAAAACGGGAGAGGCGGTCCTTGGATTCACCCCAATTTGAGTTTACAATTTTCTCATGGTACTTACTCTTTAGGTATGAGTGGTGTAGAAGACCCCCCCGGTATGATAGCGAGCAGGTTGTCCCAGCCCCCGCACACTCCGCCCGCGTGGCGCTCGATCAGCTCCTTGAGCGGGATACTCATCTCCTCCTCGACGGTGCACGGCGTGTTCACGTGGCCGGAGATGTTGAACAGTTTCGTGCCGGAGTTGCGGGGACGCCCGAATGACGCGAACCAGGCACCGCCACGGCGGCAGATTGTCTGGAAGAAGACAATCATCAAACATCGAGTATGGCCACAAATAAATAAATTATTTTGTGGCATGACCCGTTCAAACTATCACTTACTACAAACGGTTGCTCTGAACGAAAGGAAGTTTCGCAACACAAGTAAACAAAGGTAATATGCTTCGGCGGCGGGAATCAGGTATTTTCGAAAAGCCAATATTGACCCTATCTCTACACAGCAAGTAGTATTTTATAAACTAGCGTAGCAATTATATGTTTTAAAATGGGATCATTTCAAAAAATTATCTCAATTGGTTACCTAAACTCATATGGAGAAGTAATAGACATAATATGTCCATTACTTCTCCATATGAGTTTAGGTAACCAATCTCATGGCCTTTATAATAATTATATCTAAAAGAGGAAAACAATTATGTGGCAGTTCCATGCACACACATAGAACAAGATAGAGAGGGAAGAATACTGAAAAGATGTATAACCAAATGTACCTATTGGTCTACTATTGGACAATCTGTTAATAGAAGGAAAGTTGTACTATTTACAATGATGTTCGAATCTGCTATTTATCAATCGCATGCTATGAACTATATGCTAAATTTTTTTAGCATGCTATTAAAAATGCTATAATATATTATGCTATCGTGCGAAGCGTCAACACCCTTTGTGTGACCGCTAGTTTTAGCACATGTACTTACGATTTAGCGTACTGTCGCGCTATCTATATTTGAACGTAGGTTAATATAGCGTCGACAAACATGCTATTTGCCTAACGAGTCTGAAGACTTAACGCGTGGTGTGGGGCAGATAACATGGTGAACGGTAATGTTAAACATGAATAAACAATACATATACATATTTGTACATTTCTTCTAAGTATAAAATGTAATCATTATGCACAACAAACTAATATTAACCAACTTATTAATAATAAATAAGTCAATTAATTTTCCTTCATACTTTTCAGGCTTAGGACTGTATATAATTATATTGAGTTATTTAAATCATTTTAACACACATGTATTATATGATAATTCATAGATACACAGTATTACGTGTCCTATCACAGATTTTTTTAATCAAACACAAAACACTTAACTTTTGAGAACGTAAAATAACTCGCGAACTTATATGCCTACTTAAATCGCGCGAGCCGACAAACAGCTAAAATTCACGCGCTACGCAAGTTCACGTCTAGCTGCTCGCGTTAGCACGCGAAGACTGATCGCAAATATCGCAATTCGCAGCGCTGCGAACGTGCGAAGTGCGATATGCCGTCACGTCGGCGCGATGTTTGATTCTATATGCTATATGCTATTTTATAGCACGAACGAGAGCCGACTGAACTTGCTATTAGATGCGAAATAAAATTAGCGTGCTGTGCTATTGTGCTATATGCTATATTAACCACCATTAACTATTTAATCTTAGAGACTTAGACCCACACTAAACCATAAAGTAGATAAACTTACCGGCGCCACCGCAATAGATTCCACATTATTGACAGTGGTGGGGCATCCAAACAGTCCGATGTCAGCGGGGAATGGCGGCTTGAGCCTCGGCTTGCCCTGCTTGCCCTCGATGGACTCGATGAGCGCGGTCTCCTCGCCGCAGATGTAGGCGCCGGCGCCGCGGTGCACATACACGTCGAAGTCGTACCCCGAGCCGCACGCGTTCTTGCCGATCAGACCCGCTTGGTACGCCTGCCACACAATCAACAGTCGATTTGAATCTAATAAGTTTGTAAATGTGAATACGACCCGTTCAATAATATATCACTGTTGATTGTGATCCTGTTGTGCAAATCTGAACTTATTATTATGTGCCGATTCTCTTGGATGAAAGAGATAGCAACATAAGGTATCTCAAACCTTAATGTCATCATTATACAGACTTTCGTAGTCCATTGCTAGGACATACACCTCATTTAATTCGCGCCACAATAGCATTGCGAGTTAATAGGTGGATATGACCAACTATATAGCACTGGCCAGACTGATTACAATAGAGTTTAGAAGAAAAAAATATTGAATTTTAACTACATATTTGTTTTAAATAAAACTAAATGATGAGACCCTTACCTCAGCAATAGCCACTTGCAAGTTACTAGCTTCGTTATAAAACTCCCCTCTGATATAAATGTAGGCAGCGATAGCTCCGATCGCTCGTCCAGCGATCAGACACCCTTCAACCAGCTTGTGAGGGTCGTGGCGCATGATCTCGCGGTCCTTGCAGGTGCCCGGCTCTCCCTCATCGGCATTGACTACCAGGTACTTGGGCCGCCCGTCCGAGGGCTTGTTCATGAAAGACCACTTCATGCCAGTGGGGAAACCGGCGCCGCCGCGGCCACGGAGACCTGAGGTCTTCATCTCATCTGAAAAATATTGTAGGTTTTAAGTTTTTCGTGCTACTTTTTTGACTTGTTACGTTGTTACAACATGCTTACTGTCACGTCAGACTAGGGCTGTAATCACCTAGCGCCTATCTATAAAAATAAATTGGATTTCCCCTGACAACAAAAGTGGAGGACTTTCAAAAAGCCTTGCTAGACGGCCCGCGCTCGCCCTTCAAACTAGGACAAATCCAGTGAATGGTAGCCCTACATCGGACTATGGGGCGGACTCTTTTGGTTCTAATAATAAATGTGTCTTTGTTGGACTATTCTACTATATTTCATTATGTCGGTTCTCTAACTGTGTTTTGTTCTTCTCAGTACCACTATCAAGTTAATTAGTGTTTTAACTTTTTGTTGTATAACCTCTAATTATACATTAGTGAAACATTTAAATGGTTATTTGTTGCTCTACAAGATTTTGTATAAGTTTTAGACATTGTTTGTTTTCCAAAATAAATAAAATAAATAAATATTAGACTATTCATCTATATCCACAGAACATTATAGATATACTAGCTGTTTCCCGCGGTTTCACCCGCGTCCTGAGGGAACTACTTTGCGTACCCGGTTAATTTATAGCTTAAGTTACTCCTTGTTACACCAGCTATCTACCAGTGAAAGTCTCGTCAAAATCGGTCCAGCCGTTCCGGAGATTAGCGAGAACAAACAGATAGACTGACAGACAGAAAGACAGACCGACAGGCAGACAAAAAATTTAATAAATGTCATTTCGGTATTATGTACCTACCGTTTATATGTCCATATGCATTAAGTAAAAAGCAGTTATTTTAATATTACAAACAGACACTCCAATTTTATTTATGTATATAGATTGATTTCGCCATAACTTTCAAACCTAACGTCCAATTTATGAATTAAAGACTGAATATTATCTACATAAACAGTACTTTGTGGCAAAATAGTTTATTTTGATAAGGAGTAATGAAATGTGTTAAATAAATGCGATTAAATGGAGTCCAAAAAAAAATGTTTTTTGTGCTTAATTCGAAATAGATAGGTATAGTTTGGGACTAATCCCACCCTCATTCCCACTACTGTGTCACCTGTGTAGCCAGGTTCAGCAGCAGTGACCATTGATGACAACGAGTTTTGACACTCGTGAAGTCCCGGGGAAAGTTAAACTGTCTTGGAACCCGCAACGAACTTAATCAGAAGTATATTGGAGGAGTTGGAAAATGAATAATCCACTTCCCTCCTTAACAAAGCGGGAGACAAGCAACGAAGAGATATAGTGATGAGAAAAGATAAGCACCACGGACATGAGCATTAAGGGGGCCTAAATTGTGAACTATGCCTGTTTCCAGTAATATGTATGGCAGAAACGCCTAAACGCACGGAAATTCGTCCTACTTGCCACAAGATCCGTATAGTACACTACTCCAGAAGTTACCTCTAATTCGTTAAGCATGATATTACGTTCAATTTGCCAAAGACTACACTCCCATAGAATGTGATGAGCAGATTGTTCATAATTGTTGCTAGATGTTGAACATTGACATAACGGTGAATCAACTAGCTTAAATGAATACAACTTGCTCTTAAAGTTGCCATGACCTGTAAGAAATTGGGCTACACAGTGATCCACCTCCAACCAGTTCCTCGCCAGTCGCTCTCGGACGCATGGGAAGAACTGGTAGAGGTGACGGCCCTTAGTTGATGTGTTCCAGCGACATTGCCATTCATCAAGAAGATCGTCATAGACTGTGGATTGATGGTTCAACAATCTAGCGATCTTATGTCTGTCGCGCGGAGCTAGAAAATTTAGATCCATGTTATCTCGTGTCACGTAATACATTGCTGCTCGTCTTTGTGCCTCAAGATCGACTGGAAATACACCTGCCAGTACTGGCAAAGCTTCAGTACTAACTGTCATATAAGCCTTGCACAAAAATATCAACGCGAGACGTTGACTTTGTAGCATTTTACGTCGTACAGCACCGATAGTAGCTCTATCAGCCCATGCAGGCGCACCATAACACATACAACCCAGATATGTTGCACCATAAATTACTTTTAAAGTTTTGAACGAAAGCCCCCATGTCGCAGTTGATATCTTTGACAAGGCGTAAAAACTTCTTTTAGATTTTTCACCTACTGTTTTAATGTGCTCGACAAATGAAAAGTTTCTCTCTAAAACTAACCCTAAATAACAAACTGATTCTTTGTTTCTAATGGTTATGTTATTGAATTTGATTCGAGGCGGTGTTTTTAAGTTCCCTTTCAAAAGTAATTGAAATGTTTTCTGTGGAGAAAAATATAAACGATTGCGTTCACCCCAATTGTTGATTAAGTCTAAACATTGATTAGCTAACCTTTCAAGTCCTACCCTAGTATTAGATTGAATAAGTAAAAGACCGTCATCTGCATATCCGGTCAATGAGCAACCTGGTGGTAGTGGTATGCTTAGAAAGTCATCAAAACCTAGATTCCATAAATACGGGCCTAACACTGATCCCTGCGGACAACCCATGGTCAGCGCCTTCGACACAGCATGGTGGCCTAATTTTAACTTTGCTGTTCCATGTAGGAAATACGTATAAATGAGGGAATATATGTTACTAAAGCATCCACGAGACTTTAATTTAAGTAAAAGCATTGGCCACCATGCGTTGTCGAAAGCGCCAGATATATCTAAGAATATACCTAGCACATATTGTAGTGTTGATGACGAAACTATCTTCCTAACCGATATAACTGCGTCAACTGTCGATTTACCTACTGTGAAGCCAAATTGTCTAGCGCTAAATCTAATACCGCCCGGCAGAAGCTGGGGAACTACGAGACGTTCTAAAAGCT